>CP060765.1:0-624486 GCA_023205875.1 Chloropicon primus | reverse complement strand
AAACCTAAAACCTAAAACCTAAAACCTAAAACCTAAAACCTAAACCTAAAACCTAAAACCTAAAACCTAAAACCTAAAACCTAAAACCTAAAACCTAAAACCTAAAACCTAAAACCTAAAACCTAAAACCTAAAAACCTAAAACCTAAAACCAAAACCTAAAACCTAAAACCTAAAAACCTAAAACCTAAAACCTAAAACCTAAAACCTAAAACCTAAAACCTAAAACCTAAAACCTAAAACCTAAAACCTAAAACCTAAAACCCTAAAACCTAAACCAAAACCTAAACCAACCTAACAACCTAACAACCTAACAAACCTACAAACCTACAAACCTATGGAAGGACGACCTAGCCAAGGAAAGGAGCCGGAGAACAAAAGAAGCCTAAGAGAAAGACACCGTCGCATCATCCAAGCTTTCCGTGGTGCCTCCGAGTCACCGAGTTTCCTAAAGCCTTGGGAGTCCTAAAACCTAACGCCTAAAAGGCCCTCTCGTGGGTCCGAAGTGCCTTGAGTAGGGTTTGCCCGAGGAAGGAAGGAAGGACGACCTTGCCAAGGAAAGGAGCCGGAGAACAAAAGAAACCTAAGAGAAAGACACCGTTGCATCATCCAAGCTTTCTGTGGTGCCTCCAAGCCTAAACCGCATGTTTTCCTTCTGGTATAAGTTTTAAGTGTGATCTGGCTTTTAGTCGGCCCTAAACCAGGTCGCATAAGACGACGGATTCCAGCAGAAGAGTGGATCAGGGTAAGGTTTACGATTGGACCTCGTTATTGTCAGGTGCCCTAGATTGCACTCCACCCGGAACAGGTCTCTCCATGACGGACTCCATTCACATAACATCATCATCCTCCATGGAGGGCTGTGGTTTGGGTTTTAGTGGTCCGACAGATGGACCTCTACAGGTTCGACGACGACGGGAAGATACACCATAGTAAAGGAGTATCCAAATATAAAATACAAGCCCCTTCTGACAAAGTTTCACAGCCATCGGACACGAACTGGATCCGTCACTTTACTATTCGTACCAAAAATAGGCCCAAAATGGACAATAATAGCAACAGAATCACATCATACACACCTACATTACACAATCGAGTCATCATGAACCAAACCAAGAGGATCCAAGCCACGAACAACTACCCACAGACACCTCTCCTCGCCTCCTCCCCTCTCCCACACTCCTGCATTGCCCCAAGAACACCTCTCCTCTCTCACCCCTCGACGCCAGTGCGCGGACCAAACCACACATCATCTGGGCCCTCCTCCCACTCATTGTCGTGGAGCAAGGCGAATGAGACCAACGCATTCCAAGGCCCCCAATTGGACCCACACAGACCCACAAACACACCTCAAAGCAACTCACCTGCCTAACACCACCGGAAGAAGTCCAGCGAAGAAGACATCTTCTCCTTCGACACCAACGCAAACATCAAGTTGATAAAACGTGCAATTACAAAGAAGTTAAAATCGTCGTCGTCGTCGTCGCCGCCGCCGCCACGCAGTCGGGCCTTTGCGTTCATTCGTGGCTCCTTCTCTGCTTTCCCTTGGCCTCGAGCCACATGTCGCCACCGGTGACTCCGGGCTGCTCCTTGCAGGTGTGGCCGACCAAGTGGAACATGGCCTTGGCCCTCTCGCTCTGGCTGGGCTTCTCCCTCTTCCCCTTGGGGAAGTTCTCGAAGGCGACCTTGTTGCCCTTTGGGTACTGGAAGTGGTTCATGTGGAGCTTGCTCTCCAGGGCCGGGTCGTAGTACTCCTTGAGGATGTGGCCGTAAGGGGTCGTCTGGAGCATCTCCTCCCCCCACAGCGTGGTGTCGAGGCACTCCCTGCCGAGCTCCTCCCTCTCTGCCTCGAGCCCGCCGCCCCTCCCGTCGTAGATGCTCTTCTCCTCCTTGATCTTGAGAAGGCTCCTCTTCAAGGGGTCGTGCAGGTTGGCCGTTCGCACCTTGATGTCTCCCTTGGACACCTCCTCGGGTCCGCCGCCCACCCTCGCCGTGGTGGTCGTCATCCCCGCGACGTTGTACTGGGTGGTCGTGGACGAGGGGTTGTTCATGAACACCCCCGCCTTCTGGTTCGAAGCCAGCAAGAACGCGTCGTACTTCCTGTTGAGCCTGGCCTCGATCTCCTCCGTCGTCAGGGCGCTCAGCTGGTCCTGGATCTGCTTCTGGATGTTGTTGTACACCTGCTCGTTCCAGGACTGGTACAAGGCCCTCGCCCGCTTGTCCTTGGAGCGGTCGCTCTGCTCCACCAGCTGGTCCACCTCCTTCAGGATGCCGCTCTTCCTGTCAATGCCGTTCTGGACGTTGGCGAACATCTCGTTGAACTGGAGCTCCCTTCGCTTGGCGTTCTCCTGGATCCGCCTCTCGGCCTCCCTCCTGGCCTTCTCGTGCATCTGCCTGTACCTCTCCTCGTTGGCGGCAATGGTCTGCAGCTTGGTGGACTTGCCCTCGTCCATCCCACCGATCTTGCCCATCCCACCACCGAGGCTCCTCCCCACGCCCCCACTCGCCGGTTCCTCCCTCTTCTTCGCCCTCCCGCTCCCGCTCGGTCCCCCCACCTTCTCCGCTCCGTCCGCCCCGGCCAGGTTCGCCGCGAAGAACCTGTCATTGGCCCCTCCCTGCCCCTGATCCGCATCCTTTCCGCTTCCTCGGCCCCCGAGGGACACCAAGCTCGAAGACTCGTAGTCCGACCCCAAACCACCCAGTTCTCCTCCCTGAATGCTGAAGCTGGAGCTCTCCCCTTCGTTCGTTCCAGGTCCCCCTTGCGTGAGGTCGTGGTCCCCTGCCTGGCACACCTCTTGAAGCAGGTCCCTGTTGTACACCTTCACCCCTCCGCTCACCATCCTTGTGTGTGTGTTGGTATCTCCACCGCTCCTCCTTGGCCTTGGCCTTCGTTCGTTCGTTCCTGGTCAACCCTCTCTCTCTCTTCTCTTCTCTTCTCTTCTCTTCTTTTCGTTTCCATGGGATGAGCGCCCCATCCCAAGATGAGTGTACTACTTTGCACCCAAGATCATGATCTTGGCCGGGAGGCCCCCTTTAAAACTCCAGGGGACAGAACCCAACCCAACCAAGGCAAGGCAAGGAGGAGGTGGAGGACAGAGGGAGGAGGAGGACAGAGGGAGGGGGCCAGGGGGCCAGGGGGCCAGGGAAACAAACAACAAGGAACAGATAACAAGGAACAACACGACAACACGACAACAACAAACAACAACAAGAAGGAAGGAGAGTCTCAAGGCCTCAAGGGACGGGGCTTGCCAGTACAAGACTTGCACAAGAACACTTTCTCAAGGGACGGTTTTCGTCTCAGGGGAGATGGAGGGGGGGCAGGACGGTGCGGTGGACTTCACCAAGGACGTGTCCCGCGCCATACTCGAGGAGGTGACCAAGAAGATACGAACGGAGGAGAGGAGGAACAACGGAAGCAGGGACCAAAGGCTGTGCAATAGCTACGATAACCTCGGCAAGGAGAACGGTCTGAGCTTCGAGGGCTTGTGGGGATCGGAGAAGAAGGTCGAGGAGGCGCCGCCGGGCCCTCTGGCGAGCATCCTGGGCTACGACCTCGTGGGTCTTGCATCCAGTACCGGGCGGCTAGAGACCAGGTCCGAGTACTGCGGCGGGGTGGGGGAGTGGGCGAGGCAGAGGGCGTCCAGGCCGGTCTTCTCCAGCAGGGAGCCCCCCGCCGGGGCCAAGGCGTACTACAAGATCGTCCGGGTTCCGGTCAAGGAGAGAGGGGCCCGCGACGGCGACGAGGACGAGGAGGAAGACGAACGACGACGAGGACGAAGGCAGTTGCGACGCCAGGGGGAGGGGGAGGGGGAGAGCCAAGACCCGTGCAGGGTCGGGGTGGAGCGCGAGGACTCCCAGTCGCACGCGTCGCACGACACTTGCTTCTCCGTGTTCGACGGGGAGACCGAGTACAGGAAGGGCGTGACCCTTTACAGCGAGGCGAGGGCCAACCACGCCGGAGGGTTTTACGTCTACGACACGGTCGAGGAGTGCCTTCTGAACCACGAGCACTTTCCCAGACGAAGAACGAGCAAGGAGGGGCGGGGGGGAGAGTGGAGGAAAGCCATCGCCAGGGTCGTGGCCTGGAACGAGGCCGACAACTGCGACAGCCCCTCCTTGGGGGAGGCGGAGGTGGTCCGGTACGGCAACAAGAAGGTCTTTTCCTACGTGAGACTCGTGGAGCTTCTGCCTTTCCCGGCCGGCCGGGGGGATCTTCCCAGCTACGCCACGACGGGCCGAGCCTCCGAGAGAAGGCTCCAGGTGATCAGGGCCCGGGCCAAGACCATCTCCTTGAAGGAGGAGGTGGACCAAATGGAGGAAAGGCTGCGCGTGTCAAGACTCATGTCAGCCACGGGCGGTGGCCTCGGCGCGTCCCTTTCTCTCCACTTGGACGAGGATTGACTGAGGACCACCGTCCCTGGATCGTCGTTGCCATCTTGCTCTGAAGCCCTCGTTCTTGCCTTGGTTTCCACCCTTGCATTGCATTGCATGACGACAAGACAAGGCCTTTCGTTTCTCTGTTACTCCTGATCCTCTGCTCTGCTCTGGCCAAGAAGGCGGGCTCCTCCTTTTGGATTTTGGCGGCCCCGAGCCGAGGAAAAGGACAGAGGAGAGGAGGATGTTGGCGTCGTTCGCCACCAAGCGAGGGGCCACCGGGGGAGGACCAGGACGCATCAGAGGGGAGCACAAAGGTGAGCACTCGCACTCGCACTCGCGCGGGAAAAACGAAAGAAAAAAGAACAAACACGGGGCACTTTTACCAATTTCCACGCCGTTCGCCGTCCAGGCGGAAATGGCTTGAGATCAAATGGCTTTGTCCCAAGAGTAAACCGACCACTGCTTCTCCTCGCCGCTCGGTCGCACGGACCCGGACCTCGAACGGCGCGCTCGCGGCGCCTCGCACGCGCGGCGGGTGTTGCCGGGAAGGCACCGGGAGGGCGGGGAGGGCGGACAGAACCAAAATCCTCCAAACCACTCGAACAAGCAACAACTGCGGGAAGGAAGGCAGGTGGTCAGACCACCTGCCTGACTCCCCGCCTGCGCGTCGTCCGCCTTCTCACCACTTGCTCTCTCTCTCTCTCTGTTGCGCTTTCCTCTTGCATTCGAAAGGGGTCTTGGGTGGGGACCTGGGGGCGGGCAGAGGCTCGAGGAAGAGGTCGTCGCCGCGGGGGCGGTCACCCACCACCACAACTGGGTTGAGGCAGAGGGGCTGGCTGGCGACGAGTGCCGGGGATGACCGGAGCGGGCAAATCACGGAGGATCTGATGAACAGCATGACGGAGAAGATCTCCGCGGGCTTGAACCCCGGGAACGACGAGGGAGAGAGGGTATCGGTGACGGACGCGTCTGGGGACGGCAGCCACGTGTACATCGAGGTGGTCAGCAGGGTGTTCGAGGGCAAGACCAGCGTGCAGAGGCAGAGGCTGGTCTACAAGGCCATCTGGGAGGAGCTCCAGGAGGCCGTTCACGCGGTAGACGGAATGTCGTGCAAAACCCCCGAGGAGGTCTAGTCCAGGGGGGCTGGGCCTGAGCAACACCTAGAGAGAGACAGAGACAGAGAGAGCTAAAAGCTCGCTAGAGAAACCAAGCCAATAAAGATGCAATTAGAACCAAAAAAAAATATATATAAAGGTACAAAGTATTCGTTTGCTTGCCATTTTCTTTCCTCCTCTCCTTTGCCTTGCCTCCTGGGAGCTCACATGATGCTGAGCTCGTGGAGCTCGTTCACGAGCCAGTCCTGACCCTTGCTCCCGCCGAGAACGACGCACTTCATTCCGTGATCCATGACGCAGGCGCAGTGGTTCCACGCCGACTGGGGGCCCTCGCAGCCCGCCTGGGACGTCTCGATCTTGGTCCAGCTGGCGGTCAACTTGCCTTGGTCCTGGGCCTCGCCGTTCAGCAAAAACATGCCCCTGTGGTCGCTCTGGCTCCCCTTGCCGAAGACCGAAGCGGAGCCGCCAAAGACGATCTGCCTGTCCCCCGGCAGCTTCCAGCACACGTGGTCGAGCCGAGGGGAGGGCAAGGGAAGGTTGCTGGAACCGTGGCGACCCCTGCTGTGCTCCCGGTGGTGCTGGTGCGGAGCGGCTCCGGAGACCTGCTTGTTGCGGTGCTGGGCCTCGGGCGTGCGGCCGACCGGGACCCACTTGGGCTCCTTGGCCGCGATGTCGATCACGAAGGCCGAGTTGTCCCTCGCTCGGACTGGGCCCACGTTCGCGATCCCCCCGAACACCATGACCTTGGTCCCCTCCTCCTGCAGGACGACGAGGGAGTGGCCGATCCTCGCGGGAGGCTTGAAGCCGCTTCCCGTCTCCACCTTCCTCCAGCGAAGGAGGGTGCCGGCCTCGGCCTCGCCCTCCTGGTGCTGGGTCGTCCTCATCGCCGCCACCCTCGTGGTCGCCGCCGTGTTGTCCAACTGGAGCTGATCCACCAGCGCGGGCTTCTTGCCCTTGCTCGGCTTCAGCACCCCCGGGCCCTGGGAGGGCGGGGCCACCTCCCTCCAGTCGGGGGAGGTCACGCCCTGCACAGGCGGTTGCTGCCTGTGCTGCTGGCCCTCCTGGTGCTGCTGCTCCGGGGCGACCTCGGCGTGCTGCTGAATCGTCGGAGGCCTGGAGCTCCCACTGCTCGGCGGCGTCCCCCTCTTGCTCCCGTCCGCCCCAGCCTCCCTGCTCCCCTTGGAGGACAGGAGGGGGGAGAGGTCGAGGATGTGCATGTCGTCAAGAAGCTTCCCGACGTTGTCGCAGCCCCCGAAGACCACCAGCTTGCTCTGCTGCACCATGCAGGCCGCGTGCCACACCCTCTCCACGGGGACGTTGACCTCCCCCGGCGCCTCGCCGGCCCTCGCGCCGCCCTGCAAGTAGTCCCTCCCCCCGAGGAGGTAGTCATCCGCCTCCTCCGCCTCCATCATCGGGCCTTCGCCTGCGGGCTTGGGGTGGGTCACCACCTGCCTCCACTGGGGCTCCTTGTCGTTGAGGTCGAGCAGGTAGCAGTCGTTGAACAGGCCGTTGTTGCCGCAGCCCCCGAACAGGACGCACATGTGGTCGTTCAGGGCCCTGATGGTGTGGCCAAACCTCCCGGGGGGGGACCTCCTCATGTGCAGGCGCTTCCACCCGGGGCTCTTGCTCGGGGTCAAGTCGCGTCGGTCCTCGGTCAGGTCCAGGACGTACGTGTCGTTCAGGGCGTGCTGCCCGTGGTCCCCCCCGAAGATCACGATCTTCTGCCCCACCGCGCACGAGGAGAAGTTGCACCTGGTGGGCTCCACCTTGCCCCCCACGGTCCTCTTGGTCCACCTCAGGTTCTCGAGCGTCACGAGCTTCCTCGCCAGGTCCCTGGCCTCCCCGCAGGCGGAGGTCCCCTTGGGGGACTTGCCGAGGTACTTTTCGCAAAGGTGCGAGGCGCACGGGTCCCCGCAGTAGTTCCGCATGGCCTCCCTCCACACCTGGCCGTCCTCCCTGTCGACGATCTGCCGAAAGTGCCTGTTGGTGCACCTCATGCTGCTCACGCTCTTGGGGTCCAGGTGGCACACGATCTTGTGCAGGAGCTCCTCGCTGAGGCACTCCAGGGTGGCGGCCACGGCGACGGTCCCGGCCCCCGCGCCGGCGGTCGCCGTTCTCATGAGCTTGCTGCTCTTGTTGTGAGCCTGAGCCTGGTCCTGCCCGAGCCTCTTCCTGCACTGCTCGGTCGTGCGCGCGCTCTGATTGCTGCTGGACAGGAGCGACAGCGCCGGCTCCGGGAGGTCGTCCGAGTCGCTCTTGTCCGAGCTGTAGTACAGGTCGCAGCACGTCGGGTACGGCCTCCGGCACCCCAGGGAGGCGATGTACACGGACGACGAAGATCGGGGGTTGTGGTGACCACCTCCGGAGGCGGAAGCCCTTCCAGATCCCTGCCGAGCGGCAGCAGGGCACGAGTCCCGGTGGCGGCGAACCTCCTCCTCCTTCTTCTTCGTCGTCGCCCTCGCCGTCGTCGTCTTGCTGCTGCACTGGTTCGCCGAGAACACCACGTCCGCCTGCTTTCGTCGCGAGTCGCCGCGAGGATCTTGCTCCTGCTGGCGGTGGTGACTCCTGGGCGAGAAGGCCGACGACGGGTTGGCGGCCGGTTTCTTCTCCCCCGAGGTGGTTGCCTCGTCCGCGTCCCTCTTCCTCGTTCCCAGCAGCATCTTGTCCTCATTCTCCTTCTCGTTGTTTCCCTTGTTCTCCTTCTCGTTCTCGTTCTTGTCCTGGAGAGGAGGTGGCGGGCCAAAGCCCCTCTCCTCCTCCGCCCTCAGCTCCATCCTTCTCTTGAAGACCAAGTAAGCAAGCAAGCGCCCGGTCTGCGTTTCCTCGTGTTCCTTTTCCGCGCGTCGCGTCTCTTCGTGTGTTGCGTTGTGTTGTTTCTTGTCTGTTTCCCCGGGTTCAGTCCCGTCCCTCCCTCCGTCACGTCGTACAGTGGTTGGATCGAGGAGGTTGTATCCTGTCCCTGTCCCGTGTCGTGACTCTTTTCTTCCTCTTCGACGTCGTCGTCGTGTCGTCGTGTTGTTGGTTGGTCCTATGGTCGTGTGTGTGTGTGTGTTTGTTTCCGTCCCCCCCCGTGTTGTTGTTCGTTGTTCGTTGTCGTTGTCGTGATGGTGTCTGTTGCGTGTTGTTGCCCCTTCTGTCTTTGTTTCTTTGCTGAGGTGGTTTTCTTTCTCCCCTCCCTCGTGTCATAAATATCTAGGAGGTCAACTCACTCAACGAACAAGAAATATCTCCCCACAACAAAACCTAAATACATGAAAACCTAAAAACACGACCCCAACCAGGACAACCAGGACGAGGAGGAGGACGAGGACTCCGGGGGGAGACCATGAGGACGAGGATGAGGATGAGGACGAGGACGAGGACGAGGTCGCCTTCGCCGCCCGTGCCACCCAGGAGGGCCAGGACTAACAGGAAAAACAGGATGGACAACCAACGAAAAACAACAACAAACAACAAACACCAGGAGGAGAACAACAACAACAACAACAACAACGACAACGAGGGGAAGGTTCAGGGGGAAGCGGACGTGAGGACGTGTGGGGAGAGGACGAGGGACGTGGGGGTGATCGTGGCACTTGCACTCCTGCCCGCAGTACTGGCGCTCGCCATGGGGGGATTCAAACCCTCCAGGGAGAAGGAAAGCATCGTGTGCAGCGGACTGCTGAGCCTGGTGGGATTCTTCGCCTGCAAGCGACTCATCCCGGTCGTGGCGAGGGCCAACCTCGCCAAGGGACTCTTCGGCAAGGACATCAACAAGAGGGGGACCGAGGGGGGGGAGATACCGATCCCGGAGTCCCTGGGACTCGCCACCGGGCTCGTGCACATCGTCTGCATCGTCCTGTTCCAGGTGATCCACACGCACTTCCTCAGGCCGCCGCCCTCGAGCCAGCGGCACCACGAGGGGTGGTGGAGCTGCCTCAAGGACGCCCTCCTCGGCCCCAGCGACTCTCCCTACCCGGCCTCCTCGCCGTCCTACCTCCTGCCCCAGCACGGCCTGGACGACTGGACGGAGAAGTGGCTGATCCAGTACAACTCCGCGCTGGCGTCGATCTCCCTGATGGTCTTCCTGGGGTTCGCGGACGACGTGCTGGACATCCCGTGGAGGACCAAGCTCGTGCTGCCCACGGTGGCGACCCTGCCCATCATCGCGGCCTACACCGGGTCCACGGCGATCTTGATCCCCCTGCCCCTCAGGGACCTCGTGGGGTGCTCCCTGGTGGACTTGGGCGTCCTGTACCAGATCTTCATGGTCCTTGTCGTGGTCTTCTGCACCAACTCGATCAACATTCTGGCTGGGCTGAACGGCTTGGAGGCGGGGCAGACCCTCATCATCGCCGGGGCGGTCCTCCTGTTCAACGTGACCAAGCTGAGCTCCATCGTCGCGCTGCCGGAGCTCACCCTGGAGGACGTCAGGGTCAGGGACGCCCACCTGTTCTCCGCTTACATCACCCTGCCCCTGGTGGCGGTGACCGCGGCGCTCCTCCTGTTCAACTACTACCCCAGCAGGGTCTTTGTGGGGGACACGTACACGTACTTTGCGGGCATGGCCCTGGCGGTGAGCGGCATCCTGGGGCACTTCAGCGAGACCCTCCTGGTGTTCTTCATCCCCCAGATCATCAACTTCGTGTACTCCACGCCGCAGCTGTTCAAGGTCGTCCCGTGCCCCCGGCACAGGCTCCCCGTGTACGACAGGGAGACCGGGCTCCTCCACCCCTCCAGGAGGCAGGACGGGGGGTACAACCTGAACCTGGTGACCCTGTTCCTCAGGCTCTTCGGGCCCTGCACCGAGAAGCAGCTGTGCAACAGGATCCTCTTCTTCCAGTTCGTCTGCTGCGCCTTTGGGTTCACCCTGAGACACGTCCTGGCGGGAGTCTACAAATAGCAAGAAGAGGCACCACTCCCACCACCACCACTCGAAACGACGTTGATTGACGGACGAATACTGCTAGTAATAATAAGTAAAAGCAGAGAGGAAGGCCGAAGGCAGAGCGATTCAAGGCCTTCCTCCCTCCATTGTAAACCATAACCCCACTACCACCACCATTCTTTCATCCAAGTCAAGCCAAGTCGAGTCGAGTGGAGTGGAGTGGGGCCGAGCCACCTCCCTCTCCCTCCGCTCCGCTCTCCAGCTGTCAATCCGGAGAGGGAGAGGCGCCATGGCGGTGGAGAGCTTCCCGCTTGGCGGTGGCCTGGGGGACGACGAGGGCGAGGGCGAGGGTCGGCAGAGGGTGAGGGTGGCCTTCGTGCACCCGGACCTGGGCCTGGGCGGGGCGGAGCGACTCGTCGTGGACGCGGCCTCCGAGCTCGCCGAGGGACACGGGTGCCACGTCGAGGTCTACACCGCGCACCACGACGAGGAGAGGTGCTTCGAGGAGACCAAGCAGAAGGGGAGGCCGGAGGGGGACGAGCCGGCCTTCGGGGTCACCGTCAAGGGGTCCTGGTTCCCGAGGACCGTGCTCGGGCGGTTCGTCGCCTTGTGCGCAATGATCCGTTGCTTGGTGGTGGCCGCTCACGTGGCGGTCTTGGCCGCGACGGCGAGGGCCACGGCACCAGACGTCGTGTTCGTGGACCAGGTGAGCGTGGCGGTCGTCCCGTTCGTCGTGGCGAACTGGTTCCTCCCTCGGCGGAGGAGAGTCCGCGTCGTGTTCTACTGCCATTACCCGGACCTCCTGCTGAGCAGCAGGGAGGGACCCAAGGGCTCGGGGAGGGGGGGGCTCGGAAGGCTCGCGGTCCACAACCTCAAGCGATTGTACCGGGTTCCCCTGGATTGGGTGGAGGAGGTGACCACCGGGCTGGCGGACGTCGTCCTGGTGAACTCCAACTTCACCAAGGGGGTCTTCTTCCGCACCTTTGAGAGGCTGGCCAGGAGGAACATCACGGTCAGGGTGGTGTACCCCGCCGTGAGGGTGGGGGGCGACGACGACGACGAGGAGGAGGAGGAGAAGGCAGCAGGTCGCGCGGCTGGGGCCAAGACCTTCCTCTCGATCAACAGGTTCGAGAAGAAGAAGGACATTGCCCTGGCGGTCACGGCCCTGAAGGAGCTGCACGCGGACCTCTCGTCGGAGGGCGGGGGGAAGAAGTCGCCCAGCGGGCCCCTGCCCCGGCTCGTGATCGCGGGGGGCTACGACAAGAGGCTTCCCGAGAACGTGGAGTACCTGAGCCACCTGAAGGACCTGTGCCAGAGGCTGGACCTGCAGGACCACGTGTCGTTCTTCCCCTCCTTCACGGACGAGGAGAGGGAGACCTTGCTCTCGGGCTGCGCGGCGGTCGTGTACACCCCTCAGAACGAGCACTTTGGCATCGTGCCCCTGGAGGCCATGGCGGCGGGGCGGCCGGTGGTGGCCTGTGACAGCGGCGGCCCCCTGGAGACCGTCGTGAGCGGGGAGACCGGGTTCATCTGCGAGCCCACGGCGAGGGCCTTCGCGTCGGCCATGGGTCGGCTCTGCGCCATGGACGAGGGGGCCCTGCTCCGCATGGGGGAGGCGTCGAGGCGCCACGTGAGGGCCAAGTTCTCGAGGAAGGCCTTTGGGGACAAGCTCTTTCAGATCGTCGTCTCGAGGTGATCGACTGGGGATCATCGCATCACGCCACAACGATGAAGACGAGGAGCTGAAGCAGACGAGCAGAACGATTGAAGAGAGAGTTCGATATATATATATGTGTGTGTGTGTGTTTGATAAAATAAAATTGTTTTATGCAGGGCTTTGTTACAGGGGTGGCGGTGGCTTTCTACCCGAAGACAGTGTCGACGATGGTCTCGAACTTGGGCCTGAGGAGTGCCATGGCCTTCCCCGTGTTCTGCTTCCCCACCAGCTGCCCCAAGTCGACCTGGAAGTGGTCCAGGGTCTTGAGCTTCCTCTGCAGGGGGACCGCCTGCTGCTGCTGGCCGTTCCCGCCCGTGAAAGTCGTGCCGATGGTCGCCACCTGGGCCATCGTCAGCTTGTTCGGCTGGGCGAAGATCCTGTAGAACACCTCCAGGTCGGCCTCCTGGTCCTTGGACGCGTTGTGGACGAGGAGCACGCCCTGGGTCCCCTTGGCCATCACCCGGAAGTACTTCTCGTACGTCGGGTCCCCGGAGCAGTCCCACAGCTGGACCTGCCTCTGGACCCCCTTGTGCAGGAAGTCGAACTCCTGGACGCGGAGCCCCGCGGTGGGCTGGTACTCCCGGCTTGACGACGCCGAGAACACCTGCTCGGCCAGAAGCTTGCACAGCACCGTCTTCCCGCTTCCCTTGTGACCCACCACGCAAACCTTCAGCACGTTCGTGCCCTTTCCGCCCGACGAAGACATCGAAGACAACAAACAGATCGACGATCGACGATCTTGCTTGCTTGCTCGCTCGCTCCTCTAGTTGTTGTTGGTGTCGTTGGCGTTGGTGTTGGTGGTGCCTTTGCTCGAGGAGAGGACGACGTATGGAGGTCCGTCGTGTCGTGAAAGCAGGACCGCTCAAGACTGGCCCTTTTTCTCCCCCTACCTCTTGGCCTACGTGATCCCACCCTCCCTTCCTCTTCCTCTTCCTCTTCCTCTTCCTCCTCTTCGCCTCTCTCTCTTGTCCCTCCTGGGTTCGTCACCTTTCCCTGGTCCGGGTCCGGGTCCTCGTCTCGTCTTGTGTGTGTAATCTTGAGTGTAATTACGTACACTCATTGATAACCCCCCTCCTCCGTGTAGAAAATCCCTTTGTACGAATCTCTCCCCCCTCCCCCTCGTGGTCTGAGGTTGTAAGAGGGTTGTAACTACAGGATAAAAAAGAAGGATTTTATCTTCAAATCCTTGGGGCCAGCCAATCGACGGATGGCTGCGGCTGGCCGAGATCTTCTCTCAAGAGACACATCGCAGACGAAACCCGAGGACACGACAACGAGAACGACCACGACCACGACCACGACCGTCATCCTCGGGGAACCCGGGCGTCATACACAACACAACACACAAGCATCAAACGCAACACAACACCCACGGAACACGAACCAACGGACTTTCCAGGCCAGGCCAGTCCTTGGCGGGCGAGGAGAGGAGGAAAACGGGCCGTCTAGAGACTTCTTTCTCTACGAGGCAAGCGTCGTCATCATCATCTTCTTCTTCTTCAGCATCAACGACGACGACGACGAGGGACGGACGGGGTGAGGGGGACGCTGGCTTTCGCTGAGACGGTTGGACGACGAGAAGAGAGAGAGAGAGAGAGAGATTTCATCCTCATCCTCATCCTCATCCTCATCCTCATCCTCATCTCATCAAAAACATCCAACAACAACAAGAACAACAACAACAACAACAACAACAACAACAAGAAGCATCACCATCATCATGAGTTCAACTGCTTCCGCTTCCTCTTCCTCTTCCTCCTCGCCCTCGTCGTCGTGGAGGGAGGCGGGGAGGAAGGTTGTCGCCTGCGCGGCGACGGGCTTACTGGTGTTCGTGTCCGTCCTGGTGTCGGAGCTGCGGACGGGCGGGACCTCGACCCTGCTCTACGGCGGGGACTGGAAGCAAGCCAAGGAGTGGAGGGTCGCGGCCCAGGCGGCGGCGTTCGTGCTGGCCTGGAACATCCTCGGGTGGGCCGTGCTGAACGCGGTGCAGGTCGTGACCCAGTCCCAGTGGGTGGGCGCGCTCGCGAACGCGCTGAGGATCCCCGTGCCCCGCCGCCCGCCGGGAGGCACGACGTGGTCCCTCCTCTCTGAGCTCTCGGGGTACGAGAGGATCGTGCGCACGGCCGTGGCCCTGGCGAGCGCCGGCTTCGGACTCTTCTACCTCAAGTCCTTCCTGGCGGAGGCCCTGCTGCGGAGGAGGGCTCGCCGCCGCCGCGAAGAGGAGGAGCAGGAGGCCGGGAGGAAGTCCCTCGACCTCGAGGAGCTCATCGGCCAGGCCGACCTCGAGGACTTCAAGAGGAGGCTGAGCACCCTGAAGACGCAGGCCCCCGCGGCGCAAGCGGCAGGTTCCCAGGAACGGAGGAGGAGGAGGAACAACAACAACAAGGGCGCCGACGAGCCGGGCTGGAAGCTCATGGCGAAGAAGAAGTCCTCCCAGCTGGCGAGCCAGCAGTACCTCCAGAGCAACGCGGACGACCCGCTGTGCGGCAGCCGGTCCATCTGCATGCAGATGCTGGTCGAGACCGTCTTCGAGGACGTCCGGTTCTCCGACGTCGAGAGCTTCTGGATCGATGACGGGTTCAGGGGGAAGTGGGATCGCTGCTTCGTGAGCTCGGAGAAGGTCATCGAGTGCGGGTGCCACGAGTCGTGCACCAAGGGGTGCGGCGAGGTGGTGAGGTGGGTCAGGAAGTTCCCGGCCTTCTGCTCGCCCAGGGAGTACATCATCGCCCGCCGCAGCTTCTGCGAGGTCGACGAGGACGGCTGGAGGACGGTCTACGTGGTCAGCAAGTCCACGGAGTGCGACGTGCCCCCCAAGATCAAGCGGGTGAACGAGTACTACTCGTCCTGGAGGATCAGGCTCGTGCCCTCGGAGCAGAGGCCGGGGGAGTGGGCCGTGGAGACGATGCTGCTCCACTACGAGAACCTCGGCTTCCCCAACTCGATCTTCAAGCTGGCCATGAAGACCTTCTTTGGCTGGTTCATCGCCGGCCTGGAGACCAACGGGCTGAGGGAGTACGTGAAGCGCAACAAGGGAGGCCCGGGGGCTGGGGAGCCGAGAGGGAAGAGACCCAAGGCCGGGGGCAAGGGAGACTCTGCCGCGACGACGGGGAGCGGGAACAAGTTGGGAGCGCTCGGGAGGAGATGGAGGTCCGTTGGCCTTCTGGCGGTCTCGGCAGTTTTGGTGGGCAAGAATGTAAAACGCCGCGCGCGCGCCAGGCGGTGACGAGCAATCAAGAATGTATGTACAACAGACAGTAATAATGATAATGATAGAGTAGAGGGAGGGGTGGAGAGAAAGCAAATAAAGTAAATAGTGTGTACCAGTTGTGTAATATTCAAGACTTTCTGTGGCTCAACAAGTAATGTTACAAACGATTCCTTAGAGAGACTGCTTCACCTAACGAAACTAAACTTGCTTCGCCGGACTGGCCCCGGAGGCAGCGGCCGAGATGAGGAGGGTCTGGATGATGTGGAACATCATGCAGGGCACGAGGGCCGCCCCAGACAGCGTTGGCACGATCTCCTGCATCTTTTGGACCACCATGACCGCAGAGGGGAGCGTTTTCAGGCTGCACACGATCACGAGGGTCTTCCTGATGTCCTGAGGCAGGCCGCCCAGGAAGCAACGGGTGGTCACGGCATTGAAAGCCATGAAGGCCGCGGGGAAGCACACCCCCAGGGCAGCCACCTGAGCAAGCTCCGAGGGGAGGAGGGTCAGGCCCTTCGCCACCGACGAGCTCAGCTCGGCTAGCGGCACCGAGATGAGGAGAGACGCCGAGACCATGGACAGCGCTTTCTTGTTGGCATCCACCCACTCCGTGACGCGGGGCACCTTGCTCCTCAGGGCGACGCCCGCCAGCATCGGGACCAGGATGGACTTGACAAGGGATTTGAAGAGCACGAACGCGTCCACGCTGAGCTTGATCTCGCTGCCCTGCGCCAGGACGTAGCTCACGAAGAAGGGTATCGTGGCTATGGACAGCAAGTTGGAGCCCACCGTGAGCATGAGAGCCAGGGCCGGGTTCCCGCCGTAGTGCGTGCAGATCTGCACCCCGGTCGACAGAGCGGTCGGCATGCAAAGGAAGATCGCCATCCCGTACACCAGGTCTTGGGACAGGAAGGGCCACCGCAAAGCCAGCTGGGCGCTCAGGGGAAGAACCAGGGATATGGTGCAGAGCCCGAGGAGCAGGGGGAGAGGGGACTTGAGAGCCCGTTTCACCTCCCCCAGCTTGAGCATCAGGCCCGAGATGAGGAATATCCCCGGGGCCGAGAGCTTGTGGAGCCTCAGGGCGTGCACCTTGCACCCAATCCTCGGCTCGACGACGGACACGCATATCGCAGCCACGAGACCATACGGCATGAAGTTCCTCTGCAGATGAGCCCCCACCGACCCGAGGAGGGTCGTTTCGTCGGCCCCCTTGGCACCTCCCCCCCTCCCGCTCGTCCCTGCCCTTTCCCTGACCCTTTCCCCTCCGTCTCCCCCCCCGACATCCCCCCGACGCCCCTGTGCCGCCGAGGGACACCTCCCTCTCCCTCCTCCTCCTCCTCCTCCTCGGTCCTCGTCCTTCCCCTCCACGTGCCGCTGCTGGTTTGGCGCGTTTCGCTTCCCAAGCCGAGGCGTCCGTTTTGTTGCGAGCGTGTGTCGTGGTCGTAATGCGGCGAGGCCCACCCCGCCCCGCTTCCCTCCCTTCCCCGTCACCGGTGCCAACATCACGCCACGCGCGACGACGCCACGCCACGCCACGCCGAGCCGAGCCGAGCGAGGGAGTGGCCTCCTCGTTCGTGGCGGGGACAAGGCGAGGGGTTCGATGATGCCCGACAATGGTGCGGAGGAGGAGAGCGAGGAGGAGGAGGAGAGCGAGGAGGAGGAATGAGAAAAAAAGGTACACAAACTTGATTACAACACACTTGCAACTACGGCGGGCGACTCGATCTGTTCTGTACAAAACTGTCGGTGGGTTGGACCCCCCAAGACGCGCGAGCTTGAGCTTGGGCTTGGGCTTGTCGAGGAAACCTCCGAGGGAGGGAAGGAAAGGATCCGACCGGCAAACCATCAGGACACCAAGTCGAATCGTGGACTCGTGGAGCAGCCCTGGTGAAGTAGCCGGGCCTCCTCACTTGACGTGGCCCGTGTATCCGACCACGTTATGCCTGTAGTTCTCAGCCAGCAAGGACTTGTCCGCTGGGTTCCTGGAGTCTCCTTGGGGCCCGGGCCCAAGAGCGCTCGTGGCCTTGGGAACGTGCCCGGTGTACCCCGGCATGTGGAGCTGCTTCTGGTTCTCCAGGTTCTCCCTGCCCAGGCCGGACTGGAAGGACCTCCCGCCCTGGAACAGGCTGAGCTCCGACCTGTTGCTGTTGTTCGCGTTCGAGTGGCTCTTCTTCCTGGACAACTTTCTCACTTTGCCGATGTCGTCCGTGCCGTCCGCGAAGGCTTGGTACGAGCTCTTCCACGTGCCCTTATCGCAACCGCCAATGGTGGAGCTGAAGCGGAGAGCCAGAGAGGGAGAAGAGAGCGAGAAAGTCCGCTGTCAGTAAACAAAAGTTCCGGGCGACAACGACTCAGAAGGGAGGACACGAAGCCCGTTCGAAACGCCGCGGTTTGCCTTGGACCCGTGCCCCCCCCCCGGCTTGGCCTCGCCTTACCTTCCGTGACTGTCTCCCTTGGTGTTGTCCCTCCTGAGGTGTGCAAAGGCTCTCTTTTCGTCCTCCACGGGCGCGAGTCCTGCCCCGAGTGAGCCCCTGGAAGCCCTGTGATCAAAGTGCTTTCGCTCCGGCAAAGGGAAGTCCTCAAAGACCCCCGTCTTCTTCTTCGTCAAAGGATCCGCCATCGCTAATCAATCGAGTTGAGTCCAGTCCAGTCCAAAGTCCAATCCGTTCCGTGCTTGCTTGGATTGTCAAGGGTTGGGAACAGAAGAGGCGGGCCTCAACGTCTGGGAGGGAGGGAAGTGGAGATGCCGGAGGACGGAACGGTCTCCGAGGAGGACGAGGAGGACCCCGACGAGTCAAGAAAGAATCAGGGTCAGGGTCAAGAGAGAGGGAGTCGGTTGACCAGGCCCTCGTTTTTATTTCTACGAGCGTCGTTAAGATTGAAGTCACAAATTGAGTATTTTTACCACATTGTACCACGCGGTCTCACACATTTCTCTTGACGAACATGGGATCCCATGGACACTTTGGGTTCTCTTGGGTTTTGGTTAAGGAAACCCCTCTCTTAACATGCAAGGCGAAGTCGATTGAGTCTAGACTAGGGGAACCACGTCCAGGGCCAGCGCAAGCACAAAGGAGGGAGACCACCACCACCACGGACAGGGTTGACTTGAACTTGAACTTAACCACACCAACAGACACAACACGGCAATTCCTTGCCTTGCAGCTACAACTTTGGTTGCTTGCTTGGGAACCCAACCCAACCCAATCCCAACCCAATCCCAACCGCTCGTGGTCGCATTCATTCGTTTCTAGTGTGTCTTGTAGTCGTTGTTGCTGTTGAATTGGATTCTTCCAGAAAGATGGTGTTCCAGACGGAGACGACGGGATTCATTCCGGGGTACATGGGCTACATCCCAGCGATGAAGACCCACGTCCACGGTCAGCGCTACACGGAGGCCACGAACAAGGCCCAGATAGCCAACCACCTCATGGCGGAGGGGGAGAACCCGAGCTCCCACCACGAGTTCGTGGACTCTCGCCCCCAGGGGAGGAACTTCTTGTACGCTCAGGTGGCCAAGCCTGGCATGAGCACCCAGAGCGTGAAGATTCCAAACTCTTTGAGCAAGACGACTTTCACGCCGACGACTGGCATGGGCCAGCCCGCCCAGAACAACGCGAAGCCCAAGGTGTACAGCACGAGGACCGTGGAGACTGCTTCCCTTTCGGCTTTGCCATACCACAAGAAGGAGTTCATCACCCGCAAGCTTCCCAAGGAGGAGCTCCCTTCTCAGGCCAAGGACCCTTCGAGCAACCTTCCCGGGTACACGGGTCACCAGCACGGCGCCCAGCACGTGTACGGCAGGTCGTACGGAAGCACCACGAAGATGCTCAAGGACGACAACGAGCACGAGGGGGTCAAGGCGATGTCCACCTTGAGCAAGACGGAGAGCCTCATGGGCTACAGTGACGACAGGCCTCAGGGCTTGCCGCTCCAGGACAACCACAAGATCCCTGGATACACGGGTTGCATCGTTGCCAAGGATAACCACATTTATGGCAAGACTTTCGGTCAAAGCACACAGTTGGCCGAGCTGGCCGTGAAGACCCTGAAGCAGGGCGGCAACGTCAGCGAGCTGACGGCTTTGACGGACCAGAGGCCCCAAGGCCGAATTGACTTGTACACCCAAAAGGTTTTCAGGCCCAAGGAGAACCTCACCGTGAGCCAGCTGACCAAGCCGGTGACCAGGCCCATCACTCACGAGTTGACCAAGGAGTACAAGATCAGGGAGAAGGTCACCGAGGAGATGCAGGAGGTGAACGAGGGAAGGCACAAGGTCGTGGGGTACACCGGGCATATCCCAGGTCAGCAGCACATTTACGCTCAGAGTTACGGCAAGATGACAGGAAACACCCTTGGGCCTACTCAAGACCACAAGTTCAGCAAGTCCTTGCTGTACTTCAAGGACGCTAGACCTCAGGGCGCCGGAAGGGGGTAAGGGAGCGAGGAGAGAGAGAGAGAGACGCGGACTGCTAGGATGACCACAATTCCGTCGTTCCTTCCCCATAATTCATTTTATGTATAGAACCAACCCTAAGAACAAAGAGCTTTTCGCTTCTCAAGGCTTGGACGCCTCGATCACAGGCCAGTGGAACACCTCGTAGTGGTGGTTGAGGGAAGTCAGGCTGTGGAGCCGGAAGGCGCCCCCGAGAGCGCCCCACTTTGGATCAGGAACGCAAAAAGTGATCCGCCGAACCCTGCTGTGAACCAACGCCATGGCGCACATCGTGCACGGCTCCCGCCAAAGGTAGCAGTCGAAACCCGTGCAGAGATACGGCTCAGCCTCTGGATCACCATCACCCCGGTCGGACACGCTCGGCGCCGTGTCACCACCCGTCTCCGTGTCGCTCCTTTTGCGCTTGTTCCCCCAACTCCTCACGCCCTCCGCCACGTTTTCTATCGCCACCATCGCCGCGTGCCTCAGCGGGCTGGGGGCGTGGACCAACCGTGAGTCCCAGGTCGTCCAATCCGTGGACTTTGTCTGGTCTTGGCCCAAGCCAACGACCTCCTTTGTGGTCGGGTTGACGATGACGGCAGCGTTGCACGCGCCGCAGCCCGCCTCGCGCCGCTGACCGCTCTCCCCCGTCGCCAGCTCCCGAACAAGCCCCAGGTGCTTCAGCATCTCGTGCTTGTCCTCCTCGGAGACCTTGATCTTGGCGCTCCTCGTTACCACCTTCCCAGCGGGCACCTTGTAGGACACGGGCCAGACCCGGTTCCAATCCTGCAACTGCTCGCGGTCCTCCGGAGAGTGCCTTGGCACCTCAGCCAATGAAACCCGGCAAACGAGAGGCAGCAGGACTGACTTCAGTGCCGAAGGCATGCATTCCCAAGCGTCCCCCTGAACCCCCGCAGCAGCAGCAGCCCCCCTCGGTTCCCCACCCTCCACCCCCCTCGTCCCCACGGGCCACCCTCCCCCCTCCTGCGGGTGACTGGTGCACACGACGACCTCCAGGACGTCCGCCCTCCCCTTGCCATTGGCCTTTGTCTCCCCCTCGAGGCCTTTGCCCTCCTCCACTGCCCTGTTCCTGATCCGCTTGACGTGTTTGTACTCGCCAAGCGGCGCCTCTCGTGTCAGCACCTTGAGGACCTCACCACAATGCTTCTTCTCCACGGTGGCGATGACAACTTGGGAACACTCGAGCTTGGGCTTGTCCCTCGCGGGGATGTGCGTCGGCTCCTCCTCGAACACCCACCTCTCCTCCCTCATCCCCATCACCACCACCACCACCACCACGAGGACCTCCTCTGTCGCCTCGCCGCTTCAATAACTGCAGAGCCTCTGGCGCCCGACGACGAGGACGACGAGGACGACGACGAGGACGACGACGAGGAAGGGCGCGCGAGGTGTTCCTGACCACGAGGACGTGTTCCTGACCACGAGGACGTGTTCCTGACCACGAGGACGTGTTCCTGGAGCCCCCGGTCGAAACGAAACACGGAGGACGGTTCGGTTGGCTTGAGGAGAGAGGAGCACGGGCAAGTGGAGAGAGGGAGAGGCACGATGGCGGCGGGGATGGGGAACATAACGCACGTCATCTTCGACATGGACGGTGAGTACGACACCACAACACACTTTCACGACTTGGTGTTGCCGCGGCTCGGTGCAGGGGCGAAGAGAGATAGGGAAAACACCAACCATCATATCACATCGAAAACATCCACCCGCCCGTGATGATAGCGTGGGGTCGTGATGATAGCGTGGGGTCGTGATGACAGCCCGGAAGGAGGAGAGGTGAAACTGACCCCGTTTCGCGGAATGACACTCTTGTGCCGTGCCAAGGCCTGTTGCTGGACACGGAGATCTTTTACACCATCGCACAGGACAAGGTGTTCGAGGCTTATCCTGACTGCGGGTACCAGGAGAGGAAGCAGGAGTTGAAGGCGTTGATGATGGGAAGGAAGTCCCAGGACGCAGCGAGGCTGGTCCTGAAGGAGCTGGACCTCGAGAAGGAGATGACCCCGGATGAGTTCCTGGAGCGGAGGGCCAAGGTCCTGAGGGACTTGCTGCCTCAGGCGGAGCTCCTGCCGGGGGCGAAGCGCCTCCTGGAGCACTTGAGGGACAACAAAGTGCCCTGCGCGCTGGCGACGTCGTCCAACAGAACGCATTTCAAGCTCAAGACCTCTCGGCACGTCGACCTTTTCAACAGCGTCTTCTTGCACATGATCACGGGAGACGACGTGGTGAAGGGAAAGCCTGACCCAGAAATCTTCCTCAAAGCCAAGGATGATTTCGAGGACAAACCAAACGCGGAGGCCTGCTTGATTTTTGAGGACAGCCCTCTTGGAATCCAGGGAGCAAGTGAGTCCTCTTCTTCCTCTTCTTCCTCTTCTTCCTCTTCTTCTTGTCTACCGAAGCTGACCTTCCTCCTCCTCTTCCGTTTGTGTCAGTCGCCGGAAACTTTAAAGCGATTCACGTTCCGGATGCCGAGATGGCTCAGGCGGTGAAGAAGCCAGAGCAGCAGCCGCACCAGACGCTCAAGAGCTTGCTTGACTTCGAGCCCGGAGAGTGGGGCCTCCCGCCATTTCCAGCGTCCTCGTGAGGTGCACCACAACGCGACTCGAGGTGGTGCGACGAATCTCAATCGAGGGAGTGCGATGAATATCATTAGATTAATAAATGGACTGGGCCGTGGCAATCTCTGCCAGGACCAGGTAGATCCCTATGAAGCACATAGAGTACAAATTCGCCAGGCGGTCCACTGTCTTTGCGATTTGATTTCTCTGCTGCAACGCCGTTAGTGCCGTCATGAGCTCTCTCTCTGCGCTCCTCGCCGGCGTCAATCGCTCCTTCTCGCTCGAGTAAGTCCGGTCTCCACTCCTATCGAAGAACCTCCCGTTCCTCTTGTGCCAGTTCACGAGGAAGCCCAGCGCCCTCCTCAGAGTCAGGTACCTGACCTGGTCCCCGCTGCTACCCTTGACGGCGGCGTACCTCACCCTCGGCACGAGGTTGCTCGCCACCGTCTCCGGCATTTCGCACAAGATGTTGAAGGCCTTCCTGTTCTCGGCAGTGGAGCCCTCCAGGAGAAGATCAGTGAGGACCATCCCGGGGGACAGGGTGTGCACCCCGACCCGGGCCGACGCCTCCTTGCGAAGGCTCCTGTTCATCTGAGTGATTGCGGCTTTCGTCGCGCCGTAAGCAGCGTAGTTTGGCGTCGCGTTCCCGTCGTAGCCCGCACCGTCCATGTTGAAGACGTGGCCCCCTTGGCCCTGCTTCCTGAACAGGGACATCGCCACCTTGGTGCCGTGCATCGTGCCGAGCAAGTTCGTGTGGACGACCCTTCGTATGGACTCGGCATCGCTGTCGAGGAACGACTTGAAGGATCCACTGGCACCCGCATTATTGATCCAGATGTCGATGCGGCCCATACCCCTCTGGGCCTCGTCGCCCAAGTTCACCACGTCCTCGTAATCCGAGACGTCGCAGCTGGCCCCCAGGATCGAATCCAGGCCGCGCCCCGTCTGCGCCGCTAGGTCTTTCCTCGCCAACTCCACCGCCTCGCTGTCCCGAGACGCAAGGAAAACCCTGTCCCCGCTGCTGAGAAACTCCCTCGCCAGCGCCTTGCCGATCCCCTTGGTCCCCCCCGTGATGACAACGTTCATCCGCCTGTTCAGCTTCTGCGTGGTCCTGAACCTCCCGATCTCGTACTGCGCGGCGAGGGAGAAGGACAGGCAGAGGCCCGCGCTCGCCGCGAAGGGCACCAAGTGGTTGTAAAAATCCACGCCAGTCATGTCGCACATCGTGGCCAGGAGGCCGGACGACCCCAGGGCGATCGACAAGTTCGGCAAAGTGACCCAGTGCCTCAGGGGCGTTCCAGGACGACGATGACGATGACGACGACGATGATGTTGTTGTTCCTCTACTGTTGGGTCCAACCGGGGTCCGTCCTCCGTGCAGGATCCCCGGTTTCTCCGCAGAACGCTCCTCGTTCCCGGTCTTCTTCCTGTCCCCGAGAAGCTCCGAGCAGTTCCAGGCCTCATCCCCATCCCCATCTCCAGTCGAAGCGATCAAAGCAATCGAAGAACGCGAAGAACAAGGCGGAGACGAGACGGATCGGTTCCAAGATTCCAAGATCAAGATCGAATGGATGGATCCTCTCCGTGCGTGTCTCCCCCCGCGACCTGGCCCCTCCTCCTGCTCCTCCTGTTCCGTCCTGGTGCTCCGCTCAGGACGATTGTCAGCCAGGAGTTTTTTTCTGGAGATAACGTGACGGACGAACGGACAAAAGCGAGGGAACCGTCAAGTAAACAGGCGGAAACAAGGGAAGCCAAGGGGGCCAGGACTCCACACTCCACACTCCACACCCCACTCCCGTGGTGCACAACACACGCACTCACACTCACACTCACACTCACACTCCCAGACAAAGGCAAAGGCAAAGGCAAAGGTAAAGGCAAAGGTAACCTTAGTTGGTCTACTCCCTTGGGTCTCTGCAGCCCAGGACAAGGGCTAGAGCCTGGCTTTGGGTCCTCCTGGAGGTTGGCAGGACACCAGCATCGCAAGATCGCCTGGAGGCCTGGACCTGGAAGAAAGAAACGTGAGGGCGTCTGTAGTGTAGCGTGGGCCAAGATGCAGGCGATGAAAAAAATGAGACGGAAAATGAAGGAGGAAGCGCTCGTACTCAAGGCGGAGGACGTGACGAGCATGGCACGCAATAACAGGAAGACCAAAGCAAAGATACTGAAGCTCTGCCATATTTGCGAGGACAACGAGATCGCCCACATTATCTTCAGCGTATTTCGGGCCCGGCTCAGCGACGGGATAAGGAACGGGCACCACCTGTCCACCATCAAGACCCTTTGGCTGATGGACACTTTGGCCAAGCACGGGCACCACAACATGGTGGAGTTCATCGCCGCCGCCTTGCCTTATCTCCAGGGGGTCGCCCAGTACTACGCCACGCACAGCGATACCGTGGACACGGAAGCTTTCTACCCGGTGAGTGAAAAAGTCGAAGACAAAGGACGTTGTCTTTGCCTCCTCCTGCTGACGCTGACCAAACCTTTGTCGTGTGCCCAGGTGATGCAAAAGGCTTGCGAGCTGGCAGACTTTCTGCAGTCCCGCGAGGCTGCGGAGAGCCCCCGGAGAGCCGAGGAGACCAAGATCGACGAAGCGGTGGACAAGTACTTGGAGTCGGTGGAGAACGTGCTGAGCGACATCCAGACCAAATTAATTCAAAAGGTGCATCGCGATGGCAGGGCCAGTGACGCGGAGCTGGTTTCTCCTCCGGATACGCCGAGGACGCCCACAATGAACACGGGCTACACCCTGAACGACACCTTTGGAACCCCAGGGTCCACTCCCGGCTTGACGCCCACCAACTCCTTCACCTCCCTTCTCAGGCCAACGAGGTCGTGACGCGTCTTGGCTCGGCGGCCGGCTTGGAGCACACACCACACGCGTCATGTAATCTGGATAAGATGGTTGGTTCTTCTTCTCGAAAGTACAAATACATTACACCTCGGGACGACGCGAGGCCCTCCTTGCTTGCGGTTTCGCCGTCCGTCGTCGCTCTCCGCCCCGCCCCTCTCACAGGTTGAGGTGCCTCCGTATGTCCTCGACCCCGACCTCGCTCGTCCTGAGGTGCTTCGCGATGGTCTGCTCGAGCCTCTTCCTCCCCTGGTTCCGCACCGAGAGCTTCTGGGCGAGCTTGACCAGGTCGAGCACCGAGTCGTCGAGGAAAGGCCCGAGGTTCTCCAGCTGCTTCTTCCCCAGGGAGGTCAGGAGCTCCGCCGCCCTGAAGTACTCCTTCGCCTGTCTCTTCTTCTCGCTCTTCGACCTGTCCCTCCTCTGCTCGTCCCGAACCACGCTCTCCTCCGAGTCAAAGTCGAACAGGCCTCCCTCCCGACGACGACGACGACGACCAAACCCATCCCCAGCCCCGTCTATATCATCCCCGTCTATGTCTATATCAACCCCATCCCGCCGTCTTCGACGCTGGGCAGACGCTTGGCAAGCGAACCCGAACCGCACCCGCCGAGTGGGAGACGGCGAAGACAGACGCCGCAAGAGAGCCGCCGCCGCAAGGCTTCCTTTCCCGTTCCTGTTTCCCTGATGTTCTCGAAACCGAAACCGAATCCCCCTCTGTCTCCTGGACGATGAAGGGGTTGCGGTTGGGATCCCTGCTCTCATGGGGCCAAGCCAAAGCCAAGGAGGGAGGAAGGCAGCGAGGAAGGCAGCGGACGAAACCCTTTCCTTGCCTCCCTGCCTCTGTTTCTGTTTCTGTCTCTGTCTCTGTCTCTCTGCCTCGTGGTGGGCTGTAGCAGTGGCTCGTGCTCCCCTGTTAGTTTGTTGAGAGAAGCAAAAGCGAGGGCGAGGCTTCCAAGAATCGCGCCTCGTCCTCGGCATCGCACGTGGAGGAGGAGGACAAAGCGTATCGTATCACTAGCACGACCACGACCATCACGACCGAACCACGCGAGACGGCGATCGAACGATCGGTGATCTAGAACCTTGCTCCCTCTCTCTCGCGCGCGCGTTCTCGGCTTGCGAGGAGCGGAGCGGCTCGGTGCGTAACCGTAACGCCTGGCCCAGCAGGAGCTTGGGTCTCGGCCTCGTCTCGACTTGATGGCGATGCCGAGGGGTTCTTGGCCGAGGGTAGGCGTTGTTGGCATTGTCGTTGGCGTTGTCGCTCTGTCGCTCTGCCTCGCGGTCGTTCGGGCGGACGTGTGCTCGTCCCAGCCGACGCAGTTCGTGTTCTCCAGGGAGCAGAAGTTGGCCAAGCAGGCCAGGGAGGACATCGCCGCCTCGGCGTTGGAGGCGTGCGATGGCACGCACGACTACGACCCGTTCCCGAGCCAGTCGTACAAGGTGAGGAGCGGGTGGCTGCGGGAGCTGAGTGGCCTTGCCAGGAGCGGGATCCACAACGACGTGTTCTGGGGGCACAACGACGGCAAGGTGAATGACGTGTTCGCCATCAGGCTCGGGACGGACGAGAGCCTTCGCGGGTACCCCCATCGCCACCAGCCCGGGGACGTGATCGCGAGGGCCCACCTTCCGAGCCAGGTGGAGAGGCAGACTGACTGGGAGGACATCGACAACGGCCTTTGCCCGGACGGCTCGGGGCGCAGCTGCCTTTGGATCGCCGACACGGGGGACAACAGCAAGAGGAGGAACAGGCAGCGGGTCCACGTGGTCGTGGAGCCGGACGTGGAGATGAACCACGGCACCGCGGGGAGCGGCAAGTTCTACGACATTCACGTGTGCAAGAAGGACCACTGGACCTTCCAGTTCGAGTTCGAGTACGCGGACGACAGCACGGGGTTGTGGGTGAAGGGCGGCAGCTTCGACGTCGAGGCCATGGTGGTCGCCCCGCAGGGGAACAAGGTCTGGCTGTTCGAGAAGAAGCAGCACTGGGAGAAGGAGGTTTACGCGTGGCCCAGGGTCTTCGAGAGCGACGACATTGCCGAGGCTCTCGCGGGCGCGGGCAAGGACAGGTTCGTCCAGATCAAGATGAGGCAGATCACGACCTTCCCCAGGGCCTGCGAGAAGGCGCCGGAGGCGTGGGAGTGGCTCTCCCGGCCCGAGAACGCCCTGTTCGGCAGGAAGATTATCGAGGACGAGAAGATCGCAACGAACGTGTACAAGTACAAGAAGCTCCACGAGTACGGCAACCAGCAGGGGCTGATCGACATGTTCATGAACGGAACGGACTGCACCTCCTTTCCCCCCATCTTCTGGATGATCACGGGGGCGAACTTGCACCCCAGCGGCAAGAGGCTCGCCGTCCAGACCTACTCGGGGGCCTTTGAGTACGTCTTCTCCGAGCCCCTCAACTTCAAGGAGCTGAAGGACATCAAGCCGAGGCAGCTGGGCCTGCCGAGGTTCGACCAGGTGGAGAGCATCGTGTACAGCCACGACGGCAGGAGCTTGTTCGCGATTCCGGAGTCCCTGGGCAAGAAGGGCTGGCAGGACGTGGAGCAGATCACCTGCAGAGCCAAGCCCAAGGACACTGAGGAGGAGGGGGAGGAGCCCGAGGACGAGGGGAGCGTCGGGACCGACGCCCTCGCGATAAGGTCGGTGCAGAGAAAAGTCGAGGCAAACGCGACCACAACGGAGCCCGCGGTGCCGCCGGTGTCCTGGACCCAGGCCATCCGAAACGTGATGGACGTCCTCGTGGGGCTCGGGCAACTCTCCTCCAAGCCCGCACAAAATGCGAGCAGCAGTGCTCCTGGCGTGGACGCGGTTGCGGCGAGGGAGAACGACGACATTCCAGCGTCCTGGAGGCCCATCCTCTCTGGCCTCGGTTACGACGACCCGAATCGAGTTTTGGCAAATTCTGCAGAGCCGGAGGAACCTTCCTTCAGCCACTGGTTGACCCACCTTGCGCCCGCCCGGGTCCCTCCAGGGGAGAAGACAGAGGAGGCCCTCGTTCCCCCCGATCGCATCAAGGCCTCGAAACTGTACTTGGAAGCAGAGCAAGGCTGAGGCGGCCACCCCAGGCGTCACTTTCCAACAATGCATGCACGTGGATTCATTCTTTCATTCATTAGTTACTAGCATTTAGCCCCACACTGACCCTCCTGACCTTGGTTCCACCCTCACACAGACCTTCTCCAGAGATCCTGAATCGCATCCTGGCCTTGTGCTCGGAGCACAGAGAGCAAGGCTGAGGCCCAGGGCTCGCTTCCCAACAATGCATGCTCGTGGATCCATCATCCTTCCCCTGTAACCCCCTCCCTCCTCCAGGGTTGGCAAGCCAAGCCAGCAGCAGACATTGCAGGAGGATGGCGACCGGTGCGTGGAAGGCAGGAGCAAGTCGCGTCCGCACCGTGCGGCCGTGGAGCGCAGGGGGAACCGCAGGAAGCCTCGCGTCGTCCTCCGTTGGCCCGTCGTCCCTTGCTGGAAGGAGGAGGCGCGCGACGAAGACGAAGGCCAACGCCCTCGAACCGGCAAGGACACGCACCACCACGCGTGGCGTGGGACGGAGGAGCGTGATGACCAAGGCAGGGGGAAGCGGAAGCGAGGACGGCGGAGGATTGGTGGAGAAGATCGCCAGCCTGAATGCCGAGAACGGCGTCGTGATCTACAGCAAGAGCTGGTGTCCTTTCTGCAGCCAGGCGAAGGCCATCTTCGATGGTCTTGACACGCAGTACTTTGCTCTGGAACTCGACGAGATCGAGGAGGGACCCGACGTGCAAGAAGCCCTTCAGGAGTTGACGGGGGTGAGGACGGTGCCGCAGGTGTTCGTCAAAGGCGAGTTCATCGGAGGGTGTGACGGTAAGATTGAACGGGAACGCAAAGGCCTCCTCCTTGGTTCGGTTCCGTGCCTGACTGTCTGACTCTTCTCTCTCTCTCTCTTTCCCGTGTAGACACCAAGGAGGCGCTGGCGAGGGGAGACCTCCAGAAGCTGGTGGCCAAGCTCTAATCGATTGGAGGCGGATAGCCAGTCGCGTGAGTCGCAACACAATCATGAAAATAAAAAATCTTAGGACAACCAGCGTGTTATCTTTGCCATCCTCTCTCTCTCTCTCTCTCTCTCTCCGTTCGCTCTCTCCGGAGGTGGTTTCAAAACTGTTTGCCCCAATCACAGGAACAAGTTGCCTAGCAGCATGGTGGACGCAAAACCCGTCGTTCCCACGACCCCCGCACCTGCGAGGCCCACCACGAATGGTTTGTATCCGACGCCTCTGAGGTTTGAGGTGCTCGTGCTCAATCCCACGGCGGCCATGGCGGTGCCGAGAAGGTAGTGCGAGCCGAGGTCGGAACCGACAACGCTCGTGAGCTCCTTCCACTGCGATCCATCGACGAGGCCCAGGGCGAGGCCGTAGTGGTCCAAAGTAAAATCGCCCGCCGAGCGGAGGATTGACATGGCAACGAATCCGACTACGAAACCGGGGACGTACTTCTTCAACCCTTCGAGCGTGGGAAGAAGGGATCCTGCGTCTTCCCCGGCGCTCGCGGCCAACCCGCCCGAATGCTCGGCTTCCCTCTCCCTCCTTTCCCTCCTCGCTGTGGTGTACGTGAGCCCTGGTATGACAGCGGCAAGGCACAGGTTTCGGGACAGCTTTGTGATCGCGGTGACCTTGACGACCTCCTCGCTCCCGTACACGCTGCTGTACGTCAGCGCGCTCCCAATCGCTTGGGACGTGTCGTGCACCGCCAGGCCAAGGAACATGCCGATCTGGTGCGTCGTTGGCAAGATGTGGTGAGCAAGATACGGGTAAGCGAGCATTCCAATTGTCCCAAAGGCGACTACGTTTGCGATCGCAAAGCTCGTCTCCCTCTCCGTCGCCCTGATGGCCGGGGACAGCGCGCTTATTGCCGTGACCCCGCAGATCGAAGTTCCGCAGGCGATGAGGGTGCTCATCTTGTGCGGCAGCCCCAGCTTGTTTCCCAGCCAAGGAACGAAAAGCAGGCCTGAGGTGATGCTGGCCACGACCGCGGGGATCCCGATAACCCCGGTCGACACCAAGTCGGCCGCGCTGAGCTTGGCCCCAACGCACACGATGCCGAGCTGAAGGAGGGCCTTGGAGGAGAACTTGATTCCAGGGGCGAGAACTTTCCCGCCCAAGGCTTCCAAGGGCAACACATTCTTGATGGCGAGGCCGAGGAGGATGGAGCAAGGTATCCCGGAGATGGGGTTCACGGAGGACTCCACTCCCTGCAAGCTCAGGAGACCTTGACCTAGGAACTCTGCCGTCTCATACCCCGCCGTCATCACGCCAAATGATGCTCCCACCCCTGGTGCCAACTCCGCCACGCGATTCCTCGTCCACAATCCGCCTCCTCCTCCCCTCCTCTCCTCCTCGTCCACGTTCGTCCCCAGGCTCCTCGATGCCTGTGCCGCGTGGTAGAGGGCGTTCCCTTGGTGACCGCGGCAGAGCTTCGGGTACGCTCCCCCCAGCTGCCTCAGCGAGCGCGCCGACAACCTCATCATCATTCCTTCCCTTCCTCGTCTCTCCTCGTGCAGCTGCAGAGATGCAGAAGAAGAAACTGGTCTTCCTGGTCGCTCTTGACGCAAGTGAGGGGTCTGTGGAAAGAGCAAGAGGTTGTTTATGGCATCGAGTCGCTCCCCGCGTCCTTGACTCACGACCTCGCCTCCCGGAAGACCCGTGGCGTGCGCTCTCTCGCTTGTTGTCCTGCGCGGTGCTCGGATCCCAAGGACAGGCTGCAGACCAGGAGCAGGAGAGAGAGCGCCAAGATGGTGAGGGGAGGTGTGCTCGGGGACGAGTACGACCCCAAGAGGAAGAGGGGAGGGAGGAGGGGGGGATCCGGGGTGAGGAAGGTCGCAGGGTTAACCCTCTTCGGACTTCTCGTGGTGGCCACCTTGGTGGGGTGGTCAGTCAAGGGGAAGGGGAAGAAAAAAGGTGTCACTTTGGAGGACAAGATAAGGATGCAGACCAAACAGCACCAGGTGGTCATCTACAGCAAGAGCTACTGCCCGTACTCGAGAAGGGCGAAGGACGTCTTCGACGAGCTCGACACGGAGTACTTTGGTAAGACCGGCGGACGAGGAGGACTGTCCGTACTCAATGCTTCAAACTGACCAGCGATTTCTCAACTTGGCTCACCATCTCAATGATCCTCGCGTTTTGTTTTGCGCAGCGTACGAGCTTGACAGGATGGAGGACGGTTCGAGGGTTCAGGAAACTCTTTCCAAAATCACTGGGATCCGCACGGTGCCCCAGGTCTTCGTCCGGGGGAGGCTCATCGGGGGCGGCGACGACACCGTCTTGGCCTTCGAGACGGGGAGGCTGGAAGCCCTACTCTTCCCGACAAAGGACGAGCAGTGACGGAGAAAACCAAAGAATTGGAACGTGAAGCTGCACGCCAGGCTATGACATAATAATTGCTATAATATGATACACGCAACGGCCCATCAGTCAGAATCATGCCTCTCTCTGCTCCTGCTCCTGCTCCTCTCTCGGTGCTTCCTCCTCCTGTGGTGGCTCCTCCTGTGGCGGCTTCTGCTGCCCTCGTCCCGCCGGTGCTTGTGCCTCCTGCTCCGGTGCCTGTGCTTGGGCTCAGACGACCTGCCCTCTTCTCCACCCAGCCCTTCCGCCCCGGCGCCCTCGTCCGCCTCGAGGCCTACGCCCTCCATGACTTCCCTCTCCACGCCGTGCTTGGTGGACTGGTAAACGTTTCCCAGGCCCGTGATGCGCTCTGACTCCACGAACCTGTCGTCCCTCTCCTCATTGGATCTCCCGCGCCGAAGCAGCTCCGCCATGTCGTGCTTTTCCAACATCTTCTTCTGACCGCCGGACCCCCCACCAAGAGAGGGTGGCCTCAAGCCCAGAGCCTCCTGCATCTGTTCGAGCAAAGAACCAAACGAGAGTCAGGTCGAACGAACGCGCGAGTGATTCGACGGGACCGAACTCTCGAGTTCAGTCCGTTCTGCACGTACCAGCTCCTCCTCCTTCCGCTTCACCTCTTCCCTCTCGGCCCTTGCCCTCTCCTGCTCCTCCTGCCTGGTGACTCCTGCGCCCCCCCCCGAGCTCGACGCCTCGGTCCTCTTCGCCCTCGAGTACCATAGTATGTCCCTCCCCTCCTGCCACCGTCCCACCGCGGCCTTGACGCTGTTCCCCAAGAAGTTCTCCCTGTGCTTGTCCGCCTTGACGTCCTCCCAAGAGAACTGGTCCCTCCCTCCCCTCGTGCCTCCCCTCGTCATCCCACCGAACCGAACCGTCGAGACGTCAGACGCACCTCCCCTCGTGCCACTCCCCTCGCCCCTTCCCTCCACGAAGACAACACGAACTCCTCTCCCTCCTCCCTCCTTCCTCGCTCCTCGCTTCTCGCTCTGGTGCAAACCACTTGAGAATACGACAGACTCGCTCTCGGTCGATGGCGATGGCATAGGGGGGGGGGTTGTCGAGGACTTTGTGCATGGTCGGGGGCGAAGGGGAGGAGGTGTTGAGCAAGCGGAAGGGCATCGCACGGGCTTTCGATTGACACCTCGGTGGAAGGTTTTGACAAAGAGGAGCGGTCCTCGCTTGGAGAGGACAGAGGACTGGCTGCCAGAGGACTGGTTTGTGAGCTCAGTCGGGGAAGAGAAAGAGAACTCAACGAGCAGTGAAGTATTGTGCGCAGTGCTGGATTCGATGATGAGGCGACCCACGAGACAAAGTCCCAGGACACGCACCAGAGGGACGAATGGTGGTGGTGATGGTGGCAGTGGACCATCCACAAGCAACAATAGCAGCAAGATGAGCAAGGAAAAGTTTGTCAGGGACGTCAGCAAGAGTCTCGAGAGAGGAGAGGATGTTGTCACGAGGATGGATCCAAGGGCTTTCGAGAGCTTCTTGACTTGTTCCACCACCATCATCGAAGAAGAAGACAGTGATAGTGGGGAGGGTATTGATAGTGGTGGAGCGGAGTCGTCCTGGCAAGCACAGACAGTGCCAGAGAAGGTGACTATGATGAGAGGCAACGCACGTCCTATCAAGACTAGGAATGGAAAGAGAACGCTTCTGGATGCCATCTATCGCGTTCTTCAAGAGGTGGGAGGGAGCTTGCACACCAAAGAGATCCTTGGTCGGATCCAGGCGAAGAAGCTATATGTGTGAAGAGTGAGGAGGGGGATTCCTTCGCAGAGCAAGCCCACCATGGTATGTGAGACTGTAAATCATGTATTCTGATCAGATTCTGTAGCTGTATTCTGTGCCACCCTGACCTTTCCTCCTCCCCCCTCCTCCTCACGCCGACACGACGTGGCCGCCGCGTACGTTACAACTTGATGTCTTGCACCCTCCCAAGCCTGAACCCCCCCTCGGCCTTCCTCCCCTCCTGGTCTCTCTCTCCCCCCCTTTTACACTCCTTCTTACCCTGGAGCTTGGAGTCCTCGTCAAATGTCGTCAAAATCCCCCCCCCTTGTAGATATCCCTTGTTATCCCTTATTCCTCTTGATGAAATCTTCGCTCCTCTTTCGAGGTCGTCGTATTTCATTAAGTAATTCCCAAGGTGGCGTCTGCAGAGTTCAAACGCGAGGAGGGAGGAGGAGGGAGGAGGAGGGGAGTTTTGAGGGAACGCCAAGGCGCGCGCGACCACGGCAGGGACCGGCGCAAGGGGACGCCTCGGGTGGTGAGGAGAGACCTGGCCACGACGACCTTACCTTGATCGGTTGGGTGATTGGACGACTGGAGAGAGAGAGGGGGGGGGGAGAGGGAGAGGGAGAGGGAGAGAGAGACCTTGCTTCGGTTGGGTAATTCAATGGGTCAGAGTTTGTCCTAGTTGCTGGTTCTTGTGTTCCTTGTTTCTTGTGTTCGAGAGAAAGCAGCGAGGGGAACATTGAGCCATGGCTCGTGAGGAAGAGATGGCGAGCGGGAGCGGGAAGAACCCGCTCGAGAGGGGGCTCTACATGTCTGTAGATGTCAAGGCCAAGGGTCAAAAGGGAAGGCTCAAGCCCAAGGCCCTGTCTGCAAACTTCGGTCGCTCGGGGAAGCGAGGCAATTTGCTCCCGGTGCTCAAGTCCTCGAAGAAGTCCAAGGTGAGGGGCACGTCCCAGGGCTCCTCGGCGGCGAAGATGCCCGGCGAAACCGGCCAAGACTTGAAGGGGAGAGACATTGACCACCCCATAAAAATAAGGGGGCAGGACGAGTCGAGCTCCTCGGGAGACGAGACTACGGAGATGGCTGGCGGGCCAGGTGGCAGGCAATTGAGCATCGCGAGCATGGACGAGGAGGCCAGGCCCTGGTACTCCTTCCTGAACATGCTGCGCGAGCACTACGACTCTTTGGAGTTCGTTTACCTGGCCCCACTGAAGACCAACTCCCTGGCTTACAACCCATACGACTTGGAGGTGGTGAACCACTCGGACATTGACGAGGACCACTTTTACACGATGAGCGCTGCTGGAGTCACCCACTTCATCGATGGCCAGGCCGAGTTCACGCCCCTCGACCAGTGGAAGAGGGAGTACCACCTGTACAACCAAATCATTAACTTGGACGTGTTCAGGCAGTACAAGCTCTGGAAGGGCTTCGCGACGTGGAAGAAGTGCGTGAGGCACAAGAAGACGAGGCACTGCAAGCAGATGCTCGAAAGGAACTTGTTCATCCTGAATCCAGTGTTCCAGAAGAGCTTGCTCAAGATCAGGAACTTTTGCCACGAGCTCTCTGACCTGACCTTGCACGACATCGACACGGAGAACTTGTACGCGCTGGACGATTTTTACGAGAAGCAAGTGACGCGCAGGGAGGTGGTGAGGGACACGCTCGGGGAATTGTTCAGCAGCATTGTGGAGACGGTGGAGGACAGCTGCTCCGCCGCTATTGAGATCCTCGAGGAACGTTTGTTTGGAAAGGGCAGCGAGCAGGAGGGCGACTTCTTGGCCACGGCAACGGAGAAGAAGATGGGCAAGAACACCCAGCGCATCGAGGACGAGAACAAGTTTTCGTACGCCATCACGGCGGCCAAGAGGTCGGAGCAGCGCAAACTGTTCAATTACATCAGGCTGGCGGACTACATGATTTGCGACACCCTCCACGACGTCCTGATCGGCTCGGTGGGCGGCGTGCTCGACGTGCTGGGCCACCCGAGCGCCAGGCTGGACGAGGTGGTGGAGAAGCAATCCTCCCCGATCTTCGAGATCGAAATCCTGATGGACGAGGAGGACGAGCTCATTTTCAAGCCCTCCGTGGACGATTTCCAGGCAAAGGCGGAAGACATTCTGGAAGGCTTCTTGGATGTCATGGGAGCGGTCATCCGCTTGCCCACCCACGACAAGCTCAAGGTCTTCATCGAGCAGAACGTGGACATAGAGATCAGCATCACCATCGCAGAGCTCGTCGCGGACGAGAAGTACCACGGCCTCGCCAGCGAAGTGAAGGACTCACTGGCTCTTGCTTTTGAGGACGCTGAGGAGTTCAAGACGATCTTCGCGCCGTACAGGGACATCGTGCTGGAGAACAGGGACGTGAACTCTGCGGACATGAGAAAGGAAGTGGAGAACGGACAGCGCACCCTGGAGATATTCAGGGACGATGTTCTCCTGTACCAGAAGCAGCTGGAGGAGATCACGGCGTTGAGCACGACCAACGACAACGGAATCATTCGGGTGAACATGGAGGGCCTCAAGAACGAGTTCTTGCCTTCGCCCCAGAGGTGCCTCCACGAGATCAGCGAGCTCTTGCCAAGGCTGGCCAGCGAGAGCTACGGAGACTTTGTGTCGGACTTGCGTAACGCGAACTCGAACCTGAGCTCCGTTCCCTCCACCGTCGAGGAATTCGTCGACTTCCTTGAGTTCTTGGCCAAGGTCTCTGAGGAGAGGGAGAATTACGAGAGCCGTTACGTGGCGGTGGTCTCTCACTACGATCTCATCGAGGAGTTCTCCATCAAGGTGCCGGACATCGAGCACGCTGCTTACCAGACCCTTGGTCCTGATTTCAGCAACTTCAAGAACTCGATTGAGGTCGCCGAGGCTTCCAAGGACGAGTACATCTCCAAATTTAGTGCCGTCCTTGAGAACGACTGCGATGAGCTCACGAAGACTGCGGTTGACATCAGGCTCCATGCTCAGAATGAGATAATACTGGACGAGAAGTCGGACACTCAGACGGTCTGGGACTACACCAAGGACCTTGTCAACAAGGTCGCTGACTTGAAGCAGCAGGCGAAGACCATTCAGAAGCACCAGCGACTTTTCAGAGTCACCGAGGCCAGGTTCGACGACCTCGACGCCTGCAGCGAGGAGGTGGATCTGAAGCACTCTCTGTGGGACGCAACAGTGTCCTGGTCCTCCGTCGCAGAGAAGTGGCAGCAAGAGCAGTTCGAGAAGTTGGATGTCCCGGACATGGAGGAGAAGATCATGAAGTACTCCAAGCTTGTGTTCAAGTGCGAGAGGGGCCTTCCGATGAACAAGGTCGTTGACAACTTGAAGGACAAGGTGTACAAGTTCAAGGACACCCTCCCAATCGTGCAGAACCTGAGAAACGAGGACATGAAGGAGAGGCACTGGGAGAAAGTCCAGGAGGTCATGAATCAAGAGCTCGTCAGGGACGAGTCCTTCACTCTCGGCTTGCTCATGAGCTTCAGCGTGGAGAACTTCAAGGACGACATCTCGAGAATTAGTACGGAGGCCACGCAAGAGGCCTCGCTTGAGGGCATGCTGAAGAAGATTAACGACAAGTGGGTGGACATCGAGTTCACCGTCCTTCCTTTCAAGGAGCTCAAGGATGCGTTCATTCTGGGAGGCGTGGACGAGATCATAGCCGCCCTGGAGGACAGCATGGTGACCATGAGCGTCATTCTTGCCAGCCGATTCGTTACCGGAATCCGCGCAGAGGTGGACAAGCTGAACAACCAGCTGCGCCTGTTCTCTGACACCCTGGATGAGTGGCTGGAGTGCCAGAAGCAGTGGATGTACCTCGAGAGCATCTTTAGCGCTGCGGACATCCAGAGGCAGCTTCCAAACGAGTCGAAAGCGTTCTTCGCGGTGGATAAGCAGTTCAAGGACATCATGAGGAGGACCAAGGACCGCGGAAACGCTTTGCAGGCGGGCAGCACCCCGGGATGGCTCGAGCTCTTCCAAAAGAGCAACGAGACTTTGGAGAAGGTCCAGAAGAACCTCGAGGACTACTTGGAGACGAAGAGGATGAGCTTCCCTCGTTTCTACTTCTTGTCCAACGACGAGCTGTTGGAGATCCTTTCGCAGACCAAGAACGTCCAGGCCGTTCAGCCGCACATGTCCAAGTGCTTTGACGGCATCAAGAGTCTTGACTTTGGGGAAGATCCAAAGAGCACGGACATTTTCGGCATGAAGTCTGGCGAGGGCGAGTACGTGAGCCTCGGAAAGAACTTGAGGGCCAGGGGCAATATCGAGAAGTGGCTCACTGATGTGGAGACCTTCATGCAGAACTCTCTCAAGAGGTTGGGCAAAAAGGGCTACAATGACTATGCTAGCAGCGAGAGGAAAGAGTGGATCCTGGCCCAGCCAGCCCAGCTCGTTCTCTCTTGTCACAGCATCCATTGGTGCGGGGAGCTTGAGGCTTGCCTTGCGCCAAACTCGGAGAACCCTGGAAGCGACCTGGAGACCTTCCTCGAGAAGAACGTCAAGAACCTGGCCATGCTTTCGGAGCTGGTGAGAACCGACCTGACGAAACTTCAGCGTAAGATCCTTGTGACCCTGATCACCCTGGACGTCCACAACAGAGACATAGTGTCCAATCTGATCGGCGAAAAGATTCACAAGATCTCAGACTTCGGCTGGCAAATGCAGCTCAGGTTCTACTGGAGCGAAGAAACGGATTCGATTATCGTGCGCCAAGTCAACGCGAAGTTCGTCTACGGCTACGAGTACCTTGGTGCCCAGCCCCGTCTGGTCGTGACCCCAATGACGGATAGGTGCTACATGACCCTGACCGGGGCGCTGCATCTGAAACTGGGAGGAGCCCCAGCCGGTCCAGCCGGTACTGGCAAGACAGAGACGACAAAGGATTTGGGAAAAGCCTTGGGTATCCAGTGCGTCGTGTTCAACTGTGGTGATAACTTGGATTACAAGTTCATGGGCAAATTCTTCTCCGGTCTCGCGCAGTGCGGAGCTTGGGCTTGCTTCGACGAGTTCAACAGAATTGACATTGAGGTGCTTTCTGTGGTCGCCCAGCAGCTGCTAACGATTCAGAACGCGATGAAGGCGGGTGTGAACAAGTTCGTCTTCGAAGGCAGGGAGATCAGGCTCATCCCATGCGGCGTGTTCATCACGATGAACCCAGGTTATGCGGGCAGAACTGAGCTCCCTGACAACTTGAAGGCCCTCTTCAGGAACGTGGCCATGATGATTCCAGATTACGCGCTCGTGGCCGAGGTCATGCTCTTTGCCGAAGGCTTCGAGGACGCCAAGACTCTGTCGAGAAAGATGGTCAAGCTCTACAAGCTGTCGAGTGAGCAGCTGTCTCAGCAGGATCACTACGATTTCGGTATGCGTGCCTTGAAATCCGTTCTTGTCATGGCGGGCAGTCTTAAGCGTGCTTCGCCGAACCTCAGTGAGGACATCACCCTCATTCGTGCCATGAGGGACAGCAACATCCCGAAGTTCCTGGAGGAGGATTGCGTCCTTTTCAACGCGATCGTCAAGGACCTCTTCCCTGGAGTCGAGGTGCCTGCCAACGACTACGGTGATCTGAAGACTGCGATCGAGAAGTGCACGACAGATGCCACCCTCCAGACGGTGGATGACTTCATCTTGAAGGTCATTCAGCTCTACGAGACGTTCAACGTCCGTTTTGGAGTCATGCTTGTGGGCCCCACGGGTGGTGGCAAGACCGAGATCTACAGGATGTTGAAGGCTGCGATGACCCTGTTGAGGGAAAGGAACAACCCCAACGAGTCGTTCCAGAAGACGCACACTTACGTGTTCAACCCAAAGTGCATCAAAATGGGAGAGCTGTACGGAGAGTACAACCTTCTGACCAACGAGTGGACGGATGGCCTCGGATCGACCCTGATCAGGAATGCCGTGGCGGACACGAAGGAGGACAAGAAGTGGGTGGTCTTCGATGGCCCTGTCGACGCGATCTGGATCGAGAACATGAACACCGTGCTGGATGACAACTGCACCCTTTGCTTGCCAAATGGTGAGAGAATCAAGCTCAACCCAACGACGATGAGGATGCTCTTCGAGGTCCAGGACCTCGCGGTGGCGTCTCCAGCCACAGTGAGTCGATGCGGTATGGTCTACGTCCCAGCTGAGACGACGGGGTGGAGGCCCTACATTCAGACGTGGCTTGCTCACCTCGCGGATAAGCTGCTGGAGAAGAAGGCGTCCGACTCCGCGGAGCTTTGCCAGAGCCTTCTTGCCCTCTTCGATGCCCACATCAACCATTGCCTGCAGTACATTCGCAAGAATTGCAGGGAATACATCGGCTCGGTGGACATCAATCTCGTCACCACGGTGTCAAAGGTCATTGAATCCCTCCTTCTGCAATTCTTTGAAACGCACCGGTCGGCGGAGAACAACACCGAGACTGTGAAGGGAGCCTTGGGACAGCTCTTTGCCTTCTCCCTGGTCTGGGGAGTTTCAGGAAACGTGATCGAGACGTTCTGGGAGAAGTTCGATGAATTCGCCCGCGAGGAGCTCTCGGAGAACTGCTCCCTCCCTCCCGGTGGTCAGCTGTATGACTACTACATCAACGAAGAGCTCGAATTCAAGCCGTGGGGCAACATCGTCAAGTCCTTTGAGTACAAGTCGGACGTGCCTTACTTCCAGCTCCTCGTGCCGACGCTGGACACGACTAGGTACAGCTGGTTGATGGGCACCTTCCTGGATGTCAACTACAGTGTGCTCTTCATCGGAGAGAGTGGTGTGGGCAAGAGTGCGATCGCGATGAACCTGCTCAGCACTTCTCAGGAGAAGAACATCCTGCCAATCGTTGCCAACTTCAGTGCCCAGACGACCGCGATCGACACCCAGTTCCTCATCGAGTCCAAGCTTGAGAAGAAGCGCAAGACGAGATTTGGGGCTCCCCCAGGGAAGAAGTTCGTGCTCTTCGTGGACGACGTCAACATGCCTGCGAGAGAGACGTACGGCGCACAGCCACCGGTGGAGCTGCTGAGGCAGTTCCAGGACTTCAAGGGCTTCTATGACAGGAAGAAGCTGTTCTGGAAGGACATCGAGGACACCGTGATTTGCACTGCTTGCGCTCCACCGGGAGGAGGAAGGCAGGAAATCACCCCCCGCTTCGTCAGGCATTTTGCCCTCCTGAACGTTCCGCAACCGAGCGAGGAGGTCATGCAAAAGATCTTCTCGTCGATCTGCGGCGGCTTCTTGGAGGACTTCCCTCCGGAGTTCAAGGGCCTCTTGAAGCCGATGGTGGACTCCACCATCGAGATCTACAACAGAATCAGCACGGAGCTCCTGCCCACGCCGACCAAGTCTCACTATACGTTCAACCTGAGAGACATTTCCAAGGTCTTCCAGGGCATCCTGCTCATCAAGCCTGGAAACTGCCAGCAGAAGGAGGTCCTCACCAAGTTGTGGGCCCACGAGAACATGAGGGTGTTCCACGACCGTCTCATCAACGACGAGGACAAAAAGTGGTTGATGGAGATGATGCACCAAATGCTTCGAGGAAGGTTCAGCATCCCGGAGTCTTACGAGGAGTACTTTGAGAGCGAACCGATTATGTTCGGAGACTACCTTCGTCTTGGGGTCGATAGGGAGGACAAGGTCTACGAGGAGGTAAAGGAGCTCGAGAAGGTGAAGAAGCTCTTGATCGATTACCTCGATGACTATAACATGTCGAGCACGAACGCCATGAACCTTGTGTTCTTCAGGGATGCCATCGAGCACGTCAACAGGCTCGCTAGGGTCCTGAGGCAGCCCAGGGGTAACGCCATGCTCGTTGGCGTGGGCGGATCCGGAAAGCAGTCCCTCACGAGGTTTGCCTGCCACATGAGCGACACGGAGTGCTTCCAGATCGAGCTGAAGAGGGGGTACAAGCTGAACGAGTTCAGGGAGGACATCAAGAGCCTTTACAAGAAGGCCGGAATCGACGGCACGCCCCTCGCCTTCCTGTTCACGGACAACCAGATCGCAGACGAGAGCTTCGTCGAGGACGTCAACAACATTCTGAACAGTGGGGAGGTGCCAGGGATGTACACGTCCGACGAGAAGGAGAAGTGCATCGCTGACATCAGGCAGTGGTGTGATGACCAGGGCATGCAGCTGTCCCGCGACGGGCTCTACCAAGCTTTCGTGGACAGGGTCAGGGACAACCTGCACATCGTGCTCTGCATGTCTCCGGTCGGAGAAGCTTTCAGGGCCAGGTGCAGGCAGTTCCCATCTCTGATCAACTGCTGCACGATCGACTGGTACTCCCAGTGGCCCGAGGACGCTTTGCTGTCCGTGTCGGAGCAGTACCTCGCGAATGTGAAGCTGGAGTCCGACGAGATCAACAAGGCCGTCGCGAGGGCGTGCGTGGATGTGCACCTCTCGATCACCAAGGCGAACGAGCTGTTCTACAGTGAGCTGAGAAGGAAGTACTACATCACCCCAAAGAGTTACTTGGACCTGATTAACATGTACGTCCAGCTCCTGGCGGAGAAGAGAGAGGAGTATTCCATCTCTCGTGACCGTCTCGTGAATGGTTTGAACAAACTGAAGCAGACCAACGAGGTCGTTGACACGATGAAGGAGGAGCTGAACAAGCTGCAGCCGATCCTGAAGGATAAGTCCGAGTCCACCACCAAACTGATCGCTGAGGTCGAGGGGGAGAAGGCCGAGGCAGAAAAGGTGAAGAAGGTCGTTTCTGCCGAAGCGGCGGAGGTTGACAAGAGTACGGCGGAGACCCAGGCTATCAAGGATGATGCGCAGAAAGATCTTGACCAGGCCCTGCCTGCTTTGGAAGGCGCGACAAAGGCCTTGAATGCGCTGAACAAGGGCGACATCACGGAGATCAAGGGTTTTAAGAACCCGCCACCGCTCGTGGGGATGACCATGGAAGTCGTGTGCATTCTTTTGCAGCAGAAAGCCGATTGGGACTCTGCCAAGAAGGTGTTGGGTGACATCCAGTTCATCAACAAGCTGATCGACTATGACAAGGACAACATTCCCGAGAAGGTCCTGAAGCAGATCAAGAAGTACATCGAAGACCCTGTCTTCACGCCCGATGCCGTGGCAAAGCAGTCGAATGCGGCGAAGAGCCTTTGCATGTGGTGCCGCGCCATGGACACTTACGCGAAGATCGCAAAGGTCGTGGGCCCAAAGAGGGAAGCTTTGAGGGAGGCGGAGACCAAGCTGCAAACCATGCAGGCCGCGTTGGCCGAGAAGCAGGCCCAGCTCAAGGAAGTCGTGGACAAGGTCGATGGCCTCCAGGCCCAGCTCGAAAAGTCGCAGTCGGAGCTCAAGGAGCTCAAGGACCAGGCTGACTTGTCCGAGAAGAGGCTCGCCAGGGCCGGAAAGCTTACGTCTGCGCTGGGAGACGAGGCTGTGAGATGGAACGAAACGGCAGAGCAGATTGCCGAGTCCATGGTCTTGCTGATCGGAGACGTCTTCAACGCTTCCGGCTACATCTCTTACCTGGGTGCCTTCACTGGGTCGTACAGAAACAACATCCTCGCCGATTGGATGAAGCTGTGCAAGGAGTCCAACATCCCTGTAAGCGACGATTTCACTTTGCAGAAGGTCTGCGCGAGTGCCGTCGAAGTGAGGGAGTGGAACATCCAAGGCCTCCCGACAGACAATGTCTCGGTTGACAATGGCATCCTCGTGACCCGAGGCAAGAGGTGGCCGCTCATGATTGACCCCCAGTCTCAGGCCAACAAGTGGATCAAGACCATGCAGGCGAAGAACGGGCTCAGGACCATCAAGCTCACGGATGCCAACCTCTTGCGTACCCTTGAGAACAGCATCCGTATCGGAAGCCCCGTGCTCCTGGAAGACATCGGGGAGGTCCTGGATCCTGCCTTGGACCCAGTCCTTCAGAAGCAGGTCTTCAAGCAGGGCAACCGCAGTCTCATCAGAATCGGTGACAGCGACGTTGACTATGACGAGAACTTCCGATTCTACATGACGACAAAGATGTCGAACCCCCATTACCTTCCGGAGATTTGCATCAAGGTGACTCTGATCAACTTCACCGTCACCTTCAAGGGTCTCGAGGACCAGCTTTTGGGAGACTTGGTGAGGAAGGAGAGGCCGGACCTGGAGGAGCAGAAAGACAGGCTGGTGGTGAGCATCTCGAACGACAAGAGGCAGCTGAGGGACCTCGAGGACAAGATTCTCAAGCTGCTCAAGGAGTCCCAGGGCAACATCCTGGACGACGAGGTCCTTATCAACACCCTCAACAACTCCAAGCTGACGTCCGGTGTCATCGCCGGTCGTGTGAAAGAAGCGGAGGAGACAGAGGCGAAGATCAACGCCGCTCGTGAGGAATGGCGCCCCGCCCCAATCAGGGGATCCATCCTCTACTTTGTGATCGCGGACCTCGCCCTGATCGATCCCATGTACCAGTACTCGCTCTCCTACTTCACCCAGCTTTTCAACTACTGCATCGACGAGTCTGAGAAGGCGGACACTGTGGAGCAGCGCCTGGAGAACTTGATGACTTACACGACCCGCTTCATGTACCTCATGGTGTGCAGAGGTCTCTTCGAGGCCCACAAGACGATTTACTCGTTCTTGATCTGCTCGTCGATCCTGAGGCAGGAGGGCACCCTCTTGGCAGAGAAGTGGAACTTCTTCCTCCGGGGAGCCGTCGGTGGAAACGAGGAGATTGAGGTGCCTCAAGAGCTCCAAGGTTGGATGACCAAGAGCGCTTGGCAGAACGTTCTGGGTCTCTCGGCTTCGGTAGACTCTATGAAGGCCCTGCCGGAAACCATCAAGTCCAACCCAAAGGCTTGGGAGGATTTCCTCAGGTCAGAAGAGCCCCAGAATGCGGACATCCCTGCCCTCGGGGAGGGAGGGATCGACAACTTTGACAGGGTTCTGTTCACAAAGATCTTCAGGGAGGACTCCCTGCTTTTCTCCATCCAGAGGTACATCGGGGACAACCTCGGCAAGGAGTTCACGGACATTCCTCCGCTGAACATTGAGGAGGTGTACAAGGACTCGAACAAGAGCACCCCGGTCATCTTCATCCTTTCCACGGGTGCGGACCCAACAGGCATGGTGCAGAGGTTCGCCGTGACCAAGGACAGGATACCCGGCGAGCGTCTCCACATCATTTCCTTGGGTCAGGGTCAGGGACCTATCGCAGAGATGAGGATCAGGCAAGCGACCGAAACAGGGGACTGGGTCTGCTTGCAGAACTGCCACTTGGCCAAGAGTTGGATGGTCCGCATGGAGCAGATCGTCGAGGGCCTCCAGACCGATCCTGACGTTCATGACGAGTTCCGCCTGTGGCTCACGTCGATGCCTGCGGCTCACTTCCCGGTGCCGGTCCTGCAGAGCGGAATCAAGGTGACCATGGAGCCCCCCAAGGGAATCAGGGCCAACATTCTGCGATCTTACGCGGACCAGCCCCCAGCCTTCCTGGACAGCTGCACGAAGCCAGCCCCCTGGAAGAAGCTCGTGTTTGCCTGCAACTTCTTCCATGCCGTGATCCAGGAGAGGAGAAAGTTCGGACCCATTGGCTGGAACAAGGCCTACGACTTCAGCAACAGCGACCTGGAGACGTCGATGATGACGCTGAGGAACTTTTTGGACGAGCAGGACTTCATTCCATGGCCTGCTCTCGTCTATGTCACCGGAATGATTAACTACGGTGGAAGGGTGACAGATGACTTGGACAGGAGGCTGCTCATGTCCATCCTGGCAAAGTACTACAACCCAGAGGTCTTGGACGAGTCGTACAAGCTCACGCCTTCTGGAATCTACAGGGTCCCAGAGGAGGGCGACTTGGAGTCTTACCAGACGTACATCAGGGGCCTGCCCATCACCGACACTCCAGACATTTTTGGAATGCACGATAACGCCACCTTGCAGTTCCAGATGCAGGAGAGCAAGAAGGTGGTGGACGTCGTGCTGAGCATTCAGCCCCAGGTCTCCACCGCAAGCGGAGGTAAGTCGAGCGAGGATATTGTGGCGGAGCTTGCCAAGGAAATCGAGGAAAAGATGCCGAGAATCCTCGACAGGGAGAACGCCAGCGAGGAGAGGAACCCTTTCGCTGTGACGGAGAGCGGGCAGGCCAACTCCCTGGGAACGGTTTTGGGCCAAGAGATGGATCGCTTCAACAGGCTCATCAAGGTCCTGAACAAGTCCCTCAAGGACATTCAGATGGCGATCCAAGGTACCATCGTCATGAGTGGCGACATTGATCTCATGTTCACGAGGATGCTCAACAATCAGGTGCCGCAGTTGTGGGACCGCTACGGTTACCCGAGCTTGAAGCCTTTGGCCGGCTGGGTCAAGGATTTCATGGCGAGGGTGGCTTTCATGGACGACTGGCTTTGCAACGGGGAGCCCAAGTCCTTCTGGCTCTCTGGCCTGTTCTTCCCCCAGGGTTTCCTGACTGGTGCCCTGCAGAACCACGCGAGGAAGACCCAGATTGCCATCGACAGGCTCAACTTTGGCTTCACCTGCACCGACATCACCGCCTTGGACGGCCTGGAATCCGCACCGGAGAACGGGGTGTATATCCACGGCCTCTTCCTGGTCTGCGCCCAGTTCGACCTCGAGAAGAAGATGCTGATCGAGTCCAGCCCCGGCAACATGTTTGCTGGCCTTCCCATGATTCACTTCGAGCCGATCGAGAACTACGTTCCTCCCAAGGAGAACTACGAGTGCCCCCTGTACAAGACCTCGGTTCGTGCCGGTGTGCTGAGCACCACGGGACAGAGTACGAACTACGTCTTGAACTTGAGCGTGCCGATCGATCCGAAGACGAACCCAGACTTCTGGATCTTGCAGGGCACTGCGGCCCTGTGCGCTTTGGACGACTGATTGAGGTGACGAGATCGGCCCGAAAAGCAACAACAACAACAATTATTAATGAATCGATGTATCAATACAAAATCCCAATCCTAATCCTAATCCTCCTCTCCCGCCGTCGGTGGGTTGGATACCATCTCACCACCCACCAGCTCCCTTTCAAGCGTGAGGGAGAGACGATCGTACCCTGCATCCAGTCCACCCATCCACGGTTCTCCCCCTCTCGCCCTTGCTCCTCCAAAGATGGATAATATTCCGCCTTCATCCTCTATCCTCCTCATCAAAAAGGGCAAAAAGGGTTAGCGCCCGGAGCAGAGGCACGAGGCACGAGGACGACCGCGCGGTCGTGGGGGCGGTGTGAAGCGACGCGGGACCGGGACGGACGGCACGGTTTATACCACCCTAGGCACGAGGGACCTTGGTTTTGCGTTTCTTCCTCTTGGGATAAAAAAAAACTCTGCGAGCGAGCGAGCCAAGACCAAAAAAGTGGGAACCAAAAAAAGTTCTTGCTGCTTTATCTTTGTGACGAGATGGCGCACCTAAACGCGGATAGCTTCCTGAGCGTAGAGCAGAGGTGAGTGCGAGGCGCTTGGAGGAGTCTCTCCTTTCCCCCTTTTGAACCACTCTCTCTCAAAAAAAAGCTCAACTGGAATCTCTCTCTCTCTCTGTCTCTCTGTCTTTGTGTGTTTCCAACATCATTCATCTTGGCCTCTGTTGCTTTGCTCTCCTCAGGCTCCAGCTGGAGAAGGCTCTGTCGGACAAGCGCCGCGACGATGAGCTGAACGAGATGGAGGACGGAGGCAAGGCGGACGCTGCTGGCCAAAAGTCCAACAAGCCGAGCGTGCTGGACATCGACCCTTGGGAGAACGGTGGACTCATGTTCTTGAGGCGTCCGAGCACGGACAAGTCCCCTGCAAAGCAGGGCGCGACGTACGAGGATGGCAAGCTGAATGCGAAGCAGCACCTCCACTTGAAGGACAGGGATCGCCGACCCAGCCTTGAGAGGGCTGACTCCCTTGCTGCTGACAAGGGGAACTACGTGCCGGTGGCGTACTCGCAGTCGAGCGCGGCCCGGGCCCAGTCCCACCACAGCTCCCACAACAAGAAGAGGAGCGAGAAGAAGAGCATCAGGTCCAAGGGCTTCTGGAAGGGCTTGGTGTCCTCCCCGGGGGACAGCAAGCATTACCTGGACGAGAAGGACCCGAACTACGACCCTGATGAGGATGTACAACACTACAATTATAGGGAGTACTCCGGCCCAAAGGGGGGCTCGAACGGCAGCGAGGACGGCAAGACCTTCGACAAGGGAAGCGAGGAGGAGATGAAGCACTTCAAGTCCCGGGTGGAGCTCGATCTTCAGGAGTTCTTGTTGTGCGGAGACATGGTCGACTTCAGGTGGAGCGTGGAGGAGCTCGCGACGCCGGAGCTGAATCACCTGCTGGTGAAGAAGGCAGTGCTCCTTGGCTTGGGAAGGAGCCAGAGGGAGAGGGAGATGATCTCCCAGCTCTTCTCGTTCCTTTACCCCAAGGTGCTGACCGCGGAGCAGTTCTTCACTGGGTTTGAGAACGTGCTGTACAGTCTGGACGACATCCTGCTGGACCACCCGCAGGCCGTGCACTTTGTGAGCCTTTTCATGGCGAGGGCTGTGATCGATGACATCCTTCCCCCGAGCTTCTCCCAGAAAGTTCGCGCCAAGATGGCCGACGGGTGCGGTGGTGGCGACGGGGTGGATGCGGAACTGGTGCAGGGTGCTCTGAACTGTGTGGACACCCACATCAACCACAGGCACGCCACGGAGAGACTGCTGAGGTGCTGGGGCTCTGGGGCCGGCAGGGACATTGACGCCACCAAGTTGAGCATGCACGGACTGCTAAACGAGTACAACACGAGCCAGGACGTGGAGGAGGCGAGCCATTGCTTGAGCAGTCTGAAGGTCCCCTTCTTCCACCACGAGTGCGTCAAGCAGGCGGTGGTGATGATGCTGGAGGAGGAGTCGATCCAAACGAAGATGATGGGCTTGCTGAAGAAGCTTTCTGAGACGGGCCTAATCTCCGACCACCAGATGTCCACGGGCTTCCACAGAGTGAAGCAGAGGTTGCCCGACCTGGAGCTTGACATTCCAAAAGCTTCCGTGAAATTCGACAAGGTGATGCAGGAGGCCTCCGCATGCGGCGTCCTCGCGGGCATTCCTGCCGGCGACGGGCACTCGCAAGCACCTGAGGGGCCACCGTCAGGGGCAGAGGACAAGCTCGATGCTTCGTTCCTTGCCTTCAGGGAGGCAGCCACGAACCTTCTGGTGGAGTACTTCAACTCCGGGGATGCGGCCGAAGCTATTGTCAGCCTGAGGCAGCTGGACCAGTCTCAGTACTGTGGCTGGTTCGTGAAGCGCGCCTTGACCCTGGCTATGGACAGGCGACCAAAAGACAAGGAGATGGTTTGCATACTTCTCTGCGACATGTACAACGACGTTCTGGCGATGAAGGATGTGGAGAAGGGCTTTACCCTGCTTCTCGATAACATGGACGACCTCATCTTGGACGTCCCTGATGTGGTGACCCAGTGCGCCCTCTTCCTCGCCAGAACCATTGTCGACGACTTGGCCCAGCCCCGGTTTATCGAAAAGGCCATCAGAGATAGCGAGACGAATTCCGCTTCCTTGGAGTGTCTCACCTACTGCGCTCAGCTGCTGGCGGCCAGGCACGCCGCGGAAAGGCTACACAGGTGCTGGGGCGTGGGAGCAAGGGCCACTGCCGATGAGCACAAGGAAAAGATGAAGAAGATTCTGGAGGAGTACCTCTTGAGCGAAGACGTTGCCGAGGCTTCCAAGTGCCTGCGCGACCTCAGCGCGACCTATTTCCACCACGAGTTTGTGAAGCTTGGCCTCATCATGGTGTTGGAGAAGAAGGGCGAAGCGGAAAAGCAGCTCATGAAGCTGCTCGGGGAGTTGTCTTCCACTGGCCAGCTGAGCGAGAACCAGATACAGATGGGATTCCAGAGGGTTACGAACAATCTGGACGACCTGTGCCTGGACTACCCGGACGCAAGGGAGAAAGTGATGGAGTGCGTGGAGGTGGCCAAGGCCCAAGGATGGTTGGTGCAGAGCTCCCAGTAAAAAAAATCATTAAAAAATGTTTTCAGAAATCGAACCCCTTTGTATTAATTCTCGGAGAGTTGCCCCTCAGACGGCATGCTCGTGCTGGCGCTCCCCATTCGCGCCCCCAAGCAGTCTCTCCTCTCCTTCCCCGGTCGCCCTCTTTCTCAAGGCTGCCTGCTTTTGCCTGTACTTCACCGCCGTGTACATGCAGCCTCCCAACGTGTTCATGAATATTCCCACAACGTTGAGCCAGCTGAACCTCACGCCCCCTAGGAGGAAGAAGCCCAGCAGCGTCGACAAGACCCCTTTGAGCACCCCGACGATCGTTGTGGTCAGAGCAGAGTTGTTTATCGTGCAAAGAAATATGGAGTAGTTGAGCAGGCAGCCCATGCACGAGCACAAGAGCAGAAGCAGTGGAAAAAGTGATCCCTGGATGGTCGCATCCCTGTAAGCTTCCCCAATGTGGTAGACCTCCCCCGTCAGCACCACCAGCAAGAGCAAGAACGGCAGGGAGAGCACCGAGTTGTACAGCAGGAGCTCCGCGGACCCCACCCCCTTCTCCGCCCCCGTGTGCTCCACCACGAGAAGGTACGCGGCCTGGAAGAACGAGCTCATGAACGAAAGTGTGTACCCTGCCGCATCAAAGCTGAGGTCCCCGGCACCCGCCACGACGCAGCCAGCAACCACCAACACCACCTGATACAGGAGAAGGAGAGAGAGAGAACGGGCGTGTGAGAACGGGCGTGTGTGTGTGTGTGTGTGTTTGTTAGTCCAGAGCCTAAGCGGTGGGAGAGCATCCACTTACCGATGTCAGAACGTGAGGGTGCGGCCTCTTCCTCATCACGCACACCTTCACCCCAAGGACCAGCATGGGTGTCAGCCTCTTGACCGTGCTGTAGACAGGAACCTGCACCCTGTTCAAGCCCATGAGAGCCGCTGCCGTGTTTCCGTTGTACAGCAAGCAAAGCGGGAGGAGCTCGAGCGCCTTCTTCACCCTCAGGCTGTTCCGACTGAGCTGAACGAGCCCCAACGCCGCCAGAGTCTTGACGATGACGATCCCCATGAACATCTGCAGCAGAAGAATCGTACCGGAAAGAGGGAAAGACATGAGCGTCGCCTTGTTGACGAAGTTCATGGCGATGGCGACGGCCCCGTAGAGGAGTGCGGACGCTACTGCGACGAAGGGAGCCACTTGCATCTTCCCCTCCCTCTGTCCCGCACCAGCAGGAGGCGCGCCCCCGGCAGCGACCGGAGGAAGCACCGCGAACGAAGGCGATTCATACATCTAAAATCTCTCTCTGTCTCTCGTCTCTCTCTGTCTCTCTCTCTGTCTCTCTCTCTGCCTGTGATCTCGCTGTCTTGTTCTACGCCACCACCCAAGGCTCGACGGGCATGAAAATGAATCCTCCTCCCTGCCGGGCAACGCCTCTCGCCCCCTCCCTCATGGCTCCCCTCCCCTTCGTTGCCCTCCGCCCTCCTCCTCACCAACTCTTGTTATGGTGTTCAGACATCAGATCAAAAACAGCACACAGAAAAGTCACGAAAGGACGGTAAGAAAATCACAGTCAATACTGGAAGCACAAAGGCAAGTTCTCCTTTCCACTGAAAGAGAGAAACACGGAGAGCGAAGACCGGCCACAACTTACCTGTTAGTTTTCTGCAAAGGTCGTTTCACCGAGTTTGTAAGTTTCTCGGCAGGGTAATTCAGCCCTACCACGACCATTCCACCGTACATGAACGAATACTTCCGCCCACGCACGGCAGCCCGTACTAACAAACGTATGTGCAACCCTGAGGAGTTACACACTTTTTGGTTGACGCAAGTGCTTCAGGAGGACGTTGCGTGCCCCGTTCACATCCCGACCGCACTTGAAGCCACACTTCTGGCACTTGTACACCTCTGCTCCACCCAGGTTCTTCTTGATGTGTCCGCACCTGCCACAGGTCTTGGAGGTGTACTCCTCCGTCACGATCGCCAGCTCACTGCCGTGCAAGAGCACCTTGGAAGCCAAGAACGTTCTGAACGCATAGTGCCTCAACGTCAAGAGCGTGCGAGCCGTCTTCTTCCTGATCACTCGGCGTCTCCCGTTGTTGTTCTTCTTCACCATGTCTTGGGACTTGAACTCCGGGAGGAGGATTGTGTCGAACCTCCTGCATAGATCGTTGGCTACCTTTTTGTGAAGCTCGTTAGTGAGACCTCGAATTTTCTCCATGCAGGCGTATTGCTGTCTCTTCAAGTCGCGGCGGTCGAGGTAAGGGAGCTTCACCTTTGGGTCTTTGCGCTCGGAAATGATCTCATCAATCCTCCAGCAGAGGTTGAACAGCCTCGCGAAGCCTCGCTCGCCCTTGGCATACTCCCCGACGCCTTCTTGCGGCGAGTACGACGTCTGAAAGGTCCTGACTCCCGGATCCAGGGCGACAACCTTCCGCTTGTTCTCAGGCTTCAGGGGTGGCAGGCGATCCCATGGCGTCGCGATGGGAATGTGCATGTGGAACTGCCCAAGGCGATTTCTTGTGATCTTCACGGCACCCTCGATCTTGCCCCCGGGGACCTCCTCCGTCAAGTACAGGGGCCCGCCGGCCATCTTCTTCTTGAACACCTCCAGCTTGGTCCACTTGCGTCGTTTCTTGTGCTTCGTGTCATCCTTGTGCCTCGTTCTCGGTCTTTCGATCGTCTCCACGTTCTTTAACTCTCTTGCATCAATTTCAATAGTCCAAGAACTCGGTTGCTGACGTTGACGATACTTGAGAACGAAGCGGTGCCCCTTCTCCTCGCCGCGCTCCTTCATCGCTTCCTGCTTCGCGATGTTCGAATCCCATGCCTTGATCAGACTTCGCACGGCAGCTTGTCCGATGGCACAGGGGGTTTCCTTCAGCCAAGGATGCTCCTGATTCACAAAGGCCCCGCTAACGTAGTCCCGGCCCTTGGCCACTTCGGCGCGAAATCGTCTGCCTCCAATTTGGCTCTCGAGTCTCTTCTCTCTGGCCGCGAAAAGCTCTGCCTCCTGTTTTGTCCATGGCCGTGGAGAGCATTGGATTTCTTTCAGCTCTTTCTCCAGCCCCTCAAAGACCTCAGGGCGTCGCGGTTTGGCCGTCACAAATCTGTCCAGCAGGACGGTCCAAACCAGCGGAAAACCCTCCTTCTTGACCGCCTCCAAACACTTGTTGTATGTGAAACGCGCAGCTCCCATCCAGTTGCAAAGGCACTTCGCCTGCTCAGGGTTCAAGCGCATCCTAAGCTTCCTCGTCCGTATCACCGTTCGCTCCGACAATAGCTTGGAGGTCTTCAGTTTCTGCTCCCTCTTCCTTTTGGCGGGCGACTGCAATGTCTCGACGGATACCACAGAATCTTCTGGAAGGTTCAAGCACGACCTCCATCCCGTCTTCGGACACTTTACCTCTTCAAGTTCTCTCTTGATCGATGAGAACCAGGTCTTCTTCACGCTGTCGTCCGCCAAGCCACCCGGCTGCTTCCCTGCTTTCTTCCCCCTCTTGTTCTTCTTCTTCTTGCCCTTCTTCTTGTTCTTCTTCTTGCCCTTCTTGCGAGGCTTCTTGCGAGGCTTGCCTGACGAGCTCGAACTCTCACCCGCAGAGGCGTCCGCCTCCGGCGGCTTCCCCTTCCGCTTCCCCCCCCGCTTCTTGCGAGGCGTGCTCGAACCCTCCTCGAAAGCAGAGGCGGGGTCGTCCAGCGGCTTCTCCTTCCGCTTCCCCCCCCGCTTCTTGCGAGGCGTGCTCGAACCCTCACCCGCAGAGGCGGGGTCGTCCGCGGTAGGAAGCAGGCACAACGCGTAGAGCAACTGCAAGCCCTGATTCCAGAACGGAAGTAACGGCCGCTCCGTCGTCGGAGACTCCTGCCCCGACTTCGAAGCGCCCTGAGCATGACTCTCGCCAGAGTGCGACCTCCTTGTGGAACTCGTCGAGCCACTCCCCTGCTTCTCCTTTTTCTTACGGCGCTTCCCTGATCGCGCCATGACTGTTAGGGTTTCACTCGCTGCCCTCCTCGTAACTCCTCGTAACTATAGATTGGCCTTGTCCAGCAAGTGAGAACACGAGAAAACGCTTAGTGGGTTGTCCTTTGGGTGTGACCAAACTGGTATACACTGGAATCCCACCAACAGGGGAAAACCTCCAACAACTCTGGTCTTCTGCCAGCTGAGTCTCACACCACTGGACTGGACTGAGGGACAGCACCCAGCCTATCATCATCATCCAAGGGGGAAGCAGACAGGGGAGAGGAGGGGAGAGGGAGGTCTCTTGGATGGGCATTGCCCGCACCAGCGTCGCCCGTCTTCTGCCAGCATCGATAGTACTGGGCTGAGGGGAGGGGGATGCCTGGACAGACCTACGTTACATGTATACATACAAAACAGAAGTGCGTGGGCGTGGTTCATCGCGATGACTCCTCCTCCTTGTCTCTCTCCAGGACGAGGGTCAGGTCCCCGTCGCTCACTTGGGACTTGGAGAGAGCGGAGCAGAACTCGTCGAAGGACTTCCCCTCCGTTCCGAAGAGCACTACAGTTCTCGCGGGAGGCTTGACGCCAAAGAGGGAAGCCTGCGAGTAGAAGAAATTGATGGAGGAGCAGGCGCGGACGCGGTCGCCCACCTCCGGCGCAGAGAATCGATCACCCTCCCCCAGCTTGGCGACTTGGGACTTCCTGTAAGCATCCGTGCCTTTGTCGACCTGGGTGATGACCACCCTGCCCTCAGAAGACTCCCCGAAGACGATGCCCACCGGCCGTTCCACCGTCGTGGCGAACACGACGCTCTTCCTCTTTGCGGTTTCAGCAAAGTAGAAAGTTCTCGGCCGCTCCATATCCGGCAAAAGAATCTTTAGCCTGGCGCCGGGGGAGCCTCTGGGCACTCGAGTCAGCCGATAGCCATCCAAGCCATAGACATCGGTCTCCATCTCAACCACCCTCCCCTCCTCCTCCTCTTCCCCTGGAGACCCCTCCACCGAAGCCCCGCTGCTGGAAGCGCTCCCCTCCTCCCCCGCCTGGTTCCACTTCAGCAATCCAAACGCTGCCAGCATCCCAACGGGGCCAGTCGTCGCGAGCAGGGTCGCCTGATTCTTCGCAGCTTGGCAAGCCTGACTTAAGCAGACCCCATTCCACTCATCCAACGACGACGCCGTGCACGACAGTCTCACTCTACCATCGCGACGGGATCCCCTCCACCGCGCAAGCTTCCTCCTCCCTCGCAATCCACTCGCCGCCCTCCTCGTCACTCCTACCTCCATCCTCTGCTCCTCTCTCCTTCGTTCCCGCCAAAGTTTCTGTTCTTTTTTTTAGCGGGAAACAGAGAGAGCGAGGTCTGTGGGTCTCTTGAACGATTGTGGAGGGAGGAGCTTGTGCGTGGGGCGAGGGGAAAGGGGCACGGGACGGAAGGGCGTCTCACGGGCTTTCGATTCATACCTTGGTGCACGGGATTGCTCCTGCTTCTCGGGCGTGCGACGACAGCAACAAAGGACGGGACTCTGGTCTGGCATTCGTTCTATTGTTGATTGTTTGTTTGTTTGTTTGTTTGTTTGTTTGTTTGGAAGAGGAGGAGGATGTCGGTTCACTCGGTGCACATCTATCCCATCAAGAGCTGCGGCGGTATCAGCGCCCGGCAAGCTTTGGTGGAGAGGAATGGGTTCCGGTTCGACAGGAAGTGGATGGTTGTGGACGAGGAGAAGAATAGGATGGTGACGCAGAGGAAGTGTCCAGAGCTGGCGAGGGTGAGGACGGCGCTTCCGGTGGAGGCCTTGACGATCTCCGACCCGACGGCGGTGAGGGGGGCCTTGACGGTCTCCGTGGACGACAGGACGCTCGAGGTGCCACTGGAAGAAAGAGTTGGGGGCTTGGCGAGGCGGAAGGCCACGGTGTGGTCCTTCACGGCGGAGGGGTGCCTGGATGAGGGCGACGAGGCAGCGGATTTCTTCACAAAACTCGTCAAGTTTCCTTGCAGACTCGTGCGGTTCAACGAGGACTGCACCAGGAGAACCGAGGAAGGCTTTGCTCCCCGAGGCCAGACGGCTTTCAGTGACGGGTTTCCGTTCCTGGTGGCCACGAGGGAGTCCCTGGATGCGGTGAACGATCAACTCGAGCTGCAGGGGGACGAGAAGGTGCCCATGGACAGGTTTCGGGCCAACGTGGTTCTGCAGGGGCTAGGAGAGCCCTTCGTGGAGGATAGGATCAAGCAGATACAAATAGAATCCGCGGAGCCAACGATTTTTGACCTGGTGAAGCCTTGCTCCCGCTGCACCGTCACCACAGTCGATCAGGAGGCTGGCCAAGGCACGGGGAGGCAGCCACTCCAGGCTCTGACTACGATTCACTCGGGGAAGAAGGCAGAGTACGGGAGGAAGGAGTGGGATCGCGTCCCCTTCTTCGGTTGGAACGGGGTAGTGGACCCGTCGATGATTGGACGAGTAGTCTCCGTTGACAGTGCAGCGCGAGTCATGAGCACCAGGGACGAAAAGTAAAGGAATTATGATTTTATTACACGTTTGCTCTCCCCATCCTTTACCACACGCAGGAGGAGAACGCCTCGTCGGTCCTCCTCCTGCTCACCGGCTTGTTTTCAAGCCAAGAAATGATTTCGTGTTCGAGGGAGAGGCTGGCGTGGTGGAAGGAGTCCAAGTTCTCGTAAGAGCAGAGGCATGGGCATGCTTCGACGTCGACACGCGCGAGGCTCTTGCGAACGCACTCCACCAAGAGAGGCAGATAATGGATGGACCGAGCGCAAACCAGAAGGTTTCCTGCCTCACTTTTTGCCGTTCTCCCCAGAAAAGATTCGAGACAAGCGGACAAGTGGAGCGAACGATTCCACGCGGAGCTCACGGGATGCCCCGACTCCTTGTCCGTCAAGGTCATCTCCATCTTGTAAGGTAAGTCCTGAATGCTGTACGGGATGGCAGGACCCTCTTCAACCAAGTCTGTTCTTGTCATAATCTTCCCAAAATCGATGGCAACTCTGCCAATGTAGTGGGTGAATGCCGTGTCCCCGCCCGCGAGGTCCGTGGCATAGCCGCACGACTGGGTGAAGGAGGGCGAGTGATCGCCCTCCTCGGAACTCTCGTCCTCCCCGTAGGCCAAGCAGAATCCACAGACGAAGACGCGAAGGGAGGACGAGGTCCCGGAGTCCCGAGCCAGGTCACCCGAAGAGACCAAAGCCTGGACATCGATGCGGATCTCGAACTCGTAGGCCGCATCCTGGCTCAATTTCGTGCACTGAGCCCTCTTGCACAACGAGTCCACCGCGGTGGTTTCCGAAGAAGGTGCAGGGCTCAGCAGGGCAATGGCAGAGACGATGTGGAAGTCCATGGGGTTGCCCGAGGCATCGTCACTCAAGCGCAACCGGCCACAAACCACGAAGGAATCTGCCACATACTTTCCTTCAAGAGCCGTGACAAGGATGCTCGACTTGAGGCTGGTCCCCAGATCAAATCTCTTCAATGCTTTAGGCAGCCTGCCCTCCTGCTTGAAAGCCCCGCACATGGCCTTGTGAGCCCAATCGTTCAGCCTCGCCTTGGAATCCATGAGCATCGCGCCCATGTCAAGGCGCTGTCTGTCCTGCTCCAAGAGCCCGTCCAACTCCTCCACGAGTCTGGAGCGAATCGTTTCTGAAAGCAGGTCCTGGGCGTTACCATTCTCACTCTCACTCTCGTTCTCATCTTGGTGTGGCGATGGCGCCTCTGCTGCCTCCCAGCGCATAACAGAAAGCGTTGAAGCGAGAGCATCCTTTCCCTTGAAGCTCAATGGAGTCACACCGGGCTGCCCCCCTGCAGCCCGTCGCGGACACAATGCCACAACGCCACTGCCCAACGACTTTGGGCTTTGGGGGATGATCTCCACACGTTCTGACGCAGAGGGAACGACGGAGCAGGATTGAGAACCCAATCCAAATCCTTTGAAAGACCGTATCGAACCCATTCGCGACTTTTCCAAGAACTCTGCAAAGATAACGAGGCCGCCCGGGGCGAGCCGAACGATTCTGCTGAACTTGCTCCCTTCGACCCCGAGCGAGGCCTTCCACAGAATTACCCCTCCTCTAACGCACGCGACTTCCCCCTCCCGGGTGGCCAAAATCAAGTCTGGCGTGGACGTTGATGCACCGTTTCCTGCGCCCACAACCAGAGCCTGAGTCGTGCGTTGGGCCAACTTCGCTGGAGGTAGGAGCAGTGCGTTTGCCCCGCTTCGCTCGCTGCCAGGTGCTCCGCCCTCGGGCGTCCGTACGGTGGTCATCGCGAAGTCCTCGTCCAATGCAACCAGGCACTGGAGACGCTGCTCTGCTCCTGGACCGAGGCCTTTGGCCCCGAAACCATCGACAGCGAGCACCCTGAAATGCTTTTGGGGGCCGAAGCAGTAAAGTTTGGTCTCCCACCCGGGAGTCTCTTCTCCCCCAGCGCGCAGCAGCACCGCGGCCGCCACTGACGCCGTGCCGACGTGAACCACTCCTACGACCGCAGTGGGACCGCTTGCGACATATGCAGCGCCTTCGTCCCACTCACAGATTCGCCAGCCCTTCCGCAGCTGGGTGGCACACACCCACTTCAGAACGCCCGCACCGCAGGTAGTCCCTTTCTCTCGAGCCGACTCCGCAGGCGTCCTCCCCCCCACAGCGATGAGACCGAAGGCTTCCCACTCCTCGTCCCCGTGCACATTTCCCGGTCCCCCCCACAGCACGTAGCCCTCCCCCGTCGCGACCCATCGCACGCGGCTGCATTCCACCCCCTCCGCCCCCCACTGGCGCCGCACCATCTCTCTCACCTCCTCCAGCTCCACCACGACCACCTCGCCCCCACCCAAGTCAATCAGCTTCGCCTCCGCCATCTCTCCCCCCAACCCTCGCTCCGCCGGACAAACGAACCCAAGCCGCTTCCCCGACAGAGACGCATCAAGCCGCGCAGTCACACGGCCTCCGGACAACACGCACACTCGAACCTGTCCATCTATAACATCTCAAAACTTCCGACCAACACTGGCATCGATTGAGGTTGTCCATCAAACGCGCTCCCTCTCCCTCTCCGCCTCAGCGAGGTGTGGTCCAAGCGTGTTCCAATACCGAGCCTCGTCGCGTCGCAAGGCCTGTACGAGCTCGGAAGCCCTTTAGACGAAGCGTCGAGTGGAGTGGTCGCGTATTCACCCCGCGCCCGCCCCGTCCCCGCGTCCCTTGGCCTTGGGCGGGAGAGGAGCGAGGCGTTTGGCGACGAAAGAGAGGAGGCGAGGCGATGAACGAGGAAGGGGGCGAGGAAGGGGGGGAGGGGGGGACGCCTGTGATCTACAGGATAGGGGAGAACCAGGCCGCGGAGATGCCGCCTCCGCCTCTGCCTCCGCAGCAACAGCAGCAAGCGACGACGAGTCATGTGGGACCGTTCAGCAACGTTTCGACGCGGGTGGATAGACTCCTGAGGGAGAGGCAGATGAGGAGGAGCCAGTCGCTGGGGACGTTGCAGAATGCGGCGAAAAGGGAAGGGGGTGGCGGTGGAGGGGGTGGGGTGGGGAAGGACGCAGCATCGCCGGGAGAGGGTGCGACCAGCTTGAACAGGAGGAACAGTGGGAGCGGAAACGAGGGCATGGAAGGGGGGCTTGCTTCCGGTTCCGGTGGGACCTCGGCCTACCTTGGGGCGGAGAGGGGCTCGACGTCGCCGCTCAAGGCGAGCCCGAGCAAGAGGAGGCAGAGCGACTCGGACAGCATCTCGCTGAGTCACAGGCTGAACAACCAGGTGGGGATGGGGATGGTTGGAGCAGGGGGTGCTGGCAGTTCGACAAACCTGGCGGAGCTGTCACAGCTTCCCTTGCGCACCAGGTCGAAGTCGCCCATGAATTTAGGTGGGCTGGCCCCAAAGATAGGGCAGAGGGACGCGCTCAACTTCGCGCCACAGAAGAATTCTGACTCGAGCCTGCTCGGGGACTGGAGGAACTTCAGCGCGGACAAGCTGGTCCTCCTCGGCCAGGAGACGATGAACAATGAGCTCGTCAAGGACAAGGGCATGAGGATCAGCGGGCCCGGCCCCCTGCCCATGGCCGTGGACCCGGCGCACGGGGTGGGCGTGGACCCGGCGCAGGCGCAGGCACTTTCTGGGATGATGGACTCGGGGAAGGAGCAAAGGCTGATCATTGTTGCGAACAGGCTGCCTTTCAGCGCTTTCAAGGGGCTCGCGGGAGACTGGAAGCTGCAGGTCAGCCCAGGGGGGCTCGTCTCTGCACTCACCTGCGTGGAGGGCTACAGCCTGACCTGGGTCGGATGGCCGGGACAGTTCATCGAGGAGACCGAGAGGGAGAGCCTGAAGGAGGCTTTCGGCAAGAAGGACTGCTGCCCAGTCTACCTGGATGCGGACACCACAGATTTGTTCTACAACGGCTACTGCAACAGTATCCTTTGGCAGCTCTTTCATTATATTGCCCTGCAGCAGGAGGGCACGCTCTCGGAGACCGAGACGGTGCAGGATCAGTACGAGGCTTACAAGAGGGCCAACGAGGAGTTCATGAAGGCCGTGATGTCGCAGTACCAGGAAGGGGACATAGTTTGGGTCCACGACTACCATCTGATGCTCTTGCCTGCTTTGCTCAAGGAGGAGATGCCGGACATGAAGGTGGGTTGGTTCCTCCACACACCCTTCCCCTCCTCGGAGATCTTCAGGACTTTGCCCCAAAGAGACGACATCTTGATGGGCGTGTTGAGGGCGGACCTCGTGGGATTCCACACCTACGATTACGCCAGGCACTTTGTCTCGTCCTGCTGCAGGATTCTTGGACTGGAGGGCACCTTGGACGGGATAGAGAACGCTCACATGGGAACGATCACGAGGGTGGCCGTCTTTCCCATCGGGATCGACCCGGACAAGTGGATCAATGAGCTCGATACCCCCAGCGTGCAGGCGAGGATTCTCGAGATGAGGGGCCAGTTCTCCGGAAGGAAAGTGCTGCTTGGCGTGGACCGGCTTGACATGGTTAAGGGAATACCACAGAAGCTCCTGGCGTTCGAGAAGTTCTTGGAGGAGAATCCGGAGTGGAGGAGCCACGTCCTGCTGGTGCAGATTGCGGTGCCGTCCAGGAAGGACGTGCCAGAGTACCAGAAGCTCACCAGCGGGGTGCACGAGATGGTGGGAAGGATCAACGGGCGGTTCGGGTCCCTGACGCAGAACCCCATCCACTTTCTTGACTGCTCTCTGGATTTCCACAACCTCTGCGCCCTGTACTCCGTCACGGACGTTCTCGTGGTCTCCTCTCTCAGGGATGGCATGAACCTCGTGAGCTACGAGTTTGTGGCGTGCCAGAGCAAGGAGTCCCCCGGCGTCCTCGTCCTGAGCGAGTTTGCAGGAGCCGCCCAGAGCCTTGGGGCCGGTGCGATCCTCAGCAACCCCTACAATGTGAACGAGCTCTCCAACGCCATTGCTTATGCCCTCAAGATGAGCGACGGGGAGAGGCAGCAGAGGCACAGGCAGAACTTCATGCACGTCAAGGTTCACACCGCCCAGGCTTGGGGGGAGACGTTCATAAGCGAGCTGCACGACACTCACATCGAGGCGGCGCTTCGAACGATGCACATTCCGCCGAAGCTGAACATCTTCACCCTGGCGGATCACTACAGAACGAGCAAGTCCAGACTGATCGTGATGGGCTACAACGCGACCTTGACGACTTCGGCCAATCCAAAGGCGCAGGCCAACCACCACCACAAGTTCGACCAGATACGAACCCTGACTCAAATCAGCGAGGAGGTCAAGAGCTACCTGAGCAGCATCGTGTCTCAGCCGGATACGGAGGTTCTCGTGGTGAGCGGGAGCGAGCGTTACAAGCTCGAGAGGATCTTCGAGGGCGTCAACGTGTGGCTGGCCGCTGAGAACGGGATCTTCCTCAAGCCCCCCTTCAAGGAGTGGGAGCTCGTGCTCGAGAACGTCAACCTGGAGTGGATGGAGAGCGTCCAACTCGTTTTCGATTACTTTTGCGAGAGAACTCCGAGGAGTTACGTGGACACCAGGGAGACTTCGTTGGTCTGGAACTGCAAGTACGCCGACATTGACTTTGGCAGGAACCAGATGAGGGACATGCTGCAGCACCTGTGGACCGGTTCCATCAGCAACGCGCAGGTGGAGATCCTGCGAGGTGCAAAGTCGGTGGAGGCCCGCCCCCTCGGGGTTACCAAGGGAGGGACTGTGCAAAGGATCATACAGGCCATCTCCCAGGCGACTTCGATCAAGCCAGACTTCATCCTCTGCGCGGGTCACTTCATGCACCGCGACGAGGACTTGTTCAGCTACTTTGACAAGCCCACCGAGGAGTTCGCGGAGGGTCTGCCCACCCTCGCCGCCACGTTCGGGGGCTGTCCCAAGCACATCACCACCTGCACCGTGGGCCGCAAGCACTCCCTTGCGAAGCATCACTTGAAGAGCAGCTTGGACATTGCAGACCTCCTGGGCCTCTTCGTCAAGAATCACTCCTAGAAGAAAAATACCAAAAAAACCAACAACAACAAAAAACGTTATGTATTTTGACATCGCAGACCAGAACCTAAACTGCTGCTGATCAAACGCTCTCCTCTTCAATTCAGGATCTCTTTCGAAAGATCACGGGAAGATGCTTCCGACATCACATGGTGGCCTCCCATCCCTCTCGTCCTCGGTTCCATCCTCGGCGATCTCCTCGATCCACCATTTCTCTCAGAAGAGAGGAGGGGACGAAGGGCTTGGCAAGGAGGAAGGTTGGTGTTTATGTCGAAGGAGGAGGGAGGAGGGACGCTGGTGGAGAAGGCGCGAGCCTCTCTGGTGAACAAGAGAGTCTTCGTCCACCTCGATGACGGGCGGACCGTCCAGGGTTTTCTGACTTGCCTCGACAAGCAGGGGAACATCATTCTGAGCAACGCTGTGGAGGGGGAGCCCAAGCGTTTGATAGAGCTCGAGGGTGGACGGGAAAAGGTGGAGGTGAAGGCGAGGACGAGGCAGGTGGGCACCGTGCTGATACCGAGGGAGCTCAGGGTCTCCTGCCACGCGGAGGTTCTCGCGGAGGACCTTTTGGACTTGAAGCTTCACTTGTGATGGTGATGATATGCTTCGCCGTGATCCTGCTCGTCCTGCTGGCGACCTCGGGGAGCCTAGGCTTCGTCTTGCTGCCCCTCGAGAGGAGAGGCGTGACCGGGGATGAAGCGGAGGGCCGGTCGCTGGCGGAGCAGGTCGTGGCAGCTCGCTTGCACCGACCAGAACTGGAGTCGTACCTGTCGACCACCGTGGCGCTCGGGTCGGGCCCTGAGAGGGAGTTTGAGCTCATTGTGGACACCGGGTCGAGCTTGACTTACGTCCCTTGCACCAACTGCAAGAAATGTGGCAAGCACATGGCGAGGGCCAAGTTCTCGGCAGAGGAGTCCAACACAGCCCGATCGGTCAGGTGCAAGCACCACCGCAGGGCGGACTGCCAGTGCGGCAACGTGCACTGCCAGTGCTCGCACAACCAGTGTTACTACGAGATCCGGTACGCGGAGGGAAGCGCATCCGGGGGGAAGCTGCTGTCGGACGTGGTGAGGCTTGGGCCGAGGAACAGCACGCTGCGTGGCAAGGTGACGTTCGGATGCAGCACCACCGAGTCCGGATTGATCTATTCTCAGAAGGCCGACGGGATCCTCGGCTTGTCGAGAAGCAAGCTGTCCCTCATAAACCAGCTTGGGGAGGGCAGCGGAGCTTTTTCGGTGTGCCCGGCAAAGGCGACGGGCGTGCTCGCGGTGGGAAGGATCGACGAGGACTGGGACTGGGTCAAGTCGAGCTGCCTGGGCGGCAAAAGAATATCCGTTCCATACGTGCGGAGCAGGAGGGGGAGGAAGCACCTCCACGGGGTTCCGCTCAAGGGGCTGCACGTTGGGCCGCTGTCGTCCCACAACCCGAGGAAGCAAGGGTCCTACACCATGATCATCGACACTGGCAGCACGTTTTCCTATGTTCCCCCTGGGCTGCACTCTGTGCTCACCGAGCAGCTGGAGAAGGCCTTGGCCCCTCTGGCGGGGGTGAAGGTCCAGGGCGGACCGCCGCTGAGAACCACCTGCTTCACGGGCTCGAAGGCTGGCGAGGAGCTGAGCCTGAGCGATTTCCCACCAATGCGCTTGGTCTTCCCCAACGCCACAATGACGCTAGGGCCGAACGCGTACTTGTACCAGGGCAGGGGATCTGGACCGGCGCCGAGGAAAGCGTTCTGCCTGCTCTTGAGCAAGGGCAAGGGGAACGAGGTCCACCTTGGTTCCATCATGCTCGAAAACTTTCTCGTCGAATTTGATCGGAGGGAGGTTAAGTTCATGCCCTGCGACTGCTCCAGACTACTCATGATGTAATTTACAAAAGAGAACATTGCATACGTTATTCTGTCAGGTAACTTATCATGGAACCCTTCCCCTTGACTTGGGACTCCCGCCGGCGCCACGTGATGCCCTCGCGATGATCGTCGCACACGAGCTTGAAGGTATCTTCGGAGATCTGGATCCGATCGACCTCCCCCGTGCTCTCCATCCGGCTGGCCACGTTCACGGTGTCGCCGAACAAGCAATAGCGGGGCATGGCAGTCCCCACGACTCCTGAGCACACGTCCCCCGTGTGAGCGCCAACCCGTATTTGGCACCACCTCCCGTTGGGCATCATCAATTGTGAGCCTTCCTCGAGTGCTCGCTTGCCGAACAAGATGGCGTTCCACGCGCTGCTCCTGGCGTCCAGCGTCTCGCAGGAAATCAAAGTCGAGGAGGTTTTCGCATTGCCCCAGCTTCCAGAATAACTCTGCTGGGACGAGACGATGTCAGACCCCATGCTGAGCCCCGAAGCAATCATGAAAGCGTCGCCGATGGTCTCGATCTTCCAGACGTTCGTTTTCTCGATAAGCCTGTCGTAAGTCGTGAAGAGGACGTGCAAGAACTGCATCACCTCGAATGGCTGGGCTTCCCCCGCCATTGCCGTGAAGCCTACTATATCTGTGAACAGAATGGTGACGTCCTGATGGAAGCGAGCAACGGCCAGGGTGAGGTCGCTCGCGCTGAGCGAGTGGATCGGTCCGAACTCTCCGCGAAAACCCGCATCAGTGACGCTTCTGATTTCCTCCTGCCTTTTCACAAGGTCCCTCGCGATCGCTTTCGGGAAGATCGACTCGATCAGTTTCTCCTGGGTCTTCTTTTGCTTCGCGTACTCCAGCTCACGAGCTTCGGCGAGGAGGCTTAATACCTGTCGGTTCACGAACGCTTGCCTGCTCTCGCTGTGGAAGTCATACGAGACAAAGACAAGACAGACCCCAATGAAAACAATGACGCACAGGCAGAAGCAAAAATAGAGCTTGCTGGAAAACACGCAGTATTCGGCCAGGTTCCCGGAACACTGCACGAGCTTCCCTTCCTCGGGCGCAAGGGTCGAGAGTATCAGCGTGTTGTTGAAGCTTAGCGACCACAAGTTCGCCCACGTTGGAACGAAGATCAGTATCAGGGCACCAGTCACTCCCGTGACTTCGAGCGTCTGAGCCGGCGGCACGACCATGATAAAGGTCGTTAACAGCGGAGAGAGGTAGATGAAGGATGCCATCACAAGCCAGCCGTGAAGGCCGAAGCCAACGCTAAAGACCGTGTACGACTGCGAAAAGTCATACGTGGCGAAAGCGGCGAAAAAGAGGAACACCGTTTCCACAATGTGCATGACCCAGGCCTTGCTCTCCACAACCTTGTAGACGTAGAAGGACAGGGCGAACCCGGAAGTGAACGTCAGCAGGCTGAGGCACAGCGGGAAAAGCGAGAGCGTCCAATCGCTCGCCGTCGGCGGGTTCGCGTCCTCCCTCGAGTAAGCGACGCTGTCCACGACGCTGAAGATGAGAGGCAAGAGCACGACCATGATGAGCAAGGAGAAGCCTCCGAATATCCTCGACCTGTTATTCCTCGCCACCGAGTCGAGGTACCTCTGCTCGAGACGCCGATCCTTGAAGCCGAATATAAAGTATTGTTGCGGAGGGTTCGCCAGTCTCCCTCTCTTCATGCTCTGTGACGCCTCGAGCAAGTGCGCGTCGAAGACGAAGTTCTCCTTGTGGAGCCAGCTTCCGCACAACCTCTCGAACACGAAACCCAGAAGAACCATTCTCTCTTTCGAAAGAGCACGAGATGGCGCCCCTTCCTTCTTTTCTGTCCTCCGTCCCTCCCTCTCTCTTCCTACGCAGCCCGCTCCCGTCCCGTCCTCGTCTCTCCCTCTCCCTCTCCCTCTCCCTCGCCCTCTCTCTCTCGTGCTCGTCGTCCTCCTGGCCTCGTGCTCGCCCGTTATCTTTTTGATTTCCCGCGGGAAGGAGAGAAAATCCAACCAGAAAAAAAGAAAGAAAACGCGCGGGAAGCAGAGCAGAAGGAGAACGCAAACGCAGAAGGGCAGAAGGGCAGAAGGAGTGTTATGACGAGGGAGGAGGGGTCGTACGTATCGGTGGTGGGGAGCCTGGGGAGGGACCTGGCCGCGTGCAGCAAGTGGGAGAGTCTCAAGGAGATCGAGAAGGGAAAATGGTATCGCTGGAACATAGACACGCCATACTACGAGGCGACGACGAGATTGCGGGTGGCCGCGGCGGTGGAGGACCTCGCCGCAAGCTCTGGGCCAGGAGGGTCGGAGGAGGCCGTCGTCGGGGTGTTCGACATCGCGAGCGAGGAGGAGTGGTCCAAGCTGAGGCGGGGTCTCGAGGGGCGCCGCGACGACCACGAGGCCGTGGAAACCAAGGTGGTCCTGGCCTGCCTGTCGGATCCGAAGCAGTCGCTGGAGAAGGAGGAGGACGAGGGCGGGTGGCTCTCCAAGTGCTACGATTGGTGCCTCGAGAACGGCTTCGAGTACGTCGAGGCCTCAGTGGGCAGTGAGGAGCTGGACGAGAGCCTGACGCTTTACGGGGACAAGCAGGGCGTGTCTCGGCTCGTGGAGGTGCTGCACTGCCACCGGTGGCCCGGCCAAACGCTCAAGGAGAGACAAGTTCGCCACCACCACCAAGGGGAGGAGGAGGAGGAGGAGGAGGAGGCTCCGCCCACGTCCGGGGATCCGACCGGCGACTTGGAGGACTTCGAGAGCTTGCTCGCCAAAGTTGCCAGCGCCAGGGACCAGTCGGCGCAGCTCTCCGACGAGGAGAGGAGGAAGAACGCGGAGAAGATGCTCTTCAAGATCATGGGCCACCTCGGCATCGAGGACGAGGACGAGGAGGGGCAGGAGGACCTGAAGCAGTGAACCGTGTGGTTCTTCTTTTCTTTTTGAAGTTCTGGAAATAATTACTTTAATCGTCGCGAGTTTAACATGTCAAAACTCTTACTCTTACTCAATTGTTGTTGTTGTTTGTAGGTTTTTTTTTGCAAAACTCCTACCAGTACGTGAATCTGTCGGTCCACCCACCAGGGTTCTTTCTGATGATCGACTTTCTAACCTCGTCGTAGATCAGGATCAACAAACTCCATGGAACTCCGAGGAACCAGTGGAAGCCGTGGATTGGCCTCGTTCCCAGTCCCGTGTCGAAGCCAGGGCAGTAGCACAGGAAGATACCCAAGCAAGTCTCAAACATGAGACCCTGGATCATCTTGTTGTTGTTCATGCCCTGCTCGAAGAGGGAGAGCTTCCTAGTCTTACTGATGAGCAGATCGGACCACTGGGCCACGATAATACTGATGAAGTAGGCCGTCTGGGCGTAGGCCAAGGCGTTCGACTGGTAATTCTTGTTTGGGAACCTCTGTGGTCTTCCGTTCCACCAGTAGAAAGCTCCGGCTGGAGCCTTTTTGGAGGTGGCGGTGGAAGACGCCTTGCCTCTGCTAGGGAACCCGTAGGTGATTCCAGCGGGCTGCAAGGCACAGTACTGCGCGAAGAGGTTGTCCTCGAACGTGTTCCCGGTGCTGTTGCCCTGGGAGTAGAACCAGGCGCATGTTCGGCCACAGGTGGCCTCCTCCCCGCCGGCTCCGAAACCTCTGAATCCGTCGTGAGTGTGCTCAATGAATGGGTCCCCGTAGCCGTAGACTGGAATGTTGCAACCCTGCTGGCACCATTTCCTGTCACCCTCGATGTCACCAAGGCCGAGCTTGTTGAAGTCAGGATCGGCGCATCCGTAGCCACAGGATCCTGGGGCCCCGTTTCCTCTCACGGTGCACATGACTGGGAAGTCTTCCCAGTCCGAGCCAAGTCCCATGAGAATCCTTGGGGTGTAGCCGTAATCGTTAAGAACGATGAGGTACGTGAAGAAACCAGCGAGCACCTGCATGATACCGATCTGGAAGTAAGCAAAGGTGATCAAACGCCTGTTCACGAGGCGGTCCGTGGCGGCGTTTCTTGGGGGCCTGTCCATGATGTCACTCTCCTTCTCCTCGTAGGCCAGCGAGATGGCTGGCCACATATCGGTACCAAGATCAACGCAAAGGATGAGCACGGTACTCAATGGGAGCGGGATGTTCAAAAGCATGTAGATGATGAAAGGTCCGATCTCTGGGATGTTCGACGTGAGCGTGTAACTGATCGACTTCTTCAAGTTGTCGAAGATCAGTCTGCCCTCCTCAACACCGTTGACGATGGAGGCGAAGTTGTCGTCCATGAGAATCATGTCAGCGGCCTCCTTGGCAACGTCTTTTCCCATGATACCCATGGCCACTCCAATATGGGCGGCACTGAGGGCTGGGGCGTCGTTCACACCATCACCGGTCACGGCGACGATCTCTCCTCTCTTCTGGGCGTTGTCACAAATGATGAGCTTGTGCTTTGGCGACACGCGGGCGAAGACAATCTGCTTGTGAGAGAGCCAGAAGTCCCACTTGGCACTCTGCTCCTCCTCGCTGAGCTCCATGATGTCTCTGATGTCATCTCCCTTGATCACAATGGACTTGCCCTCAGACTCATCGATGATTCCGACCTGCTTGGCGATGGCCTCGGCGGTGATGGGGTGGTCCCCGGTCACCATGAAGACCTTGATTCCTCCACGCTTGCACTTGCCCACGGCCTCTGGCACTCCGATCCTTGGGGGGTCAATCAAAGTGAAGAGTCCCGCGAAGGTCAGGTCGTCCATAGGGAAGTTGGGCTCCGGCTTGGAGGTGTACTCCTTGTTCTTTGGCTGGTCGGACATGTCCCTGTACGCGAATCCCAAGACTCTCTCTCCGAGGCCTCCCAAGGATTCGTAGGCGTTCTGGAACTTCTCCTTCCACTCAGGGGTGAGCTTCACCTTCTGGCCGTTGACGCAGATGGTCTTGCACATCCTGATCACCCTCTCCGGGGCGCCCTTGAGCATCATGACGCGGTCCATGCCGAATCCCTTCTCCATGTCGTGGATGCTGCACATCCACTTGTTGGTGGAGTTGAACTTGATCTCGAAGATCTTTGGGTTGGCCTTCCTGAACTCCTCGACGTCCCTAATCGGCTGCAAGGCCTTGACCAATCCAGTCTCACTGGCATCACTGCTGCAGTTGACGTCAAGCATGTTGTAGTCGTCCTTCAGCCAGCCCTCAGTCACTGGGGTTGGGTTCTCCTCGCTGACAAGGAACTTGGAGTTGTTGCACACGGCTCCGATGGCGTGCAAGATCTTGAAGGTTGGGTCCTCGGTGTTGTACATCTTGCCCTTGGAGTCGTCGCACATCTGGTCGTACTCCTTCTTGTTCCTGGCGGCAGGCACATCAAGAATCTTGTCGTCGTACCAGGTGTGCTGCACAGTCATACGGTTCTGGGTGAGAGTTCCCGTCTTATCGGAAGCGATGACGGTGGTACTGCCGAGAGTCTCGACGGCCTCCAAGTGCTTCACGAGCACCTTCCTGTGGCTCATTCTCTTGGCGGTAAGGGCCAGAGAGACGGTCACGGTGGCGAGAAGGCCCTCTGGCACGTTGGCCACGATGATACCGATGGCGAAGACGATGTTCTTGATGAAGGTCGTCTGAGCGAAACCGATTCCGAACAAGGTCACGCCAAGGGTGATCGCGATGGCAGAGATAAGCAAGATGAACTTCCTGATCTCCTCGTTGATTGGCGTACGCTTCTTCTCCTGCCCGGTGGTCAAGTTAGCGATCTGACCCATGGCGGTGTTGTCGCCAATTCCGACGACGATACCCATGCCAGCTCCGGAGCTGATGATGGTACCGTAGAAAGCGATGTTCTTGGCTTCCATGACTGGTGGGGGCTTTCCGTTCACCTCCTTCTCGACCTCTCCCGTACGCTGCTGTGGCTCAGCCTCACCGGTAAGACTGGCATTGTCGACGTGAAGCTCGTTGGCGCTGATGACTCTGACGTCCGCAGGGACCTGGTCTCCCTCGTTGAGCTCCACGAGGTCTCCCTTGACCACCTCCGTTGCGTCAATGATCTGCGCGCCAGTGGAACGGATCACCTTGGACTTCCTTGGGATCATGTCCTTGAAGCCTTCCATGATGCTGTCACTCTGCGCTTCCTGGTAGAAACTGAAAGAGCAAGTGATAAAGACGACGGCACCGAGGACGATACCGAGGTACAAGTTGACTTCATCCTTCTCCGGGTCAATGCTGAAACCAATGAAGCACAAGATGCTACCGGCGAGAAGCAAGAGCGAGAAGAAGTTCGTGAACTGCTCCAAGAATTTGACCCACAAGGGCGTCTTCTTGGGCGGAGTCAGCTTGTTCTCTCCGTACTCATTCCGGTTGAGCACAACCTGGTCGGGCGTAAGGCCCACCTCCGTGGACGTGTGGTAAAACTCCGCGATACGCTTTATTTCCCAAGTGTGCTCCGTCAGCTCCACGTCCGTGGCCAGCTTGTCCGTGGCCTGAGACTGCTTGCTCTTGTTCCATGAGAAAGATTTGGTACTCATGTTGAAATGAACCCACTCAGCAGGTGCTCCCTAAACCACAACACCAAGGTTGAGTTGAGTTGAGTTGAGTGTCCCTCCCTGGCGCAGCGCGCCTTCCAAATGCAGCCCAAGAGGGAGGAGTGCGCACACTTCCCTCTTCCTGCCTCCTTGTTCCTCGTCCTGGAGCCGCGAGTCCAGTCCAGTCCAGTCTCCTCCCTCCAGCGGACGGTCCAGTCCAGTCTTTCCAGCCTGCCTGCGCCGCTCTAAGACAACAAACCACAAAGAAGAAGCACAAGAAGACAGAAGAAGGACAGAAGACAGAGGAGACAGAGAAACTCTCGTTGGCCAAGGCTTGAGAAAAACCAAACCCTCGGGGGGAGGCCGCCACAACGAGGCCTTGGGGTTTCATTAAGGAAACTGGACACACGACACACGACACCCGACACAGGATACAGGACACAGGACACAGGACACAGGATAGAGGAGTGGAAAGTCCTTCCACCTTCCGGACGACGGGCAAAGGAGAGAACACAGAGAACAGGACACAGGACACAGGAAGAGGAAGAGGAAGAGAGGACGACATTACCCTTACCCTTACCCTTGTCCTCCGCCCTACAACGGCAAGATCATCGAAACCTTTTTTGCAACAGTGAACCAACACAACACAATAAGACAGAGCGGAAGAACAGAACGGAATCAGCAACAACCAGCGTGGAGAGAGGATCTCTGTGCCCTTTCCTTTTGCCCCTTCCTCTCCTCTCTCCTCTCTCCTCTCCTCTCCTCTCTCTCCTCGCTCTCGAGCTGTCCTCGCTTTTAGATGATGGTAATAGCAAAATTGGAGATGAGGAAGGCCGAGGCTCTGCCTTCGAGGAGGAGGGCGATTGATTGCGACGATTGAGGCGATTGAGGGCGGGGAACAAGGGAGATAGGCGAAAGGACTTCGACTTGGGACGATACGCCTTGCTGCTGTCTTCCGAAAGAACCCTCGCTCGAAAGAAACAACGCTGTGGTGAGGATTCTGAGGGGATAAGATTGATTTGATTGATTGATTGATTGATTGTTTGATTGATTGTTTCTCCCTCCTCCTCCCCAAGGAGAAGGAAGCATCGAGGATGGCACAGGCGTCGGTTGCTACCCCGTTTGCTCCCTTCGTGTACAACCGCTGGGATGGTGGCGAGGAGACTCCACTCGAGTTCCACATCGTGGGTGGCGAGGCTCAAGTGCTCCAGGTTCTGCTCCCGCCAGGCCAAGACATACAGGCAGAGCCTGGAGCTTTGTTCTACATGAACAGCAGGATTAGTGTGAAGACCAAGGCTGGGGGGAGCATCATCTCTGCTCTGTCGAGGATCCTCACCGGGGAGTCCTATTTCGTCAACACCTACACCAACGAGGGGACCAGACCCGAGGTAAGGAACCCGACAGAGAGATCACTTATCATCATCTTCGTCATCATCTTCGTCATCATCTTCGTCATCACTCTCTCCTGCTGCTGACCAATTCACGTTGCAATGTCGTGCAGTACGTCGCGTTTGCGACCCACATGATCAATCGGATACTTCCGCTGGACCTGAACACGCTGGGAGGAGAGATGTATTGCCAGCAAGACTCGTACTTTTGTTCTGTCGGGGACGTCCGAGTGACGTCAAAGATGGTGAAGAGCTTCAGCGCCGGGTTCTTCGGAGGCGAAGGCATGGTGCTGCAGAAGCTCGAGGGCAAAGGACTGTGCTTCATCACGGCGGGGGGGACGCCCGTGCAGAAGAAGCTGGCGAGGGGAGAAACGGTGTACGTCGACGCGGGTTGCCTGGTGGCCTTCCAGTCCACGGTGAGCTACAATCTCCAGTACACCGGGAGCGTCAAGAGCGCTATATTCGGGGGCGAAGGGATCTTCATGCAGAAACTCACGGGTCCTGGCATCGTCATACTCGAGAGTTTGCCGAAGGAGAGGCTCATCGCGACGATGAACCCGCAAGCCAAAGTTCGGAAGAACAGGCAGAACACTTGCGGGGGCTTAATCGCCATCGCTGCCGTTCTCATCACGGTCTTCGTCCTCGTCGCCGCCCTGCTTGACATGGACGTGAGGGTCGTCCACGAGGGATTGAGGCACCTCGAGTTGTAGCTTTTGTGTTTCTATTTCATCTATCCGTACGGCTTCGTTTTAGATACCAGCAGTCGCGGCAATGTCTTTAATCGCCTTCTGGACGAGTTTCGTCTGCTTCCTGATTTCGTCCTTCTTCGCCGCCACTTCAGTTTGGAGAGACTGTGCTTGTTTCTGGAACTCCTTCGTTTTGATCAGAGACAGGTCGTCCAGCAAGCCCCAGACGCTCTTGTCCGTCTTGTACAGTCTCGATTGCAACGAGTCCAACTGGTTCCTCGCGTCCTTGAGCTTCTTCTGGGTTCTAACAAACTCCTCAGTGGCGACCTTTGTCCTGTCCAGAAGTTTCCTCGTCTCCTGCAATTGCAGGTCGACCGACTGGGCCAGGACAGTGTTTTGCTGAGAAACTCTTTTGTAGAGGCCTTCCTGCGACCGCAAGCGCAGCGTTCCCCTCACCACCATCCGCCGCGTTCCCGGGAAAGCGAGGACGAGGGCAGCAAACGACGTGAATGCGACGAGCTCTGGCTGCTGCTCGTACGCCCAACAATAGTGCTTCCTGATCCTACCTATTGCCTGCACCTCCAGCTCCCGCGCCACGGAGACCATGTGGCAGGCCTGCCTCAGGGCAGGGTCGACGTACGCCGTCTTCTGCGCAGTCGCCTGAGTCCGGACATCCTTGAACACGGAACTCGCCCACTTAGCCCCCTCGTCGACCGTGGTCGTCACCGCCTCCACGGCTTGGTTCACATACCCCTTGATGAGGTTTTCCCCATCCTCTCGCCGGATCCCTTCCCCCGTGAGCCCGTCGGGGAGCGAGAAAAACGAGGTGACGGACTCCAAGGTGTCAGAGGTGACGGCCTGGAGGTCGCCGTACCAATCGCCCCCCCCAGGCGCTTGGGACGGCGGCGTGCTCTCCGCGTTCTCCTCGCCATTGGAAGAAGCCATGATCCTTCGATTTTGAGATGCTGATGCAGAAAGGGGGAGGCGAGTCCTGCAACGAGGATGAGATGGATGGATGGATGGAATTGGGTCATTTCGGTTTGTAATTACAAAAAGTTTAGCTTAGCTTGATTTGACCTCCTCTTCGACCTTCTGGGCCTTGGGCTTGACGACTTCGGGCTTGAATTGGTAGACGGAATAGATGCAGTTCCTTCGGACTTGGGCCATCATCTCCAAGAACAAGTTGTAGCCTTCCAGCTTGAACTCGGTGAGGGGGTCCCTCTGAGCGTATCCGCGGAGCCCCACTGCGGTCTGCAGGAACTTGATGGACTGGAGGTGGGTCTTCCACAAGTTGTCGTACTGGGTCAGGACGAAGAATTGCTCCGCTTCGGCCATCAAGTTGTCCTCCACGGCGTTGACCTCGGCGACCTTCTGCTGGTAGGCCTCCACACACCGCCTCTGCAGGTACGTCCGAATCCCCTCGTACCCACCCTGCTGCCTCAGGACTTGTTCGTCCAACTCCTCCAGCATGTAGCAGTACTGCTTCATTTTCCCTGCAAGGCCCTCGAGGTTCCAGGTCTCTTCCGGGGTCGCCGGGTCCAAGTTGGCTTCCAGCACATCGTTCACCGTGAGCTCGGCGTACTCTATCATCTGGTCACTCAGCTGCGCCTCCGTGGCCAGGAGCGCCCTTCTCCTCTCCGAGTACACCTTTTCCCTCTGAATGTTCAGGACCTCGTCGTACTCAAAGAGCTGCTTCCTGATGTCGTAAAAGTAAGCCTCGACTTTCCTCTGGGCCTCGTTCAGGGCCGAGGTGAGCATCTGGGACTCGATGGGGAGGTCCTCCACCCTGAAGGCCGACATCATCGCCTTCACCCTGTCCCCTCCAAAAATTCTGAAGATCTTGTCCTCCAAGCTCAGGAAGAATCTCGTGCTCCCGTTGTCCCCCTGCCTGCCGCTCCGGCCTCTCAGCTGGTTGTCGATCCTCCTGCTCTCGTGGCGCTCCGTTCCGATGACATGCAACCCACCGAGCTCGAGCACCCTCCTCTTCTCCTCGCTCGTCACCTCGGCATATTCCTCGCACACCGCGGTGTACGCCTCGTTGATCAGCTCGGAGACCTTGTCCCTGTTGCTGGACTTCTCGCAAGCCCTCGAGAGCATGTCCGAAGCCTCGAGCTCCGTCACCTTTTCTCCGTCCAGCTGCTTGGTGACGTACTGGGCAGTGACCTCCAGAATCTCTCGGGTGTTCTCAGAGAGCTCACACGGGTAGAGATCCTCCGACAGCTTCCAGTCCTTCATCTGCTTGTCCTTCATCTTCTTCTTGCCCTTCACGATGCTTTTGCCCACTCTCTCCGCATCCTCCGTGCCCACAATCTGCGGGAACAGGACCTCCCTCACTTTGAGCCTCGCCATGAAGTCCGCATTGCCGCCCAGCAAGATGTCCGTCCCCCTTCCAGCCATGTTGGTCGAGATTGTCACGGCCCCCAGCCTGCCGCTCTGCGCAACGATCTCCGACTCCCTCTGCACATTCTCCGGCTTTGCGTTCAGGAGCTGGTACGGGATCCCCTCCTCGTCCAGGCTCTCCGCGAGCCTTTCGCTTTCCTCGACGCTCGTCGTGCCCACCAGGACGGGGCGGCCGGTCTTGTGCATCCTTCTGATCTCAATCATCACGGCGTTCCACTTTCCTCTCTCCGATCGGAAGACCACGTCCGGGTTGTCCGTGCGCTGGGAGGGCTTGTTGGTCGGGACGACAGAGACTTCGAGGTTGTAGATGCTCTCGAACTCGGCTCTTTCCGTGTCAGCCGTTCCCGTCATCCCCGCCTTCTTTTGGTACGCCCTAAAGAAGTTCTGGTAGGAAATGGACGCCAGCGTCACGGTCTCGTTCTGGATCTCGAGGCCCTCCTTCGCCTCGATGGCTTGGTGCAGGCCCTCGCCCCACCTCCTGCCCGGCATGGTCCTCCCCGTGAACTCGTCGATGATGACGATCTCACCGCCCTTGACGATATAGTTCACGTCTTTCTTCTGGAGCTCCTTGGCCTTGACCGCGTTGGATATGAAAGAAATCCATTGCTCCCTGGGATCGTACAAGTCGCTCACTTGCAGGACCGACTCGACCGCTTCGTAGCCCTCCTCCGTGAGCAGGACCGTCTGCCTCTTCTCCTCCACGGTGTAGTGGGTGTCCTCGACCAAGGCCTTGGCGATCTGGTACGACCTCTCGTACTTGGAGGAGGGCTGCTCCGCCTGGCCGGAGATGATCAAAGGAGTCCTGGCCTCGTCGATGAGAATGCTGTCCACCTCGTCGATGATGCAGTAGTAGGGGTTGTTGTCCCTCAGGACGAGCTCCTCCTTGGTGGCCGCGAGGTTGTCCCTCAAAAAGTCGAACCCGAGCTCACTGTTCGTGACGTAAGTGATGTCCGCCTGGTACGCCTGTCTCTTGATGTCGGGGTCGACGGACTCCCCCTCGGCTGCCTGGGCGATCTGACCGCCCACGAGCCCCGCCCCACCGCTCTGGATCAAGCCAACTTGCAACCCGAGGAAGGTGTGCACCCTTCCCACCCACTCGGCGTCCCTCCTCGCGAGATAGTCGTTCACGGTCACCACGTGAACGCCCCTGCCGCACAGGGCGTTGAGGAAAGCAGGGGCCACCGAAACCAGCGTCTTTCCCTCTCCCGTCCCCATCTCAGCGATCTCGCCCTCGTGGAGCACCAGGCCGCCAATCACCTGGCAGTCGAACGGCCTCAGGCCGATGGCCCTCAGGGCCCCCTCGCGAACCAAGGCGAAAGCCTCGCACACGATGTCGTCCGTGAAGACGCTCTGCTGGTCCACGGGCCCATCCTTGCTCACCACCCTGGCCTGAACCCTTTGCTTGAGGTCCTCCGTCTTCTGCCTCAGCTCCTCGTCGCTCAGCCGCTTCATTCCAGGCTCCAAACCATTTATCCTGTCCAGCTGCTCCTGGTACTTTTTCCGGCAAGCTTCCGACGGGTCCCCCTTGAACATTTTGTTGAAGTTGCTCTGCAAGTCCTCCAAGAACGCCCTCCGCACGACGCCCTTCCTGCCGCCCAGGAGGCCCTCCCTCCTCCTGGCCACGCTCGAGAGGGCTCCATACCTCGTCGCTTGCAGTCTCCTTCGAGGAGCGGCGGAGGACGTGTTCCCCTTTCCCCCGGTCCGCGTCCCACGCCACGACGCGAGGACCGAACCCTCCCCCAAGTGACACGAGGACCTCGCCTTGCTCCTCTTGCTCGTCTTCATCGCCACCGCCATCCTCCTCTCTCTCTCTCTCTCCCGCCAAAAAAGAAAAGGCAGGCTTATCCACAAGGAGCTTGAGGCTGTGATCAAAAGATGAGCCATCGCATTGCATTAGCCATCGACTCCCTCCGTTGGGGGCGGAAAAGGGTGAGGGAGGGCATGGAGGATAGTGGGCTTCCTCTTCTTTCTCTTTCTTCTTCTTCTTTGGCCCTCTTTGGCACCGATTGGGGCTGGTTCCAGGTGGATCTTGTGATCGACCCCTCGACGACCCCTCGCGCTCCTCACAACGTTCCAGCCCATTCCGTGGGACCTCCGCCAGGGGCTGCCGCAATTTTGTTCTGCTGTGCTCGAAGGCTTGGCCCCTTGGCTCACCGACCACTGCATCCCCTCCCCTTCTCTCTCTGGCGCGCGATCGATCGATCGATCACTATGCCGGACAGCCTCCCAGACTCTCCCCCCAGGGCGGCAATTCTTTCGATGCAAGGGCTCAAATGAATGGCAAAGAGGCACATTGACGAGGAAGGATCCCTCTCCCTCTCCCTCTCCCTCTCCCTCTCCCATCCATCCATCCATCCATCCGCCTTCCTCCTCTCCTCTCCTCTCCTCTGCTCTGCTCTGCTCGTTCCCCTCGTGCTCGTGCTCAGGATGGCGATGGCAGTGGCGGTCGGGCTCCGCGGAGGGCACGCGCGGGCGAGGCAATGGAGGGTGGCCTCGGCCTCGGCCTCGCTCGCGCGGCGCCCTCGACCTCGCTGGCGAGGACTCCTGCGCCGGGGAGGGACGGACGCGACGCGGCGAGGGAGGGAGAGACACTCGCACACCTTGGCACCACTCGCATCGCAGAGGGACTCCTCCTCCTCGTCCTCGTCGTCGTCCTCGTCGTCGTCGTTGGACCCGATAGAAGCGCTGGTGGAGGAGGCGGTGGAGGTGAACGAAAGGCTGAGGCAGAAGCACAGGCAGGGGCGGCACCCGCACAGGCACGAGGTCCGGTCGGGCACGGCCATCAAGGCCAACGTAACGAACGTGCTCCGAATGAAAATTAAGAAAGCCAAGACGGAGGACAAGGTCTGGAGCATCATCCTGAGGCACGAGAGGAGCATGAACGTGTCACTCATCTGCCTCGCTGTGGTGCGACTGAGGAGGCTCTCCAAGCGGGATCACAGGAGCAAGCGGCACGACCCGGGCGGGAGGAAGCTACGGGCGAGAGGGGAGAGGGCCCTCGAGAGCTTGGTCAAGAAGAGGATGACGTCCATGAACACAAAGCATATTGCGACCATCTTGCACTCCATGGCTGCCCTCAGGATGCCCGCGAAGCAGGACCAGAAAGCGACCCTGACACAAAAGTTGATCGACAGGTTCGTCCTGCTCGTGGACGGGGCGAACGGCCAGGCCATCGGGAACATGATATGGGCCTGCGGAAAGTTGGGGGAGTACCCAGACCCAGAGGCTTTGGAGAAAATAGTGGCCAGGCTGCTCGCGGTATCGCCAGAGTGCAACAGCCAGAACTTCTCCAACACCCTGTGGGCTCTGGGGACGATGAATCAGAGGGTGAGCGACCACACCCTGGAGCTTCTCCTGAGCTGCTACGTTTGCAAGGTGAGGGAGTCCGTTCCGCAGGGCATGTCGAACGTGCTGTGGGCCATGGCCCGGCTGGACTTCAACCCCCAGTCGGACATATTCGACCAGATCGTCTCGGAGCTCATGTCGAGGCCTCCGGAGGAGATGAAGCCCCAGGACCTCGCGAACGCGATGTGGTCCATAGGGCGGCTGCAGTGCACGATCGACGAGGGGAGCCTGGAGCAGCTGATCTCGTCCTCTGTCGAGATGATCGAGGTTTTCAACCAGCAGGAGCTCTCTCTCACCTTGTGGGGGCTGGCGAGGATGGACTACAGGCTGGACGACGCCCGGTACAAGAGGGTGTTGGCGAGCGTGCACTCCAAGTGCCACACCTTCAACTCCCAGGCCCTGAGCACGACCCTTTGGGCGATCGGGAGAATTGGGGTGATCCCCTCCCCGGACATGCTCTTTGCGCTCACCGAGGAAGTGGCCCTGAAGATAAAATCGTTCACGCCTCAGGGCCTGTCCAACGTGCTGTGGGCGATGACGAGCCTGAGCTACAACCCCGGCGCCGTGGTGCTGAGGCTGATCTCCCTGGAAGTCTCCAGGAAGAGCAGGAAAATTCCCAGCAAGAGCCTGGCGAGCATCATGAAGTCCTTTGCGCTCCTTCAGTACCTTCCCGAAAAGGCGGTGATGCAGAACCTCACCGAGTCTTTCCTCGCGACGGTGGATACCTGCGGCCCCCAGAGCATCTGCCTCCTGCTTTGGTCCTACGCGAGCTTGAGCTATAACCCCGGGATCGACGTCCTGGACATTCTTCACGTGAGGGCCGCGTCCATCCTTGGCGACTACTTGAACATCCACCTGGCCAACCAGGTGTGGTGCTACGCCACACTGAGCTACGACCCCGGGGAGGAGTTCCTCTCCAGGCTCATCGGCTGCTTCATCTTGTCCCTGGAGTCGTCTTCCCCGCAAGCGCTGGCCAACTTGGTGTGGGCCGTGGCCTCCCTGGGTTACAGGCTCGGGGAGGGCCACCGGGCGCCCCTCTTGGCAGAGGTGTGGGAGAGGGCCAGCAGGAACGAGTTCTCGGGCCAGGAGCTGACGAACATCATCTGGGCGTTCGTGGTGATGGGCGTGGGAGACCTCGGGGCTCAGAGCCGAGAGCCTTTCGAGCGCCTGTGGCGGCACACGCTGGGGGAAGTCACCGTTGGGGGGACGAAGGGAAGGCGCAAGCAGCTGGCCCAGCTCTTCCATTCCAGCCTCCTGATGGAGGCCCAGGGCGGGGCGGAGGCTGCCGTGGCCTGCGACCTGCCCACCAGCCTGCACCAGCTGGCGGAGGACTCCTGGAGGGCGATCGTCCTCAAGGACTCGATCTTGTCTCGGTTTCACAACGACGTGAGCCGCTGCCTCGACCGGCTGGGGATCACCCACCAAGTGGAGGAGCTCACCACCAACGGGTACCTCTCGGTAGACATTCTGCTCACCGAGTCCGTGGTCATCGAGGTGGACGGCCCCTCTCACTTCTCCGCCAACACCCTGAAGATGAACGGCTCCACGCTAGCCAGGAACAAGCTTCTTGAGCACTGGTCCTACAAAGTGGTCAGCATCCCGTTCTACGGCTGGCCGAGCTGCTCGGAGGAGCAGGAGAAGTTCTTGAGCGCATTGCTGATGCGCTGACGTGGACGCATGCATCGGCGCATCACGGGGCGGTCGGCAGCGCATCAGCAAGGTACGGGGCGGTCCCCGTAGCACTGTTCATTGTAACAACGTGTGCACAACTTTCATTCATCCACCCCATGATCCCATGATCCCATCCACTGCGACTCCTCCCCCCTCCAGGTTTTGACATCCGGCATCGTCATCGCATCCGTCCTCCTCCCTCCTCCCTCCGTGCTTAAACGAGAGAGGAGCCGGGGGGGGGGGGGGGGTTGCGCATCCCCAAAACGTGGAGGTGGACCCCACCATCCCATCCCCATCCCCATCATCCCATCCCCATCCCCATCATCCCATCCCCATCCCCATCCCATCCATTCCTGCATTGGTGCTTCATCATCTCCACCATGTGATTGTCCATGATCACATGGCGTGACCCTCGTCCCATCTCCACCAAGGCAGGCAGGGATGATTTGAAAAGAGACAGAGCGAGAGCGAGACTGAGGAAAGGTTCAGTCGGGGTGCGAGTGCTGGCGACCATGAGCGGAGGAACGGTGAAAGAGAACTTGGCGTGGTGCTGGTCGAAGAGGAACCACGTCGATGAGATCGTGTCGGAAGTGTGGAGCAACGTCAGGCCCGGCGGGAGGCTTCACCCGGCGTGGTTTTTCGAGGCCAAGGGCCACCTCGCGGTGGAACTCTTGCTCTTCGCCGTGATCCTCTACCTCATCACGAGGAAGAGCTTCAAGCCGAAGAAGGAGAAGCCCTTGTCGAAGGCGGAGCAGGAGGAGCTCATAGAGGACTGGGTGCCGGAGCCCCTCGCGCCGACATCGTACGCCACGGCGAGTGATGGCGACGAGGCCGCCACCGGGTTGAGGTCCAGGAAGAACCCGCCCGTCAAGAAGCAGATCAGGTACGCCAAGACCCCTGTGGTGAAAGGGAAGGCGTCGGCGCCTCACGTGCAAGTCGGGAGCAAGAAGGTGATGAACCTCGTGTCGACGAACTTCCTCAACTTTGCGAACAGCGAGAAGATCGAGGACGCGTGCGAGAAGGCCTTGCAGAGGTACGGGTGCGGGTCTTGCGGCCCGAGGGGCTTCTACGGAACGATTGACGTTCACCTCGAGTTCGAGGACAGGATGGCGAAGTTCTTGGGAACGGAGGAGGCCATCTTGTACAGCTACGACATCTCCACGCCCTCGAGCGCGATACCTGCGTTCTGCAAGAGTGGTGATGTCATTGTTGCGGACTCCGGGGTGAACTACGCTATCCAGAGCGGCCTCACTCTGTCGAGGTCGACGGTCATCTACTTCGAGCACAACAACCTCAAGGACCTCGAAAGGGTGCTTCAGCAGGTGACGGGGGAGGACAACAAGAAGGGGAAGACCAACCTCGAGCGCATTCAGAGGAGGTTCATCGTGGTGGAGGGAATTTACCAGAACTACGGCGACCTGTGCCCCTTGAAGGGGGTCATGGCACTGAAGGAGAAGTACAACTTCAGGATGATCTTGGAAGAGAGCCTGGCTCTGGGAGTTCTGGGAAAGAGCGGCCGGGGGTCGGTGGAGCACCACGGCCTCGAGGTGGACCAGGTCGACATCACCTTGGCCTCCCTGGGGAACTCTATCGGGTCGATCGGAGGGATCTGCGCCGGGAGCAGGAGGGTGTGCGACCACCAGAGGCTCAGCGGGGCCGGCTACGTGTTCTCTGCCTCCCTGCCCCCTTACCTGGCCTGTGCCGCAATAGAGTCGCTGAACCTGCTGGAGGAGAAGGGGCCAGAGCTCGTGCAGGCTCTGTCGAAGAAGGCCAAAGTCTTCCGGGACCTCTTGGGGAAGGCCTTTGCGAAATCCAAGTCGTTGCGCGTCCACCAGGAGAACGACGAAGACGTCTTGAGCCCCTTCGTTCACCTCAAGCTCGTGGCAAAGCAGAACTCCGAGGTGGAGGCCGTGGAGGTCTTGCAAACGTTCGTGGACGCGGCCTTGAGGGAAGGCGTCTTCTTGTCCTTGTCCAAGTACACCTTTTTGGACAGGTTCGACGGATGCCAAAGCATCAGGATGGCAGTCAACGTGGAGCACACCAACGCGGACCTCGCCAAAGCCGTCGGCACCCTTAAGAAGCAGGCCCAGAAGCTCGATTTATTGTAATATTATTCTAACCGAAACCATTCCCAACCAACCAACACCATTGTCATCGTCCTCCTCCAGTTAGTTAGGCCCTCCCCCAAGGCGAGGATCTTAAAATCTTGGAGATCTCTCCCTCAAAGCGCTTGGCCTTCGCTTTGGCTCGGCCGAACCCGAACCCGAACCCGACTCATCGACGACGGAGGGACATGGCGAGATTGCGGGCGTTAGGCTCGGCACCGCGGTGCGATTGCTGCATCGGGAGGGCGACGACCCGGAACCTGGCGAGGAGGACGGCAACCGCTCCGCGGCATCATCATCATCATCATGGTCGTCGTGGGACAACATCCACCGTGGCGAGGGCTCTGGCTGAGGAGGCGCCTGGGACGGAGAGCCTGAAGGCGAAGCTCTACGTCCTGGCGGCGCAGTCGGACCGGGGTCAGCTTCTGTTCCGCCAGCCCGTGTACGAGATGGAGGGGTACTTCGCTGGCAAAGAGACGGAGGCGAGGCGACTCTGCGGCGAGATCAAGGACCAGGGAGGGAACCTGCTCGCCTCGGACGCCTCGGCCCAGAACGGGAGCTGGGAGCTGGTGTACAGCACAGCACAACTCTTCAGGTGCTCGCCTTTCTTCATGGCGATCTCGGAATCGATGGACGGGTACACCTGGCACGCGCCCTGGAGCGACGAGTCCACTGCCGTGCCCTCCGCGACGCTGTTCTTCCGTCTTCACGAGCTGCAAGTCATGTCCTGGGGAGCGAGCACGGTTGGCCTCGTGACCCAAACGATCGATTGCGAGTCCAAGACTCTGAGCAGCACGTTTGACACCATCCTGTTCCGGCTGACGGTCATACCCATCGTGGGTTGGTTCAAGCTCCTTCCCACGTTCGGGGGCCGGGTGGCGTCTTACGCGACCAACTTGGAAGCAGAGCTGGAGGAGGGGGAGGATCGCGTTAAGATGACCTTTGAGCTTCAGGAAACCGAAGTGGAGAGCGTTGAAGGGATCCCGCGGCCGCCGTTTTTCCTGGCTTGGCTCCTGAATAGAAAGTTTCCAGTGAACTTTGTTTGGAAGTTGCTGCCGTGGAACAGCAAGCCACCGACGTGCACGAGTTACTGCACGTACTGCGACAAGGACCTCAGGATCTGTGAAGACAAGCAGGGAGAGCTTTATGTCTACACGCGGCTGGAAGAGGGCTCAAGGATGCTGAAATGATAACAAATTTTGTAGTTTTACAGATTGATCCGGTCGGTTGGATCAATCAAGGCCCCAGCTTCATCTCCCACGGGGCGTCCCACTTCCTGTTGTGCTTGTCGACGTGCGGCACGACGTCCCACAACATGTCGTACCAGATGTGCCCCGTGGGCGCCCTCACGCAGCACCAGATCCCCATCATGCCCTCGACGACGGCCCGGAACTCGCTCTCCTCGGCGGGGGCAGAGAACCCCTTGAAGGCGTTCAACATGGAGTCGAAGCGGAGAACCTTGTACTGGGAGTAGGACGCCAAATGGTTCTTGATCTGGGCGTCGTCCAAGTGGGGGGGGAGGCTCACCACAGGCCCGGACTCTGGGTCCCCCCCGGAGCACTCGCCCTCCCCCGGCCCGCACACCCTGACGAGGGCCTGCGAGTCCCTGAACTCTCGGGGCGTCCGCTGGTTTTCCAGGAAAGAATACTCCCTGATGTCCACGTACTTGCGGTTCACCAAGACGTTCACGTCGATGACATGATCGAGGGGGCAAACGAATGGCCTCTCGAAGGCCGAGCCCGGAATGGTGCCGTCGTGCGGGGCCCACCACCTGTCATTCCCGCAGAACAGCTTTGGCATGACGAGAGTCCTGTTCAGGGCCTTGGCGATGCCCATCGCATGCCTGATCTGCTTGAGCTGGTGGTTCACGAGGTCAAAGTGACCTTTGGTGTCTTTCAGCTCCAGCCTCAAGCCCTTGAAGGCGCCCCCGTCCAGCAGCTCCTGGGGCAGGTCCGCGTCGTACACCAAGACCCCGTTGTCCGGGGCGTAGTACTCGGGGTGGTCGTACCACAACATTCTTTCCCTGAACCTGTGCCTCTTTCCCTCCGTCCCCGAGTACTGAAACGTGGCGTGAACCACGTAAGGCTCCACGCCCAAACTCTGCGGCATCGACTGCACGAAGTACGTGTGGCCGTTGCAGAACGAGCTGACGGGAAGGATCCCCACCGAGACCCGGTCCCCGTACGCCTTGAAGTACTGGTTCCCCTCCCCGAGCTTGAAGTCCCTCCTCAGCAGGTCGTTGAAAGCGTTCTGGTCCCAGTAGTCCTTGTCCGCCTCGATCAGTCGTACCCACTCGTTCAGGAACTCCTTGGTGGCGGCCGTGCTCCTGAAGTACAGAATCCCGATGTTGTACGCCTCCCTCGTCTTGTCGGCGTCCTCCAGGGTCTGGCCAGTTGGCGACGACGTCCTCAGGGCATCGGTGCTCGTCATGATGTCCAGGCTCGGGTGCTTCTTGAAAAAAACGTTGGGGTCCTGCAACCAGACGGTGTCCACGTCGCTGACCATGACGTCCAAGCCCATCTCCAGGAACTCCTTGATCAGCTTGATCTTCCTCCTCGCCATCTTGTAGAACGTTTTGCTGCCCCAGCCGAAGTCGCTCTGGGGGAAGCTGTGGGACATCGAGAAGGCGTTGATGTCCCTGTCTATGAGGCCCTTGAGCGCCTCGTCATCCATGGCGCCCACGATGTAGTTGGTCACTCCCATCTCCTGGAGATGCCTCACCCAGTTCTCGATGAACCCGATGTAATAAAGGTTCCCGAACGAGACGGTGATGAAGTTGTCCTTGGCGTACTTGTCCACGAGCTCACGTGTCAGCTTGTAGGACGCCAGGTCGTACGACTTCGGCTTCGATTTCTTCTTTTTCTTCCTCTTCCCCTTCTTCTTCCCCTTCTTCGCGCCACCAGCAGAGGCTTTGCTTGGCCGGCCCGCAGCGCCCGTCGTTGCAGGGTCGCTGACTTGGAGATCAGTCGACTTGAAGAGCAGCTGGGAGGCGATCTTGGCCATGGGCTCCCCCACGGCCCCCCTGTCGAACGCAAAGTCCGCCAACCCCAGGCCCACCGCGCACGTCACCACCAGGAGGACGAGACCCACAGCCGTCGCGGCGTACTTCCACTTGCCCGTCTCCGCGGCCGCCGGGTGGTTCGAGGAGGGCGTCATGCCGCCCTGCTGCGTTGTTGACTCGATATGCGTGATGCACACTCGATGTGTACTGCCACCCTCCTACGTACTTACGTCGTCATCGGCTCTCTCTCTCTCTGCTCTATTCCCACACAGTCCTTGTCCTTGGGATTGAATGAAGCAAACAACCTTTTTTCGATTTTTCAGTCTCTCGTCCACTTCTCTTTTGAAGCGAGATCCTGGGCACGACAGATCGAGACCCTCGCCTTCCCTCGGGCTGCCCTCCCCATCCCAGTACTCACCTGGTCCCTGCCCTGCTCTTGCCCTGCTCCTGGCTTTGCTCTGACTCTTGTCCCTGGGATGAGTAAACTTTTTCGATTTTTTCAGTCTCTCGTCCACTTCTCTTTTGAAGCGAGATCCTGGGCACGACAGATCGAGACCCTCGCCTTCCCTCGGGCTGCCCTCCCCGTCCCAGTACTCACCTGGTCCCTGCCCTGCTCTTGCTCTTGCTCTTGCCCTGCTCCTGGCTTTGCTCTGACTCTTGTCCCTGGGATGAGTGCACTTGTTTTCAAGTTTCCCGAGTTTTCTCCCGCGAGGTTTGAGTGATTTTTTTTTGAAAAGGGGCAGAAAGTGGCGCGGGGATGGAGGCCACGGTGACGAGGGTCGGACCGGCACTGACGATGACGGGGCGAGAGGGGCAGACCGAGGAGGCCAAGGAGAACACGTTCTCCTCGTTAGCGCAATCACACCACAGACTTGTGTCTGCGACGGAGAAGAGTTACAGTTACCCGGCCGCCGCGGAGGACGAACTCCTCGACCTCCCTCGTGATGAGAAAAAGCAACCGCTGCAAAGGGTGGACGAGAATGTGTTGGGCAAGGTGGCCACGGGCGTGGTGAAGAGTGAGGATGTTATTGCGAGCGGGTTGGCTTCCCTTGACGGCGCGGAGAAGGAAGCGGTTCCGACTTTGTGCGCTCCTCCCGCTGCCTCGCTCGAGCCAGCACCACCACAAGTGAAGGAGGAGGAGTGGAAAGCGGGAGAGGCGGACGAGGAGGAGACGACTTCCGAGGCGGAGGACGAGCCGAAGAACGAGGAGGGGGGCGAGGAAGTCGCCGCGGTGGCGGAGAACCTCGCGGCGGTGCCGGAGGAGTTGGCGAGAGAGACGAGGGAGCGGCCGGAGGACTGGAACACGTTGGTCGAGCACCTCCTGCCCGTGAACAAGGCCAAGTTCGGCGCCATAAGGAGGAAGGTCGACACGACCTTGTCGAAGACGGACGAGGAAGGGCAAGAAGGAAAGGAAAGGAGCCACCAGGAGGAGTGGTTTGACATTATGATGCAGGACATCTCAGGCAGGCTCGGTGCGGTGAGAAGGTCGAGGCAGAGAATCCAGCGGGCCTTCAAGGAGGACCTCTTTAGGAGCCACGCCATGGAGAGGGAAGATGTGGCTGCGGAGTTCACAAAGGAGTCGGTCGGCTGCGTCCTCGCGGCCGCCTCGGCGACCATGCTGAGAGGCATGGATTCTGGTCTAGAGAAGGAGAGCGAGGCTCTTGAGGGTTGGTTGCAACAACTGGACGTGATGCGCCAGATGCAGAGGGCAGCCGGGATGACGTCCTGAGAGCAGCGAGGGCGACGTATATGAATCACTAAAGCATTCTCTCGCCATGTCATGTATTATAAAGGATACCCCAAAGACGTGTTCAGCGCTGCTGTGTTTTGTACTTTGGCGAGAAGCTGTCGCTCGTGCAGCTCACCGATTCTCCGACTTCCTCCTCCTCGCTGTCGCTGGGGGATTGCCCCTCGTCCAGACCCACACCCGCGCTGCCGGCTTTGTGGGGCAGGTGGTTCTGACGCAGCTTCTTCAGGGCCTCCCTCCAGTCCTCCTCCTCGAAAGTCTTCCTCTTGTTCACCCTGGTCCTGTCCTGGGAGGCGTCGCTGTGGGACGAGAGAGAGGACGCGTCGTCCCTCAAGAAGTCCTCCTCGTCCGTTTCGCTGTGGCTGTTGCTCAGGCTCAAGCCAGAACTCACCTCAAGTCGAGAAGGATTTTCCTCTTCCCCGTCGTTCACCTCGAGGACGTCGGGAGAGGGCTCTTCGGGCCAATTTTCGAACATCTTCCTCTTGGTCTCCCAATTTTCCCTCTGCCTCTTTCTCTTCCGGATCTTTCTGTGCTCGCTCCTGCGGCTCAGGACCCTGCTGGTCTCGCTGTTCCCGACAGACATAGATCTCAAGATAGCTCTATCCTCTGCTAGGCTCTGGGCTACACGGAAGCTAACGCGAGTCGCAAACCCAGAATCAGCTGCGGGCCTTTTCACGAACGTGTCTTCGCGTTCCTCGCGTTGGCCTTCCTGCCTCCAAAGAGCTAAGGCCGCCTGCGTCCTGAATTTGGTGAGCCGCTTGTTCTCCTCGTCGCTCAGCATCGTGCCCTGAGCATCGAAATTCATCTTGGGCTTGATTGAAAACATGGCCTCCAGAGCGCGGATGTCCCCTTGACTGCTCAGCAATCTCCGGTTTCCACTCAAGAGCAAAGTGTCCAGGTGAGACCTTATCTTCTCGCACCTGCTCAGGGCAGTGATACTTCCGGAGGAGAGGTTGTTGTTCGAGAGATCCAAGCCCACGAGCCTAACGTTTCTCGAAGGGTTTTCCTGTATCTTGCTGCAGATGGCCTTCACCGTGTTGTTGCCAAGGTTGTTTCCGGGCATCTCAAGAGCGATTCCATCGAATTCGTAGAGATTGCACACCTCCGCGCTGAAGATGACATTGACCAGGATTCTGGCATCCGCGTCCGACATTTCACAACCCAGTTCCCCCTTAGCTCGGACTTTCAAGGCCCTGCTGCTGTCCAGCGCGAGCCCTGCGAGGGCCCGCTCCACTACCCTGGAGGGAGCCACGCCCTCGGCGCTGGCATGAGCGTACATGAGATCTAGCAGCTTTTTGTTCTGCTCATCACAAGTGATGCCGAATTCCATCTTCTTCAGTACCCGGAAATCCTTGAATTTGTCGACCTTCACTGCCTGCTTGACCTTCTGGGGTTGCGGCGGCTTCTCCTCCTCCTTGGCAGGCTTCATCTTCTCAGCCGCGGCTTGGTACTCCAGCGCCTTCCCCTCCATCTCGTGAACAAAGCCATGGATCAGGGACAGGAGGTTGAGGCACGCCCGTTGTACTGTCCTCGCCGCGCCCTCCGACTCGGGCGCCGCAGGATCCGCGCAAGACTCAAGGTCAGATTCGGCCAAGCTGTATTCCCCTATTGCGATGCGGGAGAGCGCCCTGAAAAACAAGGCCTTGCACTTCCCCAGGCAAGAATTGTAGGCATCCGCCATCGCCATGGCCTCGCTTGATGTCACGGCAACTTTGGGCCAGGAGCCCAGCATGTAGTGAGCCTCGGAGACTTCCACTAGAAACTCCCAGGAGTTGTTCTCCAGGGCAGCCATCTCACTCAAGTCGGTCGCAAACTCGACGACCTTGTCCCAATTCTTTATTTCCTTCTCCTTCTGCACTATCTGGGCCAGGTACGTCATCCTTTCTAGCTTCATTCCCGACGAGAGCGCCATTTGGTTGCCCTGCACAGTCAGCTGGCTCTCGAGGGCGGAGATCTTCAGCTTCAGGCCAAGCTTCAGTTGCAGGCACTCCACGCAGCGGTACACGTCCAGCTTCACGTTCTCGTCGAGCTTGCTCTCAGCAAAGTACAAGGCGCCTTTGAGGACCCCCAAGGCGTCCTCAAATTGGCTCAATTGAACCAAAATTCTCGCCTTTGCTACTGAGGACCACATCACTTGCAGGTGGCTCCCGCCCGCCTTTCCCATTCCCAGGGCCTTGGAAGCCACCTCCAAAGCGTCTTGGCCGCTTCCTTGGAGGAGGAGCAACTCGCTTTCCATGCAAAGCCTCTGCACTCCATAATTTTTGTCACTGTCTGTCTCAAGGCTCTTCACCTCCTCGAGGGCCGACTGGCACTCCACGTTCCACTCCTCGGCCTTCTTGGGAACCAACCAGTGGACCCCGCGCGATAGCTTGAGACACACCGCGGCCTTCCAGAGCAGCGACTTGAGGAGGTACTTTCGCCTTGGCGGCTCGTCCTCGTCCAGGTCCCTCGAGTAAGTCACGAACCTGGTCGCGTAACACAGCTCTTCCCTCAGGAAACGGATGTACCGGTAGTCCGTCGCCGTGATCCTTTCCAGTTGATCGAAGAACACGAAGTCTTTGAGAGTGGGCTTGTTCCTCGAGTACGACTTCTGAATCTGCTCCAGTATCGCAATCTCCCCCAAGGCGTTGCCCCACTTCGCGACGACCTTGGTAAAAGCGTCAAACACAGTGATGTCCCTCTGCGTTTGTTCCCTCTCGCTGGAGCAGCAGCTTTGATACGACAAGAAGTACTTGGACCGCTTCGTGCTCTCCACACTCTCGACGTGCTTCGCTTGCGTGTACAGCCGTATCCCCTCGAGCCCCTCGGGAATGTTCCCAGTGTTCAGGAGGAGCTCCGCCCCGTGAAAGGCGTACGAACTCGCCGGCTTCCCCTTCTGGCTGCCGTGGTTCTCCAGCTTTACCTCGGCCAAGCGGATCAGGGACAGGCCTTCCGCGAGCTTATCCCCGGCCTCCCTGGCCCGCTTGATCTCCTGCTTCAGCTGCTTCATCCCCAGACTCACATCGCCAGGCATCTGCCCCCCAACCGCGTGGTCCTCCTTCCCTCTCGAGAGAGGTGACGACCCCGGCCTCAGCACTGGGAGGTTCCCATCCTCATTCTCCTTCTCCAAAACCTCCAAAGGCTTCCTCGACACGGTGGGTTGAGAGAGCGGTGATAGCCGCCGATTCTCCGGAGCTGCGACGACCTTCTTCGGGTAGAAGCGCTCCTTCAGCGCCCCTCGCTGCATCGCGGCACTCGACTCGATCCTATTCTATCACTCTTCTCTCTCACTTTTTTTTTTTGGCGCCAATGACAACACGAAAAATTTGACAGCTAGGAGCTAGGAGGTCGAGGAGGACAAGTTGAATAATGGTAATATGGTAGTACATTGGTCATTGGTGATTGGTTGTTCGTTCGCTCGTTCGTTATTGGGAGGAGCCGTAGACTCTCTTCCTGGAGAAGATGTTCTCGCCGCCGGACGGGGCCACCACGCTCTCCCTGTTGGAGAGCATGTCGGACAACTTCTCACTCAGTATTCTCTTCTTCGACACGTTCGCGAGCTTGAGGGCGCCTTGCAGGGACCTCTGCAAGTTGAGCTCCTGCGCGTACTGGAACGCCATCTCGCACTTGTCGCTCTTTATGGCCGCGTGCATCAGCTTGAGCAGGGTGCGGTCCATCTGGACTTCAACCTGGGTCGTCGTCTGCCTTCCAGCGGCGGCGTTCGCGCCGCCCTCCAGTCTGTCCAGCCTCTGGAACATCAAGCTCTGCTGCAGATCGTGCGTGGCGCCGCCATTGGAGTCCTCGACGGCCTCGGAGGTCACGATCGGCACGTTCAGTGGCATGGTTGTGATGATGGGCCTTGGGACGACCTGGGGATAGTGCTTCGAGGACCTCGTGATGATGCAGAAGATCTCCTTGGCCGCGACGTCGAGGCCCACAACGTGGTGGTGCTCGGTCTCGGCCTTCCTGGCACTGCTGGACAGGAACAGGGGCACCCACGACCCTCCGTAAGCCCTGGGGAAGTATCCCCTCAGGGTCGCTCCGTCCCAGGAGGCCAAGATCCCGTCCTCCGAAAACCCGACCCACTCCAGCGGCAAACCAGGCGTGAGGCACATGGGGCCGCTCGCCACAAGACTCTCGGTGCCCACGTCGTGCATCTGGAAGGACACCTTCCCGGAAACCTCATCTTCGAGGTACACGGTGACGAGGTGGGATTCCTTCGCGGCCAGGGCCAGGATTTGCCCCGGGAGCGAGAGCACCATCAAAGGACTGCCGGCCAAGGAGTAAACCCTCAGGAAATTCTGCGTCGCAGCAGCAGCAAACGACGATCCAACGGTCACCGCCTTGACGTCTTCCCCGCTGGGAAAGTTGCAAGTCCAGTCGCTCCCCACCGCCCAGCTCTCGAACGGCCGGTACATGACAACGCTCGGCTTGCCCGAGCCCTTCTCGGGGCTCGCCAGAATCGTTCCCTTGGGTCCCAAGGCGCCCAACTCGAATCCAAAATAGTCCGTGAGGGTCGGAATTCGTGAGGCTCGGGCCGAGACGTCGTGAAACACGACCTCAACGCTGTTGTAGTCCGGGCCACGCAGGGTCGAGACGCAGCCCTGGATGTTGTAGGCCAGGAATCTTCTGTTCTGGGTGGAGGCCCCCGCAGGCGTGGCTCCAGGCTGGAAAGGCTTGTGGGCTTTCCTCTTCATCACCGCCATCATCTGCGCAACTCCCCCGTCCGCGGATGGTGGGACCCCGCCCGCGGCCCGCCCATCAGCACCGCCCGCCGTCTTCTTGGCGTGGTCAAAGTCATCCTCGCTGTCCTCGCTGTCCGACTCTACTATTTTGAGCTTCCTCTTCTTACCCGCGATGCCATCGTTTTTGTTGTCCACTCCAGCGCCCTCGGGGCCCGCCCCCGAGGGGTTCTGGGCCAGGGACGCGTCCTCCTCCTCGTCAGCAACCAGGAAGGGGTCCGGCAGCTTTGGATCCACGGGCTGCTTCCAGTGCGCAAAGTTTCCCTCGTCATCCATGAGGGAGAGGGCGTTCTCAAAGGGGTGCCACTTCATGTTGCACACGACCGAGTCGCTGCACCTGGACGAGATGACCTTCTGGTCCTTGACGCTCCAGATGGCCACCCTTCGGTCGAGGGCCGCCGTGGCAGCGTAGAGGCCGTTGGGAGACAGCTCGACGCTGGTGACCGCGGCGCTGTGCCCGAGCTCTTCCCCGTCCGTGGACGACGGCAGCACGAATTCTTCCTCCCAAGAGAGCCTCTCGAAGAAGGTGACGTCCCCTGTGGCCGAGGGCACCGCGAGGTGGATGCCCTCCGGGTGCCAGGAGATGTGAGCGCAGTTCGGGCTGCTGCCTTCGAACTTCTTTGCCGCGCCCTTCTTCGTCAGCACGCACTCGCCGCTCTCGCTGTTCCAGATCTGCAGGGTCCCGTCCGCGGACACGGCCGCGACGAAGAGTCCCTCGGGGTCCCACCTGATGCTCTTCACGGATCGCCCCACCGTGCGGAGCGTCCTGAGAAGCTTGCATGCGACCTTCCTTCCCTTGGCCGTCTCCTCGGACACTTCGAGCTCCACCAGCCTGATGCCCTGGTCGTCGCCCCCCGCGGCGATCGTTCTCCCGTCGGGGCTGAAGTCCACGGCGCGGACGGGGAGCTCGAACCGGGTCACGTTCGTCTCGAACACGGCGTCCGGGTAAGCGTAGAGCTTGACGAAACGGTCCTCCGACCCCGTCGCGAACATATCCGTCACCAGGTCGGCCTTCCCCTTCCCTTCCTCCTCGACGAGGGCCTTGCCTTCCGCGGTTGGGGGCGCCACGCCATTGGCCGCGAGGCACGTGATCACCTCGTCGTGATCGTTGATCTCCGTCTCGGTCTCCTTGAACTCGGTCTCCTCCGTCCTCAGGCAGGCCAAGCAGTCCGCCCCACCTGTGACGAGGTGGACTTGCTTCGCGCCCTCGCCTCCCTTCCTTCCCACGGCGAAGGCCATCCCCGTCTGGCCCGCCAGGTGGCCGTGCTTGAACGCGAGCCTCTGCTCCTCCTCCGCACCCATCGTCGCCTCCGTTGTCGTCGCACGCAACCTACGTTTCTTCTCTGCACACACGGATCGCAAAAAACAAAACAAACAACAAACTCGTTCAGTGTCTCCAATCTTCACCCCAATGCGTCGACCCATAGGTCATTCGAAAGAGAAGAAAACGATCCTTTCGCTCGTTTCAACGCTTCCCGTCCCTCTCGCCGCACACACCCTCCGCAACACTCGCCACGCACCCTCCGCTCGACAGCTTTTGCTGCTGGCACACAAACCCAAAAAACTCGTTCCAGTGTTCTCCAATCTTCACCCCAATGCGTCGACCGATAGGTCATTCGAAAGAGAAGAAAACGATCCTTTCACTGATCACACTTCCGTTCGTCCCTCTCGTCGTCCTCGTCACACACACACACACACACACACACACATCCACAACACTCACCCCCCCCAGCGCCTGCGTCGTCTTTTTTTGTGTTTCGATCGAATTGGCGCCAAAACAAGAGAGTTTCTCCACGAGTGTACTATATTTACACTCATTTGGAGTGTGCGTTCCGAAGAGCGAAGAGCGAAGGAGCGCGCGCGAGAGAGGGAGAGAGAGAGTGATGGAAGGGGAAGGACTTGGTTACGTTGCGAGAGTAGAGGACGAGAGAGACGAGAGGGTGGAGGAAGTAAGACTTAGGGATTGTGAGGAGAGGGTGAGAGGTTTGACGAAGCTTGCGGCGGGTGGGGCGGAAATAAACGAAGAGGTGCTTCAAATTATTTTGGAACTTGTGCAGCTGGACGTCGTGCCTACTGCGATAGCACAGGTGCTCAAGTCCTTGAGCAACAAGGCGAAGCAGAACAAGGCGGTGGCGAGCGCGTGAGGGAGCTCGGGTGTAGTGGAGGAGGACGAGGAAGACGGGCGAGGGAGACGGGCGACCGCGGAGGTGAGGAGGTTCGTCGTCGTTCGTCGGACGAAAAAGAGAAACCCTAGGTGGGCAACATGGCGACGTCTGCGATATTCATCCTCGACCTCAAGGGGAAGGTGATCATCTACAGGGACTACAGAGGGGATGTGCCGATATCTTACGCGGACCGCTTCATGGAGAAGGTGGCGGAGCTGGAGGATGCGGGAAAGGCGAGTCCCATCATACAGGACGAGGGGGTGACTTACTTGTACCTGCAGCACAGCAACCTTTACTTGCTCGCGGTGACGAAGTCGAACGTGAACGCCGCGTCGACGGTGTACTTTCTTCACAAGCTCGTGGAGGTGTTCACAAAGTACTTCGAGCAGCTGGAGGAGGAGAGCGTGAGGGACAACTTTGTGACGGTGTACGAGCTCTTGGATGAAATGATGGACTTCGGGTACCCGCAGTTCACGGAGGCGAATATCCTGCAGGAGTTCATCAAGACGGAGGCGCAGAAGATGGACGTGGTGGAGAGGAAGGCGCCGATGGCGGTCACCAACGCGGTGTCGTGGAGGAGCGAGGGCATCAAATACAAGAAGAACGAAGTCTTCCTGGACGTGGTGGAGTCGGTCAACCTCCTGGTGAACGCCAACGGTTCCGTGGTGAGGAGCGAGATCATGGGGGCCCTGAAGATGCGCACCTACCTGACGGGCATGCCGGAGTGCAAGCTGGGGCTGAATGACAGGGTTTTGCTGGAGAGCCAAGGAAAGTCCGGCAAGGGAAAGGCGGTCGACCTGGAGGACATGAAGTTCCACCAGTGCGTCAGGCTGGCTCGATTCGAGAGCGACAGGACCATCTCCTTCGTCCCTCCCGACGGAGCCTTCGACCTGATGACGTACAGGATATCTTCCCAGGTCAAGCCCTTGATCTGGATCGAGTGCACGGTGAACAACTCCTCGAGGAGCCGCGTGGAGTATCTGGTCAAGGCAAAGTCACAATTCAAGGCCAGGAGCGCGGCGAGCAACGTTGAGATCTCGATCCCGGTGGCCAGCGACGCCACTGCTCCTGTCGTAAGGGCGTCCCAGGGCAGTGCGGAGTATGCCCCAGAGAGGGAGGCCTTGGTTTGGAAGATCAAGAACTTCCCTGGAGGAAAGGAGTTCCTTTTGCGCGCCAAGTTTTCCCTTCCCTCGATAGAAGGGGACTCGTCCGTGGAGGGGGGGAGGAAGCAACCCATCCAGGTGAATTTCGAGATCCCTTACTTCACCGTGTCCGGCATCCAGGTGAGGTACCTGAAGGTGATCGAGAAGAGCGGCTACCAGGCTCTCCCTTGGGTTAGGTACATCACGCAGTCTGGCGAGTATGAGATTAGAATGAACTAAAAAAAAAAACCAAACCATTCACATCACACATCCATTCCCTTTTCATATAAGAAATAGAAGAAAGAAAGGTTGACGCTCGAGGAACCTCGTCCTCCTCCCACAATCTCACTCACACCTCCCCTCCCCCTCCTCCCCTCCAAAGCAGAGACAGAGACCTCCCCTCTTCTCTGCGAAGTCTGCACCGAAATCTTCCAGCCGCCAGAGCGGAGGCGCGAGGCAGCGCGAGGCAGAGAGAGAGAGAGGAGAGAGAGAGAGAGAGGAGAGGGAGAGGATGGTGCGAGGCACGGAGCTGGTACCCAAGGTGGGAGTCGAGGCCGGGGAGGTGAACTTCCCTCGTGGTCGCGGCGGTCAAACGACGAGCACGAGTTACGAGGAGGACAAGGCGAAAGGGAGGCGCGGGGGAGGGAAGAGGGCGAGGGAGCCCAAGGAGAAGACAGCAGAGGGCCTGAGGAGGAACAAGAAGAAGAACAGGAGATCGTCGCGATCCTCCGGGACCTTCCTGGACTCGAATCTCTCCGAGATACGCACGGGAGCCGCGGTGGAGTCGGTCTCGGGAATACGGCTTCGAAACGTCACCGTGGGAGCCAAGTGCTGGGGCTGCGTCATCGCGGTGACCAGCGCGAGGGCGACGCTGTCGCTTCCTCACGGGTTGAGGGGCGTCCTGGACTTCCAGTCGGATGGCGGCGATGCCAAGGGCGAGCCGCAGTCGTTTTCGCTGGGACAGCTGCTTCGGTGCGTGGTGACCAAGGTGGACCTGCAGAAGAAGAGGTTGGAGCTGACCGCTCGGCTCGGCAGCCTCGGCAACTTCCCTTTGAGCTCGGGGGAGATCGTCCCCGCTTTTGTGGAGTCCGAGGAGGATCATGGCTGGACCCTCTCCTTCGGAAGGAAGGGGACGCGGGGCTTCCTCCCCAGGCACGAGGTGGACGAGGAGCAGGAGGACAACCTGGAGGAGAAGGCCGTCATCGAAGTCGCTGTGGTGTCCGTAGATCGCAGGAACGTGGTCAAGTGCTCCCTGGACAGAACGCTTCTGTCGACCCAGGTCGCTAAGACGGCCTCGGGTGACCTTACGCTGCACGACCTCATTCCAGGCATGCTTGTGAAGGCCACCGTGAAGTCGGTGCTCGCGAGGGGAATCGTCGTCAGCTTCATGTCGTATTTCACCGCCACGGTCGAGACGTCCCACCTCCCCAAGGTGCTGGAGGAGTACAAGGCGGGGGGCAAGTTCCAGTGCAGGATACTTTACATCGACCCGGAGTCGAAGAGCATCACCTTGAGTGCGCTGCCTCATCTGATTTCCCTGGACGAGAACGTGCTGACGGTGCTGCCAAAGACGGGAACCTTGCTGGAGAAGGCCGTCGTCATGGGGGTGGATGACAACCAAGGCCTTCTTCTCAAGGCGGAGTACGAGTCCAGGTTCATCGACGCCTTCTGCCACAGCAGCAATGTCGCTGACAAGACGGTTGAAAAGGTCAGTCAAAACTTTCAGAGGGGCCAGGAGGTGGACGCGAGAGTCATTGGGTACAGGCCCATGGAGAAAGTGGTGAACGTGACCCTCAAGAAGTCCGTGATCGGGCAGCAGATCATATCGTACGAGGATTTGGAGCCTGGAACGGTCCTGACGGGAACTATCGTTGCCGTGAGAACGTTCGGACTCGTCATCGAGATCGCGAAGAACGTGAGGGGTGTGTGCCCCGTCATTCACATGTCTGACGTGACTTCCATCGAACCGAACTGGGGAAAGTTCAAAGTGAAGTCCAAGGTGAAGTGTCTCGTGGTGGACTGCGACTACAGGGTGCAGAAGGTGACCCTCTCGGTGAAGAGGTCCCTGGTCAAGAGCGAGCTCCCGAGGATATCCTCCCTGAACGTGAAGCTCCAGGGAACCTTGACGCACGGAGTCATCACGGGCATCGAGTCCTATGGCGTCTTCATCGGGTTCTGCGGCGGCGTGAAAGGTTTGGCTCACCTGTCTGAGCTGGGCCTCTCCGCGAATGAGGCCCCCGACGCCTGCTTTGATGTTGGCCAGGTGGTCAAGTGCAGGGTGATCGGCGTCAGGAAGTCTCGAAAGCAGCTTGTCCTTAGTCTGCAGACCCAGAACACCGGCCAAGGCTTCGGTCCAGAGTTCAAGGTTGGCGCGAAGGGGAGCATCCGGGTCAACAAAAGCCTTGAGAACGACATCGAGTGCACCTTTGTGACAAATGACGGGGAGGAGCAGGATGCCCTCATCCACGTCTCCCACCTGTCGGACAGCGTTCCCGCCACGAAGCTGCTCAAGGACTGGCTGCAGAGCGACTTCTTCTTGGACGACGTTATGGTCCTGAACCAAGGCACCGGCTCGAAGCTCAGGCTCACGAGGAAGGAGACCCTGCTCGCGATTGGGAGCGAGTACCCCAAAGACATCAGCCAGGTCGAGAAGGGGGCCATCATGCACGGGTACGTTCACAGAATTTTCCCGAACAAGTGCATAGTCAAGTTCTTGGGCGGCCTGCTCGGCATAGTCCCGAAATCCGAGATATCGGAGAACTTCGTGGTGGATCCCTCCAACCACCTCTGCCTCGGTCAGACTGTCTGCTGCCAAGTCAAGGACATCAACATAGAAGACGATTCTTTGCTTTTGACTTTGAAGAACGAGGAGGACCTTCAGACCAGGGGCGCCCTCCTGTCCTCAATTTGGAAGAACACCAACGTCGCCTACCAAACTAGCAAGGAGCTGGGGAAGGGAAGCTCTGATTTCGGCGAGCTGGAAGTTGGAACCAAAGTCTCGTGTACCGTCAACAGCAAAAAGGACTATGGCGTCGTGTGCGACATTGACGGGCACGGCGATCTGATTGGGCTGATTACCCATGACCACGCGACCAGGCAGTTGAATGAGGGCGAGAAGATCACGACCACGGTCCTCGACTTTGACAAGATTGCCGGTTACATCGACCTGAGCATGAAGCAAGATTTCACGACGTTGAGACCGGGCGACAAGTCGTTGAAGAAGGGGAGCAGCGTGGACGCCACGGTTCAGCTGGTGCACGAGAACTGCCTCGTGGCATCGTTGCCAAGTCTCAAGAACGCCATTGCTTTTGTGTGCTTCAAGTCAATGAACCAGCAGATGATCGACTCTCACGAGTACTTCCAGTGCAATCAGAAGATCAAGTGCACGGTGAGCGAGGGTCCGTCGCACGCCACGAATGGAAGGATCATTCTGACGACAAAGCCAATCAAGAAGAAGGCTTTCTCGAAAGAAAAGAAGGGCTCTGGCAGGATGGAGCCTGGAACTTGGACCACTGGGGTCGTGGAATCCGTGCAGCCCTTGCAGATCAGCTTGCGGTTGAAGAACAACATCAAGGGCCGCTTGCACATCAGCGAGCTCGCCAAAATTGATGACATGGCCAGCCTCGCCTTTGGGAAGGAGATGAGAGTCAGAGTTTTGGGCTGGGATTCTGCCGACAGCAGCCATTACAGACACTTTGAGGTCTCCACGAGGGATGACACTGACTTGGAAGGACCGGCCACTGATGTCGAGGGGAACAAGCTCGAGCAAGGAAAGAAAGCTGTTGGAATCGTCCAGGAGGTCGTGGACGACTACCTTTGGGTCGTGTTCTCGAGGAACGTGAGGGGCAGGCTGCACATTCTGGACTCTTCCCACGACTTCAAGCAGCTGCGGGACTTCAAGGAGAGGTTTTGCCTTGGCGACAAAATCACTTGCAAAATCGCTAAAGCGGACAGGGACCTCAAGAGCATTGATCTCAGCATGCGCGACGAGAAGAAGGGCAAAGTCAGCCCCGGGAGCGTCATCAGTGGAATCGCAACAAAGGTGTCCGAGCTTTTCGTCCTGGTCCAGATCAGCGCCAAGAGGTTTGGCAGGGTCTTCATCACGGATGCCATGCGGCCAGGAAATGTGGAGAGGCCCTTCAAGGGGATTCGAGTGGGACAGGCCCTGGAATGCAAGGTCCTCGAGGCCAAAGGAAGCCAGCTTGAGTTGGGTTTCTTGGAGACGGTGAGCAGCACCGAAGCAAAGAATGTTGCCAGGCATGTCACGGACTTCCAAGTGGGTCAGGAGGTTTGCGGCTACGTCAAGAATGTCACCCCCAAGGGTTGTTTTGTGAGCCTCTCCCGCCACGTGCACGCCCACATCAAGCTGAAAAATTTGTCGAATAAGTTCATCGTGGACCCCAAGCAAGAGTTCCCTCGCGGCAAGTTCGTCCGAGGAAAGGTCGTGGACGTGAACGAGGACAGGAAGCAGATGGAGGTCACCCTGAGGGACGACAGGCAAGAGAAGGGAAAGGTGTCCTCGGTCTCCGAGGGGGACGTCCTCAGAGGAAGAATCACAAGACTTGAGAAGTATGGAGCCTTCTGCTACATTGAGGAGAAGAAGCTGACCGGCCTGATTCACATCTCTGAGCTTGGCACGGACTACGTGAAGTCCGTGTCCAGCGTGGTGAGCGTTGGAGATCAAGTGCAGGTTGCTGTGACGAAGGTTGATGATGCTAAACACAGGATATACCTGTCGATGAAGGGCCTGGGAAAGATAGAGGGGGAGAGCATGGAGGAAGACAGCGACCTCGAGGCTGTGGATGAGGAGGCAAAGATTCAGGATGAGGTCATGTTTGATCTCAAGAACCACGAAGACGGAGAGATGGACGAGAGCGACGATGAGCTTGATCAGCAGCGCCAGCTCTTGAATGAGATGAAGGGGGAGGGTAAAGCCATGACGCAGACCGAGGAGGAGGAGACCTGGACGGATTTTGACGTGCCAAAGCAGGCGGAGGCATCCGATGCACCAGAGGCAGCTCCTGGAAAACCGAGAAAGAAGAAGGAGGCCGAGGTTAGGGCGGCGGAGCTGGCCCGGCTGAACGGGTCAGCGGACCCGAACTCGAAGGCGGACTACGAGAGGCTCGTGCTGACGTCCCCTAACGACTCGTACACCTGGATCGGCTACATGGCTTTCCTGCTGTCCCTGAGGGAGGTGGATGAGGCCAGGAAAGTGGCAGAGCGGGCCCTCGAGGTCATCAACTACAGGGAGCAGGAGGAGAAGCACAACGTTTGGGTCGCTTACCTGAACCTGGAGTTTGAGCACGGGAACCCGCCGGAGGAGTCCGCAATGCAGCTCTTCAAGAGGGGGCTGCCCTACAACGACAGCAAGAAGTTCCACTTGGCTCTCTTGTCCATCCTCAAGGAGAAGGCAAAGGACGAGCTGGCCCAGCAGCTCCTGAATACCATGTGCAAGAAGTTCAGGGATGACCCTGAAATCTGGCTTGCCTGTATCGAGTACCACATCTCCCAGAAGAGGGAGAAGGTCGCGGGCAAGCTCATGGATAGGAGCTTGAAGTCTCTTGAGGCCAAGGAGCAGACCATGGTCATCTCCAGGTCCGCTCTTCTGTACTACAAGCACAGTTACCACGAGCAGGCCAGGCACATGTTCGAGAGCATTCTCAAGAGCTACCCTAAGCGCACGGACCTCTGGAGCGTTTACATTGACCAAGAGATCAAGCTGGGGGAGCAACAGCGCATCAAGAACCTCTTCGAGCGGATCATCCACATGGAGATCCCCGTGAAGAAGATGAAGTTCATCTTCAAGAAGTACATGGAGTACGAGATGGTCCACGGCGACGACCGCAGCATCGAACTTGTCAAGCAGAAGGCCATGGAGTTCGTCCAGAGCAGGATGTGAAAGAATCCGTCGACACGCGGGTGTAATAAAGTTATTGATTTCTTCAGACTCTCTGCTTCTTGTCCTTGTTTGGGGACACGATCTCGAGGATTCCCGCAGTGAGGGCGGCGTTGAGAATTTCGTTGCGAACGTCCTCCTCTCCCTTCTCCACGGGAAAGTCCTCCACTTTCGATGGCTTGATGGCCCTTGTGATCGCCTCCAGCAGGCCCGCATCCTCGATCTGAAACCCCAAGCGGCTGTCCGTTGCGGGGTTGTTCGCCCACTGCCTCTCCACTCCCGAGGCGTGGTCCTCTATGGAGTTGTTGAAGCAGTGCGACAGGATCGCCCTCTCCCCCTCCACCATCAGCCTCGCGCAGCCCTGCTTCCTCAGCTGAAGCTCCGTCTGGGGATCCAGCTTGACCAGCTCCTGGTCGTCAGGGTCGGCCAGCTTCCTCTTGCCGTTGCCGCCTGGCGTGCGAACCCCCTTTCCGAACAGCGGAAACATCCTCCCCTCCTGGAACTTTGCGTTCATCCGGTCCACGGCGTGGTCCATCGGAGTGTCGTCCCCCTCATCCCCGGCGGAGCCGCTCGTGACGTAGTCCAGGACCAAGGCAGAGAGGCCCTCCGCCTTGGCCAAAAACTCCTGCCTTTTCGCGTCGAGGGTATCGGCATTGCTGGCACCCATGTACTTGAAGTAGCCTCTGGGGGGCGTCTGGCGCAGGGCAACGCAGTTCGTCGACGCCTCCCTCAGAGCCTCGGGCAGAGCGTGCTCCAAGAGGTTGGCCCACGTGTGCAAGTGGTTTGCACTTATCGTCAAGTGCAAGGAACTCTCGCTCGACCCCGTCCTGGCCCGGTGAATGGCCCCCCTCGGGAGGTACAGCAGGTCCCCCGGCTGGATCTCCACCTCTGTGGGCTTTCCCAAGTCTTCCTCATCGAAATCGTTGGACGAGAACAGGGGCAGGATGTCCTGCTCGGACGGCGATGGGAACAGGGACCAAGTCTTCTTCCCCTTGACCTGCAACACGAAGACGTCCACGTCGTCATAGTGAGCGGCGAAGCCCTGAGACCCCGGTGGCGTGTAGTACAGGTTGCAGCCGACAAGGCACTCGAAGTGCTCCTCCAGGGCCACGATCATCCGCAGCAGCTTCGGGGAGTACCTCTGCGGGTGGAGGACCCTCATGCTGCATCCATCCTCGTTCACCCGTCGCCACACGTCCTTGTGCTTGACGTAATCGCTCGTCCCGTCGTAATTCGAGTTCACGTTACGCCTCACCCTCTTCCCCTTCTTCGTGACGATCTTGTTCAGGGTCAGGTTCTCCATGAACTGGAGGTCGTTCGAGCGCAGTATGGACTGCAGGGACTCGAGCGTAAAGTAATTGGAGTAAAAGTCGAGGCACTCGCTCCTCTTGATCAGGGCGGCGCTCTTCTGATAGTGGTTTGCCTCGAAGTCCTCCACAGTCAAGGGCGCGAGCATCTGTTTCAGCAGAGCCTTCCCTGTCCTCGCTTTCCTGTCCGCCTCCTTCACCAGGGGCAGGATCGACGACCTCTCGTCCACGAACCTCGAAGGCTCCTCCCCCGCCCTCCACTCGTACGGCTTCCCATGAAGCTGCCCGCCCTCCTCCATCTTCTGTTTCTGGTTCTGCTTCTCTCCCCGGCTGCTGCTGGATCCATCGATGATCGGCGATCAGCATCAACAACTGAGAGGCAGAGAGAGGCAGAGAGAGGGAGAGAGGAGTGACAGGACGATGGTGGGGAAACCCTGAATCCTTCGTGGGGCCCAAGCCCTTGCATTGCTTCTCTGCTTCTCTCCCCGGCTGCTGCTGGATCCATCGATGATCGGCGATCAGCATCAACGGTTGAGAGGCAGAGAGAGGCAGAGAGAGGGAGAGAGGAGTGACAGGACGATGGTGGGGAAACCCTGAATCCTTCGTGGTGCTCCCGCCCTGGCAATTGTCGGCCTGGCTGGCTGCTCCGACACGAACCTCCAGGAGAGCAAGGCAATGCATGATGCATCCCACCCACCCCACCCACTGTGAGAGGAGAGGACACAGAAGAGGCGATGGAAAGACAAAGACAAAGACACTGGCACGAGGTTCGCTTGCTGGGTTGGGTTGTTCTTCCACCGAGACCGAGAACCTCCATCGTTCGTCGTCCTTTCTTGCCAAAGATGAGATGAGGTCGTTCTCGTCGTCATTTTATTCGGCGAAGGAGGTTTGTAACGGAAACCCTAAAAATCAGTTTCGCGCCGAGACGAGGAGAAGACGACGACGACGAAGACGACGAAGACGACGAGGACGACGACGAGGACGGAGACGAGACGGAGACGAGAGGCTTGAGGCGGCGCTGAAGAGAGAGTGAGAGAGAGACAGAGGGCACCATGGCGACGTGCTGCGGAATTATCGTGTTCACGGTGTGGGAGCTTATCGCAATTGTGGCGGGGTTGGTGGCCTTGGCGACGAACGCGTGGATTGTGCCCAACAACCCGGGAACGGCTTGCATACTCGGAATTCAAGGAGCGGGATTGTGGACGGTAAGGAGCCACGAGAGCGAGCGGTTGGCCCTCTCTCCCCCTCTTTCTCTGCCATCTCATTGACAGCGCTCTTGTCTCCACCAATTTATCTCTCTCTCTCTCTCTCTCCTCTCTCTTCTCTCTCTCTCTGTGTTTTGTGTTTTTTGTTGTGTTTTCAGGTGTGCACCGGCAAGGGCACGGCGTTGACCAACTGTGAGGAGGTCCTGTCCTCCGGCGGCGGGACGTCCAACGCCTCGGAGACGGGGCAGAACATCGTGAGCCAGATCGAGAGCATCCCGGAGCAGATTCAGAGCCCGAGCTCGTGGATATTCACCTCGAACGACGAGTGCACCCCCATCAACGACCAGACCGCGGTCATGAACTACTACAGCTCGCTCCCCGTCGGGGCCACGGACGCGAAGGACTACACGCTGTTCGTGCAGAGCACGAGGGGCCTCGTGGCTTGCTTCTGCGGCCTCGGGTTCTTCACCATCCTCGCCCTCGCCGCCCACAAGCCGGGAAGAGGGGCCGCCGCGGGGTGCTCCCACTTCATGAAGTCGTTGCAGATCTCCGCCGGAATTTGTGCCATCGGCGTCTTCATCGGCATGCTCAGCGGCATCTCCGGAAGCCAAGACTTCGTTTGGGACCAATTCGGTGCCTCGCTTGAGGCGGGGTGGACGAACGTTGCCAACATGTGGGGCTGGAGCTGGTGGGTCTTTGTTGGTGCCGTCGGTTGGGCGATTCTCGGCTGGATCGTGATGTGCATCACCTTCTGCTGCTCCGGCAGGAGCGAAAAGTACTAAGACCGCTGCCGCATTTCCGCGCAACACAAGCAAACTTTGTAATCCACCCAAAGCCAAACCCCTTTTGCGTCATCTCATTCATCACCCGTCTCCTGCTCCCCTTTCGCGTGGCATGGCAAGGACAAAGAAAGGGAAGAAGACCAGGAACAGGGTTGAAGGGCAACACCACGTAGAAGTCTTCCCTCTGCCCCTCCTACCCTCCTCTCCTCTCCTCTCCTTTTGCCTCACATCAACATCATCCACCATCTCTATCTCAGCAGAACCCAGGCTCTCGATGGCGGGAGAGGCAACCAGGAGGTTGGGCAAGGGGACCACCAGGGGGTTGGCGTGGCCAAGGTCCACGCCTCGGAAGGGGGAGAGGTCGACCGCGAGGCAGAAGGCCTCCTTGGGAACGACGCTGCTGCCCGGGGAAACTTCGTCGTCGTCCTGCTGCAGCGTTCCGAGTCATCAACACCATCAACATCATCATCATCATCAACATCATCATCATCATCATCATCATCAGCTTGGTTCCAGGTTGCGGCGAGGGGTCGCGGCGAGGGGAACGAGCGACGTGCCGACGCCATCGGGCGAGAAAGGCGGCAGCAGAAGCAGCAACAACAACAACTGGTTTCGGATTGCTGTGGCTTTCCTTTTCCCGGCTCTCGGGGGGCTCCTGTTCGGGTATGACATCGGCGCGACGTCCGGGGCCCTCGTCTCACTCACGACGGAGTCCACCGGTGGCGTCTCCTGGTTCGAACTGACACCCATCCAGTCTGGGCTCGTTGTATCATCGTCCCTCTTCGGCGCGCTGGTTAGCTCGGTTGCGGCCTTCTTTGTGGGAGACAGCCTAGGGAGGCGTCGGGAGATCATGCTTGCGGCGTGCTTGTACTTTGCTGGCACCATCGTGGAGGGGGAAGCATCTAGCTATGCTCTGCTTCTCGTCGGCCGCCTGATGTACGGACTCGGGATTGGGTTTGCGATGCACGGAGCTCCTGCGTACATTGCAGAGACGTCTCCGCAGGACGTCAGGGGACTGCTGATCTCACTCAAGGAGGTCCTCATCGTTCTAGGGATTCTGCTCGGGTACTTGGCATCCTTCCTTTTCGTTTCCAAAATTCAGGGCTGGAGGACGATCTACTTGATTGCAGCTCCGGTCGCCGTGGTGCTCTTTTCCGGCATGTTCTGGCTGCCCGCGAGTCCAAGGTGGTTGCTGCTCAGGCGCCAGCCAAGAGAGGCAGTCCTCGCGTCGCTCAGAAAGCTGAGGGGCCCGGGGGAGCAGGAGGAAGCTCTCGAGCTGGAGGTGGATCTCATGGTGTCTGGCGCAGGTTCTGCACCTCCTGCGGAGGGGAAAGGGCAGGAAAGAGCTGCCGGCTTCAGTGCTCTGCTGAGGAAGGAGAACTTGAGGCCTCTGTTGATCGGGATGTCCCTGATGGTCTTCCAGCAGATCACGGGGCAGCCTTCGGTTCTCTACTATGCCACAAAGATATTCCAGGATGCGGGCTTTGCCGCCGCGGAGAGCGCGACCGCCGTCAGCGTCGTCCTCGGAATCTTCAAGCTTTTGATGACTGGCATCGCCGTGTTCACGGTGGACGTTTACGGGAGGAGGCCCCTCCTCCTCACCGGGGTCGCGGGGATGGCCGTGTCGCTCTTTGTGCTCGGAGCCGTCAAGGCGCCAGTGCTCAGCGTGGTGGCCCTCCTGCTTTACGTGGGGTGCTACCAAGTCAGCTTTGGACCTGTCAGCTGGCTCATCGTTGGCGAGGTGAGTCCAAATTCCGAGGCTACTGGCTTTCTCAGAATGTTTTTTTGATCTGACCACCCTTCCCCCCACTTCTCCCATTCCATTCGCAGGTCTTCCCACTCGCCGTGCGGAGCTCTGCCATAGCCCTGGCATCCTTTGCGAATTTTGGATCAAACTTCCTCGTGTCCCTGGTCTTGCCCACAGTCCAGTCCGTCCTCGGGGCTCAAAACACTTACATCGCCTTTGGACTGATTGCCGTCGCGGCGGTTACAGTGATCTTCGCCTTCGTCCCGGAAACCAAAGGGAAGTCCTTGGAGGAGATCGAGGACATGTTCAAGTGATTTTGGTTCAAGAGAAGAGAAAGAATCCCTTTGCTTGTTTGTGTGGGTATAAGCTTTTGTTACAAATCGACAAGTTAAATTTTGCGCAGCCCGAGAAAGCCCTGGACGTTGTCGTCCCCCTGGTAAGTCACAGAGACTCGGGCCTTTGGCGGCAGAGACAAGAACTCCACCAAAGAGAGTCCCGTCACGCACCCTGTCGAGTGCCTCCCAACGCCAACCCAGCTCCCCGACGCGCGGTGGGCAATGTAAGAGGAGACGTTGTTCGATTCTATGACGGCCTCCCCGTTCACCAGCAGCTGCAGAACAGGCTTCTTCCTGGCAAAGAAACAGAAGTTGATCTCGTACAGGCCCGGATCCGCGACCAAGATGGTTGTCCTGTCCTTCTCCCAGCCAAAGTTTGTGGCGTCCGTGTTCAAGACCTGCCCGTTCCACGGTATTAGGTGCCCCGCCTTGGTCCTGCCCGTCTTCCAGATCCACCTCCCCACGCAGCTATCGATGCAGATCGAGGCGTTGATCAGGCTTTGGTCCCTCACCGCCTTTTGAAACATTTTCACGTCAATCTTGCTATCAATGTCGTTCTGTATCGTTTCCAGGACCGAGTTGATGTCGTCCGTGTTGACCTTCCTGTCCAAGACCGTGCAAATGTCTTCCACCGTCGTGCTGTTGAGGTCCGGTCCCCTGCAGTCCGTCATCAGTTGCAGGCGATCTAGCCTTTCGGATATCTTGTCGACGTTCTCTCGGCTGGCTTTCTCTCCCAGCCTGTCCTCCAGAATCTCGTTCATCGCCGCGACGTCAACCTTCTCCTTGGCGATTTTTTCGAACTCCTCCATGCCGACCATCTCGTCCAGCCTCGACTTGATGGTGTCGAGGGCCCCCTGGGTGGCCGCAATGCGGTGTTCGAGAATGTCCTTCAGGCCGCTGACTCCGAAAGCCTGCTCGTCTACGATCTGCTGCAGATCAGTGATGTGGCTGTCGAACGAAGCGCTGATCGACTTGAATGCCCCCGCAGCAGTCTGACTGTCAGCGTCTATCCTTAGCTCCATCTCATGCTGTTGCTTCCTCACGCTCTGTATCTCCTCGGCGAGGACTTCCTTCACCATCTTCACCGACTTTGCGTCCGCCTTGGACTTCATCATGTCTTTCAGCGAAGCACCATTGAGTTTCGACAAGTCGTTGACCTCCCCCTCGATTCTGGCGAGCTGCCTCTCCGTCTTCTCCTTGTCAGCCTTCCTCAAGAGCTCGCTGCTGAAGTTGCTCCGAAGCTTCTCCACGCTCTTGCTCAGCATCCCCCTGTCCACCTTGCTGTCCAGCAGCTCTCCTATCTCAGCGACGGTGGCCCTCGCCTCCATCTCCGTGCGAAACCGCTCCATGCTCACCTTGGCCCTCATTTGCGTCTTCAGAGACTTGAGCTCGGAGCTCACGGTCTCCTGCAGCTCTGACATGGCGCTCAGCACTTGGTTTTTGCTCTCGTGGCTGCTGGCCTTCACCGAGTGCTCCACTCGCGTCACCCTCTTCTGCAGCTCTGACAGGAGCTCTTTCCTGCTTGGTCGCTCGATCAGGGCCTCGTCCACCCTCCGCATCTGGGCCTCCAGCTCCTCCACGCGCTCCTCCGTCTTCGCCTGCCTCTCCTTCAGGTCAAGGAAGTCGCTCGTGCTCACCTTGGCGTCCAGCTCCTGCCTCAAGTCGTGGATGGTCTGAGCCTGGGACTTGAGAACGTCGTGGAAGGACTTGAGCGTAAGCCGCACCACATCCTGGATGTTCCTCCACTCGTTGACCCCCGTCAGGAGGTCCTCCCCGCTCACGAAACCTGGCAGTGGCTCCATAGTCGCGACGCCAAAGGAAAAATCTCACCGGAGAACCGACCGACTCCGCCCGTCCTGCCTTGGCCCCTTCCTCCAAAACGCGGAGGGGTGGGACTCCCGGTGCTCCAAAGCAGAGGCGTCGCCTGGCCTTCTCGTCCAATGCAAGGTCACCACCACAACCGCGCTCCCACCTCCGGCGCCGCACTACACTTCCCACACGTTGCTTGTTGTTGCTGGTTTCCTCCCCGTCGTTGCTCGCACGACGCTGCACCCCAAGTGGCTCGAGTGAGGCACCAATGCGATGCTCGCGAGACGTTCTTTGGTGTCAAGATCGTCTCAGCCGAGTCTGTTTGGGGTCTGGCGGACAAACTTTGCCCTTCAACCCGCCCTTGTGTTCCTTCCTGTTGCCCTGCACAGGATCTTGGAGTGGGCTCTGTCCTTGGAGTTGTCCATTTTTGGAGAGAGAGAGAGAGAAGCTTTCGAGTTTTCGTGTTTGTCAGTCCACGATTTGAGAGTAGGGATCTATCTGCTGACCTGGAGATTCCGAAGCGTCTCGACGACGGAGGCTTCTTTGCTTTTCTTGGCCTGACACCCTGTCAGGAGGCGGTGGATGACGAGGGGATGGAGCGATAGATTCTCTCCATGGGGGTGGATGTCGCACGTGAGGGGCGCGGCGGTCGATGAAGAATATAATAGGGTATCAATTACAATTAGAACACACCTTAGTAATTGTTGTTACAGTGGTGGGTACTGGATGGGCTGCGGCGTGGCCACTCGACTGACGTTGGCAGCGGATTCATTCAGGCTCGTCGCGTTCACTCGGGTCGAACTGCTCTGCATCTCCGACCCTTCTGGAGTCTGAGCGACGACAGCGGGGTTGGGTGTCGTGCTCACGGGGATGTCGATCACGCCACTTGGTTTGCTCTGGGGGTACGCCTGCCTCTGGCCCCTCCTCTCCGCCCTCGTCTTCCTCTGGCCCAGTCCAAGCGAAGTCGCCGTGGTGGGGTTGTCCTCCTTCTCCGTGGCCGCGACAGGCTAGCGAGGGGAGCGCACAAAAGTCAGTCGATTCGCTTTCGAGGCGTCGGGAAAAAAAAAATTCGAGTAGCCCGCCAAAGAGACCCGCTCGCTCACCTGGTGCTGCTTGACCCTCTGACCCCTCCACTTCTTCTCCACCTCCCACAAGTCGGGATTGTCCGCGTTGCGGACGAACCTCCCCGCCTTGTACAGCGCGTGGCGAATCTGGCTCTTGTAGTGCTTGTTCTCGCTCAATAGCCTGCTCCTCGCGCTCCGTTTGTAAAGCAAAGTCTTGTTCTCGCAGAACGCGTATATCTCACGCAGCGACGCGGAAGCGTGCAACCCGTTGGCTTGGATTGCTGCTTGGATCAGGTCCTGCACGGAAAGAAACGCCCCCTCCCCACCTCCCGTCGTCATCATATTCACCACACTGTGTTGCTCATCCTCGAACGAGGACTGGGCGAGGTTCCCCCCACTCTCGTACGCCGACTGCCTCGAGCTTCGATAGATCATCTGCAAAGATTCCGCAGCTGCAGTCGCCTCGGCTTCCGCCTTGGCTTCCCTATCCCACGCGTCCATGACCTCCAACCAATACACAGACGAACCACGACACGACAATCTTGTTGTATTCTCTTTCGACTTTTGTTTTCTTTCGTCCCCTCCTCGTTCGTTCTCGGTCCTCACGCACGCGCCACACAACCGCCCTTCGCTCCTCCTCCTCGCGCTCCTCCCCTCCGTCGTTCTCTCCGCCTCTGCCGCTTTTCGCCTTTCCCCGGGGGCCGCCAAAACACTTCAAATATAACATTCCCGAAATTAAAATCTACATTATACTCACACATATGCAGAAACATACACCTTTCTTTATCAAAGAATGTAAAGATAAAGACTTTTCCGAAACTCGAATCTTGGACACCGCCAGAACGGGGGCACGGAAGCCTCGAGGGCCTAGGGACAAGGGGAGCGCTTCGGTGGTGGTTTCCGACCGAAAGGTGGGTCTTTTGGTAAAGGAGGTCATTTCATCGGGACGGGGGGTCTCCTGATCTTTCCGTAGACTCCTCACACGAGGAAAATGACGCTTATTGGAGTCGACTGACTTGTCCTCGGGTTCGTTTTTCATCCGTCCATCCATCCATCCATCCTCGATGATGACGATGATGAGCTAGGAGGAGGATGGCGCCCGCGGTGTTGAGCGACTTCGTGTCCTGGCCGGGCGTGGCGATCTTGGCCTTCTCGACGGTGTTCTACTGGCTGAGCAACCGGTCGGGACAGAAGGCCAAGGAGCTGGAGAGCGTGCCGCACTTGAATGGGTTGTGGGAGCTCGGGAAGCTCCTCGAGTCGTCGTCGTCGTCGTCGTCGTCGTCGTCGTCGTCGGGCGGGAAGGGAGCAAGGTCCTCACTGGCGTCCGTGAGCGGGAGGGTGTGCAGCGAGACGCCGCTCAAGTGCGAGAACGTGCCGGACCTCGGGGTGATCCACAGGAGCATCACCAAGGAGGTGTTCATGAAGAAGAACGACAAGGGGGAGTGGAAGAGGGACAACAGCACGGTGACTGACTTCACGAGGGAGACGCAGTGGCACCTGGAGGACGGGGGGGGCAAGGCCAAGGTCCACGTGAAGGACGGGAAGGGGGCCACGGGGCTGCAGCTGAAGGCGGTGTTCATCGGGTTCGAGTCGGAGGGCTCGAGCGCGGCGGGGTCCGACGGGAGCGACATCTCGATTGCCGCCAACCTGATCAAGGCAGGGGCGGACTTTTGGCAGGGTGTCAAGAAGATTGGAACGGAAAAGTCGGAGGGGATTCTTCCCTTGGGGACAACGGTGACGTGCGTCGGGGAAGTGAGCAAGCAGGTGTCGAGCTCCCCCGCCTCGAGCTGGTCCGGGTCGACCAATGACTACGTTCTGCAGAGGCCGATAAGGGGGCCCTTCTATATCACGACCCAGACCATGCCGGAGCTCATCCAGTCCCTCTCGCGCTCGTCCAAGCGCTGGCTGTACGTCGGCCTCGGCTTCACGTGCCTCGGTTCGTACCTCATCGGCAGGAAGTTGTTCAAGGCCGTCATGGTGGAGTGGAGGAAGAAGCAGTTCAGGGACGCCATTCGCAAGAAGAGGGAAGGGGGCGGGGAAGAGGAGGAGGAGGAGGAGAAGACCACGGAGAAGACATGCGTGGCTTGCATGGAGAACAAGTACGACACGGTCTTCACCAATTGCGGGCACATGTGCATGTGCTACGCTTGCGCTTCCAAGACGAACGGAAAGTGCCCCATCTGCAGAGAGCCCTCCCCTTACAAGAGGGTCTACGAAGCCTAAGGGACATATTTATACGACTTTTGATACTTTTGAGCGCGTCGTCACGTGAGATCACCATTCGTTGTTAGCCGAAGAGCCTGCCGCCGACCGCCAAGTGCCTCTCGTATGCCTCCCCGTAGAGACGCGCGTCCTTGCTTTCTGGCTGGATCGTCCCCCCCGTCGGTGGGCCGTGCTCGGACACGAATCTTGCGATGTCCCCTTCGCCTCCGTGGACCGCGCCCGCTTGCAGCGCCGCCCCAAGCGCCGCCGTTTCGCTCTCTTCGATCAGCTTCACCGGCACGCCGAAGGAGCTGGCGATGATCTGACACCACAGTGCGTTCGCAGCTCCACCGCCCACCACCCTCAGCTCCTTCAGGTCCGAAACACCGAAATTCTTCATGGCGTTCACTCCGGCCAGCAAACTGAACGTCACGCCCTCGATGGCGGCTCTGTACAAGAGCCCAGCATTTTTCAGCATGCCGTACCGAAGCCCCACGATCGCACCCGCCGCTCCTGGCAAATTGGGCGTCCTCTCCCCCCGGAGATACGGGATGTAGCTCACCCCTGAGCACCCTGCCGGAACCTCAGACGCGAGCTTCGTCAGCTCCTCCCTCGTCACCTTCTCGTCGATCATCGCCCTGACATCCTCGGGCACCTCGGTGCAGTTCAACGTGCACACCAAAGGCAAGTACGCCCCCGTGGCATCGCAGAAAGGGCAGATCATCCCCGTCTTGTCCAATACCGGTTTGCTCGAGTAGCCGAAGAGAGTCCCAGAAGTCCCCAGACTCATGACCATGGTTCCGTCCGCAACTGCCCCCGCGGCCAAGGCGCTGCAGGCGTTGTCCCCTCCTCCAGGGCTCACAACCACGCTTGCCGGAAGACGGAGAGCCTCCGCAACCGCTTCCCTGATCGTTCCGACCTTTTCGATCGGCGCCACAAGCTTTGGGAGGTAAGCCGCAGGCAAACCGATGAACTCCAACGCTCTCTCGTCCCAAGTCTTGTTCACAGGATCGAAAAATGCGCTTCCACTCTGGTCGCTTGCTTCGGTGGCGATCTCTCCGGTCAGCCAATAGTTGAAATAATCCTTGGGCATCAGCACGTGCCTCACCCTCTGCCAGTTCTCGGGCTCGTTCCTCTTCAGCCACATCACCTTGGTGCCCGTGAATGCTGGGCCCAGCTTCCAGCCCAAAGCCTCGCCGAGCTCCTCCGCTTCCCGGCTCGACTCGGTGTCGCACCACAACTTCGCCGGCCTCACCACTTCTTTGTTCTCGTCCAGGACGACGAGGCCGTGCTGCTGCCCGGAGACGCCTATGGCGCAGATCCTCTCCCGTTCCTCGTCCTGCAGACCTGACACTGCATCCTGTATTGCGCTTCTTCCTCCGGAAATCCAGTCCTTCGGGTCCTGCTCCGCCAGACCTGGCCGACCCGTCAGGAGACCATACTGCTTGGCGCCCCGGGCCACCACCCTCTTCGCCTTGAGGTCGAACACCACCGCCTTGGCCCCCTGCGTCCCGATGTCCACCCCAAGGTAAAGCATCCTGGCGCCAGTCCCCCTCCCTTCAACCCACTCTCGTCAAGCTGATTCTACGCCAAATCACTCGACCAAGGTAACAAACGAAAGCCCTTGAAGCGATCTTTCGTCTGGTCGAGCTTTATTTTCCTTCCCTTCCGCCACGACGCCGTCTCCGACGTTCTCGTTCTCGCGCGTTGCTTCGGTTCCGAACCGCTTCGCCCCCCAGTCAGTGCATTGATCCCAAGGACAAGACAGTTCACATCATCATGAGTCGAGGAGAGGAGGCCAAAGTGGCACCGGGGTACCCAAACCTCAAGTCTTTGAGGTGAGTCCCTCGATCCCTCGACTCCTAGCATTCGTCTTGGCCATGTCTTCCCTCGTTCTCGTTCTCTTGACTCGGTTTTCTTTCCTCATGGTTTGCAGTGGGCTTGGCTTGATGGAGAGACACTGACACACCGAGAGCATTGCATTGGGGTGTTTTGTTGGACTTGGGGCAGGTGGCGAGTGGACGTGACGCTCTCCACGAATCAAACGAGGAGGGTTCTGAAGCCTTACTTGCTGATGAGTGTCGAGACGAGCAAAGGCGAGCACGAGATGTTTGAAGTGAGTACGAAGGAAGGCAAAGCCGAAACACCTGCACACGAGCACGTGCGAGCTTTGTTCTCGCAGTCGTCGGGAGCTGACAACGCAAACTTCTCTTCTTCCTTTGGATCAGGTCACCTTGGAGCAATTCCACAAGCTGAGGTACGCCGTGAGTCGGTCGCTGAACGAGCTGCTCAAGGCCGAAGGGAACGACCAGCTTCAACGCTTGAAGCAGTGAGACAAAAAAAAGTTCATTACTCGTGTGTAACATAGAAGAAAAGCTTAGCGCGCAATGTGGTCTCTCAACCGCTCCTTCAAGGTAATGGGAGGTCCTCGTCCTCGTCCTCCTCGTCTGTGGAATCCCAATCGTTGTCTTCTGTTGGCTGGCCAAAGTCCACTTGCTTATCGTATACGTAACCCTCGTCGCCCGGCCTCTTTGCGTTCTCCATGAACTTCTCGTTCATTCTGTCCTTCATCGCGTCGAGCTCCTCGGTCGTGTACTTGTTGAGGTCCTCGTCCACGCGCAACGCCTCATTGCCCGTCTTCACCTTGTCCTTCAACTGCCCCAACAACCTGAGGAGCTGAAACGTTCGTCAACCGCGTCGGTCAGCGAGACCGTCATTGCTCACAAAAGGCAAGGTGCCTCATCTCTTCTCGTGTCGTGTCGTGTCGTGTCGTGTCGTGTTGTCTCGTGTTGTGCTCCACTCACCTGGCTCCTGGAGACTAAGCTCCTGCTTATTTTGGACGGGAACCTGCGAATAATCTGAGAACGAGAACGTCAGCCAAACGAGAACAACCGAGGGACGAGAGAGAGAGAGAGAGAGAGAGAGAGAGAGAGAGAGGGTTCGCACGCAAGGCTTGACGTACCTCATCTGCGGTGGACTCCAGGCCCTCACTGGAAGCGATCTTCTTGAGGCGGAACTGGAGCGCGAAGGCAAACAGGGTGGTCAGCCTAAAACCATTTTCAAGCTTTTGGGAAGGTCACAAGACTGGGGCTTGGAGTTACCTTTCGAGTCCGGAGAAGGCCCAGCGTGTTGTCCCCGTACTCCAAGACCAGCGTGGGCGGGTTGGTCGTGATTGCGTATCGCTTTGGTACGAAGCTTCCTCCCCCGAAGGCTGCTGAGGCCGTGGGACCGCCCCCCCTCGAGCTCGGTTGGTACATCTCCCTTGTGCTTCTGCTGCTCAGAACTCCGCGGGCGAGTCTGTCATATCCTTCGGCGAGGACGTCGCAGTCACACTCCTCCTTCAGAAGTCAAGTCCAAACAATGCTTCAACAGTGTCACACCGTGGCTGAACCTCTCTCCTGGCGTCTCCCCTCACGGCCAATCAACCGAGACCCCCTCCGCCTCTGTCCCGAAAAAGATGTCGGTGTGCACGGCAACTTCACCGACAATCCTCTCTCTCAGGTCCCTGGCCCTCCGCAGTGGGTCCACCCCCCCCGAAGGTCGCCCTGGGTCCTGAGGGACGCCCACCTCCCTCTCCTCTGTGGGTCCCAAGATTTCAAACTTGGTGGGTCTCCTCGGCAATGTTGGAAGGGAATCCAAGTGCAGAGGAGACTTTGGACTCCCTCGCGACTTCCTCACGCCCTGTCCTGGCCCTGGACCTCGTCCCGGACTTCACAATCAATCGCTTCTCCCCTCGAGGCCCTCCTCGAACAACCAAGCAAAAACTTGGAAAAAAAACTTTTTCAAATTTGAGCTTTATCCGTTTTATCCTCAAAGGATTATCCAGAACCACAAGATTGAAGGGGAGAGGGCTCGAGGGAGTCGGTGGACTTTGAGAGGTTCTTGCGTCCGGGGAGGGAAACAACGGGGAAGGAGAGTGACACGACGAGGTAGTGCGTCTCACGCTCTTTCGATTGGTGTGTTGCACGACCTGATTTGACGGGGTTTCGGCGGAGAAAAGGGCCGGAGCGAGGGCGTGGACGGTAGAGAGGGGTACTTGGGCGAGCCGATGAAGGGTTGTGGCAGAGGGATGAGGGGGTTCACGAGCAAGGAGGCTTGCAGCAGTGCGGCAGCGTCCGCCGCTCCCGGGACGCGTACGGTCGCGAGGAGGCTGGCGACGAGGGCGAGGGCGAAGGGTGGGCACGACGACAAGAAGACCCTCCTGGCCGCGAGGGGGGCCAACCGCCGCGTTGGCGTGCGCAGCGCCGAGTGCGGAGCGATAGCGAACCCGACCATTGCTGGCAAGGACGTGGGTCCGAGGGACGCGCCCCTGAAGTCTCTGTTTCCGGAGGAGCCGAAGAAACCAGCGCCGGGCTCGCCCAAGGTGAAGGTCGCCATCGTTGGCGGAGGGCTCGCTGGGCTGAGCACCGCGGTGGAGCTGCTCGACCAGGGCCACGAGGTCGACATCTACGAGGCGAGGCCGTGGTATGGCGGGAAGGTGGCTTCCTACAAGGACAGGGACGGGAACCACATCGAGATGGGCCTGCACGTCTTCTTCGGGTGCTACTTCAACCTGTTTCGACTGATGGCCAAGACAGGCGGCTTGAACAACCTGCTCCTGAAAGATCACACACACACCTTCTGCAACGAGGACGGGGACGTCAGGGAGCTCGACTTCCGATTTTTCTTGAACGACACCAAGATCGGGGCGCCGTTCCACGGCCTGAAAGCCTTCTTCACGACCCCCCAGCTCTCCGTGGCCGACAAGGCCGCCAACGCCCTGGCTCTGGGAACCTCGCCCATCGTCAGGGCGCTCGTGGACCCGGAGGGCGGCATGGAGGACATCAGAAAGCTCGACGACATCTCCTTCACGGACTGGTTCACCTCGAAAGGCGGGTCGATGGGATCCATCGAAAGGATGTGGAACCCCATCGCGTACGCCCTGGGGTTCATCGATTGCAACGACATCTCCGCGAGGTGCATGCTCACCATCTTCCAGTTCTTCGCGACCAAGACGGACGCTTCCGTCCTAAGGATGCTCGCGGGGTCCCCGAACGACTACCTCACCAAGCCCATTGTGGAGTACGTCGAGAAGAAGGGGGGGAGGATCCACTTGAAGACGGGGTGTAGAGAAATCTTGTATGACACGGACGAGAAGACGGGAAAGACCGTGGTGAACGGCCTGAGGATCGGCGGCACGAAGGTGGTCCAGGCCGACGCCTACGTGGCTGCCTTGGACGTGCCCGGGGCCAAGAAGCTCATCCCGCAGCCATGGAAGGATTCCATGAAGCAGTTTGGTGACATCGAGAAGCTTGTCGGCGTTCCCGTGATCACCGTGCAGCTGAGGTACGACAACTGGGTGACGGAGATGCAAGTCGAGAACAGCAAGGGCAAGGAGGCGAGGGGAATAGACAACCTCCTTTACTCTGCTGACGCAGACTTCTCCTGCTTCGCGGACCTGGCCCTGGTTTCCCCATGGGACTACTACAAGGAAGGAGAAGGGTCTCTGATGCAGTGCGTCATCACGCCGCCGCAGAAGGGGGCCGTAAGCGGCAGGAACTACTTCAAGATGCCAAAGGAGGAGATCGTCAAGTACACGGACGAGCAAGTGAGGAAGCTGTTCCCCTCGGCCAGGAAGTCAAAACTTCTCTGGAGCTCTGTTGTGAAGATTGCCCAAAGCTTGTACAAGGAGGAGCCCGGCTTGGACGTGTTCAGGCCTGACCAGAAGACCCCGATAGACAACTTCTTCCTCGCGGGAAGCTACACGAAGCAGGATTACATCGATAGCATGGAGGGAGCAACGCTTTCTGGCAGGTTGTGCGCCTCGAAGATTGTGGATGAAGCGGGCAAGTTGGCGCAAGCAAGCAAAATCGAGTCTGAGATCGCCAACGCGTGATATCTATCTCATGACGGTAGTTGGCGTTTCCTAAAGTCAAGAGTACATGAGTTCGGAAGTTTTATGATACAACACACGAGAGAGAGACTCAAAGCCCTCGCCCCTCGATCGACATTTTCGTTGTCCGGGCGAACGACTTGTTCTGTTTCTTCGCGAACTTTTCCCTGAACCTTCTGTCCGAAGCCTTCTCCGTCTCCTTCTGGGCCTTCCCATGGTTAACCGTAGACGCGGGCTGGATTTGGAAATCCATCTGCGAAGGCTGAGGCCTGTACGCCCTAATCCTGTCGTCCTTCTCCTTCTCGCCCTTCTTGAGCTTGAGCCCTTGGAAGTCTGGTCTCGACCTCTTCTTGTTCTTCCCGGCGCCGGGCGTCGTCCTGTTTTGGGTGATCTCCTCGCTCAACCTGTTGCTGGGCCCGCTCGGCAGGTCCCTCCTCAAGATGTCGCTCGTCCAGTCCTGGCACAGTTTGCTCGCGATCTTCTTGTTCTCCGGAATCTCGTCAGACACTTTTGAGAGGAACATCACGATCCTCGCAATTTTGCTCTTCTGCAGCAGGTCCAGCGTATCGTCCGCGGCCCTGATCTTCATGCCCTGGAGCAGCCTCAGCAGAGTCGTCCTGATCTTCACGTTCGGGAGCGTCATGTCTGGAAGCGGGTTCAGCCAGGTCGCCATCACGGTGAGGGCGCTCTCGTACAACAGAGTCTCCCTCATGTGCCTCTGAATCAAGATGCTTTCGACCTCCTTGAGGAGCTTGAGCTTGTGGATGGCCGGCTTCTGCTGCTTCACGGCCTCGTTGTCCGCGTCGTACGCGGCCTCCATCCTCGACAGTATGTTGCGGCATATGTGCTGCTTCTCCTGCGGATCCATCTCCTTCCTCTTTCTCCTCAAAGAAGCCCTGTTCTTGATCTTGGCATCGATTTCCAGCAAGTCCTCGTCCTCCCCCTCGCTTGCCTCCTCCGCCTGCGGCTGTTGTCCAGCATCGCCTGGCCTCTCGTCTTCGTCGTCACTACTTGCAAAGAGGTTGTCATCCTCGATGAAGGCCTTGTCGTCCTTGGTGGCTTCGCCCTCCTCGTCATCCTCGCTGTCAAACTGGGCAAACAGGTCTCTGTCCTTATCTTTCTCTTTCTCTTTCTGTCTCTCCGCCTCTTTCCTCTTCTCGGCGTCCACCTGCCTCTTCGTGGCTTTGCCTTTTCCCTTGGCCGGCGCCTTGCCCTTCTTCGCTGCCTTCTTCGACAAGCGGCTGCACTCGAGCGAAACGTGGGAGAGAGAGAAAGGAGAAGGGGGTAACTGCTGTTAGGTCTCGTGCCGCGAAAACAAGTTTGATCGTCTTCCAAAGCAACCAACGTCGCGCTCGTCCACTCACCTCAACTTTTTCTTCACGCTCGCCGCGGCCTTCTTCGACTCATCCTCCTTGGCTTCGTCCTCCTCCTCGCTGTCGCTGTCCCCAAACATAGCCTGGAACTCCTCCTCCCGATTCTCCGCCTTTTCTGCTTCACCGCCTGCATCGTCCTCGCCCTCGTCCTCGCTGGAGAGACCCGCCACCGCCTCGGCCTCCTTCCCCTTGGCAGGCCCCAAGTCCTCCTCCTCGGAGTCCGAGTCGAACATACCCTTGAAGTCATCCTCCGCCATGCTGCCCTACGTCCTCTGCTTCACTCGACCTTCCCTCTTCTCGTTCCGGCCGCCAAACCCTTCGACCGAGTGGTCAATCGAAAGCCCGTGAGACGCACTCTCTTGTCGTCCACCTCTCCAGTCCTCCCTCGCGCCGCACCTTGCGCCACCCTTCTCTGGTCTCAGCCGATCCCCTCCGCCCACCTTGGATCCAAACCAAGCCAATTCGACGCCAAATAACTCAAGCGAGGTCTCGATCGAAAGCCCGTGAGACGCACTCTCTTGTGGTTCACCTCTCCGGTCCTCCCTCTCGCCGCACCTTGCGCCAAACGCTCGACAAACGCAAACACTCCCCTCTCTCTCTTCCCTAGAGCGCGAGGGAGCCGTCACCTTTGAACCCAAACCGATCGATCGAGGGCGCGATCGAGGGCGGAGGGGGCGAGGACAAAGGGCGACGAGTGGTGAGCGTTCGGTTGATCTGGTGGACAAGAGGGAGGCACGCGTGGAAGTGTCGTCGCTTTCTCTTTCGTTTGAGTGTTTGGTCGAAAGAAGCGGCGCTGTAACGAGGAGGAGAGGGTGCAGACTTCGCCAGAGGAAGAGGAACCCATCGAGCAGTGCTGGATTGTGTGGTGCTGGATTCGATGATGAGGCGACCCACGAGACAGAGTCCCAGGACACGCACCAGAGCGACGAATGGTGGTGGTGATGGTGGCAGTGGACCATCCACAAGCAACAATAGCAGCAAGATGAGCAAGGAAAAGTTTGTCAGGGACGTCAGCAAGAGTCTCGAGAGAGGAGAGGATGTTGTCACGAGGATGGATCCAAGGGCTTTCGAGAGCTTCTTGACTTGTTCCACCACCATCATCGAAGAAGAAGACAGTGATAGTGGGGAGGGTATTGATAGTGGTGGAGCGGAGTCGTCCTGGCAAGCACAGACAGTGCCAGAGAAGGTGACTATGATGAGAGGCAACGCACGTCCTATCAAGACTAGGAATGGAAAGAGAACGCTTCTGGATGCCATCTATCGCGTTCTTCAAGAGGTGGGAGGGAGCTTGCACACCAAAGAGATCCTTGGTCGGATCCAGGCGAAGAAGCTATATGTGTTCAGGCGTATGGATGGTTCTGTTCATACTGATGAGATAATGCGGGACACTGTCAGGTCTGCTTGTTCACATAGCCCCCGCTTTGTTCGCACTGCATACGGAAGATATGCCATCGCCAAGGAATACTTGAATCGATCAACCGCCGACAACCTCAATGAGCGGAATTCCAACGCCAACGCCGCCACCACCACCAACAACAACACGACGAGTTCTCCTTCTCCCTATGCTTTGGATTTGAGAGAGGCTCTCGAGTCCGGCCTGATGACGGAGGAGGAGTACGCCGAAGCCGTGCAGGAGGTCCAGCGTTATGGCAGCAAGTCCCCGGAGAAGAAGCAGGAGATCGCGGACTACAACGAGGCGTTGAGATCATCTTTGCGGACGCATCTCTTAAGCTGAGCGACAAGGAACAATGCATTGTGAAGAGAGAGTACCTGGAAGAGGTCGGGCTCTGCAAAGCTGCTCGTCGCTCGTCGAAAAGAACACGAAGCAAGACGACCCCCTCCATCGTCAAGGTCAAGCAGGAAGAGTGAGGAGGGGATACCTTTGCGCGCAGAGCAAGCCCACCATGGTATGTGAGACTGTAAATCATGTATTCTGATCAGATTCTGTAGCTGTATTCTGTGCCACCCTGACCTTTCCTCCTCCCCCCTCCTCCTCACGCCGACACGACGTGGCCGCCGCGTACGTTACAACTTGATGTCTTGCACCCTCCCAAGCCTGAGTCCCCCCTCGGCCTTCCTCCCCTCCTGGTCTCTCTCCCCCTGGAGTCCTCGTCCCACGACCACTTCATCAGGTGTCAGGCCATCGCGTGGCTCTCCAAGATCGCGATCTTGGTGCCACGAGAAGCTGCACGACGGAAGGAGGAGAGGAAGAGGACTCCTCGGAGAAGAAGGCAATATCGGGGAGGCGAGGTCAAGCGAGCCCAACACCGGCACCACCGGTCGAGGCACCATTGAGGCGGCAACGTAAGCATGTCTTGCAGAGGCGGTGAAGGGACGCGAAGGTCGTAGAGCTCGTGGAAGGAAGGGACGAAGGAGGTGGTGGTCGAGGGGAAGGACTTGGGAGGGACCGTGTCTGAAACTCTGAGGCCGTCCTCACGCCTGTTGGGAAGTTCTCTTCGTGAGGTGGAAACATGGAGACCACTACTTTCGTGGTCCTCTTGCTCGCGAGCCTGCTTTGCTTGCTTGACATTCGTTTGTGTGCAGCAGCCTCGACAGTCCAACGACCGGGGTTGGAGGCGCAGTACCACCGGAACGCCACCATGACGCCCTCAGCTCACAGGTTCCGTCGCATCCTGGAGGAGACGCCGAGCTCCGACGGCGGCGAGGGCTCCTGCACGACGTCAAGGGACTGTGAGAAGCCAAAGATTTGTGTGCAGGGGACTTGCACCTGCCCTGTGCTTTACAGAGGCAGCGATGGCTGCACGCCAACCATCTTGCCGAGGAACGCGAGTGATTGGTGCGTCATGCCTGTGAACTCTCCTGTGTTCAGGAAGTACACATCGGACAAGTACAACGAGAACAAGAAGAAGAAGAAGAGGAATTTTTGGAATCCTGACAACGCGCAGTGGAAGTTCTTCGGCGACGCCACGCAGTCCAAGCTGTCCAAGTTCAGGGACAACAACGCCTTCGCAAAGTGTGCTGTTGTTGGGAGCTCCAATTCACTCACGAAGAAGCAGTATGGCGAGCTCATCGACAGTCACGGCGTTGTCATTCGGTTCAACGCTGCCCCGACTAGAGGGTTTCAGAAGTACGTGGGCAAGAGGACTGACATCCGGGTGCAGAACATCCGGTACTGTGGCTCAAGCAGGAGGGACGAGTATTGCATTCATTACAGTCGCAACCAGGATCCCAAGTCCCACCAGTGCAGGAGGTGGCGGCGGTGCAAGAAGATTCAGCTGCACAACCAAGTCGTGGAATACATCCAGCACTACTGGCGAGTTGTGCCCAAGCCCCCAGGGAGAACGGATCGCGGCAAGAGAGACGCCAAGCTCTCTGCCGGATTCTTTGGGATTGTCTTGGCCATGCATGTCTGCGCCGAGGTCAACATCTTTGGCTTCAGCCAAGGTGCTCACCACTACTACAAGAAGGGGGACAAAAAGTTCATGAAGGGGAAACCGTTTTACACGAGGCACAGGTGGCTCTACGAAAGCGCCTGCATGAACTTGCTCCGAGAGGGTGCATACGCAGGGGTGACAGTGTATAACTAGCTGCTGCAGCAATAACAAACAAACAAAAAACAGACTAAAAACTTCGAGAAATATTATTATTGTATGTACAAAGTTCGAGGCGAAGAGACGAGCTTAAACACTCACAAACTCTACCTGGGGCGGGCCCTTGGACTGGATTTCATCTTGGTACACAGGAACCTCGTTCCCCGTCACAAATTCCTTGACTTGCTCGTGCTCGTTCACAGTCACCGTCCTTATCACTCCCCCACTGCTGCCGTCGCGAGAGATCGCCAGGGACACCGCCTTTCTCACAAAGCTCTTGCATTCCTCCTTGGTCATGTTCGGCTTCCAGTTTCTGTCGACAAAGGCGTTGATGTAAATGGAGCCCGATCCTCCTACGGCAAAGGGCACGTCCATCAGGGTTCCCCCCAATGGAACCACAAAGACCTTTCCTTTCTCCTTCTTGTCCCAACCGGCGATAATCATACCAGCGTTCATCCACGCCTTGTTGCCATAAGCAATCTCCTTCACGATATTCGCTGCCGCCTTGACCGAGCAGCCCTTATCGCCCAACTCGATGGCATGCTGGTTCAAGTAGAGGTTGGCGTAGCCCGCGACCGCTTGCGTGTGAGCAGCGCTTCCAGATCTGCACAGGTAAACCTAAGTTGTCCGAGAACAAAAAACAAACCACAAAAAGCGTCAGACGAAGCGAGCAAGAAGCGAGAACGCGCGCGCACGCGCGCACGCACGCAACCACGCGCTTGCTCGGACCAGATCACTTCCCGTCCTACCCCGTTGATCCGAAAGTTCGCCAAGGCAGCCTTGGTCTACTTGATCTGTCCGCGTCCGTGTTGATCTCTTCCCCTTACCTTGTCGCACACTTTCGTTATTTTGTCAGCGACCTTGTTCGCGACGTAGTTCCCGCTGCTCGTCCTCGAGTCCGCACCGAGAATGACACCGCCGTCGTAAGTACACGCTATGATCGTTGTCCCTGTCAGGACCTCCTTCATCTTCGTTGGAGCCTCCATCTTTCCTTTCCCTCGAGACCAAACTCCCGTCCGCGCGTCAAACCCCCCAAACGAGGTATCAATCGAAAGCCCGCGAGACGCACTCTCCACCCGTCTTGCTCCTCTTTCTCCCTCCCCCTTCCTCTTTCTTCCCCGTCGCCGTGTTCGTTCGTCGTCTCCCTCCTCTCCACTCCGATCGATCGTTCGATCGTTCGTTCGTTCGTTTTCCCTCGACCTCCCTTTGTCAAAACCTTCCACCGAGGTATCGATCGAAAGCCCTTGAGAAGCCCTTCCGTTTGATCCAACCCTCACTCCCTCTCCGCTCCGTCTTCGTTTCCAACTTGCTCGCCGAACCCTCGCCCCTGATCGCCTCCTGATCGCCTCGTGATCGCCTAGCGTTTGAACCCACGGAGAGGACGAGAGAAGCGATCGCGCGATCGATCGATCGGAGGAGGAAGAGGAAGAGGAAGAGGAAGAGGATGGCGTCGAGGCCGAGAACGGGGACGGAGGGGAGTCACGGAAGCCACGGAGGCGGGGACCCTGCTCTGGAGTACGTCGCGTCCGTGGGAAAGGGGACGGACTTGGACGAGAACGGAAGCAAGTTTATGGCGTCGTCGTCGTCGGTGGGGATGGAAGGGGAAGGGACGGGGAAGGGAGTGACGGAAGGAGTGTCGCAGGAGGGAGGGGAGAAGGGGGGGAGGAACGGAGGAGGGGTTGCGGCGGAGGCGGGGGAGGTGCAGCAGCCTTTCGTGGCGTCGACGGCGCCTTTGACGTTTACGGACTTTTTGGAGAAGATGCGAGCGCCTGCAGCCATGGACTTGGTGCGTGGGATAAAAGGGTTTATAAACGACATGCTCAAGTCGAGCACGACGGGTGACGCCGAGGGGGACAGCCAGAAGGTTCAGAGCTTCCTGAGCCAGAGCGAGGTCGCTTTCCAGTCTCACCCTCTGTGGCACGACTCGTCCTACGAGGAGCTGGAAGCGGCTGGCGAGGGCTTGGAAAAGTACTTGCTGACCAAGCTCTACGGGAGGTGTTTCGGGGTCGCCGCGGAGGACAAGGAGAGGGACGAGCTGTTGAATCAGAGGATGAAGGCTCTCCGCAGCTTCATAAAGCCGGAGCACCTGGATATTCCGGACAAGTACTGGAACGAGCAGTCCTGGACGCTGGCCCAGAAGGAGCTGCAGAAGATCAACACGTACAAAGCGCCGAGAGACAAGATCGTGTGCATTTTGAACTGCTGCAAGGTGATCAGCAACCTCTTGAGCGTCTCTGTGGAGGGTGCCGGTGCGGACGACTTCTTGCCCATCCTGATCTACGTTCTGATCATGGCAGCTCCGCCGCAGTTGGAGTCGAACTTGGCCTTCATCATGAGGTACAGGCTCGCTTCCCGACTGAACGGGGAGGCTGCTTACTTTTACACCAACATGGTCTCCGCCACAACGTTCATCGAGACCATATCCCCGAGCTCCCTGTCGATCGACGCCTCCGAGTTCATCGCTCACATGCAGGCTGCCGGAGTCCCGGGCAGCCAGGACTACCAATCCCAATCCGCCGCTCCGGGTGGCGTGACGATGACGGAGGTGCCCCCCCCTGCCGGTGCAGCGGCGGCGACGGCGACGGACAGCAGGAACGGGGTGGGGGTTGTGACGCCGAACCCCAAGCAGGCTCCCGCCATGCCTCCCGCCTCGCCGAATCCTTTGCAGCAAGAGAGGGAGGAGAGGCTCCTCTCTAACCCGGCCAGTGGACCACCGCCGGTTCCCGAACCGGTGAGCCTTCCTCCCTTGTCCGTGGTCGAAGAAAAAGGATCGACCATGCTTCTGGAAGCGGAGGGCCTAGGCGAGCTGCACATGAGGTACAAGTTCCTGTACTCTTCGCTGTCGGACCTGAAGCTCAAGGACTTGGGCGTCCTCCTGAACGATTACAAGGAGCTAGCTCTTCGGTTCGAGAGCCTCAGCAGGGGGTACAAGCTCGTGAGCGGCAAGGACCTCGCCCTGGAAGAGCAAGCCGCCCCGAGGCTTGTCAAAGCGTTTCACAGAACGACGCCATTGGTCGGCGGAGAGGTTGGGCAACCCTCCGGCGAGGGTTTGATCCGGCTCGCTGACAACCCCGTGATGGCTGCCGGTGGGGCTCTCCCTGACCCGCCTCTGATGAGCGCACTGCCGACACCCCCGATGCAGCAGCAACAGCAGCAGCAGCCCGTGAGCAACTCGCCGTTGCCTGACCTGCTGAGCTAGAGCTAGACGGGATAGATTGGACGCGCCGTCTCTGCGTTGTGAAAAGAAAAAAACTTATAACTATGACTATATAAAAAAATTATACGCCTTGTTTTTTTTACAATAAACGCTGATAATGAAAACAACACATCCTTCCCAAAGTACAAAATCACAATTCCAGTCGTCGTCCCGTCGTGGTGAGCAGCACGCACCCTCTTTACATGGTTTCCAGCTTGGCAATGTCCCCAAGACTCAGGTTCCTTGGGAAGATCCCGAGTCCAGACGACTCGTTGCCTGCCAACAGCGACAGAGAGACGTCCCCGTCCGTGCCCAGCTGCGCCCCCAGCTCCATGGTGAGGTCAGACAAGCTGAAAACCTTTGGCATGCCACTAATGTTCATATTCGACTGGCCCTCAGCCTGCGAAAGATCCAGGCCGATGCTAGAGGGCCTCGCAAGCCCGGCCGGAAAAGGCGGCGACTCCAGACCCCGCCCCTGGTTGTAGTCCGTGAAGGGGTTCGGGTCCCTCGCGGCGTGATCCCGTAGTTGCTGCTCCAGGCCGTTCTTGCTGCCCCCCTGGTTGCCCCCCGCAGCGTTGTACATCCCCGAAGCCTGCCCCATCTGGTGCTGCACGTCCCCGTACAGGGGGTTGCTCGGATTGCTGATGTTGTGGTGCGCCATGGGGTTGCTGTGCGGGTTCATGTGCGCCGTTGGGTTCATCCCCGGGTGGTGAAGACCCGCGGGGTGCATCATGCCCCCGCTGTGCGGGTGGTGGGGCATCCCCATCGGGTGGTGCATGGGGTGGTGCATGGGGAAGCTCGACGAGAGGTGCGGGTGCTGGATCGGGCCCTGGCCCATGCCTCCCGCCTTCTGCTGCCAACTCTGGGGGCCCATGTGCGAAGTCTGCAGCTTCTTGATCATCTGCATCTGCTGCTCCAGAAGGTGGTTGAACAGCACCACCTGGTCCTTCAGCTTCACCCTCACGTGGTACGCCATGAAGAAGGCGGGGTTCTGCTCCTCCAGCTTCTGCCACACAAGAGTCGTGAAACCAGGCTCTATGCGGGCTTGGTACTGCAGGGCAAACACGACGTCCTTCCTCGTCATGTACTGCTGCAGGCACCGCTCTATGAGGTTCTGCACGTACTGGATGTCGGCGCAACTGATTTTGCTGTGCTCAGGCCCCAGTCTGTTCCCCCCCTGGTCCTTGCCCGCCGAGCCGCCGCTGTTCTTCTTGCCCTTGCCCTCCGTCTTCACCACCTTGCCAGACTCCACCCCGTTCTGGCCTCCCTTGTTCCCGCCCCGCTTCGAGGTGCTCCCCCCCGCCTTGTCGTTCTTTCCTCGCGCCATCCTGCCCTCTGCCGAGTGAGTGAGCACGCAACGTCACAGCCGACAGTAGATCTTTTCCTTTCCTTGCACAACAAGCAAGCAAGCAAGCAAGCAAGCAAGCCAAAAAAAAAAAAAGATTGTCCTCCCTTCTTCTTCTTCCTTCAAACAATCGAGACAAGTTCTCTCAATTCCCTTCGTTCTTCCCGGCGTCCTCGACAACGTGGGACACCAAAGTTACCCCAACTCCGTCGCCCCCCAAAAAAACTCCAAAGTCCCCTCACCAAGTGAGACAGAAAAGCATCTCCCTCCCCCTCTGGCCCGCTTTTTGCAACCGCCACGCACGCACGGGGCAGCACCCTTCGACAAAACAAAGCACGAAGACCCACCACCACGAGCGGCACCAACAACGATTCCTCCTCCGCCGTCGCCGTCAAGACCAAGCCACACTCCTCCCTCGAGAAGAAAGAGAGAGCTCGCCTCGACCTCGACGTCGAGAAAGAGAAAAAAAAAGAAAAAGAAAAGAGAGAAAAGACAACCAGAACAAAATCGTCGCGTTGATCCCTTCCCCTTGGACGAAAGCGTTGGCCGTGCTGGTGTTCGTCGTCAGAACACCTCCGTCGTTTTCACGCCGCGGTCTTGTCCCTGTGTCGTTGGGTTTGATCGTGATCGCGGTCGCGGTTTGTTGTAGACCGTCGTCAGCGCTCGCGCTCTCTGGAGCCTCAAACCCTCTGGCAACCTCACAAGCCTTTGCTGACTCCGCGTGTACAAATCACGTGCTAATCCGAGGAACGTCTCGGGGAGAACAACGGGGACCTCCAGACTCCAATTTCAATTTCGGAAAAGTCCAAGACCACAACACCGAATTCAACACTAAGTCGCGGTCGTGGTAAAGATCGCGAAGAGTTCGTGTTTCGTGCATCAGGAAATTTCATTGTAGAGTTTTGGAAAAGTTCAGTACTTCAAATATGAAGTCCGAAAGGTCTACCGTGGGAAATGTACTCGAGGGACAAAACGTTTCGTTTGGGCCGCCGAGGGGGCATGAGGCATTGAGGGGACACGTCAAGGTCCAGGTCTCTTGCTTGCTTGATGGATGGATTGCTTGGTTGCTTCCAAGACTTCGGCCTTTTGGGGTGGGACAATGCCTGGCTGCTCGGTGAAGTTACCACAATGGGATTGGGCGCACCAAGGTTTGGCACAATCCAAAGACAGACGGGAATCGACGACTTGGTCCAAGTGACTTGGGTGGACACATCATCGGGACGAGGCCCTAGTCTTGCTTGCTTGCTTGGGAGGGACAATGTGAACTGTGAACTTGCCACAGTGGCCAAGGTTTGCTTGGCACAATCCAAAGACGGACGGGAATCGGCCAGTACTTGGATGGGACACCATCAGCTTTGCCAGGCTCACGATGAACCGACGAGGTACGCCGCACAGCGGTGCTTGGAGGCAGCAGAGCCAGCCCCCCGGGTCCGATAGTTGTGGTGAAGCATCATCTGCCTTGCCGGTGAGGGGAATCTCATTCATTCATTCATTCATGACTGATAATGACGTGGTACTTTTTTATGGTCTGGTCTGGTCTGGCCTGGTCTGGTCCGATCCGATCGCATCGTCGCCACCGCCGCCGCCGTCTTCAAAGCTTGATTGAATGCGAGCCCCCCTGCGACACACACACACAAACAAACTACTCGGAAGACTCGATCCGTTTGGCGCCACGACCCTCTGCTCTGCCGACCGAATATCCTCCTGCCCCCTTTTCAGGGTCGAACATTGCCGGAACGTGGCCCTAGTCACTTGTCGCGGCGCTCCAACGCAAAAGTTCCCTCTCCCCCTCTCTTCCGCTGCTCCAACAGCAACAACTCCGGCACAAAACACACTTCACCGCTTCTTCCTCGATTTGCTGAAGGTCTCCGCTTTGCTGAGCTCCTCCTCCTGCGGCGCAGAACGGTCGCGTGGCAAGGTCAGACGCAGCTCGACCGCTAGCACCCACTCACTCGTTCGCTCACGGTCAAGTTGTTGTTGTTGTTGCTGATGATGACGACGACTTACCTCGCTGTCCGAGTCTTGGGCGTCCAGGGAAAATCCCTTGGCTTGGTCGATCCTCCTGTCTCTCGCGTCCCTCGCCCTCTTCAGTCTGTTGTTCTGGATCGACCGCAGGAGCTTCCCCTCCGTCGCGTGGACGGGCTCCTTCTGACGCTTCAGCTGCTCCGCTCCGAGACCAGGACGCTCCAACAGCGGCATCAACGTCTGCCTCTCGTTCCCTGTCCTGTGCGCGTCCAGCTCCTTGTCGAAGTCCCCCTTGGACACGCCAAGCAGAGCCCGCGCCCTGTCGAGCGAAGAGTTCCGGACGCTTATTCCCACCCGACCCACGGGCTTCCCACCTTTGCCTGCCATCTCGAGTCGAATCGAATGGCCTTCCCTTTCTCTCTCTCTCTCTCCCTCTCTCAACCGTCTCAAGGGGCCTCACTCCACCCGCTGGTCGACCGTCGCGTTGCCTTCAGAGGCCTCGCCTCCGCTCCCCAGGTCGCCACCTCTCCGGTCACGCACGTCGCGGCGCAAAGGTCTCTGGACCCGTCGCCATGGCTCTCTCTCTCTCTCTCTCTCTCTAGGAAGGGGAGGGGAACGAAGAAGGATCGACGAGCCAGAGAGCGTATGACGATGATGTGGATGGATGGATGATGATGATGATGTACAACAAGCAAGGCAGGGCGTCGAACAACGCCCAATGCCATGCGGTGACTGCCCGTCTTTGCCTTGTCTTTCTCCGCACGTCGCGGGCTTTTGGTTATTTTATTCGGTTATATTAGGAAGACGACGACGACGACAGGGAAGCTCTCCTTTGTTTGCGTTCCGCCCGGTTCAGGTGAACTCAAAGTCATCGAGCTCGTCGTTGTAGGTTCTGACCTTCCTCTTGATCTTCGAGGTGTCCACCCAAGTGACGAAGTCCTCCATGTTCTTCGTCACCAGGAAGGCTGGGTCGGTGACCGTATCAGGCCCCACCCTGACGTGACCCTGCTCCACGAAGGTCACCGCTTCGGGAACCGTTTCTGCCATCTTGCTGCGCACCATCACGATTGGGAGCCGCCTTCTGCAGAAGGTCGAGGTGGAGAGCTCCTCCAGCTGCGACAGGCTCTTCTTCGTCGAGATGATTCCCAAGTTCTTCAGCTTTTCCAGCAGGAGGTCCGTGATCTCAATCCTCGCCGGGTCATCGGCCGCCAGAGTCTTCAGCATACTCACAAGCTTTGTGATGAGGCCGCATACTTTGTTGTACTTCGAGTAGTCGTCCCTGTCCTGTATGTGGTACCGCCGAAGCACCTGATACTCCCTGTGGTTGTTCTCCCTCTTCCACTGAAGAAAGTTAACCTGTGCTCACCACCCGCCGCAAACCAAGAACAAGAACAAGAACAAGAACAAGAAGAAGAAGAAGAAACAAGCGAGAAAGTAAGTCTCTTGTCCCACCACAACCCCGTTCTCCACCAGGCAAAACGGTTGGCCCTCCGTTCCCAGGAGGCAAAGGCGTCGCCAAGGGCCTTGCACTCAGCACGCCATCCCTTCCTTCCTCTCGGGAGGGGACAGACAGACGCCTAAGAAACCACCGCGTCGTGCAGCGCTGCACCCTTCCACCCCTCTCGTCCAACCAAAAACTCGGAGGAGTCCTTCTTCCCCCTTCCCCATCCCATCCCCATCCCACCCAAACGTTTGGGTTTGCTTTCGACGGAGGGCGTGACGAGCGGAGGGAAAGGTTCGGTTCGGTGGCGCGTCGTCCTCGGCTCCCTCCCTCCCTCTCTCCCTCACTCTCTGTCCGCTTACCTTCTTCAGGAGTTTTTGTTCATGAAACTTGAGCTTCCTCATGACGGCCGCCTTGCTTCCGCTGGTTCTGCGCTGCACTCTCGCTCCCCCTGTAGCGGAGGGACGGTAGGCAGGAAGGGGGCGACCTCGGGAGAGAGAGGACGCGAGGACCAAGGAGAACCGTACAAAGCCAAGCGTCGTCTCTTGGGCTTTCGAAAGAGCCCTCGCTCGACGCGTTTGGCCCTCTGAAGGAGGCGGGAGGGTTGGAGTGATCCGCGACGGAGGGCAAGAGTTGTGCGAGAGGGAGGCCTTGGGCGAGGGATTGGAGTGAGAGAAGGAGGGTGGAAGGGTTCAACAAAGTTGCAGAACGATAGTTTGCATCGCGGTCTTTCGAATCGTAGTTCGCTCGACACGGAGGGTGTCTGGAAGGGCACAGGTGCTTCGCCTCTCCGCCATCAGGACGGGCGGTGATGACGTCGGTGGAGTACAGGAACGCCTGCAGGCGTTGCGTGAGGGAAGTGAGGGGGCAGAACATTGATTCACAGATAGATTTCAGGCGATGGGCGTTGCGAAACCACCCTGACAAGGTAGGCACCAAGATGAGAACCCGGTCTGTAGGGAACTGGCCCGATCTGGAGTGTGCGGACGAGGAGGAGGATTGTCTCCGATATCACAGCACTGATCTCGGCGTGATCTTCACCCGTGTTACTTCCTTCTCGCTCGTCGAGGCCTTCGCGTCCTGACTCTTTCCCTTCCTCTCTTGCCGGTGCGTGCTGCGCTATCCGTTTGTCGTCGTTTTCCGCTCGTCGTCGTTTTGTGGTGCAGGGTGGGGACGTCGAGGACTTTCAGAGGGTGTCCGAGTGCGTTGACATGGTTTATCGGGACTCGTGCTTGGACAAAATACGAGACTGGGACCGAAACAGAAGGAGCGTGGATACGTTGGCCAGGAAGGAAGCCATAATCGCATCGATCATCCAATCTGCATCGGCTTGTGACATAGAAAGTGTGGCCGTAGAGGCCATTCCGTGGGTGGGGAGGTGGGCACTGAAGGACAAGCGTTTGAGGGAGCTTAGGTCGTCCAGGGGGGCGAGCGTTAGGATTGGGCACAAGAGGTTCTTGGGGATACCTCTGAGGCTTTACACGGATCTTGAGGCCAGGTTGACCCTTGACAAGACGAACAAGCCTGAGCTGGTATCGATTGGGCCCAACTTCACGGTGCCGCGGACCAGAGGATGTCTGGCTCTGAACATTTCGAGCACGTCAAAGTGCATCAATTTGAGTCCCTACCTGCAGCCAAAGACGCTCGACGTCTCGGTGAAGCTCAAGCTGTGCAAGTGCCTGAGGCTCGAAGCGAGCTGCCTGCTCGATCAGAACGCAAAGTACTTTCCTTCTCCCAAGGACATCAAGCCTTGCGGCGCCGGGGCATCTGTGAGACTGGACTTGGCCGGCCTCAGCGCCAAGGGCGGGTTCAGCGTGTTTGGGTTTCACTTGGCAGGGGGCCAAAAGAAACAGCGGATGGCGAAACCGAAAGAGAAGATTGACGACTCGGGTCGGGTCGGCGAACCGCTTCAAACGACGGATTCTTCGGGGAAGAGGAGCGCACGTCAAAAGCAAAGCGATATGAATCCAATGTGAATTATAATAATTATCCCCCTTACCTTAGTTCTTAGTTCGTGAAGTAACTTACAATCGTGCAAATGAGGAGAGCGGCACCAAACACCCACAGGGAGAACCCGCCGAAGTAGTTCATGTTGCATTTTCTGCCGGATGACGAAGGCCTTCCCGTGATCATCAATCCAGGCAGAACAAAGATGAGCAGAGCCCCCACTGTCCCTCCGATGATTTTGAATACGACTCCGAGCGAGTCCACACTTATGGCCACCGCGATGGAGCCGGCAACAATGACAATAGTCGTGACGGCGCTGAGAATCGCGTCGTTCAGCTTGTTGTCAAAGAGCTTTTGCATCAGGTCCATCGCCGCACTCCTCGCTGGGCCAAGGTTGATGGGATAAGAGCAGCACACGTTCATGACCAGCGCTACCCTTCCCACCTCCATCAGGGTGTCGTCCACTCCATAGCCTTCCAAGAGATCGGATATTTTCGCCCACTTGTTCGGTTCTGCGAGGTAGGACACCCCTCCGATCGTTCCGTAGAACACTCCACAGATGCACAGAGCCCCGGTCATGACCCCCCCCATGACCTTGTAGACTCTTGCATGAAGATTCGCAAGAACGGGGTCCATTCGGCTTCCCAACAAACCTGTGGACTCCGTGGCGGCCCCTACATAGCCATCGCTGTTGGCCCTCGCCCCCTTCTTCTTCCCAAAGCAAGGCAACCTGAAGGTCGAGTCAGGGTTCACCTCCCTCGCAATCTCGCAAATCTGCAGGTGGCACACAAAGGCAAAGCCTATGACAGGCACGGCGTTCATCAGGCTGCCGAAGTCTTTTGGAAAGAAGCGAACGTCCTCGAACACGTGAAAGTGCTTCGCCTCCATGACCTGGAAGTTCCTTATGAGCACGGCGACAATGAGGTAACCGAGGGAGCAGATCGATATGCCGCTCACGATTTGCAAGTCGTGAAAGTGCCTCTTCAAGGCAAGCGGGAAGAGGACGACACAAGCCACGACGATGATGGCGAAAGAGTGGCTGGCGTAGATGCTTCCCTCGCCCATGTGCCTCGCCGCTACGGACGTGAACACGTCTCCGATGATGATCAGGTACGCCGCAAGGGCCCCGAACATGTAACTAAAAATGATGCAAGAGAAGAACACGCTCATGCCCTCGCCGTAAAGCTTCTTCACGATGTGCTGGAACTGGGTCACGCCGAGAATCTGCGACTCCTTCACCAGGACGGCCAGGGACAGGTACTCCAAGCAGGCCACCAGCACCATGAGCACCAGGGTGGTTATCAGGCCGCCGTTCGCGAAAACGTTTGGAAACGCGAGGACCCCGGCCCCTATGCAGGCGTTGGAGCACACGAAGATCGCCCCCCACCCGGTGAGGTGCCTCCCCTCCATTTCCGACGCCACGCCCGCGTCGTCCGCGGAGCGCTCGCCCTCCATCTTCGTCGTGAGCACGGGCATGGGAGGCACTTTCAACAACTTGTCGTCCTCCCGCATTGCCGTGTCCTTCACCGGCGAGCCCAATGCGTATTCCCTGCTGTTTGTTCTGCCGCTCAACCTGCCTCCCACCTCTTTGCTCATCCTCTACCTAACAAAAAAAAATCCTAACTTCTATTCGATTCCCCTCAACCGACCCGACCCGACCCGACAGACAGGAAGGCAGACCCCTCGACGGACTCCTTGCGCCTCGACCTCGACCTCGTCCTCGGCCTCGAGCTCCTTCCCTATCGTATCGTTCCGTTGCCGCGTCTCTTCCTCCCCACCACCACCACCACCACCGTCGTCGTCGTCGTCAAAGGTCTTTCTGGTCCCCCTCTCTCCTCGTTCGACTCGGCCGTGCTTTTCTGCTGGAGCCCGAGGAGAGAGAGAGAGAGAGAGAAGAGGAAGGGGAAGAGGAAGGTGAGGGGATGGCTTTCTTCCTTGGAAAGGGAATAAGACAATGGGTCGGGGTGTGGGCCATCGTTCGACTCGGCCGTGCTTTTCTGCTGGAGCCCGAGGAGAGAGAGAGAGAGAGAAGAGGAAGGGGAAGAGGAAGGTGAGGGGATGGCTTTCTTCCTTGGAAAGGGAATAAGACAATGGGTCGGGGTGTGGGCCATCGTTCGACTCGGCCGTGCTTTTCTGCTGGAGCCCGAGGAGAGAGAGAGAGAGAGAAGAGGAAGGGGAAGAGGATGAGGGGATGGCTTTCTTCCTTGGAAAGGGAATAAGACAATGGGTCGGGGTGTGGGCCATTGGGTTGGATTCTTTCTTTCTTTGTATTCTTTCTTGGACGGAGGGACCACAGTGCTGTGGTTCGGCTCACGACGTTATGCCACGGAGGACAGGACGAGGGGAACCTCCAACGGATGTCGAGGGAGAGGCCAAGGGGGGGGAGTGGTCACTCCTCGTCTGGCCCCTCTCCATGACGGGAAGATGCATCTTCCAGCTGAGGAGGGCAAAGGAAAGGAACCAGGCTTGGGAAGGACACGATGGAATGGATCACACGCGAGGAAGAGAGTGTAGACATTGATGGACAACCCAAAGGTTGTTTGTTCTTTGTTCTTTGGTGTTGTTTTTGTCAACCATGGGTCCATGAGGACGAGCAAAGAGTGTAAGCAAAACCGAAGATGAAGAGAAGATCTTGAAGATGACGATCTCGATCGATCAGAAGAGAAAGGTAAGCCGGCGCCGACCGTGACCGTGGTGGTGACGAGACCGTGCTCGACGACCGACCGACCTTTGCGAAGGGAAGGAACACTCGCTCGACTCGGTCCATTTCCCTTCCCTTCCCTTCGAACCTCCCTCTTTTCTCTCTTTCGTCGCGGGAGTTTCAGTTTGAGTTGTGGTGTGGCTCGCCCGGCAGGCGACGTCGTCGTGAAAGGAATGGAATGGGCGTGGTCGTTGAGAGAGGACCTCGTTGCTGACTCTCTTCCTCTCTTGGTCGTTCTTGCTCCTTCCCCCTCCAAAAAAAAAACGAAACGAAACGAAACGAAACAGAAGAAGAAGAAGAAGAAGAAGAAGAAGAAGAAGATCTTCCTTTTTGATTGTTTTTGAGATTTGTTTACCAGTTGCGAGAAGAGGATGAAGACCGTGCAGTTTAGAGTCCAGGCCAGGGGGTGCATTGACCAGCAGAGGTGCGTGAGTGGTGCCGCCCTGGGACGGAGCCAGAGGGGCAAGAGACCCTCCGCCGTGGTGGCACGTGCGGCCGTCGCGGCGGACTCCATGTTCGACTCCGTCGAGCAGGCCCCCGCTGATCCTATCTTGGGTGTCACCCAAGCCTTCCGTGCGGACAACGACGAGAGCAAGCTCAATCTCGGGGTCGGAGCTTACAGGGACGACAACTTGCAGCCCGTGGTGCTGAACGTGGTGCGCAAGGCCGAGGAGAGAGTCTTGTCCCAGGGGAACAACAAGGAGTACCTTCCTATCGAGGGCTTTGCTCCCTTCAACAAGGTCAGCGCGGAGCTCATGTTCGGCGCGGACAGCTCCCTGTTGAGCGACGGCAAGATCGTCACGCTTCAGTCCCTGTCCGGTACCGGCAGCTTGAGGGTCGGAGCCGCGTTCATCAACCGCTTCTTCCCGGGGACGTCCGTTTACATCCCAAACCCAAGCTGGGGCAACCACAAGAACATCTTCGCTGACGCCGGGGTGGCCGTGGAGCAGTACAGCTACTTTGACAAGGAGACCATCGGGTTGAACTTCACGGGAATGATTGCCGACCTCAAGGCCGCTCCAGAGGGCTCCGTGGTCATTCTCCACGCCTGCGCCCACAACCCCACCGGCATCGACCCCACGAGGGAGCAGTGGACCGAGATCTTGGAGCTCTGCAAGTCCAAGAAGTTCTTGCCATTCTTTGACTCGGCCTACCAGGGCTTCGCGTCTGGCGACCTCATCACTGACGCCTTTGCCGTCAGAATGTTCGCCGACGCCGGCCTCGAGATGCTCGTATCCCAGTCCTACGCCAAGAACCTCGGGTTGTACGGAGAGAGGGTCGGGGCCCTGCACTGTGTCGCCAAGGACGCCGACAACGCCAAGAGAGCCCTGTCTCAGCTCAAGAGGCTTGCGAGAGCCCTTTACTCCAACCCCCCTACCGCCGGAGCCAGGATCGTTGCCGAGGTTGTGGGAGACGATGAGCTCTTCGCCGAGTGGAAGTCTGAGATGGCTGGAATGGCGGGAAGGATCAAGGACGTCAGGGGCCAGCTCGTGGATTGCTTGAAGACGATGGACTCTTCCAGGAGCTGGGACTTCATCACCGAACAGATTGGTATGTTCTCCTACACGGGAATGACCCCAGCGCAGGTGGAGAACATGACCAACAAGCACCACGTGTACATGACCAAGGACGGAAGAATCTCTCTCGCTGGCTTGTCCAGTGGCAAGGTAGAGTACCTCGCCAACGCCATTGTTGACTCTTTCAACAACGCTTAAAGGTAGTGTAAGTGGTTAGAATCAATTTTCACAAACGTTTTTTTTCTGAAAAGCTGTTTACTGCTGTCGATTCTGGAGAGACATTTTGAACCTGGACACCGGCCTTGTCCTCCTCTGCTCCTGCTCCCCTCCCCCCTGGCCCGACCCCCCTGGCTTGCCACGACTCGCGCCGCCAACCCTTTTCTCCACCACGCTCCCTGTGAAGGCTTGGTGCCGGTTGGTTTTCTCTGCGGCTCGCTCCTGGACTGCTTGCGAACCACCGGAGGTTCCCGCTTCTCCGACCGATTTTACTTCCGGGAGAGACTTGTCGCTGCCAGCATCCTCCAATTTCTCGAGGCTTTCTAACTTTTGCAGCATCGTGTCAAACTCTTCGTCCGTAACCGGCTCCTGCCCTTTTTGCTTCCTCCCCCCTCCTTGCTTCCTTCGGAGTGCCAACTCTTCCTCGTATCTTCTCATCTCGTCCTCGTCCTCGTAGATGTCGATGAAATTTCCCCTGAGGTTGGCCGCCTCCGATGCAAACGCGATACTCCTCCGCAAGGCCACTGCTTTCTCCTCGAGATCCCTTTCTTGCTTGGAATAGTGGGCACCCCGCCTCTCCAGTATGGCAGCAGCCTGAGCCGCCGTCCTCTCTACGTAAGTCTCGTCAAGCTTGACGAAAACCTCGTTCGGGTGAACGAGCTCGCCCTCCCGGAATGCGAGCTTGCTACCCCTGCCATTCCCCAGCGGAACCATCACTTGGTGCCGCGTCTTCGTGGGAAAAACGCTCAGAGCCTCTCTCACCGAGTCGCACTCTTCCCTCAGCGCTCTTACCCGGTCCAGGCCCTTCTCATTGACGCCGAGTTCCTTGGGGCAGCGCGAAGCAGAACCAGTCGAAACAACGAGAGGCGCGTGCTGTCAGCCGATGATCGACTCGAAGCGATCCGGGGACAGAACAGAAGGACTTCGCGCACAAACTGCAGGTGGTGGTAGTGGTGGTGGTGGAGCCACACACACGCACACCCACTCGTGCAGCTTGTGCCCCCAAAAGAGGGAACCAACTTACCTCGACGAGTTTCTGCGCCCCCAGACTCAGTTCAAGCACAGATTCCACCCCGCTAACCCCCTCGATCGTCTTGTAAGCATCCACAACGCTCGCTATCCCCTCAGCACCGTGCTCCCGATCCTGGACAGGTTCTCCTTCGTCCTTCCCTCTCGCCGCGTAGCCTCTCGACGAGGCGTCTCGCGAGGCAACGCCTCGGTTCTCGCTCACAATGCCGACGCCCCCATCGTCGCTGTCCGAGCTCAAGTCCGCGACGAACTTGTCCCACTTGGCGTAGTCCGTCATCCCCTCTTCCGCTCCCGTTTCCGTTTCTCTTCGTCCCAACGCGGTTTGGCGTCTCTGCAAGCAAGCAAGGAGTCCACAGAAAGAGGAAGAGATCCTTTACGCATCCACGTGCACCTCCTTCCTCATGCACGAGGTTGACGACCAGCCAGTCCTCTCCAAAAGGACTCGACCCCCTCTCTCTCTCTCTCTCTCTCTCTCTGCAGGGGATTTAAATAACTTTGTCCTTGGGATCAAAGCACTGACTTGCAAGGCGAGGGGCTTGGTGACCAGAATTAAGGAGAAGGACGACAGTGGAAGGGTAAGGAAGCCCAACAGGACGAACGTACGTCTCACGGTCGTTCGATTGACACCTTACTTGACCAGTTTCACCAAAGTTTGAACCTTTTTGACCTCCAGAGATTCAAACGGAGGATTTCAAAAATTCTGGTGGACTCCTGCATAGAGTTGGAGTGGTTCCGTGACGCTTTTGAGCACCTGGGCCAAGAGCTGGCCCCGTGAGAGTCTCTAGGAGCGAGGGTTTGGGCTCTGTGGCTTTTGAATGACGCCTCACTCGACGATTTTGACGTCTTGACGCCAAATCTTTGATGATGATGTTGACGGAGGTGTCCACTTCTGAGTCAGCTGGTCTGAAGGAAGCAGGCGAGGGCGGGGATGAGCGGAGGCTGTTCTGCCTCGAGGTTGTGGTGGACAAGTGCAGCGAGAAGGGGACGGAGAAGCTGTATGCAAAGCATAAGCCGAAGACGACGACGGCTCCCGTCAACGTGAAGGGTGTGAAGGACATGGAGGACCTGAAGAACAGGCTCACGAGCTACCTGAAGGAGGCTCAGCGAAGCCAGTTCCAGCTTCCCCAGGAAAGCGAGTACGCTTCGAGAGCCTGCGCGGTGCGTTTCTTGGACTACCCCCTGCTGATCATTGACAGAGCGAAAGCGAAATCACCGCCAACGGTTTCGTCTCACCCCCTCCGAGGTGTGGAGGTTGGCATACCTTTTGGTCAGGGAAAGTCCTGCATGTTTCACACCAGCGCCAGAAAGCTGGTCAGGCTCCTCAGGGATCACCCCTTGCACTTTGTGTACCTTGACCTGAGGCGAAGGGCGGAGCCAAAGCTGGTGGGAACGGCCAGTTTGCCCCTATCCGACGCCTTGGTGCTCGAGCAGAAAGGTCTCCACACCCACACGCCCATCTACAGCATCACTGGAGAGAGCGTGGGAGTGCTTTCCGTTTACTTGAGGTTGTCGTGCCATGGCTCGACGCTGCTGCGGCACTTGGTCAACTTCAAAGGGATCTCGTCGCCAATGAAGTCCGAGAGGGTGGGCAAAGGAGGCGGCAAAGTCAACAAGGGCAACATGGTAATGATGGAGGAGGAGGTGGAGGGAGAGAAGGAGTACTCCTTGCCCTCGCCTTCGTCGGCTCCGGCTGTTGGGAGCAAGTCGAAAACCTCGAGATCTGAGAAGATCAAGTCGAAAGCAGTCGCAGACTTGAGCTCCATAAGGTCCTTTCAGTCCACCAAAGCTGCGATGTACGGCAGTTTCAAGCCGCCCAGCCTGTTCTACGATCCCGAGATGGAAGAAAGTGATAATAGTGATTGCGGGGGGCAGCAGCAAGAGGACGTAAGGGTGCACCAGAGCCGAGTTCTGGCCAGCAGGGACTCCGTCCTCCGGGGCGAGGATACTGCCGAGGAAGACGAAACCTCGTTCTCGAGTTCGTTCTCGAGGGATAGCGAGGAGAAGCCATCTTTGGAGAGCCGTGATGTGAGAAGGGCAACAGACAGGAGTGCAGAGCCAGAAAGGTCCGCCACGACGAGGGCTCTGAGGGAGCGGAGCATTCAGGCAAACATGGCTCTGGATACTCACGAGATCATCAGGGAGCTCGCCCTGGAGATATCGAATGCGATCAAGTCGGGCACCGGGTCCCTTCTGAGCCAGGTGGGAATCAGAAAGGAGGACAGCTTCGTGTCGGTGTCGGAACGGGAGGAGCCACCGATGCCAGAACTGGATTTGAAGATCGAAGACAAGGACGAGGGGACTGGTCTGCTGACTACGAGCAACGTCGAGGACGAACTGGAGCAGCTTCTGCAGGACCTGGAGCAAAAGCCGATTACATCGATCATGTACGGAGATCAAGGAGCGACCTTGGAAGAGGAAGTGAGGAAAGAATCGAGGGAGGAGCAGAGCAAGATTTCGGAGGCCGCCCTCCCTTCGGAGCCCGCGCCCACAGCACAGATCGTGCCACCTCACCGGGAGGATCAGGACGACGCAAAAGTGGAAGAAGGACCAGAGGAAACACGCGAGGAGGAGACGCCCGTGCGAGAGGCGGGAAACCGGCCGGAAGGTGGCGGCGGCTCAGAAAGCGCGGCCGTGCCAGATTCAAGCGAGAAGCAGGTGGAGCAGGACCAACGGCTCATCTTGTCCGATCCATCTGAAGAAGCAAAGGAAGAAGTGAACGAGAGCAGCACAGAAGAGAGCTACACTCCCATCGAGGATGACGTGGAGGAGGCGGATTTGCAGAGCGAATCCACGTTACTTTCGATCAAACCGCCTGAGACGCTGGGGCAAGGTTTTGAGGAAGTTTTCTCGCCACAGGCAATGTCCGTTGCCGAGGACATCCTGTCCTCCCCGGTGCCGCCGCCGCCGCCACCACCAGAGGTCCTTCCCCCGCAAGAATATGACGATGCCATACAGAAGACCATGGTGGAGAACCCCGCGATGGCCGCGGTGGACAAGTTGTGGGAGGCCGAGTACAGTGATGTGAACACTGACCTCGATAGCATCTTGACTGAAGGCTCCCTCGATCTGCTCGCGAGTGGAACCGAGGCGGACAGCTTCATCGTGGAAGAGGAACTCTCAAAGACTCCGCTGGAAGAAGAGATCTCGATATCAGAGGAAATCATCGACGAGGAAGTTGGTGGTCAAGACCAGGACGACAGCCGGGCAAGCGAAAGCCAGGTCGAGCTTCCTCCTGCTGGGGGTGGCATCAAGAGGGTCTTCACCTTGTTCAAAAGTAAGAAGTAGCGGAGCGTCAAATTTATTTACACATGAATAAGTATTGTTCCGAGGTCCGGCACGCAATGATGAATTACTTCATTTTCATCTTTGGCCTATTCTTCTTCAGAATCTTATTCTTCCTCTTCTCCTCCGCTTTCGCCACCTGAGCCGGAGTCATGCTCGACTTCTCTTTGTTGAACTTCTCCTCCCTCTTCCTCGCGGCCGCCTCTTGCCTCGATGCGAGGCTCTCCTTGAACAACTCCGCTTCCACCTCCTTCCTCCTCTTTTGAGCCTTCCTCGACGCCTCCGGGCTGAGTTTCTGGGAGCCAATAAGATCGATCTCGTGAAACATGAATTCCATGAGGCTATGCAACTCTCCCATCTTCTTAGTGTCGCTCGGCAGCGAGAACTCAAACCTCAGAAGGTTCTTCGTCGGCTCTGTCCCTGGAACGGGACCCTCTGAGGTCACGTACATGCACTCGAAGTACTTTTCAAAGTGCTTGAGGTAAACCTTCGAGTCAAAGACGTTCTTGAGCACGGCTTCGGACACCAGCATGGAGAAGAGCTCCTTGGATTCCGATACAACCACGAGCTTCCTCCTCGGCCACGTGTAATCCGAGGTCGATTTGCTGGTATTGAGGATCGCCTGTGGATCGGTAACGACAGTCGCGTACTTCTTCACGTCCTTGTGCTCTGACACGAAGCGTTTGGCCAACTTTTTCTTCACTATCGCAAAAACCATGGGATCCATCGCAGACTCGGTCATGCTGACGTCAACCACCAGCTTATCCTTGGCAGGCATCACCAAGTTGATCAACTCCGACATCAAGTCTTGCCTCTTTCTGAGGTCTAAGGTCGTCATTACCCAGTTCACGTACCGCCTGCCGGTCGCGTAGCACTTGAAGCACGCCTGGGACTCCCTGAATATGATCTCACTGGCGGAGGTTTTGTTCTCCAACCCGACGAGAGCAAAGTTCTTGCCGTACACGGTGCTCTCGTGCTGCAGGCCAAAAGTGTTTGCCCACTCCAGCACGACCGACTCGTTCCTTCGTGACCCGATGACGTAGTTGAGCGCGTAAAGACTCGCGACCACCAACAGGACCAGCTCCCCCTTGTGCTCGTTCACCACCACTTTGGCAAACTCATCAAAGAGGTTCACCCAATATGCAAAGCCACGCTCCTTCCAAGGCACGTAGGGCTTCTGGGGCGCTTGGCTCTTCGTGGCCGAATGCGTTGCAGGCTTCGCCTTCCCTTCCGCCTTGCCCTCCCCTCCCACCGCCTGAGTAGCCAAGAACAGGATCGTCAGTCAGTCTCAGATCACACACACACACACACACACACACACACACACAAGAGAGGAGAGAGAGAGCAGCAGAGAGAGCGGAGGCTTTGCTGCCCCTTCGGCTTCCTTACCTTGCCGGCCTGGTCGTCCTTCAAAGGCTCTTCGAAGCCGTCGTCCTCCGCTGCGAAGGTCTCCGCTTGGTCGTCCTCCCATCCGTCCAACTCCACTGCCTCTGCTCCTGGAAAGAGACTGAAGGCTCGGTCATGCCTTTGCACCGAGGACGAGGAAGAGACCGCGGAGAGGTGGTTACTGGAACCCAACAGAGGGCCCGTAGAAGCGTGGCACAACACAAAGGCCACGAGGGCCGCAAGGGCTACGAATCTGGTCGAAGCTCGTCTCGCCATCCTCCTCACGCTCGACGGCTGCTGCCTTGGTCTTTGGACACAAAAATTGAATGATGATCAGAAGCCAAGGCAGGAGGGGGAGGATGAGGGGCCTGGACAGGGAGGGGACGAGATCATGGGGGGCATCGGCGATGGTTCACGTCCCCCGTGACCTTCTACCTCTGGCTTTCGCCGTTTGCACTCCCTGATGAGGGACAGAGGACAGGGAAGAGGCACTAAGATGGCGATGATGGTGATTGATGGTGGTGGTGATGATGAAGTGCGTGTGTGTGTGTGTGGATTGATGAGGATTGGCCTGGGCAGGTGCATTCATGAGACAGGGGTATGTGTGTGTGTGTGGGGGGTTCGTTGCGTGCTTCAGGCACTCCGAGGATTTCTGAATCACCAAAAATGAATTAAATGTTTGAATCAGACAGGGAAGGAGGCCACCGCCTCCGCCTTCGATGAGGCTGCGTCACCGGTCTTTGCCTGCCTCTGCTGCAGAGCCTGGTGAAAGAAATCCATCACAAGATCTTCTGTCCAGCTCGTCTCCTGCGTGTTTTTTGCGAAGCCGCAACCGAGGTGGGTGCTCTGGCACCAGCCCAAGTGACCGCCGCTGTCGGTGGCGACCACCACCACGTTCTCGTTCTTCCTGGCGGCCTCGAAGGGGATGCCGACGTTGCCCACCACCGGATCGTCCAGCGCGGAGACCAAAATCGTCGGCACGGAGGGGGACGATTCGCTGAACCTCCGCCCGGGGGAAGAGAAATCGTAGTAGTCTTTCGCGGACTTGAAGCCGAAGAAAGGGGCGGTAAGAGCCTCGTCGAATTCCAAGATGGACTTGCACTCGTAGCACTTGTCCCCGTTGAACTCGAAGCTGTTTTCCTCTCCCAAGTAATTCTTGTGGACGCCGTCGAACACGTGGGCCACTGGCTTTAGGATGTTCACCAAGCCTTGCGCCATTCTCGACGAGTAAATCTTGTTGGGGAAGGGCTTGAGCAGCTCCGAGGACTCGTGGAGGTCGTAGGGAGCGCCCAAGGCCGCAGCGGCTTCGATCCTCAGCGGAGGATCCAGCTCGTCCTGCTCCAGGACGGTGTTGGACATGATGCACCCGCCGAGGCTCCAACCTATCCCGAAAATCGGTTGGTCCTCCTCGATCACACCCTTTGTCTTGAGCTCCCGCATGACGAACCTCACGTCGTCCGTGGACCCCCTCCTGGCGCTGAAGAGGCGCCCCGAGGTGACGGGTCCCTGCCCCGTTCCCCTCATGCAGATGACCGCGGACTTCCAGCCCCTCCTCGCGCAGGCCGAGGTCATGGCCTGGGTGTACGGATCCGCGCTGCTTCCCCCCAAGCCAGCGATCATCAGCACGAAAGGCTCCTCCGTCGCACCGCCGACGCCCTTCTCCCCGACCCCGGCCGCCTTTGTCACGTCGATCGAGAGGGTTCCCCCGTCATCCGTCCTGAGAAGCATGCGGTCGTACCCCTCGCCCGGGTGCCCCCTCGTACCACGGAGCATGTGGCCGACCAAGGTGTTCACGTGCCCGTTCTTGGCCCACCACGGTGTGCGAAGGAATTTGCTCCTCTTCCTCACGGCCTCCGTCGCCGAGATGAACCCCCTGGCCAACGAGCTGCCCACTTTGAAGTACAGCCCCTCCTTGTGCGTCCCGCTCGTCACGTGGAGGTCCCCGTAGTCGCACAAGTCCGCCTCAACGGCGATGGACTCGGTGGACAGTACCCCCGCGGGCTCCCCCGCCGTCGCGCTGCGTCCCGCCATCCTGCTGCCGAGGAGCCCGCGTCGCCCCCGTGCTCCCAAGCGTTGGTGGTACTGGGTGGCGCCCACGCCCGCCAAGACCCGCCCGCCCCTCGCCTTCGTCGCCCTCGTCGTCGTCTTGACCGCCGCCTCAATCGCGCCCGGCGACAACGACGACCCGCGCACACAGAGAGAGAGAGAGAGAGAGAGAGAGGAGCCAAGCCAATCCCAATCCGTTGCTGCTGCCTCTCGTCCTGTCCTTTCACACGAAGAGAGCAAGAGATGGTGAGAAAGAGGTGGTGAGAAAGAGAGAAAGAGAGAGAGTTAATCGGCACGCCCAGGATCCCGACCCATCGCCATCGCCATGGCCATCCCCGCGGCCACGCCGCTCCTCCCCTCCTCACCTCGAGAGATCCTCCTCCTGTCGTGTTCCTGTCCTGTCCTTTCACACGAAGAGAGCAAGAGATGGTGAGAAAGAGAGAGAGTTAATCGGCACGCCCAGGATCCCGACCCATCGCCATCGCCATGGCCATCCCCGCGGCCACGCCGCTCCTCGCCTCCTCACCTCGCCGCCCCGGCCGAGAGATCCTTTGTTCCCAGCCACACACCTCCCTTGGTGGATTTGTTTTTAGGGTTTCGCGAGGTTTTAGGGTTTTGGTGTGGGTTTGATTTAGAAGGAGGCGGGGGAGAGAGGGAGTGGGGGTGTCGGTCGGGGTTGATCGATCGTGAGGAGACGGAGTGGTGTGCTCGTGGAGGTGTTCATGAAAAGGAAGAGAGGGGAGAAGATGAGTAGTAGCCATGGGATGAAGACTGAGATCGATGAGGACCTGCACTCGAGACAGCTTGCGGTGTATGGCAGGGACACCTTCAGGAAAATGGCGTCGAGCCACGTCCTCGTGTCGGGACTCAAGGGACTCGGGGTGGAGATCGCGAAGAACTTGGTGCTGGCGGGGGTGAAGGCGGTGTCTCTGGAGGACGGAGGGGCGGTGGAGGTGGCGGACTTGTCGAGCCAGTTCTACTTCAAGGAAGGGGACGTGGGGAAGAACAGGGCAGAGTGTTGCGCAGCCAAGTTACAAGAACTGAACCCAGCGGTGAGGGTTCAGACGGTGACGAGTCCGAGCGGGTCGGAGGAGACGGGGTTCCTGTCGCAGTTCAACGTCGTTGTGTGCATGGACTGTCCCTTGGAGAAGGCGAAGAGGATCGACTCGTTTTGCCACAACCACCAGCCCCCGATCGCGTTCATCAGGGCGGATACGAGGGGACTGTTCGCCCAGGTGTTCTGTGACTTCGGGCCCAGCTTCGTGGTGGACGACGTGGATGGGGAGCAGCCCCAGGTCGGGATCGTGTCCTCGATCTCCCAGTCCTCCCCGGCCCTCGTCACTTGCGTGGAGGAGGAGCGGCTGGAGTTTCAGGACGGGGAGCTCGTCCAGTTCAAGGAGGTGGAGGGCATGTCCGAGCTCAACGACGGGAAGCCCAGGAGGGTGAAGAACGTCAAGGCCTACTCCTTCGAGCTCGAGGAGGACACCACGAGCTTCAAGAAGTACTTGTCGGGCGGCCTCGTCACCAATGTGAAGGAGCCAAAGACCCTCAACTTCAAGCCTCTGGGCGAGTGCATCGCGGACCCGGGCGACTTCCTTCTGTGCGACTTTGCCAAGCTCGAGAGGCCAGCGCTCCTCCACGTCGCGTTCTTGGCCTTGGACGAGTTCCAGCAGAAGAAGGGGAGCTTGCCGAGGCCCGGTATGGCCGAGGACGCGGAGGAGTTCGTGCAGATCTGCCACTCCGTGAACCAGACTCTGTCGGAGCAGAGCAAGGGGGGAGCCTTCCAGAAGCAGGAGCTCGACGAGAAGCTCTTGAGAAAGTTCGCTGCCATCTCCTCCGGGGACTTGAGCCCCATGTCCACCTTCATCGGCGGCATCGTGGCGCAGGAGGCCCTCAAGGCCTGCTCGGGCAAGTTCCACCCCATTTTCCAATTCTTCTACTTTGACAGCATCGAGTCCCTTGGGGAGCAGGCCGCCTTTGAGGACGTGCAGCCCACGGGGTCGAGGTACGACGGGCAGATCGTGGTCTTCGGCCAGAAGTTCCAGCAAAAGTTGGAGCGCCTCAACGCTTTCGTTGTGGGAGCCGGCGCCCTCGGATGCGAGTTCCTCAAGCTCCTGGCCATGATGGGAGTCTCCTGCAGCAAGGACGGCAAGCTTGCCGTGACCGACGACGACACCATTGAGAAGAGCAACCTGAGCAGGCAGTTCCTGTTCAGGCAGACTGACATCGGGAGGTCCAAGAGCGAGGTCGCGGGCCAGGCTGCTCAGGGCATGAACAGCGGGCTCAACATTGCATCCTTGCAGAACAGGGTGTGCCCGGAGACGGAGGACGTCTTCAACGACTCGTTCTGGGAGAACTTGGATGTTGTGATCAACGCTTTGGACAACGTGAAGGCGAGGCTCTACGTGGACATGAGGTGTGTGTACTTCTCCAAGCCCCTCTTGGAGTCTGGGACTTTGGGGCCAAAGTGCAACACGCAGGTCGTCATCCCAGGGTTGACGGAGAACTACGGAGCCAGCAGGGACCCCCCGGAGAAGCAGGCTCCCATGTGCACCCTTCACTCCTTCCCTCACAACATCGACCATTGCTTGGCTTGGGCGAGGAGCGAGTTCGAAGGTCACGTAGAGAAAGCCCCAGCCGAGGTCAACACGTACCTGGAGGACCCCAGCGAGTACAGCTCGAACGCCCTCAAGCAGGCGGACGGGCAGACGAAGCAGCAGCTCGAGCAGGTGGTGGAATCCCTTTCCAGCAGCAAGTGCACCACCTTCTCGGAATGTATAGTGTGGGCCAGGAAGCTTTTCGACGAGTACTTCTACAACAAGATCTCCCAGCTCGTGTACACCTTCCCAGAGGACGCCAAGACGAGCAACGGGTCCCCGTTCTGGTCGCCTCCTAAGAGATTCCCAAGGGCAATCAAGTTTGATTGCAACGACCCCGTGCACGTGGCGTTCATCAAGTCTGCCTCCGTCTTGAGAGCCCAGGTGTACCAGATCAGCATCCCAGAGTGGTGCCATGACGACGGGCAGTTCCAGCAGGCGGCGGACTCTTACCAGACGCCAGAGTTCCAGCCCAGGAGCGACGTGAAGATCGAGACGGATCCAAAGGCCACAAACAAGTACTCCTCGAGCTTTGACGATGCCTCTGTGGTGGAGACTCTCCTGAAGCAGCTCGAGCCGATTAGTGGCGAGCTGCCGCCAAAGTTCAGGCTGTGCCCGATCCCGTTCGAGAAGGATGACGATACCAACTTCCACATGGAGCTCATCACTTCTCTGGCCAACCTGAGGGCCAGGAATTACAGCATCCAGGAGGTCGACAAGCTCCAAGCCAAGCTTATCGCTGGGAGGATCATCCCCGCCATTGCCACCTCCACCGCTGTTGCGACCGGCCTCGTGTGCCTGGAGCTCTACAAGGTGTTGCAGAACGTGCCACTGGAGTCTTACAGGAATACGTTCGGAAACCTTTCCTTGCCTCTCTTCGCCATGGCAGAGCCCATCCCATCCAAGCTCTTTGAGTACAACAACATGAAGTGGAGCCTTTGGGACAGGTGGATCATCGAGGGGGACATCACTACGCAGGAGCTCCTGAACTGGTTCTCGACGAGGGGCCTCACCACCTACAGTATCTCTTGCGGCCAGGCCCTCATTTACAACAACCTCTTCCCAAAGCACAAGGAGAGGCTCGAGAAGAAGGTCTTGGACATTGTCAAGACCGTGGCCAAGCTCGAGATTCCACAATACAGGAATCACTTTGACCTCGTGGTGGCCTGCGAGGACGAGGAGGGAGAGGACGTGGACATCCCTTTGGTGTCCGTCAAATTTAGATAAAAATGATTTTTAGTTCAGTGTTTATCGATACGCGATGATATCGAGCTTTGGGCAAGCCCAAGGCTTAAGGACCTTTGGGGAAAATTCTTTGTAATACGAGTCAGATGGTTACAGAATCCAAGACTGCGTAAAAGTCGTCCTGGCCGATTTTGGTGAAAGACACGAGCTTCACGTCCTTCACCTCGATCGAACCCAGGCTTAGGTTCTCGTCCTGCTCCAGCACCGCACCGGCGTCAAAGTGCTTGATTCTTCCTTTGGACCACCGGGTGTTCATCAGCGTGCAGTGCAGCTTCACGCCTGACTCCGGGTTCGAGACGAACATCCCTGCTTCAGCGAATGCCTTCTTCACGCCATCGCAGAGGCCCTGCAACTTGTCCACTTGATCTCCGCTAACTTGCGCGTACAGGACTCTGGCTTTTTCCGGCGAGCCCTTCATCAGAGCGAGGCCTTTCATGTCGACGGGGATGGGGCCCGAGGCAGTGCCTTGGAAGCTTTGCAAGACCTTCTTTGCCTCGTCCAGCTGCTCCGAGCTGTACAGCTTCAGCATGGACAGCGTCAAGTGAAGCCTCGAGGACCTCGCGAACAACTTTCTGTCATAACCTCCGTGCTTGCTCTGGAACGCTTCGTAGGTGTTCTTCACCTCGGGTGTTGCCAAAGAGATGCAAAGGAAATGTGTCAATGGCGTGGTTGCATCCCGCTGCGCGCCCGCTGCGACGTAGGATTGGAGCAACGCACTCGCTGCAGACACCCCTTCCTGGCTTCCCTTCAGAGTCACTCTGTCCCCCAATACCTGCACTTGAGCCAGCTGAGCCAGCTGCGGGGAGATGCCCTGCTTGCCAGCGACATACCGATGAAGCGCGGGGCTGACCTGGTGCTCTTCAGAGTGAGACTCACACCCCTCGCCTCCGCCACCACCGGCAGCAGGTGCCCTCGTGCCACCCTTGGCCCCTCCTCCCCCTCCACTCTTCGCGTTGGGTGCCGTGATCCCACACTCGTGTGACCGATACCTTCGAGCACCAACACTCACCACACGATAGGGAATCATTTGACCCGCCAACAACCCCACTCAAAGCCCCGAACCCATCGCCTGGCCCTCCTACACCTCCACGCCCTCCTCTCCCGAGCTGTGCCAGTTGCAGGATGACTTGGTCCTGGGTTCTGATACAAAAATCCAAACAGGTCAAGCGAGAGCTCTTTCGAAAGCTCGTGACATCCACTTTCGTGTCAGCTCCCCCCCTCCCCCCCCCGCGCCTTCCCTTGCCGCCCTTGCCCTCTCCTGTCTCGAGATCGTCCGCCTTTGGTCCTTCCAGAGGGCGCAGTGCTCGCCAGTGATGATGCTGCAGCGCCGCGGAGGAAGGGGACGGGCGGGGAGGGAGGCTGGCTGGAACGGAAGGTAGGGGAGAGGCGGAGGACGAGACAGGCGGAAGCGTCGTCCCTTGCTCTTTCCGTAAAGCCGTCGCTCGAAAGAAACGAAGCGGTGGCGAGGATTGGAGGACACGGAAGAGGCGAGGCAGAGAAGAGGCCCGTCGCCTTGCCATGGCGGTGTTCGCAAGGTTGGCGCCGCGGTGTGCGTGCCCTGGGGCGAGGGAAGGCATCGGAGGACTTTGGCGGAGCTTCGTTTCATCGGCGAGTGGACTCTGTGCGCGGCATTATTCTGCTTTCGAGGGAGGAGACACTGCAGCAGCACAGCCACCAGTGGAGACAGATGTTGCCAACTTGATCTCGACGATCCCTCCGTCGAGGATAAGGAACTTCAGCATCGTTGCGCACATCGATCATGGCAAGTCCACCCTGGCCGACCGGATCCTGGAGCACACGGGCGCCCTGAAAGAGGCTCTTGACAAGGCAAGCTCCCAGTACTTGGACAAGCTCAAGGTCGAGAAGGAGAGGGGGATAACGGTGAAGGCGCAGACGGCGAGCATAGTGCACCACGTGGGAGGCTTGCCATACTTGCTGAATCTGGTGGATACCCCGGGACATGTTGACTTCACTTACGAGGTGAGCAGATCGTTGTCCGCGTGCGAAGGTTGTCTTCTTTTGGTCGACGCCACGCAAGGAATTCAGGCGCAGACCGTGTCGAACTGCCTCCTGGCCTTGGAGGAGAACTTGGAGGTAAGGGCAATCCGGAGCCACCGCCCTCGTGACAACCACCGTCGCATCGGTCTCTCTCTGTGTGTGTGTGTGTGTGTGTGTGTGTGCGTGTGCCTGTCTAACTCCCTTTAACTCAACCCTCACAGGGATTCGACCGCGGAACTGACTTTGCTTTTCCTCCTGCTCCAACTCGCCGGTAGATCATCTCGGTGGTCAACAAGATCGATATGCCAGCAGCGAATCCTGAGGAGGTGACAAAGCAGATCGAGGACGTCTTTGGCCTTGGGGGCGAAGGGGACGCCGCCCTGAGGGTGTCGGCAAAGACCGGCCAAGGGGTTCCCGAGTTGCTTGACGCGGTCGTTCACAGAATTGCCCCTCCGGAGACGGACCGGGAGGAGAGGCCCTTCAAGGCTCTGATTTTCGATGCCCACCACGACCAGTTTCGCGGTGTGGTGTGCCTCTGCAGGGTCATTGATGGGAAGATATCCCGGGGGGACAAAATCGCGTCCTGCGGCACGAAGACGGAGCTGGAGGTGCTCGAGTTGGGGCTGATGTGCCCCGAGCCCACGAGGACAGACAAGCTGGAGGGGGGGCAGATAGGGTACCTCGTGACTGGAATGAAGAAGACGGCGGACATAAGAATCGGCGACACCCTGCACAAGGCCGACCAGCCGGTGGAGGCGCTCGCGGGCTTCAAGCCCATCAAGTCCATGTGCTTTGGCGGCATCTTTCCCAGCTCCACGGATGAATACGAGTCCCTCAAGAAGGCCATAGAGAAGCTTACCTTGAACGACTCGAGCGTGGTGGTCCACAGGGAGTCCAGCCAGGCCCTGGGGCCCGGGTTCAGGTGCGGATTCTTGGGCCTGCTCCACATGGAAGTCTTCCTGCAGAGGCTCGAGGAGGAGTTTGCGCAGAGCGTGATCGCGACGAAGCCTTTTGTTCCCCTCAAGGTGATCGACGGGGAGATGAGGGAAAAGGAAATCCTCTCCCCGGGAGACTGGGACGAGGTGGACTGGGGAAGGAGCACCCGAGTCATGGAGCCCATTGTCCTGGCGACCATCGTGTGCCCCAACGAGTTCACCGGCAAGGTCATCCAGCTTTGCCACGACCACAGAGGCCACCAGGTGGACCACTCGGCCCTGGGATCCCAGAGGGTGATGCTGAGGTACAACCTCCCCCTCCCCGAGCTGGCGGGCGACTTTTACGACTCCCTCAAGGGCTGCACCTCGGGGTACGCCACCCTCGAGTACGAGGACGCCGGCCACCAGGACGCGGACTTGGTGAAGTTGGACATCCGGGTCAACGGCGAGACCGTCGATAGCTTGTCCCAGGTCGTCCCCCGGGTGAACTCGTACAAGACCGGAAAGTCCGTGGTGTCCAAGATGAAGAATCTGCTGGACAGGCAGGTGTTCGAGGTCGCCCTGCAGGCGGTGATCGGCAACAAGATCATCGCCAGGGAGACCATCTCGGCCATGAGGAAGAACGTTTTGGCGAAGTGTTACGGCGGAGACGTGAGCAGGAAGAAGAAGCTGCTCGCGAAGCAGAAGGAGGGCAAGAAGAGGCTCAAGAGACTTGGTTCAGTGTCTGTTCCAGTCGACGTCTTCCCCGCCCTCCTCAAGTAAGCCTCAAGTAAGTGAGAAAAGAAAGGGGAACAAATGGTTGGTGGTGGTGGTGGTGGTGGCGGTGGCGGTGGTGTACAAAAGAAGAGACACGAAGGAGTCTGTAATCTATTCTATATTATGCTGGCCCGAAGCGTGCGTTATTTTCCGTTTGTGAAAATTGTCCTTGGGATCGGATGAATCCGTGACTTCTTGAGGCCGAGATGAGCTGAGAGCAGGAGAGAGGTGGAGGGCCATCAAAGAAGCGGGGCCGACGACGACTATGGGGGAGGTTGGACCATCATCGGAAGGCCTCCGCGTCGCTGTGTTTCCACATGATGGCACGGGGCATCTCAATCCGCAGCTGGCGCTCGTCGATGGCATGGTGAAGCGAGGGGCGGTCGCCCGCTTCTATCTCTTGACAGAGAAAAACAAGGCGAACATCGATGCGTTCGGTCGGCGGTTCGAGGGCAAGATCACCACCAAAGTCCTCGGCCAGCTGGCGGACTTTCACGACTTCGTTGTGCCGGTGGCCGAGCAAAGCGATTCGGACAGATTGGTGTCCGACCTCGTGCTGGCGAGCGCAGGCCAGGCTCTGGCCTACATGGACAAAGTCCTCGCGGACTTCGAGGAGTACAAGCCCGACCTCATCATTCACGACCCCTTTGAGCTTGTGGCGTGCCTTGCGGCCGAGATCAAACGTCTTCCTTCGGTGACGACCATCACGGTTCCCAATTTCAATTCTTACCCTATCCTCTCCGGTCTACAGAGCGACGACGAGTGGACGGCTTGCTTTGAGGATCATCTCAATTCGCAGACCTTGCAAAGGATCGGGGCTCAGTTCAAGGACAGGCACGGGTTCGACCCGCACAATCCCATCTTCACAGTTCCGATGTCGTGCTACCACCCAAGCGGGTTGCCCTTGTGCACGGGCCTGAGGAGCTTCCAGCAGAAAATGCCTTCCGTTATCCAAAAAAGAATCCCCAGCTTTGTGAAACTGGAGGAGTCCTGCGTCTACGTCGGCCCCATGCTTTTGTCCACGAGTGCTGGACGGATTTCGAGTCAGGAGTCGTCGAACACGAAGCATCCACTCTTGGATGAACCCTTCCCTCACGACGTTGTCGCCAAGTACAAGGCAGAAGGCAGGAAGATAATTTACTTCTCCATGGGCACTGTGTCCACGAGCCCGTACTTTTGGGAGCACCAAGGACCTATCACGAAGATGTACGGCGCCCGGAACAATGGCAAAACCTTCTGCCGCACTCTGTGGCAGCACGCGTTCGAGGCGTTTGGTGAGAAAGACGATTATGCAGTGATCGTGGCGACGTGCACGCCCTCTGTGGACGCCTTGGATGGCTTCAAGATCCCCAGGAATTTTATCTTGCGGAGAAGATGCCCTCAGCTCGAGGTCCTCAACGACTGCCATGTCTTCTTCACCCACGCCGGGGCCAATTCCTTGATGGAATCCATCCAGGCTGAGGTGCCGATGATCGCATTGCCCTGGTTCAGCGACCAGTTTGAGAATGCCAAAATGATCGCTGCGCTTGGAGTTGGTTTAGCTCACCAGGACCCCTTGGCCGAGATGACTCCTCGAGTGATGCTCGAAGATGTCGAGAAGATTTTGAACAATAGCGAGGCGTTCGCTGAGAGGCTTCGGATCACCAAAGATCAGTTCGAGGCGGCGGGGGGTGTCCCCAAGGCCATTGAAGCGATCGAGGAGTACCTGAAGGGCTTCAGACGAAGTGGGCTGCACAAGAAATCATACTCGGAAACCTTCTTCTCAAAGTAATTTTCATTTTTTTTTGTTGCTGTCATGAAAGTTAGTGTGAGTACGCTCAGCATTCTCTCGATCATCTTCTCCTGAAGATCAGAGTAAAATTGTTTGCTGGCATTCTCTCGCTCTCCACGAACTCCAAACCGTTCTCGTCCGCCTGCGATCGGATCTCAGAGACGTCTCTATATCCCCACGCCTTGTCCCGCGACTGCAAGCTCTGGTCGAACGCGGCGTTGCTGTCCGAGGTGTGCCGGTGGTCGACCTTGAAGGGCCCGTAGACGAAAATGCTTCCTCCCGGCGGGAGGATCTTCCCTGCCCCAGCCATCAGGCCTTTGGTCGCCTCGAAAGGAGAGATGTGCGTCAAGTTGGCCACGAACATGTCCGTGATCCCGCGAGAAGCCCACTCCTCGGCCCAACCCTCGCCCCTCGTGTCCAACTCCACCGCCTCCGCGACAACCCCTGCTCCCTCTCCCTCTCCCTCCTCCTCGACCCAGGCGGCTATGCTCGCCCTCTTCTCCTCGCTCATGCCCAAGTCCGTCGGGTACCAGCGCTCCACGCGGCCATCACTCGCAAGGTGTCTCCCCAAGTAAGCCGCGTGCTGTCCCGACCCAGCGGCGACCTCTAAAACCTTGGCCTTCCTCCCTGGCAGCAGGTGCTTCTTCACCACCTCCAGGATCGGCGCGCGATTCCGCTCACACGCACCGGAGAACAACTTGGCCACCATGACGGAAGACGTGCCTTCTCCTCGCTCGCGATCTTTCCGTTTCGTTCTTCCCCTCTCGTGGGTTCGATCGAAAGACGAAGCTTCGACCTGGCCACACCTCTACCCCTCTTCGCCTGAGAGCTCCCTCGCGTCCTCCTCGCTTGCGAACCTTCCGCTTCGTTCTTCCCCCCGGGGGTTCGATCGAAAGCTCGTCAGACGGAGCTTCGACCTGGCCACACCTCTCCCTCTCCCGCACGCTCCTCCCCTCTCCGATCGATCCCTCCGATCGATCACGATCGCGATCGATCGCGCTCTCCCTCTTGTGAAAAGAAGATAACCTTGATCGATCGTCGTTCCCCCCCAGCTCAGATCGATCGGCTAATGATCGATCGCGCGTAGCGGTGGTGGGGCGAGGGCGACGAGAGACGAGGCCAAGGGGAAGGAAGGGGAGGACCTCTCGCTTCGGTCGAGCTTGGGGGCGTGCCGTGGGAGAGCCGCCTTTGGGTTTCTTCCGCACTTTCTTCTTCGCGCGCGGTTCTCTTTTCTTTCGTTCGTTCTTCAGAGAGAGAGAGAGAGAGAAAAGACGTTACGAAGGGTCGCTTCACTTGACTTCGTAACGGAGGGGAGCGAGAGACGCGTGGGTGCGCAAAAGAGGAAGGAGACGGTCAGCGATCGATCGGCAGGCTTGACTTGACTTGACTTGACTTGGTTTGACTCGGTGTTTACGGTATGGGGCAGAAGTGCACGAAGGCGACGCTCCAGGAGGAGAGGGCCAAGTGGTCGAAGAGGAGGTACGCGGAGCCGGACGCGGGGAGGTCGCCCGCGAGGTTCCTCGCGCCGGAGACGAGGAGGGCCGGGCAGTCCCTCCTGGAGATACCCGAGAGCCTCGGGCAGCCGGGGGAGACGTCTCCGGTCCACTACGACCCGTCCTCCGGGACGATCTTTTGGGAGAGCGAGACGATGGGTCAGTTCATCGGCGCGATCGCCGGCGAGCCAGGGGCTGGACCCAAAGAGAGCTTCACCCTGTCCCCCGCGTTCACGATCCCCTCGGCGGGGCCGAACTTGAGGTGGAGGCTGGTGTGGTCGCTCTGCGACTGCATGGACGACTCGGCGAGCTTGTACTTGCAGTGCCGCAACCCGAGCGACAAGATGCCGTTCTGCGGCCCGCTCCACACCAAGTTCACCCTCGGGGTGGTGAAGCCGCTCGGGGCGAGGAAGATGGTCGACGGCGCCGCGCCCTCGACGAACCTCTCCTCGTACAAGATAGACATGAACCTCTCGCACTGCTTCACCAAGGGGGAGTCCAACTGGGGGATCCAGGAGATCATCTCTGCTGACGACGCGGCCGACTTTGTCAACCCCGCCACGGGCTCCATCCAAGTCTTCCTGAGGCTCGTACTGGTGTGCTCCGTCCCGCCGAGCATCTCGAGCAGCGAGATGGACTACCCGTCCTCCAAGGTCTCCGCGGAGGTGGTGAGCGAGGAGCCGAGGATCATCCTCTTCGACAACTTTTTGTCCAAGTCGGACTGCGAGATCCTGATGAGCCTCGCCAAGCCCGACCTGCAGAGGAGCAGGGTGGCCACTGGCACGGAGACCCCGAGCAGGACGAGCCACGGCACCTTCCTGACGGGGAGGAAGGAGCACGAGCCCGTGGTGCTCAAGGTGGAAGACAAGATCGCGCAGTGCCTCAAGCGCGCCGAGGTCCTCAAGTACAAGTCTGGTTACAGGAAACCGCTAATCAAGAGTGAGGCCCTGCAGGTGGTCAGGTACAGGAAAGGAGAGTTCTACAATGAGCACTACGATAACAAGGCCGGGAACGCCTCCCACAGGGCGGCGACCTTCATGATTTACCTCTCGGACGTCGCCGGCGGAGGGGCAACCTATTTCCCCAGGAGCACCGGGAGGCCCTCCACTGGCGTGGGGGGGAGAGAGGGGGACCAGGGCCACCAGGACCAGGGCTCCAAGGGCCACTTCTGGCACAAAGCGGAGGCTCCCCCGGGCCTGAGAATCTACCCCAAGCAAGGCAGGGCAGTCCTCTTCTGGTCCAGGCTTACCACTGGAAACGAGGACATGGCTTCGATCCACGCCGCAGAGGCGGTGCTGGAGGGGGAGAAGTGGATCATGACGAGGTGGATGAGGGAGGTGGAGTAAGACCCTAGCGTTACCGCTTATTTTTTTTTCTGATTGCAAGCAGGCATGCAGATGTAACTTTTATTTAGCTAGTACGACTGTAGATTTTATTTTCTTGTTCCTTCCTCCTTCCGGATGCCGTCGGCGAGTTCCAGAAGGTCCCTCTTCAGCTGCTCAAGATTCTTGTTCGTGTTGTCCAGAAAGGTTTGAAGCCTCAACTCTGCGCTGGTAGGCCAGGACGACTTCCCGTCCACCGTGGTTTGCATCACGGAGGATGTCACGGGGTCCCCGTCCCAAGAGTCGTGGGCCTCGATGAGAGGCCCAGCCCCCTTGTCCGCCGGATCGGGGATCGTGAGCAGCCGGTTGCTGCCGTGCTGCCACCCGAGGCGCCCCCCCTCCTTGATGGCATACTTGTAAAAGTAGATGCCCCGGCAAGGGAGCTCCACCTCCGCCGTCCACAGGTGACCCTCCGTCCAAGTCATCTTGACTGCTTTTCGCTCGTCCCAATTCCCAAGCTCGTCGTGGTCGCCCAACAGGACCACGTTCTGGCCCTCGCGCGTCACGAAAACCACAGAAAATCTGACGATCACCGTCTCGGCTGCGGGCTTTGGGGCAGGGCGGTAGGCCGAAACCTCCACCTTCTTGTCCACAGCCAATCTCGTTGTGATTGCTTGCCACAGGGACGGGCCGGAGGAGTTCTCGGGCGCCAGAGGCGGGGTGTCCGAGCCCCTCCTGCCTCCTTGCGGCACGCACCTGAGGTCCTCCGCAATGTCGGCGGGGGAAGGACACTCCGGAGGGGTGGGGTCTCCTCGCGACACTCTCCCGACGTCAGAAGGAACCTCTGGCGGGGTGACCGAGCCCCTCCTGCCTCCCTGCGGCACGCTCCTGAGGTCCTCCGCAATGTCGGCGGGGGAAGGACACTCCGGAGGGGTGGGGTCTCCTCGTGACACTCTCCCGACGTCAGGGGGAACCTCTGGCGGGGTGACCGAGCCCCTCCTGCCTCCCTGCGGCACGCTCCTGAGGTCCTCCGCAATGCCGGGAGCAATCTCTTCCACCTTGTCGTCGATCACGGTGTCACCGCTCGTGCTTGTTCTGCGACCCTCCGAGGCTCGGCCAACCCCAGAAGCACCCATGAGCGAGCTGCTCATCGTCACGGCGAGCTCCGCTTTCTTCTTAGCCTTCCTCGGGACCCCCTGGTTGATGCCACCCCTTCCTCCCAGATCGGGGAGGCTCGGGTTCGTCGAGGCGTGGGACTGGGCGGCAACTTCCTCGGTCTCCTTCTCCTCCTTCGCGGCACTCAGCTCTGCCGGGGAGGAGTGCGACTCCTGGCGGACCTCACCCGTGCCACCGGCCTCCTCCTCCACGCGAAGGACGGGGAGGGAGGGCCTTTGCGCGCCCAAACTTCTCGAGGTCTGACGCGCCACGACCGTGCCACCAGTCTCCGCCTCGGCAGCGATCGCAGCAGCGCTTCTCTTTTTCTCCAGCTCCTCGGCCTCCTTGATCGCGAAGAACCGCTCTCGCCTCTCCTTCTCCGCGGCCGCGGCCGACGCGGCTTCCGCCTCCGCCCTGGCCTTCTCCGCCTTCTCCTCCGCCCTTCGCCGCTCCTCCCTCTCTTCCAGCTTTCTCAACCTCTCCTCCTCCTCTTTCGCGGCTGCTGCCAGGGCTTCCAACTCCGCCCTCGCCTTCTCCGCCCTGAAATTCCGCTCCCTCTCTTCCATCTGGCTCCTCCTCTGCCTCTCCTTCTTGTTGGCGGCCTCGAGCGCCTCCGCTGCGGCCCTCGCCCTCTCTGCCCTGAGCCTCTCGTCCCTCTCCTTCGCCCTCCTCCTCTCCTCCTCCTTCTTGTTGGCGGCCTCGAGGGCCTCCGCCTCCGCCCTGGCCTCCGCCTCCGCCACCTCGGCCCTCAGCTTCTCCTCCCGCTCCTCCTCCTGCCTCCTCCTCGCCCTCTCCACGACCCCCGCGTACCTCTCCCCCTTCCCCTTGGCTTCCCCCCTCGGCCCCAAGTCACACGGAGCAGCGATGGTGCCCCTCCTCCCCTCCTCCGCCGCAACCTGCCTCGCCCGGGCACCTTCCAGGGCTCTCGCGTACTCCTCCTCCCTCTGCCTCCTCACCCTCGCCCTCTCCGACGTTTGCCCCTCTCTCTCGATTGCCTCCTCCTGGTCAACACCATCTTGCGTCGAGGGATACAAGTCAAGCGTGAGCCTCTCCCACGGCCTCCGCACGAAAAGGGCACTCGCCCTCGACAAGATTTTCCTCGCCTGACCTTGGTGCTGGGCAATCGTCCTCCTCCTCGTCCTCCTCGTCCTCCAACGCCTCCCTCCCCTCACACTCACCGGCGTCGTCGCCATGATCGACTCGACACACACACACTTCAACTCGAATCGAAACGAATCGAAACGAAACAAACTCCTCCGCGGGTCGTTTGGAAGATTGCAACAAGAAGAAGAAGAAGAAGAAGAGGAATGGAAGAAGGAATAGACTCTCCCTCTCTCTCTCTCCGCCTCTCTCTCTCTCTCTCTCTCTCTCTCTCTCTCTCTCTCTCTCTCTCTCTGTGGACTCGACGAAGCCCTGGCCGGTCTTCGCCTTGATCAAAGAAGAAAAAAATTTTGGCGGGAAACTTCAAACAAAATTCCCAAAGGCGGAACATTGTGAACATTGTGAACATGTGACCCCTGGGGCCGTTACGACCTTTATCTTGATCTTGACTGGATTCACTTCACTTCATGTTCTTGGCCGCGTAATACAAGTCGAGGTACTCGAGCGCTGGCTCGTTCCAACTCCAGTCCTGGGCCATCACCCTGCTCTGGAGCTGGTGGAAGAACTCCCTGTCGCTGTACCAGCAGTCTATGGCGCGGTTCAGGGCGTAGTCCATTCCCGGCGTGTCCATGCCCTCGAAGGTGAAACCGTTTGGCTCGATTCCCTTCTCCCTGTCCGCCCTCTCCCTGTCGTGGTCCACGTCGAACACCGTGTCCCTCAGGCCTCCAGTCTGCCTCACCACGGGCACGGCTCCGTACCGCATCGCGATCATCTGAGTCAAGCCGCAGGGCTCGAACATGGAGGGCACCAAAATCATGTCGCACCCGGCGTAGATCAGGTGGCTCAGGGGCTCGTCGTAGGCAAAAATGAGTTTGGCGGCGTCGTGGTACTGGTGCCTCAGGCTGAGCTCCAGCTGGTCCCAGTGCCGTTGCATCTCGGGGTCGAACGCCGAGCCCAGCACGACGCACTGGCAGCCCCTCTCCAGGGCAGTCCAGATGGCGTGCTCCATCAGGTGGACGCCCTTCTGCTGCGTCAGTCTGCTCACGATGCCAACCACGGGAACATCGTCGTTCCTCAGCCCGACCCGCTCCCTCAAGGCCGCCTTCGCCCTGGCTTTTCCCTCCGCGGCATTGTCCTCCGAGTAAGGGATGGGGAGAAACTCGTCGTCCATGGGATCCCACATGGCAGGGTCTATGCCGTTGAGGATCCCCACGAACTTGTCCGAGTAGGGGGCGATGCAGTGCTCGTGCCTGATCTCGTCCGCGTAGCTTGGGCTCACCGTGGTGAACTTTTGGGAAAACATCGCTGCCGCGCCGATCTCCGCCTCGCCGTACCCAAAGTTGTGGATTGTGAAGACTATTTTTGGCGTCGACAGACCAAAGTTGTGGTAGTCGTCCCAGTAGCTCTTCGCGGTGAGGCCCGTGCTCCAATCGTGGCAGTGAACGATGTCAGGCTGCCGTCCGGACTGAAGCAGGAACTCCAGGGCAGCTTTGGAGAAGAACCCGAACCTCTCCGAGTCCATCATGGGGATCGGCTCGTAGTCCGCACCGTAGATCATCCCGATGGAGAACATCCCGTTGCTGGGATCGATGAAGTTGACTACGACATTCTCCACGATTCCGGTGAAGACGCGATTCGTGCAGCCTCCCCACTCGAAGCTCTCAATCTCGTGGAACCCTTGGATCTCGTCGTAGTTAATCGTGTCGTATTTGGGAAGGACGACCTCGACCTGGTGCCCCATGTCTTGCACGGCGCGGCCGATGCTAGTCACCACGTCTCCGAGCCCCCCAACCTTGGCGATCGGGGCCATCTCCACCGCGACGTGGCAGATGTGCTGCGGGGACTCCTGGACCAAGCTGCCCTGCACGGGGATGTGGTAACCAAACCCATTGCGGTCGTCGCACGTGTTGTGGCTGTAAAACTTGGCGTCAATGAGAAAGGCGTCCTCGGGAACGAGGAAGGATACGGCGAACTTCCCCTCCCCGATGCGCAGCATGGGGACCTGGGGCAGCTTGACGGCGTGAGAACTTCTGTTGAAGGAGATTCCTACTTCCACCGAGTCGCTCTCGCACAGGTGGTAGAAAAGTGTCGCCATTTCTCCCGCTTGAACAGCAGAGCTCGTGTAGAGCTTCCTTGCTTGCTTCTCTGCCCTCTCGTTATCACTCGCCTCCTTTCTCTTCCCGAGTCTCGAGACCTTGTCTTCCTCGGCCTTTCTCTCCGCCTCCCTTTCCTTCTCAACTAGCATCTCCCAGAACTTGTCGATGCCTTCTTCCCGCTCCACCGTCACGTGGTAGTCCAAGCCCAAGTTGTTGTCGTACCTCCCGCTGCTCTCCACAACAAAGTCGAGGACGAGGGCGTCCCCCGGAACGTCCAGAGTGGCTGAGTGGCACCCCTCCTCCTTCTCATCCCCTTGGAGCTCCACCGCGAAGCCCTTTGCGGACCAAGCGTTGTACCCCCAATGCAGGGTCAGATCCTCGCAGTCCGCCAGGGGCCCCGCCTTCGCCCTATAGAAGACCTTGACACTCTTCCCGGGCTTTGCCGCTTGCTTGACGAAGAGACTGTCACCCTCCATTTCCTTCGACACGTTTTGCATCGTCGCTTCTCGAACCTCGGAGATTCTCGCGCGGACCAAGTCATTTTTCTCCGGTCCCTTGTCGCCGTTCACCATGGCCATCCTCTCCTCGGTAAACTTTGCGTACCTGTCCATCCTCTCCTCAAAGTCGCGAATCACTTCGGCGATCGCTCCAGATTTCGAGTACTCTGCGACAAGGCCGACAAGCTCCTGGTTCACGAGATCGTCCCCCCCCGATTCCTCCTGCTCCTCCTCATCTCGCTCCTGCTCCTCGGCCACCACCGGCTCCACCGTGATCGCCTCAGCCCGTGGAGGGGGTGCCTCGACGCCCCTCTCCTCGCTTTCTGCTTGCTCCTGCATCCTCAGCGCCTCGGAGACTTCCTCGTCCGTTACGATGACTGAGGTCTGGTTGTGCTGGTGCCTGAGCTCCAGCAGAGCCTTCTCCCTCGACAGCATGGCCTCGAGCTGCCCGTGCAGCCTTTTGTTCTCGAGCTCCAAGCACTCCATCTGCGTGGTCTCCTGCCTCCTCGCCGCTTCCTCCCTTCGAATCGCGAGGATCTCGCGGAGCGCCGCGTTCTCCTCCTCCACCGCGGTTGCCATCTTCGCCACATCGCCGGCCTCGAGCTTGCTCCCTCCCTGCGAGCTCTTCATGCTGCTCGATATCACCGCCTTCTGCAGCGCTTGTTGCTCCCTCTGCAGCTGCTTCAGCTCCTTCACCTTGGCCTCCTCCACAATCTGCGTGTCCAACTCCCGGAGCCTGGTCTCCAGCGACGAGAGCTTGTTCCTGTGCTCCGCAACCACGCTCGCTTTGGGCGGCGGCTTCTGCTCGAAGAGCACCTTCAGCTCGGTCTGCGCCTCCCGGATCTGGCCCTCCAGCTCCTCCCGCGAAACCCTTCCCGACAACCTCGTCCTCTCCGGCTCCACCGGTTCGGACTCGAGCACCACCGAAGACGAGTTCGCACGCACCTCGCGCGGCGTCTCTCTTCGCCTCCTCGCCCTCGAGGTCGGGGCGAAGGCTCGCGGCTCGCGGGGCGAGGACGACGTCGATGCTCCCGACACGCAGCACACCGACCTCCGAGGCACGTGACCCAACTTCATCATCATCTTGGTTCCACCTCTCCACCTGCTCGAGCGACCAATCCCTAAACCCTTCGACGAGCAAGAAGCCAAACCCTTCGACCGAAATGGGCACCAATGGAAAGCTTTCGAGACGTAGAAATCGATTGGGAGACTCTCCCCTGCCTTGGTCTTCCACGCGGCCGCTCGAAAGCCTCTGCGCTCTTCTCCCTCCCTCCCTCTTCTCTCTGCCTGGGCTACAATCAATGTGAGCCCCTCGTTTTTCTAGCATCATCCAGATCTGGCTCGATGGCGGAGGGGCTCAAGACTTTGGACTACTTCTTTGGCTCATGACCCACGAAGAGGGGGGAGTAGGTGACTGGCTTCATATTGGTGCTTGTGTAGTAGGTGCTTGGCTCTCTGCTCGATCCTGCTGCTGGCTCGATGGCGAAGGGGCTCAAGACTTTGGACTACGTCTCCCCAAGATTGGTTGTCTCTGAATGAAAGTTCCTCTCCAGCAGAGCCTAATGTTGCCTGGAGGAACACGACGACAATGTCGACGACAATGTCCATCACCGCTTGCACCTCAATCGTTCCTGGGAGGACTCGTGTGGTTCTCTGGAAGTGCGATCCGGTGGTGGCCCCGGCCCGTTTTCATCGCTTCGCCTCGCACACCGGTATTGTGGCTTTGCCGCAGCCGCGTCCGCGAGACGACGAGTGGAACGGGCGAGCGACTTGGAATGGGGTTTATTATCGCTGAATTACAAGATGGGTTGTTTCGGTGCTTACAGGCCCTTGATGGATCCGGTCATGCCCACGGCGTCCACAAACTCCTGCATCGCGGAAGCGGTGGCCGCGAAGGAAGATCGGGCTTTCCTGTCGTCCCCGTTCATCACGCTCTGTTGGAGCACGCTGAGGGACGAGAGCATCATGCCCGCGGGCTCTTCCGCCTTTCCAGCGGACTTCCTCCTGGCGAGGGAGGTGAGCTGCGTGGCCCAGGGCGTGCTGCTCGTGCCAATCACGTTGGCAGCCGCGTCGAGATTGCCCTCCTCGAGGAGCGAGCCCGTCTTCACCATCTTGGCGACGGCAAGCTGGACGGTTTTGATCTCGTCCTCGGTCGGCTTCGACAGCCCAACGAAGTTCCTTTCCGTGGCGAGCTCCTCCTTCAGCTTGGTCTTCCTCTTTTCCTTGGCCCTCCTGATGAGCTCCTCGTCGTCGTCGTCCGGAAGGAGAGCAAACGCGGTCGACGGGAATATCGCGGCCGACAGGAGGCCCACCCCAGCGGAGAGGGCTCCCCTCCTCGTCGCCTTGACCACTCCCTCAGAGCTCAGGTCCTCCCTGCTCCCAGCAGCCGCTCGGGTGATGACACCCCCACCCCTGCTCCTCCCCGCCGAGTGCTGCTCCACACCCGCCCGTCTGCAAACCACCGCGCCGTGGCCCAGGGTCACGCACGAGATCTTGGTCCTTCCCACCGTTCCCTTCATTCTCCTCGTCCTCGTCCTCGTCCTCGTCCTCGCCGTCGTCGTCGTCGTCGTCGTCGTCGTCGTCTTCTCCCCGTCTCGACCTTCTGGATAAGCGCGAGATCTCTCGTTAAAGATGAGCCACGAACTCTTGAAAGGACAGGAGGAGAGGAGGAGGAGGAGAGAGGGCAATTGCAATGTGGAACGAGGACGAGAACCCTCCTGGCAGGGCGGGGTCGTTGTCTCTTCCCCTCGGCCTCTCTTTGGTGCCACCACCACCAAGCCTCTGATCCGTTTAGTCCAGTGAAATGGATGGATTCCTTTCTCCAGTATCGAGGGACAAGGCAGGTGGAGGGACAGCAAGTGCCGAGTCCCGAGCTCGCGGCCTTTCCTCACTGCGACGAGGACGACGACGACGCGTGGATCGATGCCATTGCTTTGCTATATGTGAAAACTAATGATTGTTATTCATACAAGGAACCGCCTACATAGAGTTGGTTCGTCGGTCGGTTGACTTTGCTTTGCTTGGCTCGGTTGCCAATTCTGCCAGGAAAAGACCGCAATCGTCTTCGACGACGTCGTCGCCCTCGGATCACACAATGGCGGGGCTCTTCTCGCCCAACAGCGGCGTGGCCTCCACGGCGGTGCTGAACCTCGACTGAGACAGGAGGCTTGGGCTCTGAAGCCCCGTGCTCGCCCTGTTCTGCGGCCTTCGCGGGAGCTCCCTGAGAATGTAGAGCAGCAAGCACGAAGGGACGACCTCGGAGATGATGTAGTAGAAGACAACTAATATGAGGTTGCCCTCCCTGCCGAGGGTCCAATCCTCGTGCTTTTGCTCCTCGAGCTTGACGAAGAACATCACGATCATCCCGGTCCTAAGGAGGAAGCTTGTCGTACAGATTGCAGTCAAGACGCCGACCTCCCTAAGCCTCCTCTTCACCACGTTGTTGTACACTCCTCTCTGCCCCCCGTTCGCGTTTTCGACCCTCCTCAGCAGGGCCACGAGCCTGGTGCCGAAGAACAGGAACCCAAGGGAAGCCACGAAATAGATCACGGCGAACATGAGGAGCTGAGCCCTCAGCGTCCACAGCGTCCACGGGTTGCTGTAGCTCCAAGGGTTCGCCGACTTGGTCGCCCATATCGTCCAAAGGGCGATCTCGGCGACATAAATCAGGACGTTGGCGACCACGAAGAAGGGATGGATCACCGTGCTCCTCCTCACCGCTGGGTTCTGCACCCTGTCCAGTATCTCCGCCCAGTACGCGATAAGCAGGTTGTAGGTGGAGAAGAAGAGCAACCCAGGAAGGTTGTTCAGTATCGTGAGCAAGATTTTCCTGTAATAGGAAAGGAGAAGCGGCTCGCCAGAGAACGGTATCGCAATCATGAGGCCGAGTCGGGCCAAGGCCGTGACTGCTGTGAACGTGAAGAAAAGCTTCTGCTTTGTCAAAGCTTTGCTCAGCCTTCGGTGAGTCCTAATGAACTGCCCTATGGCGCAGGCTGCCACCACGAAGTAGCACACCGCAAGAACGAAGCATACTATCGTCTTCTCCCTGTCCTTGTCAAGGTTGGACGATATCGAGGTGAGAAACTCCACTTCTATCATCTTTGGGCAAACCTCTGGACACAAGGCCAGGGTTAACAGGCCTTCCTCTGGCCGCAAAAGTAAAAAGGTGCTTCAACGACTGAACTCGAGAGGCCAAGTCTCTGAGACCAAGCCCACGAGTCGATTTTCACGCCAAGCGAGAGCGAAGATTCACGATCTTGTCTTCCCCCACCCAAGGAGACAAGCAAACCGAACCGAACCGCCTCTGAGTTCGACAGTGTGGCACACAGTGTGAGGGCCCTCCTCCCCCTCTCTGAGGTCCAAACTCAAAAAGCATCCTGCTCGTCAAAAGAGTTTTCGTTATAAAAAGTTACACCACGGAAAAACAAAAACAAAAGCAGCGTAGTTTTACCACATGGGACCAGTCTCCCGCGGTCCCACGGGTAACTCCTTGAAACGAACATACTTTATATGACGTTAATTTAATATGCCCTTGGTCCTATGGACAATTTTTTGAGTTTTTTGAAACTGTTTGACAGACAGAAGGAGAGCGAGCGAGGAGGCGAGGTCTAGCTTAGTTCCGTCGTCGAGCTAGACTCCCTTTCGGCAACTTGGGGACCTGGACCTCGTTTTTTTACGATTCTCCTTGCGGTCGGTTTCGGAACCAAACTCCAAACTGGCACCAAAACTTTTGCTTGCAGACCTTGGTTCCAGACCTGGGCTGGAGAGACGGAGATAGTGGCACACACACACACACACACACACACTCTGCGAGATGCCGACAGCGGTGAGCGTGGAGGCAGTGAGGCAGCAGCTTGAGCAGATGGGTCGAGATGTCCCGGAGGAGCTGATCTCCGCGTTCTTGAAGGACTTGGGCGTCGAGCCTGTTTCAAACGACGAGGCGGGAAGCCGAGAGTCCGCCTTTGAGGAGGAGGAGTACGAAGAGGACTTCGAGGAGGACGTGTACAGGGACAGGATCGAAAGCTTGGCGGACGAGAGCTTCGCTGAGAGCAAGAGTCCCGTGGATTACAAGAAAGCCGCAGGCACCAGGAAGGAAAACTTGTCTCCGCTGGTACACAGGTACTCCCACCAAAGGCCGACGACCTCCCCGGGCCCCCGGAAGGGCAGCGGGGTGCCCAGCCTGTCCCCCTCTCGAGGACTCTCCGCTAGGTCAGCAAACCGCACCGTTCCCAGCAGCCAGGGCCCCCCGAAGACGGATCGAGTGGCGAGGTACCAGAAGACAAGCATGTCTTGGAAGACTTGTTCCGCGGCTCAACTCGGGAAGAAGAGCAAGCCCGCTGTAAACTACCACAAGCTTTTTGCGGCCCAGCACGCCGACGCGGCCAAGAAAACCAAACGGGCGGTGCAGTCCGGAAGGAAGAAACCTGTCACGAGAGAGAGGGAGTTTGTCATTCCCACGTCGAAGAGGAGAGACAACGTGCGGTGGGAAGTCAGGCAGAGCCTGAGGCAAACCAGCACCAGCACCTGAGAGGGGGGGGGCGAGGCACGACAAAGCGATTAAGATTAAATGAGTTAGTTGCAATACTTTGTGTAGTGAGACCGGAACTGGTGCCTCTTTATCTCTTGGTGCAAGTTGACGGGCTTGGGCAGCCTCGTGGCGAGTCCCAGGTCGTAAGCGATGGCCGCCACCTTCTTGGCGATCTTGCACGAAATTTTCCTGATTCTCGCGAACGGGGGCAAGACTTCCCCCGCCTCCGCGCCCAGGTTCGCCAGCACCTTTGCGGACTCGAGTAGCATCTCCTGGTGGATCTTCGTGGCCCCGCAGTACGTCGCTCCCAAGGCCAGGCCAGGGAAGAGGTACGCGGTGTTCGCCAAGTCTGCGCCGACGTACACGCCCCTCCCCCCGGTGTACTCGCGGGCCTCGTCCTCGGTGCACTCGGCGGGGGTCGAGAGGGCCAGAACGATAGGCTTGTCGTTGTATTCGGCGAGCTTCTTCAAGATCGGCTCCCCGAAGAGGCCCTTTGAGTCGTAGGAAGTGGGAGTCCCGACAATGGCCGTGGGCTTGATGAGGTCGATCACTTCGGAGAGGTTCGAGCACTCATCGTGCTCGTGGGCGTAAGGAATCTTCGCGTCCTCGAGGTCGTCCGCCCTGTAACGGACCACCAGCCCCTCCTCGTCCATGAACCACATTTGCTGCCTGGCCTGCGTGACGGACACTCCCGTCTCCTTGGTCATGAACTCCACGAGGAGGTCCGCGATGTGCAAACCCGTCTCTTCCGCCCCCACGAACAGGAACTTGTGGTCCTCGTAGCTCTCCCCCGACATCTTCATCGAGGAGATCAGGGAGGCGAGGGAGACCACCGCCGTGCCCTGAATGTCGTCGTCGTAGACCGGGGCGTCGGCCCGGTACTCCCTGAGGAACCTCGCGCTGTTGGCGAACGAGAAGTCCTCGAACTGAATGAAGGTCTTGTGACCGAACCTCTGGTGGATCTCGCTGATGGTCTCCTCGATGAGCTCGTTGTAGTCCTCGCCCCCGATTCTCGTGTGCTTGTAACCCACGTAAAACTGGGAGTCCAAGAGCTCCCGGTTGTTCGTGCCCACGTCAATGCAGATGGGGAGGCACCTCTGGGGGTGCAGCCCTCCGCAGGCCGTGTACATCGCGATCTTGCTCACGCAGACGCCCATCCCGTGAACACCCAAGTCCCCGAACCCGAGAACCCTCTCGCCGTCCGTCAGCACGACCAGGTCCACCCGGGTCTCGGGCCAATTCCTCAAGATTCTCCCGATGTTCCCCTTGTCCGCCAGGGAAATCCACAGCCCCCTCTGCAAGCTCCTGAACATGATCCCGTACTTTTGGCACGCCAGGCCGACGGTGGGAACGTGGATGATCGGCGCGAGCTCCTCGATGTGGTCCGTGAGAACCCTGTAAAACAACCTCTCGTTCCTCTCCTGCAGGGAAGTCAAGTACGTGTACCGCTGCAGGTCGTTCTCCATGCTCCTGATGTTGATCATGGCCCTCTCCACCTGAAGCTCCTGGGACAGGACCGCGGAAGGCAGAAGCCCCTGCAAGTGGAGCCGCGCCCTCTCCTCCTTGGTGAAAGCCATCCCCTTGTTGTACCTCGTGTTCCTTATGAGCTCGTTGCCCGTCATAACGCTCCGCACCCAGGGGACCTGGTGGATCTCCTCGTGCTCCTGCGAAGAAGAAGACGGCAAAGCGAGGAGGCGTCAGTCAATGAGAACTGAGGGAGAGAGAGACAGAGACAGAGAGAGACAGAGAGAATGGAGGAGAGAAGAGCAAAACCCAACCCAGCCCCTTCGCGTAGTCGCAGTCCAAAGGGTCTCTCGCGAGACTCGCGCACTCCCCCTTCAGGGGGCGAAGCGCCAACGCACCTCCTCAGCTCCTCGGTCGTCTGCGGAAGAGGAGAACGCCTTGGCGTAGTTCACCGTCCCCGCGATGCCTTCCATCCTTGACAACGAGTCCATCCCCTTCCCCCCCTCCCTCGCCACCAACCTCAACCACGCCAGCGCCATCCTTGCGTGTGAGATGAGACCCAAATCCTTCGACCAAGGCACCAATGGAAAGCCCAAGAGACGAAGCTTCTTGTGGTGGCGCGCTCTCCCCCGTCCGCGCTCTCCCCCGTCCTCAAACCCTCCAAACGTCGGTCCCCTCTCCTTCCTTCGAGGTCGAGAGCGAGAGAGCCCTAATGGATAAAGAAAAGGGAAAAGTTCTCTCCGGGTGTACACGATATTACACTCATGTGTAGTGTCCTCGAAACTAACGGCCGAGCTTCATGAACAAGGTGGGCTCTCATCGCCTGTCTTTTCGTTCCGACGGCGACAAGACTGTGAAAGAAAGCGCAAAGGTGGGTCACCCTGGGTCACGGACACTCGTGGAACGCCGTGGAACTCGTCAAAATGCGAACGAGCTCTCCCTTTTTCTCATTCCTCTCTCTCGGTTTCGGTGGACTCGTCGTCGACATATCGGCGTATGGACTCGTCGCTAGGTTTTTTCGGCAGGCAGGGCAGGGACTGAACACGCGCGCTTGAGGCCTCTCTTTCTCTCCTCTCCTCTCCCTCTCTCTCTCTCTCCCTTTCTCAGGCACGCGGTAGATGAAGATGAGGAAGAGCGCGGCCGTGGTTTTGGTGGCGGCCCTCGCGGCCCTGGCGGTGGCGACGCAGTGTTGCAGCGCCGCGAGGCCCCTGCTGCGCGTGGGCGAAAGAGCGGAGGTGGACTTGAGCGAGATTTTCGCCAACGAGGACGTCTTCGGTCTCGCGGAGAGGCACGAGGAGGCTCGGCGCAAGCTGCAGCAGGTCGAGGAGGAGGTCCCGGGGTTCATCTCCGCTCCGGTGAACGCGGTCGCCGGCGCGGTCTGCCAAGCGATTCCGAGAGACATGTACGAGGGGATGTTCGGCATGCCGTGGTGGGCGCCCATGGGTGTGGCCCAGGGCATCTGCGCCGGAAGCATCACGTCGTCTGTTCTGGGAGGTTCGCTCTGATGGATGGAGGAGTCCCTCTTGAGGCCAAAAACCAAAAAAAGAGCATGATTATTACTATTTATTTATTTGTACACGTTGTTGCACGCGTCCCGGGGCGAGGCGGCCAGGCCCAAAGAAGGGCACGCGCTCCCCGTCTCCGCCCCCCTCGCTCCCTCCGCATGCCCAACCCGCGCAACTCGCCCGCTACGCCTTGGTGAATGTGGCCAGAGTCGCTTCCCGGGCGACGAGGTCGTGCTGAGGCGGCTTGCATCCCGCCGCCCGCAGGAGGAGGACCAGGAGAGCCTCGATCTTTCGAGCCAGCTTGACGAACAAGTTCTCGCCCTTGGAGGTGAACGGCTCGCACTTTACGGTCAACATTCCCAAAGAGTTGCCGTACGCCACGTCCGTGAAGGTCCTGTCCCCCACCATCACGAGCTCGTGGGCTTGGGCCTCGAAGTGCTTCTCCAGAAGCCCCGGCTCCCCCGCGGGCTTCTTCTTCTTGTGCCGCAGCACGGGAACCCCGAGCTTCTTCTCGATCGCGTTCGCCTCCTCCCCGTGCGGGTCGTACTGCGACAGTCCGGCCGAGTTGCTGAGGAGGGCCACCTTGCCGTCAAACGCTTTGATGCAGTCCGCGAACGAGTCCTTGACCTCCGGATGGAAGCACAGGGAGTAAGGACTCGTAAGGGTGTTGTCCTTGTCGAACACGCAGCCCTTGAACCCCGAGGCCTTCACCTTGCTCCAGTCTACCGCGCTGATGTTCTTCACGCCGACGTGCGCCAGGGCGTTCCTCCTCTTCGTCTTCAATTTGCGAGAGAATGAGAGCGAACGAGAGGGTCAGGTTTCCACTCATGCTTGCTCCCTCGAGCTTGTCCTCCTTACCGTGAAGAGTTGCAGGGCAAACTTCACTCCCGCAAGGTTCACCCTCTGACTCAAGCCCTGCCGTCCACACAACAGAAGAAGAAGAAGAAGAAGAAGAAGAAGAAGAAGAAGAAGAAGAAGAAGAGGAAGGTCAGCGCCCGAGAGAGGATCGCCCGATATGCGGAGCGCCACCGAACCCACCTTGTTGAGCTTCTCCATGCTGCTGCCCAAAGCCTCCGCACTTGTCTCGATGACCTACGAATCCACTCGATGCCTCGCCCCTACCGCACCATTTCTCACGAGTGAGGGGTCCACGGAAAGAGAACGACCGTAGGAATCTTATTACCTCGTGACTTCCTCACGCCCGCGCCCGCGCTTCCGTCCGTCGCCGCCGATCGGCGAGGTCCTCCGCTCCGCTGTCTGATCGGCCGAGGGGCGCGCTCTTTATTCCTGAACTTCACATTTGAACTTCGAATTTCGAACTTCCTCGTACACTCAAACGTACCCTTTCTGGGGCTGGAAATGTTGATCCTCTTTTAAATTTGAAGTATCTTTTTAGTAGTTATGACTTTGTTTTCTTGAGATTTGAATTACGGGAAAGTCTTTCCCACGCGCTCCTACATTTACATTCAAAACGTACCATTTCGGATAAGATGATCTTCGACCAATCGCCGTTCGTTCGCTCTCAGATCAAGAACGGTTGGCGACGATCGAGGCAGGAAGGTAAGGTTTGAGGGGGAAACTTCGACCCTTGGACGAAGAGGAAAGAGGTCGGACGACACATAGATCGAAGCTTCGACTCGTGCTCTTTCGTTTGATACCTTGGTTGAGACGGGGGGACAAAGGGGCGCTCAGGATTTGCCGAAAACAAAGCTAACGACGACGCGACGACCTCTCTCTCTCTGTCTGTCTGTGTGTGTTCATCGCAAGAGCAGTGACAAGCATGCCGGTACCAGTGTTGACTAGCAGAGGAATCAGAGGTAAGAGCGAGGGAAGGGTCCGCAACGCCTTGAGGAGGCCACGGACGGACGGGGTCTCTAATTCCAACCTCGGCCTCGGTTGTTGTCGTCGGTCGTGAGATCGAGATGTGTTGCGTTGCGTTGCGTTGCGTTGTGTCTCCTCCTCCTCTGCCCTCCTCCCTTTGGATGGTTGTGCCTGACGCTCCTCTCTCTCTGGCCCTCCCTCTCTCTCTCTCTGTGTGTGTGTGTGTGTCTGTCAAACAACAGGGGTAACGGGCGTTCGCCCAGGGAGGACGGCACGTGTCCCGAGCTTCGTAGTGCGGGCGGACGCGGACGGCAAGGCGCCCGCGAAGAAGGCGAAGAAGCCAAAGAAGAAGAAGCCACCAGCGATTGGACCACCAAGAGGCTCCACCGTGAAGATCCTCAGGCCAGAGTCGTATTGGTTCAACGAGACGGGCAAGGTTGTTTCCGTCGATCAGACCGGAATCAGGTACCCTGTCGTCGTCCGTTTCGAGAAGGTCAACTACGCGGGAGTGACCACGAACAACTATGCGTTGGACGAGGTTGAGGTGAAGAAGTAAATCTCTTCTCATCGGTGAAAAGAATTGACGGCACAAAACAAAAGCACAACGAAAGTAGGAACAATAGCGGCGCTTTACTGCTTTCGAGGAAGAAAAGAAGGAGAGTAAAGAATTGTAAAAAGGATTCGTGGATACCGCAAGGCGCCCCCACTCCCCCTCGAACAAACCCCTCCGCGCCTGCTCTCCCCCTGGAGCTAAAACGAGTAGCAGTCCAGGGACAGGTCGTCCTCCCAGATGACCGTGGGGAACTCGTAGTACGGCATGCAAGGCATCTCCCCAATGTGCTTCAGCCCCCTGGAGTTGAGGGCCTGACTCGCTTCCACGTCGCCCATCTGCTCCTTCATCCGGCCGAGAGCCAGCAGGGCCTCGTAGTCGTCCAAGTTCCACTTCAAGGCGTCCTCGCACAGGTCCCTGGCGTGCCAGGTGTAGTCGTCCATCTGGTACTCCCAGATCAGCGCCGAGGCGAGGGCGCTGGGCCCGTACTGGGGGCACATCGCCATGGCGTCCTCGTACTTCTGCAGGGCGAGGTCGTACTCGGGCGTGCTCTCGTGGATGACGCCCATCGCGTGGTGCGCCAGGGGGCAGCTCGGATCGAGCGTGACCGCCTCCTCCGCGAGGTCCTTGGCCTTGCCAAACTTCTGAGAGAAGGCAAAGTGTATGGAGAGCTCCGCCGCGAGCAGGCTGGCGAGTCTCGTCTTGCCGTGCCTGGCGAGCGCTTGGATGACTTCGGCGTGGTCCCCATGCCGGCCCCGCTGGAAGATCGTCGTGGCGCCCCTCTTGAAGATCGCGAACCTGAGCTGCACCCGGTGAACAAAGTACTGCTTCTCGAGGGACGACTGGCCCTCCCGGCCCTGCATCTCCAGCTCCACGAGCATCTTCTCCAGCATGTTGAACCCCTTGGTCGTCCTCTTCTCCGTGGCGTAGAGCACCGCGAGAAGGGTGTTCATGAAGACCTGGACGCAGCTGTTCGTGTTCTGCAGGCCAGACAGCAAGTCCATCGCCTCCTTCTTCTTTTCCCTCCGGATGTAAACCAGCGAAAGCAAGTAGGCCGAGATCGGATTCAAGCTCCTGCTGCTCTTCGTGTAGACCACCTTGTGAAGCTGGGTCTCGGCGTCTCCCAGGGCCTTGTCGTACACCTCCCTCGGCGGGGAGCAAGCCGGGTTGCCCTGGTGCCCCCTCGACAGCGCCTCCAGGATGCACCCCGCGTAAGCGATGGTGCAAGACTCCTGGAGGTGGCCAAGGTTGATGGGGTCGCTGTTGCACAGATTCAGGGCCTTCTCCGCCCAGCCCGTCGCGACAGCTGCCCCGGCACCCCCGTTGAAGTTGTGCTCCCTCATCTGCATCCTGTGCTCATCGAGCTTCGTCCTGCACGCGAGCAAGAGCAAGTGAATTTTGTGCGCCCCAGAATTCGTCGCAAACAGCGAAGACGTCAAAGAGTCTGCCGCCCCCACCTCGCTTGCCTCCTCCGCAGCCGTTCCATTGCTAGTGGGTGTCGAGAACTCCTGGAAGTGCTCGTCGTCGTCCAAAGCGGACGAGAAGGAAGTGGAAGCAGCAGACTCGTACATCGTCCTCTCCCTCTCGAGCTCTTCCCTGGTCATGTCGTTGTCAAAAGCATCAAAGTGGCTGTCCAGCAAGCTCTTCGACACCCGAACGGCGCGTCCGGGCAATCGGGCCGCAAGGCACGCGTGGGCCAGAAGCATCCACCTCACAAAAGTCTCTCTCCCCTCGTAGCACCCAGAAGCGTTCTCTGCCGTGGAGAGGAACTCGCAAGCGGCCCGAGGCCTTCCGCACAGTATCAGCATAGGCAGCAGAGCGAGGCGCACCCTTTGCGACTTCGATTTGCCTTTCGGTTCCACAGCTTTCCTTTCCTCCTCGAGAAACACCATCGTGGCGATCAAGGCTTCCTCGAGCGGGCACCTGGGACTGTACGGTCCAATGGTGGTGCCTTCCCTCCCTGCAAGTTCAATAGATGGGGCAAGAAGATTCGAGCGAAACGGTTTAGTAAGAGCCGGGACATCGATCACGAGGGACGGTCGGGAGCTCAGGGACTCCGAGCGCCCCTCCCACGGGCGTCACCCCTCGGTGAAACCACTTGCTCTCAGACTTCCATAGGGTGGTGGTGGACGTGGGCCGAGAGATCCTTGTCTCTGCGGAAAGAATTCACGTCACTGCGTACCTCTTTGGGCTTGGCTCGATGCGGATTCGCCCCTCGCCTTGTCTTGGTCCCCATCGCCTAGCGCGGACCCCAACTCTGCCTCGAGCCCCCCTCGAGGAGGCGTCCAGTAATCATGGTAGTACTTGACCCTCGCCAGCCATGCGAGCTTGTGGCCGAGTTCCGATAACGCCGCGAGGGAAGCTTCCGTGTGCTCCTGCGTCGAGGAGAGTTCCCGAAGGCCGTTCAGCTCCGAGCGGAGGTCACCTCCGTGACTCCCTCGTCCCTCGTTCGCCGAAGTCTCATTCATTTCTGCAGAGGTCGAGGTCGAGGAAACCCTAAACAAAAATATAACGGAGCTGGAGCTGGAGCTGGAGCTGGAGCCTGCGGTGCATCAAGTCAAAGAGTAACGTAACGTAACATACAAAGCAAAAAGATTACAATATTATTGTTCTACATCTGTTGTTGTATACAAGCACTTCAAGTCTGATTCCACTTGATGTTGTTTGCCGTGGGAGCCATACCTGTGGAGTACCTCCACTGCTCGCAGGCCGCGCAGTGAGTCGAGGCCTTCGGGTTTCGAAGGGTGCAGAACTTGCAAGACCAGAAACCCGCCTCCGCCTCGGGAGCAGGAGGTGGTGGGGGATCAGACGGTGGGGAACGCTGCCCAGGAACGACGCCTTCTTCCTCCGCCTTGTCTGCTTCCTCCATCGTCAGATCGATGCAACCGCCCGCGCAACCGCAGTGCGACGAAGAGCCCTGTCCAGTCCCCATGTCCAAGTCCTCCTCGTCGCTCGTGAGATCGATGACCTCGCCGCGGGCTGCTGGGCACCACAAGTCGTCCCTCATCCTCCTCTCCGCAGCCTTAGCGGCCGCTTGCGCCGGAGTGAGCCCCTTTGCAAAGTCGGCGGCTCCTCCCAATCTTTGAGGCCCCTTGGACATAATGCCCTGCTTCCTCGCTCGACTCTCCGCCGCCTCGAGCATCTTCTTCCTCAGCATGATCGGGTCGGGATTATGCACTGGAACGGGGCCCCGGCCCCCCAAGCGCCCGCTGCTTCGACCGTCGAAGCCCACGCCCGACCCAAAGTTCCCCTTGGCCATGTCCTCCTCCACCTCTCTTGTGATTTCATCGAGCAGGTTGTAAAAAGCCGTGTTGTGCGGGCCGTGCACGTTGTGCACAAGCTCGTGAAGCATCGTGCCCAAGACAAACTCGTACGGATAGAACCTCGACCGGTCCTCCGGCGGCCTCAACCTCAGCCTGATCTCCAGGCCCTTGTTCACGTTAAGCCCCAACAGGGCGGGGTTTCGGGGGTAAAACTCCCTCACCCGCTTCACCCTCCAGCCTCTCCGCCTCATCAGGGGCTGGACTTGCTTGCACACCCGCTCAAGCATTGCCCTGGCCTCCTCCCTGTTCGCCTCCCTTGAGAGCTCCTTGAACTCGAGGACCCTGTAGGGATCCTCCGGCTCGGTCGATCCGAACCGCGACGAGGACGACGACATTGGGACGAGGGGAGGGGGGGCGTGCGTCACGTTGCGTTACATATCACTCCCTTGCCCGGCAACTGACTTGTTTTTTTTGTTTTGTTGTTGGATGAAATGTGACGTGTTGTTTTAGTTTGCAAGAAACAGTGAGTTCGTTTTTCGCTCGGGTAGACGCGTCTCCCTTTTCTTCGATCGAGGAAACGATCGAAGAAAAGTTCTCACTTTCCGACGTAATTAACTAAACAGGACGCGGGTAAGCCGCAAACTTGTTCTCTCAAATCGTCGTTCGTTCACCCCCTCCTCTCTCTCTCTCTCTCTCTCTCTCGCGTCGCTCGCTGCTGCTTACCTCCGTCGCCTGGCTGCTGCTGCTTCTGGCGGCTGCTGTCGTGATGGAGGAGGGGCGGATTGTAGTGGAGGGAGGGGGCAAGAGGATCGATGGATCGATGTTGGATCGGATCGATGGATGGACCAATGGATGCGTTGCCTCTTCCTGTTTTCGACCTCACCAGGAAGGAATGGTGATGATGATGATGATTGGTATTAGCATGGAAGTGTTCTGTAATGATACTTGGACTGATGCTAGAGAGAGAGAGGAGGGTTAGCTCAGTCGCTTCCCTTTGAAACAACTCCTTCAAGCGACTCACGCAGAGCATGTCAGCAGACAACACCGGATTGATCGGAACGTTCTTTACTCTTCGCCTTCTTCTTCGCCTTCTTCTTGGATGGACTTCTTCAGCGACCCTTGAAGGGAAGTGAGAGCTTCCATGGCGTTCTTGCTTCCCATCTCGTAGCCCCCCGGCTTCCCGTCCATGGACGTCTTCAGGCTGCCCCTAAACTCCATCAAGCTGCCGCCGCCTTGGCCCACAAGGCTGCCCATGCTGCCAGTACGGATCACGGCCTTCAGGTTTTCCTCGAAGAGCTCGGGCATGAGATCCCGCCCGGTTCTCAGGTTGCGCCAGAAGAACCAGATTGTGGGGCCCATCAACACCGTGATCGCCCCCGTCACGTACTGGAAGTAGATCGACCGAGACGAGGTGTAGAAAGGGTTGACGATGAAGCCAATGATCGCGCCGCCGCACGAGGTCATCAAGCCGAAGGCCATCACAAGACTCTTCATCGATGGCGGCGAGCCGACGTAAGCCAACTCCAACGTCGCGATGTTCCCAACGACCTCGGCGACTCCAGAGAGCCAAAAAATTGGAACCTGCCAATAAACGGAAGCCTGGTGTTCCTTGTAGTTCTCGGGGTCGTAGTACACGTAACTGGTTGAGCTTGGCCCGGAGTAGTACCCCTGCTTGTTGATGTACGACTGGAGCCCCCCCATGATCAAGAGACAGCAGCCCATGATGACCATCCCGGCGGAGATCTTGTGAATGTGGGTGAGGCGGACCCTGAACTTGGCCAGGAGCGGATAGAGTCCGAAATCAAAGATCGGAATGGTGACGAGGATGGCCAGAGAGTTCATGATCTGTATCTGGTTGCAATCCACCCAGCCAGAAATTTTGAGCGCGGGGTTGCACTGGTTACGGGAGACGGGAAACTCTTTGTTAGCTCATCTTCTTTTGGTGCGGAACACAAACCTGTCAGGAGAGAGAAGGAATTCTGCTGGCTCTGGCTGCCTTTCGTACCTGGTTGTATCCCCACGAGTACATCTGCGAGTTCGCGAACCAAAACAAGCTGAAGGGCAGGAAGATGCTTGAGGTGATCAGCATCATCCGGAACTCGTCGAGAAGCCTGTCGCTCGGCATGCCTGGTATGCCCTTGAGCCGCTCGAAGCATCGCATGCCCTTCCCGTCGGACGGTTTCTTGTTGTCCAAGCAGCGCACCGCGCCCCAAAGGGCCTTGAAAAAGTCGCCGAGGTAAGAACCTTGGGGGGGACTGATGACGTACCCCGGCCTCCACGCCCCCAGGAAAAAAGTGAGAAAGGCCAAGAGGAGCATGGGGAGGCTCCAGCACCCCCAAACCAGCCAGTAGTTGAGAGCGACGCGGGGGCCGTTGCAGCACTCGGAGAACTGCTCGGGGGTCGGCGGCGTGGTCGTGCACCCACCGGGGCAGTACCCTTCGCAAGCTGGAATCAGGGTCGCATTCCCACTGCATTGAAACTTCTCGTAGCCGGGCAAGAGGTTGGGGAGCCCGGCCTCCGTGCCCCCGGAGAGCAGCGGGGCGACCACGGGACCCACGAACGAGCCAATGTTGATGGCCAGGTACCACCAAAGGTAGAGCTTCTCGAGCGTCCTGGGCGAGGCATCGTTCCCGTTCTCGTCCTTGAGCTGCTCCGCAGCGAAGACGGAGACGCAGGGCTTGATGAAGCCGCAGCCCACACCCATGACGGTGATGGACATCCAGAAACCGATCTTGGCCCACCCCCCCTCGAGGTACGGAAAGTCTCCGAAGGCCAGCGGGGTCGAGGAGAGCACGAGGAGCGACAGTCCAAGAACGTAGATGGGCGCTCCCAGGCAGATCGCTTTGAACCGGCCCAGGAAAGCGTCCGCGAGGTAGGCACCCAGCAGAGGGTTTCCGTAGTTCCAAAAGTCGTTGAAGTTCATCAGTATGTTCAGCTCGCTGCTTGACATCCCGAGCATCTGCGTCGCAAAGCTAGGGTAAAGGAGCTTCGTCGTGTAGTACGTCGCCCTCTCCCCAAGCTCCACGGCAATCACAAGAAAGCAGGCCAGGGTGAAGGGCGTCAGCTCCTCGTCGGGGAACTCGGCGACCGACGCCAGGGCGCTGTGCCCCATCGAGTACACCGACCGCAGGGAGGACTCCAACCCGGCTCGCAGGGAGGAGGCCGTCACACCGGGCCGCCTCGCACTCAGCATGGCGTCCGCGCGAATGATGGAGTCCGTCATGATGCTCCTTCACAGCAGCCACCACCAGTGTAGACGTCGAGTCCGACCGACGTCAAACCGTCTGCCGTCCTCGAGACTCAGTGAAGACAAAGACAAAGAGACAAGACAAGACAATTAGTCTCTCTCTCTCCTCTCTCTCCTCTCACCGAAGCATGAGCATGAGTAGCAGCCGAGCAGCCCGCCTTCGGGAGGTGCACGCGTTACACTCGGCTGCATGACCAAGGACAAGGGGATGGCCGAGGAGATGATTAAGAAACCGTAGTTCTGCGTCGGAGGTCTGTCAGCATTGCTGTACCGGTTCTTGCATCGAATCAAGAGGAAGACTCACCTGTGCTCTCCAACGCCGTAGAGCTCTTTGCCGGCCGGGCTATCCTCGGGGTCCGCAGGCGGGCGAAGGGTAGCTGGAAGATAAAGGGTGGAGCTCAGGGGTCCAGCTCAGGGGTGCCCATGCTTCTCGCAATCGCACGCATAAGGGAGATAAGGGAGAATACCAAACGACCTCTTTTATGCCGTCACGTGCTGGTGATGGGACGTTTTAGGTGGTGACGTGTCGGATCTCCGGACCACAGCATCTTTCTCCTCCTCCTCCCTCTCGTTATCGGAACGTGTTTCGTGTCTGTCTCGGAGACTCGCGGTCCAGGACTCGTCCTTCGTCCATCGACTCGTGTCCAAGTTGATTAGAACAATACGACGACGCTCGACCTCGCTTCAAAGTTCACGTCTTGTCGAAAAAAACGCCCCCCCGAGCCACGTGAAAGCTTTCGCGCGATCGAGAAAGCGATCGAACTCTCCCCTTCTAACTCTCTCCACTCCACTCGACTCCCACGACGACGAGGACGACGACGACGACGACGACGACGACCTTTGCAAGGTGAGCCCCCTCGCGAAGAAGCTTCCTCCTTTCTCCTCTCCTCTTATGAATATTTTATTATTATTGTTATCATCTTCAGTAGGTATTCTTTTTTCGTCTGACACGAGAAGCTGGAACGAACCACGAACCCACGGCTTTGCTTTTTGTTTGTTTGTTCTTTTTTGTTTTTCCTTTTTCCGTTCGTTCGCTTCCCTCTGTCTCTGTCGACGCAGACACGAAAGAGGATGCCTCCACCGTTTGACAAGGGGGTAAGTGGCTCGACTCGGCTCCTCCTTGTGCTGGACAACGCAACGCAAGCGATGATGCCAGCACCAAGAAGGATGGGAATACTGACACGAAGCTTTCCCTCACTCGTGTGCAGGTGAAGATGGAGGCGGACGCCTCCGGCCAGAGCAAGGCCCAGTACGCCAAGAAGACCATCAGGTAAGACCACCAGCCAGCCAGCCAGCCAGCCAACGAGGATGTTGTTGTTGTTGTTGTTGTTGATGATGAATCAAGCCATGAACCACCGTGTTTGGTTCGACCAACTCAGAGGCGCTGACGAGAGTAAACCCGTTTTCGCTCTTTGTTTTCTCGTCAAAAAACCAAAAAAACAAAGGTGGTTGTTCGAGCTTGTCAGCAACGACTTCTTCCACGTGTGCGAGGAGCACCCTCACGCCAAGAAGAACGATTGCACTTTCTTCTGCATCACTTGCGGTTCCAAGCCGTTTTGCCAGCACTGCCTCAAGGATCACTCGACGCACGAGGTGCTTCAGATCAGGAGGTACGTCTACCACGACGTGGTGAAGGCTCAGGACGTGCAAAAGTTCTTCGACACGAGCGGGGTCCAGACGTACATCATCAATGGGTCCCGAGTCATCTTTTTGAGGGATCGCCCTCTGTTGAAGCCGACCAAGACCCTGAACGCTTGCAAGACTTGCAATAGAGCCTGCAGGGACCAGTTCTGCTTCTGCTCCCTTCGGTGCAAGATCAAGTACTGTGTTTCGGATCCAAGGGGCTTGCTCTCGATGAGCACGCTCGATTTCAGCAAGGAGGCCTCCTCGGTGAAGAGCGAGAACACCACCAGGAAGCGAAGCGGTGGAAAGAGGAACATGACAAGGTGCGCACGGACCCAATCCAATCCAATCCAATCCAATCCAATCGAATGGAGTTGTGTTGTGTTGTGTTTGTTGTTGTCGGGAACTGGCACTGACCCTGGAAACTCTCTCTCTCTCTCTCTCTGTCTTTCCTGCACGCGTTGTTGTCTTGAAACCGCAGCTTCTTTGCCAAATGCAGGCTGCACCACCGCAGGAAGCAGGCCATGCCCAGGAGAAGTCCAGTGTTTTGATGAGCCCGGTGCTTCTCCTCGTGCCTTGGCGGGAGTGCCTCGGCCAGTTTTTGTTCCCCTTTTCCATCCGTGTTTTCAGTATCTCTTGTATATTTTCCAAAAAAACAAAACAAAACTCGTTGTTCTTGTTGTGTGTAATTGATAAAAATTAGCTTCTCCTTTGAAAGGAACCAACGCCAAGGGACGCTCCTCACGGTTCCTCCACCATCCTCCCCTCTCCCTTGCTCTCTTGCTGATCTCCCTTCTCTCCTGATTTTCCCGCCATATTCATATTATATTAGCATCATCGACAGACGAGTCCGGAGGCGGAGGTGTTCGCGTCTTTTGCTTGGGACAACGGCAAGAGCGCGGAGGAGGGGGGCGCGGAGAGGTCGTCCATGCGAAAGTGCGTCTCGCTAGCTTCCGATTGGTACCTTTTTCGAAGCGTTTGACGCCCGGCGTGGCCCAGGAGGAGGGATTCAGGAGCGAGGCTGAGGGGATCACGCACGGCATCGCCCTTGTGTACTCTCTCTCTCTCTCTCTCTCCTTCCAAGATGTATGACGACTGGGAGGACCTCGACGTGGACGAAGACAGCGACGAGGAGCAGCGGGAGGAAGGGCGAGGAGGCAACACGGTTGGTCACGGGAACCCAAGCGGGAGCGGGAACCTTGAAGCCATCGTGCCTCTGAGAGACCTGGACAGTGCCATCAACAGCGGGGGGAAGGAGGGAAGCGGGGAGCGGGGCAGCAAGGGCTTTGCCAGCGAGCTCGTTCGATCTTCGCCAATCGCTCCGCGGGCTTCGCAGAGGGCGGCTGAAGAGGAGGAGGAAGAGGTCTTGATCGAGGAGGTCGAGGGGAGGGGAGGCGGTTATGGCGCTGCTGCGACCCCAAGATCCCCGCAGCAGGAGAAGGGCTTGGGGCTGGTCCTCCTTCCAGGTCCCATAGGCCAGCTGCAGAGGGCCCTGTCGAGGAAGAGGGCGAGGTCTGGCGGCCCCGGGCTCATGCAGAACGACAGAAGCGCGAGAAGGGGCGTGGTCTCCGCGCGCGGCAGCAAGGGTCAGCGAGAAGAACGCCTCAGCCTGATGAGAGGTATGGAGGACGAGGAAGACTTCAAGAGCAAGCAGTGGCTACTGGCCATGAGCGCCTTGGACGTCACGGGCCCGGACGCTCCAGCGGGGTCTGCTCCTGCCGCTGCCGTCGTGGACATCAAAGACATTCGAGAGCGGGGCCTGTCCAGCAGAAAGGTCTCGAGAGTCGTGGGGCTCGTCAAGCACGTGGACCTGGGTGGGGATGGAAACGCTTACGTCGTCCTCAAAGATCCGAGCGGCAGCATCGGGGCCACCGTTCACAGCGAGGTGCTCAGCAACCCGATCTCCAAGGAGGGGGAAATCAGCGTGGGCAGCGTGCTCGTTCTGGAGAAGGTTTCGACCTTCAGTCCTGACGACCGAGCGCAATTTCTTTGCGTCACTTTGGACAACATACTGCAAGTCTTCGCGTAGCATGCTTGAGTGGAGTGGATGGACGGACGTGCTCACTCTCTGTTGTGTACTAAATGTAATTATTGTGCAGAGCTGCTTTAGGCCACGTTCACGCTTCTTTCTTTCTTCCATGCCCCTGCACTGTATTCGAAGATGTTGACGGCCTCGCCACCGGCCCCCCACGCCTCACCCTCGGGTCCGCCCCTCTTCGCGCCTCCAAAGATGCTGCCTCTCTTGCTGTTCTGAGAAATGATGTGCTTCCTCGTGATCGCCACGTTTTCCCTGAGCGGCTGCTTGTCGTCGCGCCACCTCTGGCTGATGAGCTCCAGAGCACTGAGCGTCTTCTTCGTGGACACATCTGCGCTCTGGGAGGGCGGGAACTTGTTCTCAGAATGACTCCCCTTGTCTCGAGGAAGCGGGGGAGCGTCCTCGTGACCCAAGCACTCCTCCACCTCCGCTGCTTCTCCTTGCCCGGGCCGCTGAAGCTTGGATGAGCCTGGTATCTTGTGCACCGATTTCGGTGCGGATTGGCCGTCGAAGTCGTCCTCACCGCCGCCCCTGCAAGACGAGGATGCAGCCGTCGTGGCATTCAGCAACTTCTTTCTGACTCTATCGGTCCTCTTGATGTCCTTCCTCAGCTCCTTGGCACCCTTCTTGTGCTCCTTGGCGACCTCCTTCACCCTCCTTTTCGTGAGGAGGACTTGCTCCTTGCCCTTCTGAGACAGGACGCCCCTGAACTTGATGTCCTTGGAGAATTCCGACGGGTCCCGAACTCCCTCCTCCGCCTTCTCCCCGGCTTCCTCGATGAGGCTGTGAAGTTCCGTGACTTTGGCGCTCGCCCGCTCCTCCTCCGCCTGGAGCCAAGCAATACGACTGGACAAGGCCTTCAATTTGGCGTCCTTGGCCTTTCTCTGGTCCTGCACAGAGCGAAGGTCATTCTTCGTGGGACTCGTGGTGGTCTTCTTCTTCTTCTTCTTCGTTGTCGTCGTCGTCGTCGTCCCGGAGGCTCCGCCCGTCTCGGACCTTGCTGCCTTTGCTGACACCGAGCCGCCGGCCAAGCTTGGCCTCCTCGGACCTTGGCTCGACTCAAAGGGCGACTTCTTGCGAACTCCCGCAGCCATCTTAGCCCCGCCGCTTTTCGCCTTCTTCGCGGACGCCCCACCAAACGCCGACATATCTCCCGCCTTCACTGTCATACACACACAGTGTCACTGCAGCAGTAGTCCTCCCGAGAGAGCAACTCGACTACCGTGCACTCGCCGCGTCCGTCATGGTGCTCTACACACAAGCACACTCCAAGGTTTGTATCTTTCGAGTATCTTTTCACTCCCTTCCTTCCCTCTCTGGTGGCCACCCGAGGGCTTCCACGCTATCGTTGCCCCTCCTGGTGGTCCGCAGGAAGACGTCTGCCTTCTGGTGACGGCGCTGGTGGTGAAGACGGGGAAGCACAGCACGAGCTTACGGGTTTTCAGAATCACGGAGCAAAACTCGTTTTGGGGGGGGAGGAACGTTGTCACACGCAGAAGAGAGGACGAGTCCAAAGACTGAGGCCTTTTGCTCTTGCTGTTGCTCTCACTCTCTCACTCGCAAAGGGTCGGTGGTCGCGGTCCAAGGACAGGGAAGGCTCAGTTGCAAATCGAGGAGTATACACTCTTGTTGCTGGAGGATTGTATCATCTCATCTTGTTGCTGGACTTGTGTTGCTGGACCCACTCACCTCCGCCTCGGTCTCTCTCTGCGGACTTCTCGCGTTGTTCTGTCAGTTGCTGTTGCTCAAACATTCTTCGCGTATTCTGTCCTAGACGTCACTCCTTGCCTTGGTCCCACAATGGCGGTCCCATGTGGGAAAACTACTCTCACACTCCTACCCGTTGGGGACGCGTCCTCCCCGTCTCAACATTTCCGCAGTTGAAATCCCACCTTACGAGGAAACGTTTCCACCACAGGAATCTCTGGGACCCCGGTTTTCAAATATTCGAGTTACGACGTTATATTCTATGGGAGATGTTTATGTGTTTGTTGTTTCGGCACATGGGACCAGACGTCACAGGAAGGAAAGCCTTGTGGAAAGAGGAAACGGTTGAAGACTTGGGTCCCCCTTGCAAAGGAGCGGGAGGTTTGTTCGCCAGGTAGCTACGTCGCGCTCTAGCCCTACGCGGACGACGGTTACGCCTTTGTCTTGTGCAAGCTGTCGGTCGGTCGACGCACGCTTGGGAAAACTTTGAACGCTCACAAGAGTTCACTCGGTTCTGTGTTTGGGGCCACAACTCTGCAGACTTTGGTCTCTTCGAAGAGACAGAGACAGAGAGAGAGAGAGAGAGAGAGAGAGAGAGTGTGTGTGTGTGTGTGTGTGTGTGTGTTTTGCTTTGCTTTGCTTTGCTCCCTTGCCCGAGACGGAGACCGAGAGCCGTTTTTAGTGGAAGTCTCGTTCAGTTGGCGGGCGCAGGATGGCTCTTTTCGCTGGCGTGGAGTACGCCATAGTCCCGTCGGACACCAAGGACCCGACCCTGAGGCAGATAAGGAGTGACAACAGCCGCAGTGCTCGCTCCAAGGGAAACCGCTTGAAGCTGAGCAAGATCACGCCGAACGACTTCAGGGTTCATTTGGAGGACAGAGGCTTCACCAAGTTTCCAGAAGCCGTCTTGCGAGACAACAGCAAGCTAAGGGGCCTCTTCCTGTCGAGGAACACGATAAAGGTCATCCCTTCAGGGATTGTGAAGCTCAAGATGCTGCAGAAGCTCGTTCTCAGCGGAAACTGCATGTCTGAAGTGCCCAAGGAGATCGGCACGCTGGTGTACTTGGAGTCCCTGTGGCTGGACCACAACCAGCTCGACACCATCCCAGTCGAAATAGGAAAGCTGGTGAAGCTCAAGGAGTTGAACTTGGACGCCAACCCCCTGAGCCGAGGCCTTTCGAAGGGTCCTGGCACCTTCGCCGAGGTCTGGAGGGGCAACGAGAGCGACGAGAGCATCAAGGGCGGCTCCAAGGCCCTCCAGCACGAGAGGACACCGCTGCATGCGTTGGGCAAGAAGACCAAAGTGGTCATCCAGTACCTCAGGGACAACATGCCACAAGACATGCTGAGCGTTGTCCAAAAGAGGGAGAAGAAGGTCAGGCAAAGGACGACCAAGAGGCAGCTGAAGGAGGCCTGCAAGCACGCAGACTTGCAGACCTTGTCGAGGCTCCACAAGGAAGCTTCTGACTTGGGGGTGCCGGAGGAGGACCTGGAACAAGCTGGTCACGCTCTTCAGATTCTCAAGTCCATGGACACCGCGGTGAGCCAGAGAGACCTCCCAGACCTCAGGTCGAGCATCAAAGAATGGAACAACTACTGCAAGTCCTTCAATTTCGACAGGCGCTTGGGCCACGGGCCTGACCTGGAGAGGGCGGTGAAGACAAGGAAGTCCGTCGAAAAGGAGCAGGAGAGGGAGGTTTGGAAGAACATGGAGCTCAGCAAGTCGAACCGACCTTCGCCAATGAAGTTCCCGGCGCGGCTCAAGGGCCTGGACAAGCTCAACCCCGCCGTCCAGATTCCTGATTTCGACAAGATGACCCCCATGGAGCAAGCCAAGTCGTTCACCCTGCTTCGACTGACGAAGAAGATCTCGTTCAACGAGTGGGTCAACAGGAAGGCGGAGGAGGACAGGATAAAGGGCAAGGCACTCCACCGCATGAGGAAGAGAGAGGTGGAGTCCTCGCTCGCCGCAAGGCAGGAGAGAGTCTTGCAGACGTTGAAGCAGACCCAGCTGGAGAACAAATGGCCTTCGAGGATCGTGGAAGCCTACCCGGCAGGGTATTTCAACATGAAGAACCCCAAGAGGACGCTCTCTGCACTTCCTCACGTCAAGCCAAGAGGCATGAAGGATCAGGCCACGTATTCGGAGAGGGCCTCCCCGTGGCCAACCGATGACGAGAACACGGAAAGGACCATCCGCGATTTGGCCTGAGGTAAACGGACGACGCGTGTGTGTAGATCTAATTGTAGAAGAAGAGAAACAAATATATGTGTGTGTGCGTGAAGTGTAATCGATTATGTGCTCAGAGAGACCGCCCCCGCTGGGCGCGTCACACGCTTTTTGACCGTCATTCATCGTGTTACAAATTGTTTGTTGAAAATAATGTCCTATCCAACTTGGATCTTTTGCGACCGCTTCATGAGGGAGTTGACGACGTTGCCAAGGGTCTGGAACGTCTCTATCGCAAAGTTGTAAGCCTCGTCGATCTCGGGGTCCTCGTAAATGATCAAGGCGCCCGAGCCCTGGTCCAAAGTCCCGCAGAAGACCTTGTCCAAGATCATCTGGCTCATCTTCGACTCCACCACCTGGATTGGCAAGTCAATCAGTTTTGCAATGTAAGCAATCTCGACCGTCGAGTATGGCTCGATAAGCCTGCAGATGTTCTGCTCGAGCATCTTGTCGTACAGGGACTGCAGGTGGTTGTGGACGATGATGTCCTGGGTCAGGTCCTCCGCGTACTTGTGCAAGGCCGCTTGGAACTCCTTGAGGGACCTGTTCTTGTACGCCTCGGCGATCGCCGTCATGGCGTCCACGCCAGAGTTGGAATACTTGAGGCCAGCCTTGGTGTTGACGATGCTGGCGACGTCTTCGGCGTTCCCCGACATGATCTTGCACAGGAGCATGTACTTCAAAACCGGGCCAGCGTTTTTCTCGTCCACGGAGCTCAGCTGCTCGAAACCTTCGTAGAAGTAAGAGTAAGCCGTCTTGTAGTCCTTCTCCTCGGCGTGCAAAGTTCCCGACTGGCAGTCGATCTCCGCCTGGGCACTTGGTGGCACGTAAATCGCATTCGCTGCCGTCCTGGCTGCCGTGAGCGCGGCCTTCGACTTGGGCAAGTTCCTCAGGGCGTGGTGAACCCTGCTCTCCAGCAAGTGGATATCCACAAGAAGGAGCTTGTCGTCCAGCCTCTTCACCTCGCTCAAGAGTCTGCGGGATCGGCCAACGCCGGGGCGAAGAAAAGCAAAGCAGAGGAGCAAGTCAGCACGCCGAGCGATGTGCAAGAGAGAGGGAGGCGAGGCAGGGCGTAGAAGAGAAAGCAAACGACAACGACGTACGTTCCAATGAGCGCGAGAGCTCCGGGATAGTCCTTGGTAGCGAAAAGGAGAGAGGCGAGCCTGGTCTCTATGCGCTGCCTCAAGAAAGTCCTCTTCTCCTCACGGGCCCAAGCAGCCTGCTCCCTACAAAGCTTCAACTGGAGCTCCGTCGTCCCAGGTATTCTCGACACCGCGTCGATGATCGCTCTCACGATCTTCGCCGTCTTCGCTTTCGGCACCACGGCGAAGAGAGGTCTCAGGTCCTCGAGCAGGCAAGTGAGCTTCTCGCTCGAGCCCCTCTGCGCGTAAAGGTCCGCCAGCGCGAGGGCGGCCTCCTCCCTCGCCTTGGCTATCTCCGCCGCGAGCGTCTTGTTCCCACCCGCGACCCGGCTTCTCGTGGTCCCTTCCTCGATCGTGAGCTTCCTCAGTTCCGCTTCCGCTTCCATCCACTCGTTCTCCCCCTTGCTGCTCAACTCCTTGGCGCGCTTCACGCGTCCCTCCATCGTCTCCTCCATCCTCTCCCTCTCCCCCTCCTCTCTCTCTCCTCTCTCTCGTCCCCTTCCGCGATCGATCGCCGATCGTCCGCTCTCTCTCTGCTCGCTGTCTCGTTTGAAAATCAGGAGGCGAGGCGAGGCGATGGAGGACGGAGAAGGACGAGGGGGTGCATGGATGGGTGGGTTGGAGACATTCTCCCTGTCACTGTCTTCCCCTGGGCCTGATTCTGTGCCTCGGCGTGTCTCTGGACGATGGGTATTGTGGGGGGGAGGAGGATGGATGGATTCATGCATCGTTCTCTCTGCCTGTGTCTCAAAGAAAAGAGGTGATGTAGACTACAAAAACTGCTGGAAGCGAGGACGCCGACCTCGGTGCTGGCTCAGGAAGCTTTGCTTTTGTTGCTGTCGCCACCGTCCTTCTTTGAGGACGGTGGATTGTTGATGTAAATGTACGTGTTCAAAGCCGTCGCATAACTGACCCAGAACAGATAGGGCCACAGCAGCTTGGACGCCAGCGGATCCACGGGCCAGAACGAGTGCGCGGTTGCTCCCACCGTGACACCCATCGCGGTTATGTTCACCAGGGCGAGTCCCAACTGCTCGAGCAGAATTCCACGCGGCGGAACGGGTCGTCAGTGGAAGAGCGGGACCGATGGAGCGGATATCAGAATAACGCACGAACTCACCTTCTTGGCACCGAAGAACAGGGGGCTCCAGGTGAAGTTCAAAGCCAGCTGCGCCAGGTACAAGCTCAGAGGCATGGACTGCTTCTCCCAACCGCCCTGCTGGAAAATTCTGTAGCTCGCGTACCCCTGTCGCTCGTTGAAAACACGAAAATCAGAGAGTCGTTTGGCGTCAGCTTTGCGAGCGAGTGGAACGAGGGATGCGTACGAGTGCCACCTCCTCCGCGGAGACCATGCCCCGCTGTCCCTCCCGTCGTACCATGGTCGCATACAGAAACGTCCAAACCGGGCCAAAGAGCCAATTCGGTGGCGTCCACGAGGGCTTCTTCAATGTCGGGTACCTGTCAGAGACCAGCAGCAAAAACGTCAGGAACGCGAACAAGGTGATGGGAGATCCTCCTCAATCGATCTCGCAGGGGGGAACGACACGCGCGCGCGCGCGCGAGAGAGAGAGATGTGTGCGTGTGTGTGTGGAAGTGGCGACGAAGCGCATACCATTCCTTGACAGCTTTTCGGGTGACCACAGACCCCGCGATGCCTCCCAGGAGGGGCAGTCCCATGGCTACGCCCTGTCGTTGAAAACACGAAAATCAGAGAGTCGTTTGGCGTCAGCTTTGCGAGCGAATGGAACGAGGGATGCGGACGAGTGCCTCCTCCGCGGAGACCATGCCCCGCTGTCCCTCCCGTCGTACCAGACTCAGTCCTTGGCCCATGCTTCGCGTTCGTCTTCGTCGTCTCTCTCCCTCTCCCCTAGTCGCCTGCTTGGAGAGATCAGCAGAGATCACGAGAGATCCATCGGAGGGGACAGTGTCGGGTTTGGGTTTGGGTTGGGTTGGAAAAGTGTTTCGTCGTTCGTTTCTGATTACAAGGTTTTTTTTAAAGTTTTTGGTTCTTAAATGATAACAATGGATTGGTCAGGCAGAGCCGTTCCGCTTGACCGGGTCGGTCACAAGCCTTGTTCCGCGGGGTTCTACTGTTGGCTAAAGTCCAAACCAATGGTCTCGAAGAACTCCTGGACGGAGACCTTTTGGGTTCTGTCGATGTCGAATTTCCTCATCAGGGTCACGAGCTCCTGCTTGTTGTGGGAAATTCCAGACGCCTTGAGGGCCGCCTCGAGCTCCTCCAAGGAGATGTATCCCGTGCCGTTCTTGTCTATGTCAATGAATGCCGAACGGATGTCCTTGTCCTTTCCTCTGATGCTGTCCGTAAGCGCCTCTAGGATTTTGGAGATGTCCGAGAACAGGAAGATGTGCTTGTTCTCTTCCATGTACTGGAGGGTGTACTCGTCAGCCTCCACGAGCTCGAAGATCCGGTTGTGGACGTTCAACAGAGATCCGACGTACACGTCGTTCTCCATGTAGGGCTCCACGGTACCAGGCTTCTTCACGCTAGACCTCTCCAAGAACTTCCCGCCGATGATTCCACTGTTTCTCGCCGGTGGCTCGAAGATAGCAATGGTGTCATCCGACAAGAAGTAAGAAAGGATGAAAATACGGTCGATGTCCGAGTACGACAGGTGCTGTCCCTCTCCCTCGTAGAACTTGGCCACGAACCTGAGAACCTTCTTCTCGTTGTACATGAGCTTGTGGAAGTCCTTCTTTGGTGGCTTTGGGATGAGGGAAATGCAGTTCTGTTGAGTGTCCTCGAGGCTACCGAACCCGTTGTACTCTGGCAAGCTAGTCTCTGGCACGTTCTCTGGCTCCTCGGAGATGTCCAAAGGAGCGAAGTCGACCTCCTCCTTGCCTCCCTTGGTGGTGTACCACTTCTTGGTGAACTCGTCACAGTCGTGAAGCAGGAAAGGCCTGCCGTACACATTGATGACCTTCCCGATGCCCAAGTCCTCGATGTTGTAGTAGTCATCGCTTCTCTTGCCCAAAGACATGTCGAACTGGAGCTCCCCCTTTGGAAGCTTGGATCGCTTGAGCATCAGTGGGAAGGGGTCGCAGCCGCTGTTTGGCTCGTTGACCTCCAAGATCTCGACGGTGTCGTCGGACAAAAAGTAGTGGAGGACGTAAGGCCTCCTGTCTCCGTAGAGCTTGTTGCGGTCGTCCCAGACGCAGAAGAATCGAAGGACCTTTCCGTCGTTCTCGATGAACTGCTTCAGCTTGTCCTGAAGCAAGATGTTGGAGGCCCTTCCGAGCTTGGCCTCGACGTACCTCGTCAAGTCGTCGTCCCTCGGCTTTGGTGGCCCGCCGGACTTCACCTTCCTGAGAGAGTCTCTGTACTTCTCGATGGGCTCGGTTGGGTAAGGCAAGGCCTGCGGAACCTCGACGCCCTTCTCGGCCAAGAAAGCTCTGGTGAAAGGGTCAGAGTCCACGATGTGGAAGACGCGCCCGTAGAAGCTGACGTCCTCGCCGATCTTCAGGTCCATGATGTTGAAGAAGTCCTTTGGGTTCCCGTCCTTGGGAATGATGTGCCTCTTGATGAAGACGCCCTGTGGGATGCCGCTGTTCTCCTGCTTCGGCTCGGCCACGTGGATGGAGTCGTCCTCCAAGTAATAGTAAATGATGCACTTCCTGATGCGGTAGTTCTCTTGGTAGCTCTCATCGACGCCCTCCTTGAAGTAGGCGTAGAATCTGCAGACCTTCCTGTCGAAAGCCACCCAGGCTGGGAGTTTTGACATTGGGATTCCGCCCTCGGTGCTCTTGGCGTCGTCGTCGGCGTGGGGCTCCGCAGAACCTTCGGGCATTTCCGGGGGGACCATGGCCTCCATGGCAGCGGCCTTTGGGAGGTCCGCGATGGCGTAGCCATTGACATACTTCAAGGTCTGCGTGCGACCATGAGGCTTGCCACCAGAAAACTGTGCAACAAAAGAGCATCAAAAGTGTCCGCGTGGTCAGAATTTTCGTTCGTTTTCGTGTTGAGTGAATGAAGCAACATGTTGTTGCCGCTTCCCATGTTTAGACCCATTCCCATGTTGTTGTTTCGCCAAGGTCCGCTAGCGGCGCTGACTTACCCCTGATATCTGGTACCCAGGTAGCTTGGGAACGTCCGTCGTTGGCATCTTTTCCTTTCAAGTTGCTCTTCACTCGGCTCCTCCTCCTCGCGAACAAAAAAATGTTAGCGATGGACAAAAACTATTTGACTAAATTCCACAAACACACTCAAAGAGAATGTGCTCTTGGTCAACGGGTCAAACCAATTCTCCAAGTCCACGCAACACACAAACACGAAACCTTCCCCTTCGTCGACCCTCCGTCTCACTCTACCGCTGGTCGTGTGTTGGTCAACCTCGTCGTCGTCGTCGATGGTAAGTCACTGACTGAGGTCAAGGTCTTGTTTTCGCTCTCTCGCTCTCTCGACTGATTTCTTCCCCCCCCTCAAGCTCCGTTCAACACGAGACGTCACCCGTGGGACCATTTTTGGTGTCTCGTTTCATGGTCCCAGGTTCTAAACACGTCTTACCACTCGATTCGGGTTTACGGTGGTCCTTCCTCGTGTGACGCCTTGCGTCGAATGGAGAGCGACCTCCGCCCCCTCCACCAGGGAGGGGAACCTAGCCCATTGGAGACCCGTGTCTCTTGGGTTGTGATTAAGGAAACCCCGAAGAGGAGGTCAACATCCTTCATGGCGCCAATCGTTGACTCGCGTAAGAAACACGTCCAAGAGAGTCAACCAGTGGGAGAAGAGAAGAAAGAGAAAGGAGTGTACGAACTCCCTGCCCTTCATCCCACGCCCCACGAAGAGCAAGAGAAGAGGCCCGCCTTCCTCCAAGCTCTAGACACGCTTCACACGCTTCCACGTGTGGGACAGACAGATAGAGACCGAGTGGGGAGCCCATCGACTTGCGACTCCCTCGCCCTCCCTCCAACCTTGATTCCTCCCCTCTCTTTTGATCGACCGCGTGGGAACACGCCATCGCGGCGCCCAACCAGGCAAAGACGCGACGCGGCCTCTTGGACAGACTTGCAGACTTGCTCTCGACTGGTCTTGACTCAAACTCGGGGGGGGGGCTAGGTTTCGGTGCGTGCCGGACTCGTTGAGGGACGGAGTTTGCGTCGGAATCAAAGGCTCCTGGTGCGGAAAGTCGCGGGCCATCTTGCTCCCCCCCCCTCTCTCTCTCTGTGTGTGTGTGTGTGTGTGTCCAGCGAAAGGAAAGTGTGCCCGAGTTGAAACTCAAAGATGGCATCTTTGGGAGTGGTTGCTCGAGAGGCGTGCTGGTTCGCCCAACCCTGTCGCGATAGAAGAGGCAGAAGGTCACGCGAAGGGTTCCACAAGTTGGTTTCGCTCGAGGTTCGAGGCCTCCAGCACCAGTCGTTCGCGTTCGATCCCAGTGAAGCAACCACTCAACGTAAAGTAGCTCATCATCAACGACGTGGAGCGAGTCGAGTAGAGCAAACACATATGGTCCCTCTCTAGCGAGGACCTACCTACGCCCTGATCATTGGGGGTGATCGATCGATCGCACTCGTCCCCGATCGATCGCAGAGCTTTGGCCAAGGCAAGAGCAGAGGATGCCATATCGAGGGTGGACACGACGACGAAGACCAGACCTTGACCGAGGACGTCAAGCGAGTGCGCGCTGCTTGCCTTTAGACGTGGTCCACGATCGATCGATCGATCGGAGCAATCGGAAGGGAAACCGTGCGATCGCGCGCGATCGGTGGCAAGTCAAGCAGGGGAGCGTGAGGGGCGTGGCAGAAAGCGGGAGAGGCTTGGCGACCTTATCGATCGCGGGAGCGTACGAGAGAGAGAGAGAGAGACAGAGAGAGAGAGACAGAGGAGGGATCTTGCGATGGGATCATCTTCGTCGTGGAGGATGGTGACGAGAGCTTGCTTGATCGTGGTGATCGTGGCCTGCCTTGCGTCGCCGCGCGACGCTTGGGCTGCGAAGACTTCGGAGAGAGTGATCTTCAACAAGGGAGAGGGGGAGAATGGGTGGAAGATCGGCACGGACTCCCTTGGTCTGAGGGGCAATCGCGAGTCGTGCGGGGCTGCCGAAGCCTCGACGGCCTTCGATCTCAGCATTCACGAGTCCTTCTACTTGCAGAGGGGAAGCGGTGGAAAGGAGTCAAGCTTGACCGGGAAGGACTGCCTCCTGCTGCAGTTCCAGTCTTGCGATCCGGGCCTGCTGGAGTCCCTGACCTTCCGCGCCAAGTTCGCGGGTGCCTTTGGGCGATACGTGCTGCCCGAGATACCCATGAGCAACTACGTCTTGAGGGCTTCCGGCGGCCAGCAAGGCGCGAGCGCCGTGTCCTTTCTGTTCCCGATGTCCTACCTGGACAGCATATGGCAGAGCGAGAGCTTTGACAGGCTGACCGTCAAGTGCACCTCAGCGGACGAGGGGTGCGCCTTCTCCCTCGTGTACGCGGCGATCATCCCCGCGAGCGAGATCGAGCCCCTCTTGAAGCAGGAGCTCCAAGTCCCGGAGACCGGCAACGGTGGCGGTGGGAGCGTGAAGCAACTTCCTGCCCAGCCCCTGTTCTACTGGATCTGCGGCGTGTTCCCATTCCCGTGGTGCCCCCCGATCGCGCCCCTGCCGCCGAGTCCGGCTCCGGTGCCAAAAAAGCCGGCTCCGGTGCCCTCGGACCCAGAGGACCCAGGCTACGATGGTGATTACGACGACGACGGTGATTACGACGACGACGATGATTACGACGAGAGGGGCCTGAACTTCTTGGATAACGCTCGGTATGAGTTCTATGCAATGCCCGGAGAGTACAAGCACGACACGAGGTCTGTCACCGTGGCTCGCACGTACGGCTTTGGCAGCTTTCGAGCCCGAATCACGGTCCCTAGGGGCGAGGCCGGCTCCAAGTTTCCTGTGATCATTTTCGGGCACGGCCTTGGCGGCTCCTCCCGCGATTACTTGACCAAGATGAGGCACTTTGCCTCTCACGGCTTTGCGGTGATTGCCCCCGAGTCTTTCAATCTCTTTGACGGCGGGGACCTCCTGGAGTGCATTCCTTGGCTGGCCAGCGAGACCAAGAGACCAGGGTCGTTCCTCTTCGGGGCTGTGGACCCTGCCAGGGTTGGGCTCGCAGGGCATTCCATGGGCGGGGCCGGATCCCTTGCGGCTGCCTCGAGGTATGGGTCGAAAGGCGCCGTGAAGTGCGTGGCGGCTATCCACCCCGCGCCGCTGGTGGGCTTTGGATTCGACAGGGTCCAAGTCCCCGCCTTCGTGTCGGCCGGCGGCAACGACTTGGTGACCCCGCCCCTCCCGATCAAGGGCACGATTTACGACTCCGCCTTGCTCAAGGGCCCGAAGCTCATGACCGTGCTCAGGAGCTCTGGACACATGGAGCCCGTCGATGGCATCGGATTCCAGAGGTGGACTCCCTACCTGACCGCTTGGTTCGCCTCCTACCTCAACTCTGAACTGGAGGCCTCCACTCTGATCTGGGGTTTGTCCAGCCCCCAGTCCCTGCAGGTCAACACTCAGCTGTCCGCCGTCTACTCGTTCCCAGGAATGAAGTTAGAAGTCACCAAGAAGACGGCCGCCTCCGCGGAGGAGACCGAGGCCCGCAGCGAGGAGAAAACCGTCTTGTCCAGCTCAATCAAGAACTTGCTGGACGAGAAGACTCAGTACAACATCTATTACTACTGCGCGGAAGAGCTGGAGGGACTGGAGATAAAGCCAGCTACCACCACGATTCTCTCCAAGGGCGAGTCCTTTGGGTTTTCGGTGCACGCCGACTTCAACGGGACCCCCGCGACTCCCTTTTACCTCATCGGTAACTCATCCGGGACCCTCGTGAGCTCAGTGGTCACCCTCCCTTGAGGTCACCTCATAACTATTCCAAGTTCTACCTTTCATTTACCTTATTTCACATGACGAGGACGACGACCGGACCCTCCGTTGCTCTCCGTTGCTCGAACCGTTTCCGTTTCGTTTCTCTCCCCCTCCCCTCCTCCAAGCGGGAGCGGTTCTCCAAGATTTCTCACTAATTCAAAAATCCTTGGTCGGCTCAAAGCCAAGGCGGTGGGAGTGGTGAGCAAAGGGGCCAGGAGGAGGACAGCATCGCAAAGGGCGGGGCCAAGACAGAGTCAGGGGAGGCACAAGGAACGGAAAGATTCAACCTTTGCCCTCCTCTTCGTCCGAAATCACGCCAGTCACCGATCGGGATTTGTGTTGTGACAATACAACAACACAAAATAATGCATTAAGGCTTTGTGGTGGAGGGACAAAGGTTGAGTCTTAGCATATGAGGTCCATGAACTCGTTGGGGTCGCTTGGGTCCGGCAGAAATGCCGGAGGGCCTCCAAGCGTCTCGACATTTAGAAAGTACCAGTCCGAAGTGCTGAATTCTCAGGCCGCTACGGTCTCGACCTCTGCACAGGACAGCTCGGTGTCTCAGCTTTCGTTCCAGCCTGGAACAGAGACCTTCCTTCCCGTCCTCCGGGACGCTCCAAAGGGCCTGGAAGTGTGCTCGAACGCCGTGTTCAAGTTTGCCGACTTCTACACCCGCCTGACTGGTTTGAAGATTGGAACGCTGGCAGGTTTCAAGGAGAACCTCGCGAAGAAGGGGAGCTCGCTCGAGCAGGTGAATGAGGCGCTCAGCGCCAAGCTCCAGCACTTCCCGAGGTCGTACACGTCGTACTGCAATCAGATCAATCGCCTGGCGAAACTGGGTCGGCAGTTCCCGGAAGCCATGACCTTTGCGCTGATTTCGATGCTCCCACGAAGCTCTGGACTTGCGAAGCAGCTCACGGGATACGACACGGAGATGTCGTCCATGCCCTGGATGCACCAGCTGCAAGGCTCCATATCTTTCGGCAGCATGGTGTCCAAGGTCAAGGCGAAGCTGCCCAGAAATTGCGACTCGCTCTTGGAACTCCTGGGCCACCTGGTCGAGCTGGCGGTGGCCGATGCCATGCACGCCTTCCTTTCGAGGGAGGTAAAACTCAGTGCAGAGGTATCCGACTGGGTCATCAAGCTTTGCGCGTATATGATCTGCAAGCACCCGGCATGGTGCATGCCGGGAAGCTGGCACTGTGTCCACAGGTACCCGTTCTCTAAACCCGAGAGCAAGATATTCACGCCGGTGCCGAACAAGAACGCCGCGAGAGTGTTTCGGCCCGTCGAGGTGTCCTTTGCGCTAACGAGGAGTTTCGTGTTCGAGCAGTGGTCGTCCGTGCTGGGCCTGGTGTCGGTGGACTACCTCGAGGAGGTGGTGGACCACATGTTTAATCTCGCTCAGAGGACGAGCCACGACCCTCTCTCTGTCGTTCTGCTTGCGGGGTGCAGGTACATCAGGTGGAGCGTGAGCACCCCCGAGGAGGTGAATTGCGTACGAACTTTCCTCAGGTTCGTGATCGCGCAGCTCGACAGCCACAGGGATATGCCGGAGAGGAACCTGCACATCTCGACAATCGACTCGGTGGTTTCCAGGCTCGACTTCACGAACGTCTACAAGAACCAGGACGTGATCTCCTTGTTTCAGGTGGAGGTCAACCAGGTTTACACCATGTGCATCCGGTGGTCAAAACAGGAGGAGTTGAAGGACGCCTCGTATCTCCTCCTGGCGAACATCTTCGCGAGATGCCCCAGCAGCTTCTTGGTGAAGAGTCACAACTTCATCGCGAAGAGGTTGATCGGGCCCTTCACCACCCTGGAGAGGTCGAGGCGCTGCATCGAGGCCCACACGCAAATTTTGAGGGGCTGCCACAACGCGACCAACACAGGGTGGCTCCCGGAGGCCTCCAAGTTCAGGCACTGGAGCTCACAGTTCGTGTCTTGGGGCACGGACGGGTACTCCACGTTTCAGAACGTGCCTCGCGCGGACGAGACCAGGGAGACCAGAATAGGCAGGGTGATGCAGATCTGCGAGGCCATGTACTTCAAGTCCCAGCTGAACGGGGGGTTGAAGCTGGAAATGCAGTTGGTCAATTCCATGGTCCTTCTGCTCCTGCAGTGCACATCGAGCGCTTTTGACTACATGACCGCCATCGTTCTGCCAGCCATGCTCGGGGAGGGAACGATGCACAGGAAGGAGAACGACTCCAAGGAGTGGAAGCTGGCGGCCCTCATCACTCTTAGGGTCATCATGGACAGCAACTCCAATTTTGTACATTACGCCCGGGAGTCCATCGCGAGGGAGCAGGACGAGGAGCACAACCACATCACATTCGCGGAGTTCTTTCAAGAAGTCTTGTCAAGTTACACGTCAATGGTGAGGGGCGTGGTGAAGCTGACCGCGAAGAACGTGCCTCAAAGCAGTTTGCTCATTTTCCCTCACATTCAAGTCTCCAGCCAGACGGACATGGAAGTGCTGGACGATCGAATCGACATCGCCCCGGAGCTCGTGGCCGCGGCGCGACATTCCATCTCAATCTGCAAGGAGGCCCTCGAGGAGAGGAGTGAGCACCTGAGCAACTACGTGAAGACGAAGGTTGCCAAGCAGGACGAAGGCCGCGGGGGCGTTACCAAGAACGTCTCGGAGTCCCTCTGGCTGGCGAACAGGATTCGCTTGCGAAACATCGAATCTCACGGCCAAGGCGGGTTCCGGAAGCTGCAGGAAGACGCCAAGGTCAGCAGAGAGACGACTCGGTCAAGACTTCAGGCGGAGTACGTCTCGATGCTTGCTTTCTTGGACCCAAACTACTTGTGCGGGCTGGAGGCCGGAGCGGAGAGCTCCATCCAAATCAGTTTGTTCGCCCAAGACTCGATCTTGCTTAAAAATGCGTCCTTGGCCGTGCAGGACGTCGCGGAGAGCCTCCCCTCCAGAATTCCTGACCTCCTCGCTTTGATTTGCAAGAAGGCCTCATCGACTGTGTTCTCCTCCGTGCACCAGATCACGTTCTCCTTGGGGCACGTGGGGCACCTCATCGAGCAGTGGTTGCACCACCTGGGGGCTAAGAGCGACCTGCCCTCGGTGATGTTGTCGGAATCTCTGCAGCCGCTGCACATGGTAGAAGCTTGGGCGCTGGCGTCCCTCTGTCATAGTGACGAGGGCATAAGAATCTGTGCTTTCAGGATCCTTCAGCTGACGGGAAAGATTGGCGAGGTGCTCCAGAACCTCAAGGGCGGCGGGGAGGGCGAGGGTGCGGGGAAAAACCTCGTGCCAAAGAGCCAATTCTCGTCCTGCTCTTCGATCTTCCTGGGCGATGCTCTGATCGATAAAGCGTTTTACCGTGCCAGCACCGATTACGCGGAGCTCGATGGGATACATCTCCCTTCCCTGCGATCGGACGCGGGCACCATCTTGCAGCCAACGGTCGCAGGCCTCGTGACGTCAAAGCACACCGGTAAATGCTGGCCCAAGGTGTCTCGCATCTCCAAGGGCATCGAAAGGACTATGCAGTCGAAAGCGAGCGAGGTGGAGCTGACCAAGAGTGAGCTGCACTTGAACCTGATCCTGGAGATCGGGGAGGCCATCTGCGACCAGAAGAAGTACCAGCCTACCCTGATCGAGCTTTGGCAGATACTTAAGGAGGGTCTGAACCGCATGCCGAGCCTCACCAACGCGATGAAAGAGGAGGCCTCTGGAAACACGCTGGTGACGACGATGTGCTTCTTCTTCGCCGTCGCTTCCTGTGCCAGGGAGGAGGAGTCCAGCGAGCTCGGTGCTCAGCACGCTCTCCATTACGGGGAGAAGAAAGAAGTGATCATCGAGCGACCCAGCCAGTGGAGCGCCGTGATCGAGGAGGATGGCGCCGTCAGGAACGTCGGGACGTCGCCAATGGATGAGGACCACTTGTCGCAGGCCCTGCACAAGTGGTCGTGCTACTGCTCGGAGACGGACATGAAAAACGCCGCGAGCACCTTGAGGTTTGGGTCCCTCATGGACCAGGACATCAACTTCGAGCAGGTGAGGAAATGGATCGAGAACAAGAGGTCCAGGAAGTACGACAAGGCCCAGAGAATTCCGATTGCGGAAGACGTGCGGAAGAGAATCATTTCGTTCATGTCCTCCAAATCCATCCTTTCGAATGTCCTGAAAAGCGACCACAACATGAAGGAAATCGTGTACAAGAGCGTCAAGTCCGCCCACTGGTCCTCCATGATTACCGTGGTGCAATGCCTGATCGCTTGGTACGAGGAGACTTCGACTTCCATGAAAACGGGTATACTCCTGGAGTTGATCACGTACCTTTTGACCTCCCACAACATCCACCTGTCGATGCAGTACTCGGACAATATGCTGGACTGCGTGCTGACGGTCATCTCGGCCCTGGAGCAAGATTTGGAGAAGCTGATTATTGGCGAGGATCGAAAGGCGGGGCAGGAGGTGGTCATCTCTTCGGACAAGATCGACTGCATCTTCAAGCACCACAAGCTGATCGAGCAGCACGCTTCGTTGCTGTGCTTCCTGTCGAGCACCTTCAAGAAGCTTTACGGGAGCCAAGAGGATCTCTGGCCCGCGAGGAAGAGGAAGCAATCCCTGATGTTCCTCTCCCGCGTCTCGGCGATCATGGTGGAAATTCTGGGCCGGGAGAACACCGACAACCAGATGGAAGACAAGAAGGAGAGGATCGAGGCTCTCGTGAATCCGGTTGCCTTGGCCCTGAACGAGGTTGTTTCCGTGTGCTCCGTGGACGACATCGAGCGGGAAGTGAGGTTTCCCAAGGCTTTTGAGAAGATGAACCACCACTTGTCCTTTACCCTCAGACTTCTCCTGGACAGCAGGAAGCCGGGCTTCAAGCTGGACAGCTCCATCAGGGCGTGTATCAATAGCAAAAAGAGTGCCCGGCACTTCAACGCGTTGTACCATTACATTCTTGTGAGCTCCTCCAGGCTCACCGGTCCCATAGAGTTCGAGGATTTGGACAGCCACTGCGTGAAGAACATCATCGAGCATTCGCCCACGCTCATCATGGCTTGCATTCGTGAGATATTCAGGGATAACGCCGAGACCTTTGGGAACGCCACCAAGTTCCTGATCGTCATCGCAGCCGTCCTGAACGTGACGTACTCGGACAACCACGACAACCTGGAGTTTCAAGCCACCATGGCCATGCTCCACGGGCTTCACCACTCCTTCAGCAGCACGAAAGATGCCTACTCGGTGGACGTCATCAAGAGGATAGCGGGCATCTGCACCATGGTCTCCGTCGAGGTCATCTCAGAGGCCTGCCTCCTCCTCAAGGCTAGCTTGGGCAGGGGGGAGGACACACTGTGGATCCTGAAGACTTTGTCTTACTGGTGCGAGCCGATTGACACCGTGATGCTGAATCGAGCAAAGGTTGATATCCCTGAGACGCCGGGCGACGGCAAGGAGATCCACAGCAAGAGGATGACCTCCAGCGTCATCCTCTCTGAGCTGTGTTCCCTCACCGTGGGAATATACTCCAGGGGCGGCCTGTCGTCGTCGATCCACCTCGCGGGGATGGTGGAGGTGTGGGAGAGCTTGTGTTACAGCCACGGAGAATTCAACAACAGCAGCATGATCGAGATCACGACGTTCCTCATGCAGAAATCCATTGGTGGAGTCGTCTCCAGGCCTCTTCTGCGCCGCATCTTGGACACCCTCTGCAAGAACCTCCAGGACCAGATGATATCCGTCCTCTCCACCTCGACCCTCAAGTCCCTGGAGCTGACCTTGAACGAGGGAGCAGGCAGCAGGCTGAATCAGAACGCCCTCTCCATATCTGGCTTGAGCGCCATGTCGCTGTCGAACATCTTCCAAGGCATGACGTCCTTCCCGAGCAAGGTGAAGTACTCCAAGCTGTTCGTGGCCAGCCTTCTGATGTTGGACAGCAACAATGACTTGCTGAGAAACGGCATGAGGTCCCTGCTGTCGTCCCTCATGTCTCAAATTAAATCGGGCAGAGATCGCGAGCCTCTGAGTGACGTGATTCTGAAGCTGTGCAACGTGGCCAGCGATGCGAGCCATGGGAAGATTCTGGAGTGGAGCTCCATTTCCGATGAGGAGTACCCGAACAGGGATCTGAGGGCCACGATTCGGGCCTGCACCGTGTACTTGTCTGGGCTCTCCAACAATTTCGACATCGAGCTTGGGGAGAGCGCTCTGGACATTGCTTTGAGCGCGAAGAACGACAGTCTCTCTGGGCGGGCCTTCGAAATCGTCGCTTGTTTGGATTGCTACGGCAAGATGAACATGGCCGACGTGTGCAAGGTGATGCCCGTGATGGCGAGAATATTCAAGGAGAAGGGGAACCACCTGCTGGGCCTCAACAAGGAGAGTTCCACCCTCCTGCAGTCCCAGGAGACCTTGAGCTCGAAATCCCTTTACCTGTGCAGGCAGGTGTGCAGGTTCCTCCACGGGCTCATCGCTCACACGAGCAAGGTGGACTCCGAGAAGGGTGACCTCGTGATCTACTTTTGGATCACCATCGCCATCATGAGGTGCAAGATCAGGCCGATCTACATCCACTGCCTTGACTTGCTGGCGGGGGTGTTCTCCAACAAGGGTGACGCGTATCTGAGCGCCTATGCGAGGAACCAGACGAAGTTCTTCTGGGAGTTTTGCGAGGAGTGGAATCCAAAAATGGACGGCGTCGGCCAGCTGCTGCTGTGGGGAACCATGCAGGACAACTTCCCCCTCTGCGTGAGGAGTCTGCAACTCTTCCTGCACGGGTCTGCCCTCACCAGCGAGGACATCTTTCACAGGGCCCAGATGATGCAGAAGGGGGACATCACGGGGACGAAGGTGTTCAAATCCGCCATCGCCGTGGTCTGGCTCAACCTCGTCCTCGAGGAGAATGCCGTCCCGAAGCACGCCAGCATCAACAAGCACCTCGGTTTCCAGACCTTTGTGCAGCTCGAATTCTTCAAGGCCAAGTCCATGGTGGCCTTGGGAGAGGGAGTCACCAAGGAGTGGCAGCCGTTCGTGGACGTCCTCATCCTCGGTTCCAAGGGAAACTTTGCCAACGAGCCCCACAGGTTTTTGACGGCCTGTGCGCGCAATCTCGGGGCGGGACTGGCGAAGCGAGACCTCCTTGAGCTCGGGGAGGTTCTCACGGCGCTGGCCTGCAAGGGTTCGAAGCACCTCCGTCTCCCCGTGCTGAAGATGGTGCTCGTCCTCATCAGCCAGCCGGACAAGTACTTTGCGAGCGAGCTGATGGAGAAGTTTTTCCCGCTGATGGAGAGGGCCTTCGACGGGGAGGAGGACTACGAGAGCAACGAGGTTCTCGGCAGGATCAAGAAGGTGATCACGCAGTCCAATGCTTGGAGAATGCTTCAAGGAGGCCTGGTGACCCTAGGAAGCTTTGAGTTCTTCGACAGAGTCATCACTGAAAACGGGGCTTCCAAGCTGAGGGCGGCTCTTTCGGCCACAATCGCGACCCAGACTCGGCTCGACGACTACAACTTGGCGAGGGATGCGAACAAGAGCGGCTGGGACACCTTGTTCTCGACGGGGCCCCTCCTGAACATCAGCGAGAAGCTGGCCCGCACCGGAAAGGGGAAGGGTCCGACGCACCAGAAGAAGAAAGCGGAGGAGGAGTCCTTCATCGAACAAGATTTTCTCAAGGAGTTCGAGTCCATTCTCAAGCCCCAAGCCATCCACGGGACTTTCCTCTCCGAGGAGAAGGACTCTTCCGCGAAGAAGGGCCTGGGCGATTTCTTCATGGACATCCAGTCTCCGATGGGCGGGAAGCCCAAGGGGCCCATCAAGGTCGGGTCCAAGGTCCGCAGGAAGAAGACCAAGAAGCCATCCGGCGGCCCTCCCCCTCCTCCACCCCTCGAGGTCCTTCAGGCGACCACGACGACCAAGCCAGCGCGGGATCAACCTGGGGACGACTCGGTGTCCGACAATTACAGCACGGACGAGTACTACAGCGAAGACTCGTACAGCTACAGCTACAGTTACAGCGAGAGCGAGAGCGAGAGCGAGACTGACTTGACTCGGAGCGATGATGACATGAGTTCCTCTTACGACTACAGCTCGAGTTACAGCACCAGCACCAGCAATCTGTCCTATAGCTCAGCCGATTAATTCCTAGTCATAGAGCCAAACACAAAAAGTGTAATCCCACAATTGTACCAAACGCAACACCGAACGGGCCAAGTCATCATCCAAAGGCATCCAGGACGAGGGAGAAGAGCACTGGTCACTTGCATCTCTTGCATCTCTTGCATCACTTGCATCACTTGCATCACTTGCATCACTTGCATTGCTCCCCGTCTCCCTTCCTGGTTCCCCCCAGGAGTCTTGATCCTGATCCTTCCCGCCAGAATCGGGCGAGGAGCTCGGAGGAAGGCAACGACGACGACGACGACGCGAGGCGAAGGCCAAGGCCACGGGACTTGGGCAAAGCGTCCTCTCGTCCTATTCCACGGAATCCGCTTCACTTTGCACTGACTCCTCCTCCTCTTCCTCTTTCGCAGAGGAGGGAAGAGAGGACCGACGACGCGAGGATCTGATCTGCTTTGCTTTGTGGAGAACCGTGACACTGTCAAACAAGCAAGGAAACGAAGGTCGCGGTCTGCCGCTCTAGCGCTTTCCCTGCCTCTCTGTGCCTCTGCGTTCGGTTTGGTCTCGACCTCTCGTTTCTCACATGGTGGCGAGGGCGAGCGAGGGCGATGGGAATGGCGGAGGAAACGGAAGCGCAACCATGATGCTGTCGCCGACACAGGCGGAGGCCAAGGACAAGATCCTGCGGGCCAAGGCCCAACCGGTGATCAAGTTCGCGCTCAGGCCTGGGTTCGGTACGACGACGATCTTTCGTTTCCTCGCGAGGACGGAGGAGAAGGATGTGGGGCTGTTGAGTGTCGAGGACGTGCTCAACTCGGGGAGTCCGCTCGACCTCGGGGCGGTTTGGCAGCTGGCCGTGTCCATGTGGAAGGATAAGCATTTTCTCCTCGTTGACACCCTTGATCTTGTTGCCCTGCCTTCTGAGATCTCCCTTCCAGACGTAGGAAGATCGTCATCGCAACCAAGGACACAGCCAGAGCCGGTCACCCTCCTCAAGGCTCTTGCAGACCACGCCATCCTGCATAAAAAGTCGCTGGTGTTCTCCTGCGTGCAGGAGAACACCAGCACCAACACCTTCTTGGGATCCCCACTGATTATCACCAGCGACAGTTATACGGTCGGGGATTATGCATTTTTCCTCTCCCAGTTCGCAACAGGGGAGGAGCCATTATTACCTTTGCCCGCGGAAGTCTTCAGGAGCTTCCCGCAGCTCTCGCCGGCGGAGCTGCGCGTCCTGAGCCACGGGGATAGCGAGATCTCGGCCAAGCTTCACGAGAGTCACGGGGCGGTTGACTTGAAGAAGGTCGAGCGCGTCAACATGGAGACCATGCCTGGAATGCAGGAAAAGATGAAAATCCTTGAGGAACAAGTTTGTTTGCCGATGGAGAACGTGCACAAGCCCGGCTCCATGTTTGCGGAGCCGAAGCGCGGTGTCCTGCTGTTCGGCAGCCCGGGCACAGGGAAAACGAGTATCGGGCGATGGATGGCGCATCGCTTGAAAGGCAGGCTCTTCATGGTCCGTGAGATGCACCTTTGGAAGGGATTGCAAGAGACGTTCTCGAAGGCCGAGGCGTCGGCGCCCTCGGTTGTCTTCTTTGATGATATTGACGTGCTCCTGCATCGGTCGAAAGTCGCTTGGGGCGGGGGCTCAGAGATGTTCAGGTTCCTCCTCAGCAAAATGGATGGGATGACGAGCTCGAAGGACAAGGACAACAAGCACGTGACGATTGTCATGACTTGTGAGTCGCCAAAAAGTTTGCCAGATGCCTTGATTCGATCGGGGAGAATCGAGTTGTGGCTCAAGCTGGAGTACCCCAAGGCGAAGGACCGCGCAAAAATTCTGACAAAGTACCTCTCCGCGTCTGAGAAATGCCCTGCGCTCGGGAAAGTCTCCAAGCAGAAGATTGATCAGATCGCAAACCGCACCGAAGACTTTTCGGCGGCGGACTTGAGACGATGCGTGAAGGACTGCCAGAACATCTTGGCGTCGAGTCACTCGCAGTCGGGAGAAGAGGAGCAGGACCCCGGCAAAGTTCTCGAGAAAGCTGTGCACGACTTGAGAAAGATGAGAGACGAGGTAGAGAGCTTCATGAAGCAAATGTACCATTAAACTACAAACAAAAACGCGCGCGCGCGTGTGTGTGTGTGCGTGCGTGTGTACGTGTGATTCTACATTGATTGTACATCGTGTATGTTGGAAACGATCCTTTCCTGGACATCGATCCCGGCAGCGATCTCAAGGATATCCCCAATGACCTCCGCGTTCAGCAAGATGTTCACGTGATCCGACGTCCCGGGGCCGCCCCTGAGGCTCAACGTCGCGGGTTTGTGCTGGTACTCCCTCGTGGTCACCTTGACTCCAGACGGATTCAACTTCTTGGTCTTCCAACCCTTTGCGCACATGTAACCCAAGCTTATCAACGGCACTGGAACGAAAGAAAGGGAGAAGTCAGTCCAACCCGATCCGATCCGATGCAATGCAATTCCATTCGATCCCCGCGCGAGTAACTCACCTGTGCCGTCGCCATCGGTGAAAATGATGGAGTCCGTCTCCAGCTTGTCATTCTTGGCGTCGTACCGGTAGTTGTAGGCTCTCTCTGTATCGACGCCCACGCCGTACAGACAGTATATCTTGAGATTCTTGCTCAGGGGCAAAGGCTCGACCAGGGCCTCGCCCCAGGTGGTGCGATCAGCCTCCCACATGGATCGAGTCTCCTCCCCACTCCGCTTGAACATCAATTCGATGCTCTCTGTCGTCGTGTATGGAACGCAGCCCTCACTGCTTCTCTTCCCAAACTTTTCTGCGCCTGGCCCTGAGATACACAAGAACGTTTCGTGCGGTGGCTTGCCCCAGATCTCCTCCCCCCCGTGAGGAAGCATGGCCGATCCCGAACTCATGCTCCTGAACCACAGCGACCTGCCGCTCTTGGAGAGGACCGACCTGTCCGTGAGGAATGCCCCAAAATCAGGCAGCCAGATGGAGTCGGAGGTGTCACCCGATAGCAAAGCGGTCACGACTTTCGGGACCCCCAGCGTGGGACCACCGATGTTCACGTATCGGTGGATGTATTTGTCCACCCAGCCTCTTCCCCCTTTGCCGCCCTCGTCGCTCTCCACCCAGGACATAAAGTAACGCATGAGCGTGTCACCGTAAGAGTGCGTCAGGACGCAGGCCGGCTTGTTGTGCACTGCGAATCGCGAGGCCAATGCACCGAGACGAGGGGGGCAAGGATATTCCAAGCTTGGGAGTCAGCAAAATCCAGATGAAGGAGAAAAATAATACTCGCGGGGTCATGATGATGTGCCGGGAGTTCTTCCACCAAGTCAATCGCGAACAGGGAGGAATAGGTATTGCGCCCGAGGGAATTGTTGTAGCCAAGTTTTCAGGAACCCAGAACACACGCTTTGAAGATTCATTCCGGGAGCTGGAACCTGGCTTTTTTCGCCGCCTGTGTGCGTGCGTGTGTCGGGGGGAGAAACGAATTGCGTGTTTGCCAATCACTCACCTTCGAAGGAGGACTCGAAGGTGTGCTTCATCCGAGTCAGCAGGCCATCCCTCTTCTGCAACCTCAGGGCGTCCATCCTCCAGTCGTAGGGGTGCACGTACAAGTCCGAGTTGTCGTAACCGATGTCCGCTAAGCTCTCCACGACCTGGGCCCAAATTCCAAACCCTGGCATGAAGTACTCCACGTTGCTGAGACCCTCCGCAGGCCTCACTGTGATGTCATCGGGGTCCAACCCGGTCGACAGGTTCATGGAGATGTGCTCCAGCCAGCAAGCCCCGTCCATCGAAGCAAAGGATGAGAACATGGTCATGGAACCCCACAAGCGCTGCTTGAAATAAGCTTTCGCGCAAGCCTTCCCCTTCCAAATCTCCAGCCCAGTCGTCGTCGCCCCAGGGATGATCACGATCGGATAGGACTTCCTCAGCCCTCGCTCCTTGGCCTCCTGGCCTGGCCGCTTCGTGTCTGTCAGCATCGCAGAGTCCTTGATCATGGAAAAGAAAGCGGCGTCAAACGAGAAGTCCGGAACGCCAGGGGCCAGCCTCGCCAGCTCCTTCCACTGATTCGCGAACGAGTCGCCCACTTTCGAGATCTCCTCCACGGGGTCGAAGTCCAACTCGAAGTCTTGAGGGGACGAGAAGAGTATGGCGACGACGAGGATCAACGCAGGGATAGCCAACTTGCGTCGCGTCCTGTCCGACATGAACTGGACAGACTCGGGCGTCTTCCTCCCGACCAACCATTGCGGCAACCAAGTCGCCGACCTCCCTCCCTCCTCCTTCCCCTCCTCCTCCTCCTCCTTGGCCTTCCCCTTCCTCCTCCGGCGAGGCGCCATCTTCTCCACTCCGCAGTGCTGGTCTCCAGAGTAACGCGCTTCAAGCATGATGATGATCATGATGACCTGAGAGGAGGAGGAGGGATTGGGAGGAGGGAGGGGCAAGGGGGAATCGGGCCACAAGTGTATGATGTGCTCCCATTCTCTTAGTCTCTTCTCTCTCTCTCTCTCTCTCTCTCATTCTCTCTCGTTCTCTGTTTCTTTGCCTGGGTACCCGGGCTGGTGAGAGAGGCTGATGGATGACGGCGACCGAGGCCAAGGTTTTGGCTTGACTTTGAGTATTTTTACCCTACACAATATACAATACTATTCATACACGCGCGCACAGATGGACGAGCTGGTGCCTACTAGAGTCCACCGATAAGACCGACGCTCGAGTGGAAGAAACCCTCCATGGCCATGCCCCGACTCCCCTTGACGAGGACCACGTCGCCGTCCTCGCAATGGGCGACGACGACAGAGGCCGCTTCGATTGGATCCGAGAACCAACGAACGCTTCGTTCGCCGGCAGAGGACTTGCCTTCCTCCGCCCTCATTCTCTCCAGGGCGTCCCCAAAACGATCGCCCACGAGCGTGACCGTGTCGATGGTCTCGTCGCTCAGACACCTGCTCAGCACCACGGAGTGGTGGTGGTCAGAGGCCTCCCCAAGCTCAAGCATGTCCCCGAGGACGGCGTGCCTCCTGCTTCCCTCCCCCCCGCTCTCGCACAAGGTATCCAGCGCAGCAAGGAGGCTCGTGGGGTTGGAGTTGTAGGTCTCGTCGATGACGGCGATGGCCCTGCCCTGGAAAAAGTACTCCCTCGCCCTGCCCCTGCCCACCTGCAGCGGGGACGAGAAAGTCGACAAGCCCCGCCTCAAGGTCGGAAGGTCGAAATCCACTTCAAGGGCCAGGAGAGTTGCCACGGCGGCGGCGGCGTTCTCCGCCACGTTCCGGTGTCCGGGCTGGCAGACCTCGCAAAGCACCTCGCCCTTCCCCCGGACGCTGAAAGTCAATCGGGACCTCATGCCATCCTCCCCACTCGCCCGGCTTCCCAGGATCCTGACGTCGCAGTGCTCGCCTCTCCCAAACGAGATCCTGTCCACCCCCCGCGGCGGAGCCATCTTGGAGACGTGGGCATCATCCGCATTCAACACGCAGACGTCTCCCGGCCTTGCGCCCTCAAGGAGCTCTGCTTTGGCATCTGCCACGCCCTCGATGGTCCCGCCGACCCCTTCGAGGTGGGCAAGGCCAACGTTCGTCACAACCCTGACGCCTGGCTCGCAAATCGACCCCAGCTGCCTGATCTCCCCGAACCGATCCATGCCCAGCTCCAGCACGCAGAAACCCGCCTCCGAAGGGAGCTTGAGGATGGTCAGGGGGACCCCAATCAGGTTGTTGTTGTTCCCCTCCGTCTCGTGCACGGCCCCCTCGCCCCGCATCCCCCTCAGAAGGTGGGAGACCATCGACCTGGTGGTGGTCTTCCCACAAGAACCGGTGATACCCACAACCTTCCCTGGATACTCCCTCCGGACGCTCCGCGCCAAATCATGCAGTGTGGCCAGCCCCCCCGAGCTTCCAGCCACGGACACCAGTCCAGCATTCGCCCCGTCGCCCATGCTGCGCCATTCCCGAAAAGCGAAAGAGGCTCAAAGGGTCAGGGAGGTGGTGTAACCTACGAGCAAGCGCATCGAAACCTACCTGCTGACGAATTCCTGGATCTCGGCCTCCGACTCCGTCTCGAGGACCACACCAGCGCATCCCCTCGCGAGGGCGTCCAATGCGAAGTCCCTGCCGTCGTAGCGGTCCCCTCGAATGCCAAGGAACCACGTCCCAGCCCTTGCTCCTCTGCTATCTGTGATAATGACCCCTGGTTCCCCTCCCCTTTCCACTCGACCCCCTGTGGCTTCCGCGATCTCTTCCGAGGTGAACACCACGGCGCCGCGTTCGAGACCATCCGCCTTGGCGAGGACCTTTCTGCCTCCTGCCTCCCGCTGTGGACGCCCTCGCACCTCCCGCCGCGGCACGCCCTCGCGGCCAAAGCGCAGGAGGCAACCGCCAGCACCAGCCATCTTTCTAAAATAGAGAAGTGGAGGGAGCCGGGGCGTTACCTCCAGGAGAGGGAGAGGAAGGACATCATAATCACAGAGCATGACACGAAAACAGAAACAGAAACAGAAACAGAAACAGATCGATTAGGGTCTCGGTTGGTTGGGGATCATCTGTTGGTGCTACGAATACTCCGTTACCTCCACCTCACCTCCAGGAGAGGGAGGAGAGAGGAGGAAGGACATCATAATTTCGCAGAGCATGACACACGAAAACAGAAACAAAACACAGATCGATTAGGGTCTTGGTTGGTTGGTTGGTTGGGGATCATCTGTTGGTGCTACGAATACTCCTCGCTCGACTTCTTCACATCGCGTCTATAGTAAAGTACTTGAGAATTGTTCTGAATCCAACCCTGGCGATGTCCTGGTCTTGTTTCCGCCTTCTCTCTCTGGGATTCTAGACGCGAGGCATGCCGACATTGCTCGCCGTCACGCCGTGGTCGCACGCAAAGGCACAGAGCTGGTCGTGGAAGTACTGCACCATTGGAGCGGGGCACACGCCAGCCAGCACCGCGAGCAGCCACACCCACCGCTCCGTGCCGCCGCTAACATACTCCGACCAGCACTGCTCGTACGAGTACGCCGCACCACCAGTATCGGCGCCGGTGGTGTTCAGCCCCCCCTTCTCCAGCGCCGCGTGGTACCGCTCGACGAGCCTTCGCTCGCAGCCCCTGCGCGTCTCAGCGTCCATGTGCGAGATGACAAACTGCGCCAAGTCTTGCGGCCCGCTGCCGATACCCACGAGCTCGAAATCCAGCCACTTGAGCTCGCCAGTCTCGACGCTCGCCATCGCGTTCGCCGGGTGGAAGTCGCCGTGAACCAATGTCCAAGGCCTCCGCTGAATATCCCCTTGGAACCTCTCCCAGCTGATACTGGCAATAGAGGCATCCATCAATGCCACCACGCGCTCGTCCCACGCAACCCCACCAGTGCCCACGCTCGCTCTCACCGAGGCCCACCCGTCTGAAGCCTGGCGCTGCATAGCCTCCCACTCCGCCCGGCCCTCGAGGGCCTCGTCGAGGGCCGTCACCCACCCAGCGCCCCGAAGCCAGTGGGCATGCTCCCGCAGCGCCTCGGCGTCCATCCAATACCTTGCGTGCATCGCAGCCGCTGCCACGAACGCTCTCTCGGTGAGCTCCGTTGGCTCCACCAAAGCTTTCGATTGTGACGAGCCGAAGCGCGCGAGGGCCTCGTCGAGGTTGCAGCTCCAATTGAGCGGGCTCCCCTTGCCGTAAAGGAGTCCGGCCTGGACGTGAGTACCGCTGAGGTCCTCCAGGACAACCAGTTTCCGTCCCGTCTCAGGGCAGCACACGGCGTGGAGCACCTCGGGAATGCGGAGCACCTCCGGGTCGAGCGAGGCCGCCGCCGCCGCCTCGTAGAATTTGGCCTCCCGCCACAGCGCCAGCTGCTTCCCCTTCGCCGAGGACGACTCCGTCGTCACCTTCACCACCACAGCCTTGACCACCTCGGTGTTCTTGACGCCATCTCTGCACCGGAGTTCGCATTGCAGGAGCGCGGCGCCGCTCAAGCCGCCCTCGAGGATGCGGAACTCCCCGCACGCGTAGGCTCCCGTCTTGTGGGCCAACACCTTGACCAGCGCAGCTCCATCGTCTGCTTGGAGCTCCTCCGCGCAAGGAACGCCACCACTCGGCGGGTCCAGCGCCATCGTCGCCAGCTTGAGCCGTTTCAATCGATCGATGGCGATGGGATATAAGGCTTGGGCTTGAAGGGACCAGCGAGGGCAAGGACAGAGTAACGCCGGGGTTCGTGACAGGCAACAACATGATTAAGAATTGTTCTGAATCCACCTGAAGATGCCCGGACGCCACATTGCCACCTCTTTGCACTCTTTTGGGTTCCAAGGGCAAGACGGATCCTGGCTTCGAGCCCACTGCAGAACATCAAGGTGACCTCCTCGAGCTGCCTTCCAACAAGTCTCTTCGTTCCAATCACAAGGTGGACCCTGGCTTCGAGCCCACTGCAGAACATGAAGATGACCACGGCAATCGAGGCTCACCTCGCTCATGCTCTCCGGGTCCTTTGTTCGTGCGTTCACCGTGAACAAAACCAAACCATGATGATGGCGATGAATCCCGCCCTCGCAGGGACAGCCTGTTGATCAGCTTCACGACGTCCTCACGCATCCCTTCCACCCTGCGCGCCAGGTCCTCGGCTCCGTCGCCCGCCGATAGTTCTCTTTGGAACGATTCGCAACAGGGCACATCGTGCGTTCCTTCGCGCTCTTTCAGGATGGCTTCCGCCACAGCGAGAACGTACACGCCACAGTCGTGGCAGTTTGTTTGCCTTGGTATCTCCGAAACGCTCTCCAGGCTGCCTCCCGATCCCAGGTGCCCCCGCAACTTTGCCGCAAGCGCAAGCGCTGGCGCCCGATTGGAGTCTGGAAAAGAGAAAAAGAGGAGAGAGTCAGAGTTGGCGAGTTGGCGAGATCGATTGCTTTGCTTGTCTGACTCACCTCCCATGGAATCGAAATGGTAGAAGGAAAAGGCTCCCCTCGTCCTCTCGCAGACCAGCAGCGACCAGTGCGAACCGCTGTCTGGTTGGCTCGTGTCCTCGCTGTCGTTCACCGCGGCAAAGACGAGGTCCTTTTGAGCCAACGCGAGGGGCTCCAGTATCATGTCGACCTGGTCCTGGTCAGGCATGCAGGAGATCAGGTGAACGAGGGAAGTGTGCAAGAGCTCCACCCCGAGGAGGTTGCTGAACTTGGAGCTCGTCTTCAGGTACTCGAAGTAGAAGCTGATGACCTGGTCGTTCAGCCACTCCCCTTCCATGAGGGAAAGGACGTCCCCCCTCCTCAGAAGGATGTCCCCATAGTCCAGCACGACTCTGCTGTCACCGCTCTCCTCCATCTCTCTCTCTCTCTCTCTACTCCATCTATCCATCCATTAGGTTAGAGGAGCCCCAATCGAATCCGTTAAAAGGGTGAGGAAGCCCACCACAACAACAGGGAGCTCCACAGCTTGGATGGATGACTCTCTCCTCAATGGCGCTATCGAATCATCGTTTAAGAGAGAAGGATCAAACTTATCTTATCTTATCTCGTGGCAAAACGACGCGCTTCGCACCGCTCCGCTCGTCCCACCTCCACACTCCTCTCCCTCTTTGTCTTTGCGCTGCTGAAAACCAAAAACGAGAAGAAAAAATCGGGCCTCTCCCGCCAATTTCGCATATGACGTTACTCTCCCGCCAAATTGTGACGGCTCGAGAGAAGAGGAGCGCAGACAAGGAGAGAGAAGGGAGCAAGTTGGGGATTGAGTTAGGCAATAGGCCACCGTCGTAGTGGTCTCTTGTGTTGTGTTGACGAGGTGTGCGTTTGGTGTGTGTGTGTGTGCTTGTGCTTGTGTGTTTGTTTGAGCGATGGCGGACTCCGGTTGGGTGCTTCCGGAGAAGTACGACAAGGACTTGAAGGATGAGAACGGAGAGCCTTTGAGCAAGAGTGAGTTCAAGAAGAGGCAGAAGGCCGCGAAGAAGGCCAAGGAGCAGGCGGAGAAGGCGGCAGCCAAGGCAGCCAAGCCACAGGGTGGGGCGAAGAAGAAGCAGGCGGACGAGGAGGACCTGGATCCGGCGCAGTACCACGCCAACAGGCTCAAGTACATCGAGGGGAAGAAGGCGGACAACAAGAACCCTTACCCTCACAAGTTCCATGTTGACTTGTCGGTCAGAGACTACATCGCAAAGTATGCGGATGCCATGGGGGACGGGGAGCATTTGGGCGACGTGACGGTGTCCATCGCTGGGAGGATTCTCATCAAGCGTTCTTCCGGGTCCAAGCTCCACTTTTATGACATCCAGGGCCAAGGAATGAAGGTCCAGGCGATAAGCGACCTCAGGTCGTTTGACAAGTCGGAGGAGGAGTTCCACTTGATCAACAGCGAGACGAGGAGGGGTGACATCCTTGGGGTGGTCGGAGTGCCAGGAAAGTCCAAGAGGGGAGAGCTCAGTATTTTCGTCAAGGAGATGGTCGTCCTTTCCCCTTGCTTGCACATGCCACCCTCCACCAAGGTCGGCTTCACGGACCAGGAGACCAGGTATCGCCAGAGGTACTTGGACCTCATGATCAACGCCAAGAGCAGGGATACCTTCATCGCCAGGTCGAAGATCATCCAATTCATGCGCTCGTTCCTGGACCAGAGGGAGTTCATCGAGGTCGAGACCCCGATGATGAACATGATCGCCGGAGGAGCCACCGCCAAGCCTTTCGTCACCCATCACAACGACCTCAACATGGACCTGTTCATGAGGGTGGCCCCGGAGCTCTACTTGAAGATGCTCGTCGTCGGAGGCATGGACAGGGTGTACGAGATCGGCAGGCAGTTTAGGAACGAGGGAATCGACATGACGCACAACCCCGAGTTCACCACGATGGAGTTCTACCAGGCTTACGCCGACTACCACGACTTGATGGACATGACGGAGGAGATGGTCTCTCAGCTCGTCTTGCAGGTGACCGGGTCCTACAAGGTCCAGTACCACGCCAACGGCCACGACCAGGATCCCGTGGAGATCGACTTCAGCCCTCCGTTCAAGAGGATCTCGATGCTCGATGGTCTCAAGGAGCACGGAATCGACGTCCCGCTCCCACTGGACTCGGAGGAGACTCGCCAGTACCTGATCAAGGAGCTTAAGGCCAGGGGTCTGGAATGCACCCCGCCTCACACCACGGCAAGGCTGATCGACGAGTTCGTCGCCGAGTACTTGGAGTCCAAGTGCATGAACCCAACCTTCATCTGCGACCACCCTCAGATCATGTCCCCGCTCGCAAAGTACCACAGATCCAAGCCAGGCCTGACCGAGAGGTTTGAGCTCTTCGTGAACACGAGGGAGCTGTGCAACGCTTACACCGAGTTGAACGACCCGATCGTGCAGAGGCAGCTGTTTTCTGGCCAGGCCGACGCCAAGGCCATGGGAGATGACGAGGCCCAGCTGATCGACGAGAACTTCTGCACGGCTTTGGAATACGGATTGCCTCCAACCGCCGGCTGGGGAATGGGCGTGGACAGGCTCACGATGCTTTTGACCGACCAGATCAACATCAAGGAAGTTTTGCTCTTCCCGGCGATGAAGCCGACCGATGATGCCCCCGCCCCAAAGACGGAGGAGGTGGAGAAGAAGATGGAAGAAGCCAAAATCTAAATCAACGAAACGCGCGAGCGCGGCTTCGCTTCAGTTGGAACCAAGTTATTGACGGTACATCGCATAAATACACAAATCTCTCTCGATTTCTCACGCCGCCCCGGACTGGTCGTGGAGCAAGACGTACTCCCTCGAGCTCGAGCCGAACTTCACCGTGTCCCCCTCCAGGAGCTGGTAGTACCGCTGCGGCTCCAATTTCTCCGTGTTGATGAAGCTGCCGTTGGTGCTGCCGAGGTCCATCAGGTAAGGGTACACGTGCTTCCTGGGAAATCCGGTGACAGGGTCGTCCTTCTCGATCTCCCTGAACTGCAGGACGGCGTGCTGCCCGCTGCACGACGGGTGGTCCGTCGGAAGGTCAACCACCTTCCTCTCCCTGCCGCACAGGTACATGCTCTGCCTGTGCACGTGCATGACGCCCGCCTCGCCCTCGAGAGCCTTCCCGTTCTTGAACACGTACAGGCGCCACATCTTGTCCGGAACCCTGGCTTCCGCCGGCTCCGTGTACTTGAGCTTCACGCCCTTCACAGTCAGAGTCTCCTCTGCCAAAAGCCCAGAGAGACCAAAATTCGCGGCGGGCTCCTCGACCTTGGCCGCGCCAGGCTCTTCCTGATCCTCTTGCTTGCCCCAGGTGTACTCCCGCTTGCCCTTGTCACTGCCCCCACGCTCTCCTCCTCCCCGCGCCCTGTGCCCGACGGGCGACCTCTCCCTCTCCCTCCTTCCCCTCCCCCCACTCCAACCCTCGCGCCGGACGCCGCCCTGGCTCCGGCGATACAGCTCCTCCTGGGAAGGCACTCCCGTCCCCTCCGACCCCTTGGCTTCCCCCGTCCCCTCTCTCTCCTCCCCACCCTCCTCCCTCCTCCTCTCCTCCTCCTGCCTCTCCCTCAACTTGTTGAACCGCTCCCGCTCCAAGTTCGCTTCCTTCACCGCATCCCCGTACGTCCGCAGCTTCGCCGCCCCACTCCCCCTCGCCGCAGCAGCAGCAAACGGGTCCACCCTCGGCGGACTCAACTGCCTGTTCAACCTCCTCTTGTGGTACTCAGACTCCCTATCGATGATCCTCCTCGACCCTCCCAACAAGTCTTCGTGCTCCTCCCCTTCCCCATCCCCTTCCGCCTCCGTCGGAATAACCAAGTCCTTGGGAGCAGTATACGACGCAAGCTTCCGCGCCACAACCCCCTTCCCTCCCTCCTCCTCCTCCTCGTAGTTCCCCAACCAATCCATCCCTCCTCTCCTCTCTCTCTCTCTCTCTCTCTCTCTCTCTCTCTCTCTCTGCAGACAGAACCAGCGGACGGACGGCGACCAGCGACGAGGAACACGAGGGAGGCGGTGGCGTCGCGCGGGGGTGGCGATCGTGTCAAGGACAACAGCCTCCAGCCTTGCTCCTCTCTCTCTCTCTCTTTCTTGTTTCCTTCGCGTTGAAGTGAAGCGTCGTCGTCATCCAGCCAGCTGCAAAACTTGGTGAGCCAGGCATTGACTCAAGCTGCTTTTGGTCAGGGGAAGGCAAAAGGAATCGGTGGTGGCTCTGGCGCGGTTGATTGATCCTCCTCCAAGGGTTGGTTGGTTGTTGACCTTGCTCCTTGTCTGGTCCAGGAAGTCACTTGAAGGGGAAGCTCTGCTGTTGTTGGATTGCTTTGACATCTGTCATCGTCAACACCACCACCATGCCTGTGACAAAGACGTCCATGGGGTTGGTAGGGATCGGGATGGCGTGTGCTGCCGCTTGTAGGGTTGCTTGGGCAAACAAGACAAAGTGGGCGTACGCCGATCCAGTGTATCGGATAGGGTACGTATGCATGTGGCCCACAGCGGGTACTGGAGTTATGCTGATGGTGCAACCGGAGAACGAGAACGTGGTGGAGGTAAGGAAACCCTGTGATGATGTTTGAGTGAGGGATCTTCGGCGCCCCTGGTGCGATGTTCAAGACCACTCATTCGATTGCTGGATCCGCAAGCCGTGAAAGCTAACTCGCGTCGTCGTCGATTTGTCTGTGGCTGCGCGTGACGCGCTTGGCGAAAAGAAATTGTACAAGAGCGGTCACATTGACAAGGAGAAGTACGAAGAGCTCCGAGCGAAGCACGAGAGCGGCGCAGGGGATTCTTCCTCCTCCTGACGTGGGCAGAGAGAACACCAATAGATAGAGTTAAATGAGATATTGTACACAAATTGGATCGTCCGCTCCCAAACTAATCCCCGATGACGCCAGGGAGTTGCGCTTCCTCTTGGTGCAGGTCCGGGCTCCCCTCCGGCTCCTCGGGCGATTCGACGTCCTTCACCGCATAGACGGCCTCCGGCGATCCGGGTTTCGGGATCGGCGAAGACGATTTCAGGGAGGAGGGTGACTGTTGCATTTGCATGTCGTCCTTCTCCACCCTCTTCTCCCCTTCGGCTTGCTCCTGATGTTTTGCCTCCTCCTCCGCCCTCTTGCTCTCCTCCTGCCTCAAGGCCTTCATTTTCTCGACCCTCTCCCTCCTCTCTGCCATCTTCTTCTCTTGCTTCTCCTTCTCGATCCGGACGTCGGTCTTGATTCTTTCTTCCAGGGAAGTGTATTGCACGTTGGCCGTGTGCACGAGCCACCTCACGCCCTCCATGAAGCTCTCGCTTGGTGTGGACCCTTCCTTCCCCTTGGCACTGCACTCCACGCACAAGTGGTTGCACTTCAAGGCATCAAGCTCCAAGTAGTCTGTCAAGTCGTTCGCTGTCATCGTATTGGTGAGGTCCTGCTTGTTCGCACAAACCAGCAGGGGCTTCCCCTACTCCTCCACGTGGTTGGCCAGTGAGAGCAATGCAAAGTCAGACGCACGGATGCACGGAGTTGTCTGCCGGATCGGATCGGATGGAACTTACCCTGGCGTAGGCGTGGGAGGTGGCCTCCTGGAACGCCGTCTTGGCTTCCGAGAGCCGCGCTTCGTCGGAAGCGTCCACGACGAATATGATGCCATGAACCTCGGCATAATAATTTTCCCAGATCCTTCGTATCGAGCTTCCACCTCCGAGATCGTAAACCTCGACAGATACGTTCGAGAGCTCCACCTTCTCGCTGTTGAACCCCCACGTCTGGGAGGCGTCCTCTGTGGGCTCACCCTTGAGGGCCGCCATGCACGTGGTCTTGCCCGCCTTGTCGAGTCCCAGGAACACCAATGTGAACGACCTGGGTGCTCCCTTCTTCTTGAAGTGCTGGTACAAGTTTCTCATGAGGCCAAACATCGTTGCTCCTTGGAAGAAAAAAAATATAGAAACACACAGCTACCCAATCCCTCCTGCACCACCTCGTGCACTACTCAAAGATTTCGTGCAGGACTTGGTCTCTCTCTTTCCTTCCAGCGTCCCTTGGGCTACCTACGAATCCAGGTGCTCATGTCTGCCCGCCGACTATCCTCTCCCAGCGCCACTCCCGTTTCCGACTCTGTTGTTTGTTGTCATCCATCAGTCAGCCGTGTTGTGTTGTGTTGTGTTGTCCCAACCGGTCCAAAGGTATCTTCAGTTAGTTCATGCTGAACCAGTGCGCCATTTTTCACAAGGGAGGACTCTTTCGAAAGAGGAGAGCACCATCTTTCCTTCAGTTTCCCTCATCACCGCTCTTCCCATCGTCTTGGCCCTCCACTTACCTCTCAGTAGCGTCCCTTGCCTCCATGTCACTCTGGGCCAAAAACTGGGGACCAAGATTATTTTGAACGATAATAAATTAACAATTGTTCAGGCGTTATCGTATACAAGGATGAGGTTCCTGTGCTGCGAGAGGAAGGAGAGAGAATGTTGCATCCTCGTGCCCCTCCCTCTCCTCCTCTCTCCTGACTCACTCCAGCACCACCTTGCTTGCTGCAGTGCCTCGATCCCATCACCATCATCATCGTCATGGCGATGGTGGACAAGTTCGATAGACTTTTGCAGAGGCAAAGGCAAACAAGGGGAACAGTCGGTGAGCCTGCTGCGCTCGGGACCGTGGAGGCGTCACTCGAAGAGAGCGGAGATGAAGGGGATGATTTGGGACCCAGGGAATCGTCCAAGAATTCCTCTCGCCGCTGCGACCTCGCTGAACGAGGAAACAGAGTCGCCCCTCGTGGGGGTTCGGCGTACCAGCGAATCAAGGCATTTCTGCCTGTACTCTTCCGTGATGGCGTAAGGCAGCTTCACGCTCTCGGTCGGCACGCACTTGCTCAGGCTCTCCTCCCCTGAGAGCTCCAAGATGTCGCTCACCTTTGCCGAAACGAAGGGTACGGGCTCGTGAGAGTGGTCTTTGAGGAATTCCACCGGGGTGCTGTGGTCACCTGTGCAGCAGATGTAGTACTTTAGGGCTCCGTTGCTCTCCCTCTCCTTCTCCCAGAGCCTCTTCACCAGCTGGCCTACCATGACGTCCGCGGCCGCGATGAGGTCCCTCTTCAAGTCGACGTTTCCATCGTGGCTGGCGTCGTCCACAGCTTTCACGTGGAGGAACCCCATCCTGCTGCCGGCCTCCCCTTGGTCCCCCGATTCGCCGGTCGCGCCCCAGGACAGGGCGTCGACAATGGTGTCCATCTTTGGCGTGAGGTTCGTGTGGTAGTCCCCCGTGGCCCCCGGAGCGCTCACGACCTCGATCCCGAGCGAGGCACCGATTCCGGCGATGACTTTTGTGGGTGCGACCATGCAGGCCTTGAATCCGTGCTTGCTCTCGAAGGGCTCCACGTCGAGAAGCTCGCCGCACCCCCTGAGAAGGACGCAGTTCGCAGGATTCTTTCCAACCGATTCTCTCTCCTGGTTGACGGGATGGGTTCCCAGCATCTTCCTGATGGTGTCCGAAACCTCGTTGACCACTTTTGCCGTGTACGCCGCTTCCTCGGTCTCGTCCAGTGGCTCAGCCACCAGGAGCTTCAAGTTGTCCTTCAAGGGATCGGTGCTCGATATCCGATCGCACAGCCCCGGCCCCTCCACCACCAGGCCACACCTGTGCTCGGTCGCGTACTTCACTCGAACTCTATTCTTGGGAAAGGAAGGCAAGACCGTCTCGTCCAGGTACTCGCACAGGATGGGTCCCTCTCTCTCAAAGTTCCTGTCACACCGCCTCGCAGTCACCACCCCAGTCTCCTCCTCCATCGTCGCAAAGTTGCACTTGAAAGCAATCTCCCCTGGCTTCATGCTCAAGCCTGCTCCAAGGCTCTCGAAGGCTCCTCTCCCTCTATAGTACTCCCTCGGGTCGTACCCAAACAGAGAGAGGTGGGCCGTGTCGCTCCCTGTCGCACCCGAGCACTACGCGTCAGCCTCGCCGTCATCCACGCTTGAGAGAGAGAGAGTATGATGGATGGATGGATGGATGGATGGATGGATGGATGGACTTACCGCAAGCTAATCCCGGTTCGACGGGGTCCATGAGTCCACTAGCGCCCGCCCTTGCGACAAGGTCGAGGAAGGGAGTGAAAGCCTCCGCCAGGGGCGTGTTACCCTCGTACTCGTTGATGGAGAGGTCGCCCAGGCCGTCGATGAGTACCCAGACAACCCGGGCCTTGGAGTCCTTGGGCGCCATCGCCATGGCCTCTTTGATCATCAGCAGCTGAAGCTGGCCAGTGCTGAGGAGGAAGGGGAAAGGAAGGGAAAGGAGTTGGGCATCATGGAGGTGAAAGGTGGATCGCACTATGACTCGGATAGGATGGTGGGCACGGCAGTTCGCCTATTGGACTTTCCAAGGGCACCTCAATGTTGCCCCGTTGTGAAACAGTCTTCAGTAGAGTTTGGACGGCTGCTGAGCCGAAAATATGGATCCCAAGTAAAGTTGAGGTGAACCTGGCTTGCTTTTGGATTTATTTCACGTGATCGAGGAGAATGAGTCTTGTGGCCTTCCTTGGCCTCCCGTGGCGCCGCTAGGGCGAAGACTTTGGGGGCAGGGGGAGGAGCATCGACACTGTCTTCTGGTAGGACTCGTACGCGGGGTACTTCTTCAGACTAATCGCTTCCGTGAGCGGCGTGGACCCTTGGAACAAGAGGCTGAGGAGAACGGCACCGGCAATCGTCCAGTTCAACACCTCGGGCTCCGCCGAATCCTGCTGGGCGGCCATGCCCAGCGCGCCCAAGATTTTGTCCAGGAAGCCTTGCGGAGGTGGCTGCGGCTTCCCCAGCGACGATGCCACGGAGAAGAGGTAAAAGCACCACCACATGGACTGCTCCGCAAAGAAGTTCGGGTGCCTGGAGTACCTGAACAGTCCGCTGGTCAGGAAGCCACGCTTGTAATCGCCCTTGAGGTGCTTCAGGCGCTTCATCTTGTTGTACTTGGATTGCTGAAACTGCCACTGCTGCTGGTCTGCGGCCGTTTCGAGGACGAGCATGCAAACAAAACCCGCCGCCGCTGCGAGGTCCCAGTTGTTCAAGGGCGCCCCCCTGTTGTTGTACGCGACCAGTGCCGGGGTCGCAATCAGCCAGAGGAGAAAGTGCTGGTACCCGCAGATGAACCCGACGTTGAAGAGCTGCCACAGGAAAGCGTTTCCCTTGAACCAGGACTTGACGATGGGCCACCTGTAGTCCTCGTTCCCGATTTGGTAGCCCCCCTTGCGGTAAAAGTTGTACGACAGGCGGAGGCCCCAAGCGGTCGCCAGGGAGGCCATGATGACGAGCCTCGGGTCGTAGTCCCCGTGCACGGCGTATAGAGTCGCGTACGCGAAGGGCGTCACAGACCACAGCCGGTCCACGAAAGAGTAGTCCCCTGTGAACCAGGAAGCCACCAAACAGAAGACCATGCAGGATCCGCAGAGGATCACGCTCGCTTCGAACGGTCCCTCCGCCTCCACCGCGCTCGCCCTCGCCTCCCCCAGCGCTCCCACCACGAACCCCCTCAAGTCCTCCAACATCATCATCATCATCATCGTCATCATCATCATCAAACAAACAAACTCAATCCCAAAACGAAAACGGGTCGAGTGAGGGCTCTTTCGAAAGCTCCCGAGCTCTACCTTGGCGTGATACTGGTCGGAGAGCGCACCAAGACCCTGCCCTCTCCCCAGGAGGAACGAATCACGATAGATAGCAACCCACAAAGCTCCTTCCCGCCAGTTCGAGTGGAAAAAATGCAAAGTTTTTTTGGCGGGAGATGGGCGATGGCGACCAGGAGGAGGTGGATAAAGTTGTGCCGCGTGGGTCTGCACGATGCGCGGGTCTCTTGCTCGATGGTGGGATTCGCGGCGGCACCCCGAGAACCGCCATCGATGGTGAAGGAGACCAAGTTCAAGCGGAGCGGAGAAAACAATGGTGTCCTCCATCCATTTCCATGGAGAAGTTGTTTGTGGCCACGGCATCTGCCACGTCGTGCAGGAAGCCTCGGCCTCGGGGGGAGTCACAGTGGCCGATTCTACGGGTCTTTGGCGACGTGGGGGAACGGTGAGTTGTGCGGGGGTGTGATCTGTCACTCCTGCACCATCCAACAAAAGCTTTCCTTCGTCACAGCAGCTTGCAGTACTGACCCGCTGGTGACCTGACCTGTTTCGGATGCTTGGGGACCAAGGCGATCTCGGCAGGCTCGGCCACGGCGAGGAGTGCGGTAACGTGGAGGTCCCGGTGTTCTGCTCGAGTCTGGAGGGTGTGAGCGTGCACAGTGTGTCTTCGGGGGGGGCGCACACGCTCCTGCTGGATGGTGAAGGAAGGGTGTACGCGATGGGCCTGAACGAACGTGGGCAGCTTGGATTGGGAACGGACGAGGAGTTCGTGGCCACGCCGACGCGAGTGGCCTCGCTCGAGGGAACTCGGGTCAGGCAGGTCTGCGCCGGGAGGGACCACAGCGCGGTGCTGACTCGAGACGGGAGAGTCTTCGCCGCGGGGTCGAACAGGAAAGGCAAGCTTGGGCTCGGGAAGGGGAGCCCGAGGTCGGTCTCGACGTTCGAGCCCGTCTCGTCCCTCGGGGGTTACGAGATCGACAGGATCGCCCTGGGAGCGATGCACATGGCTTGCGTGTCGAGCCAAGGCGAGGTTTTCACCTGGGGCGCTAGCGACTACGGTGTGTTGGGCCACGGCATGGTGAAGCGATTCATTTTCATCTCTTCCAAGGACGAGTGGACGCCAAGAAAAGTCATGCACTTCGAGGAGAGCTCGATCAGGGTGGCCTCCATCTCTTGCGGGGACACGTACACCGGGTGCGTGGACGACTCCGGCGGGGTCCACACTTGGGGTCAGGGGAGCTTCTGGAAGCTGGGCCACGAAAGGGACGTGGACGCGTGGGTGCCGGGGAGGGTGGCCGGGCTGAGCTACATCAAGAAGTTAGCCCTCGGGACGACGCACTCGATGGCGTTGGCCCACAACGGCAGCGTGTACGTGTGGGGCGCGAACCAGAACGGGTGCCTGGGCACGGGGAGGAAGGGCTCGAGCAACCTGAGGGTGCCTCAGAAGCTGGAGCTTGACGAGGACGTCGTCGACATCAGCTGCGGGTGGAAGCACTCCGCCGCCGTGACGAGGGAGGGGAAGCTGTTCACCTGGGGCTGGGGCGGATCCATGGGCACTTCAGCGCTGTACGACTCGGGCGGCCAGCTCGGCCATGACAACGTGTTCGATTACTGGGAGCCCACGCTCTGCAAGCCGCCCGCGGGGGGCAAGGGGAGCACGGTCGCGGACAAGGTTTCGTGCGGCTTCAACCACACCAGCGCCATCTTTTCCTCCGTTTAAAATAGTAACTAGTAACCAGTAACAATAATAATAATAATGTGTGTATGTATTTGTTGTGCAATGTGTGATTCATCGTCTTGGAGCCCGCCCTCTCTCTCTCTCTCTCTCAAAGAGGATCAGGATCACCCCCACCCTCACCCATTGTCTCTGTCTCTGTCTCTGTCTCTGTCTAGGGAATGAATGGAATGACAATGACAGGGCAAGACCCCGAGAGCATCGAGGAAAGGTGTGCTCTTGTCCCCCCCTCATTACCATTCTCTTGCTCTTGTCCCCCCCTCATTGTCATTCTCTTGCTCTTGTTCCCCCTCCTTCCTCATGATCATGATCTCGTGCTACTCCTCTCCGAACGAAACGTTCTCATTGGTGAAAGGAAGGAAACGGACGAGGGCGAGGACGACGACGACGAGGGCGACGAGGACGACGACGACGAGGACAGGGCGTCGTAGAGTGAGAGGACGGCTGTCAAGTGTTGACGCGAGATGAAGATGGACGACGTGTATGGCGAGGACCCCGCAGGGAAGGGGAACGACAAGGGGTCTGGACCCATCGGATGGATCAAGAACAAGTTGGGGAACATGAGGGAAGCCAACCCTGCTTTGTTCTCTTTCGCCACGGGTTGCGTCGTCGGTGGAATCGTGCTCTTGGTCCGTGGCACGAACTTGAACTTGTGCCTGCCGGGCTCGTCCTGCTCGAAGAGCAAGGGAGGAGCGAAGAAGAGGAGCAACGGGCCGAAGATCAAGGTGACCGTCCAGGAGGACCAGACGCTTGGCGATATTCTCGTCAAGTACGTGGGCGATTACACGGAAGCGAACGTGAGCCAGATCGTCAAGGACAACAAGCTCAAGAACGCTAACTTGATACTTCCGGGCCAGGTGCTCTTGGTGACGGACAACAGGCAGATCGAGGCCAAGGTGGCGACGCCACGCTCGACGGCGACGCAGGCTCCTGCTGCCGCTCCCGCCAAGGTCACGAAGCCTGCCAAGGAGGAGAAGAAGCCCAAGCAGGCGAAGAAGAAGGCGAGGAAGACCGCGCAGAGGAAGAGGCAGGCTCCAGCCAAGGTGGCCAACAAGAAGAAGGTAAGTTGGTAGGGTTTAACCCGTTTGCTATGTCGTTTTGGGGGGGCTGCTGGAACACGGCCACCCGGGTGCGACGCCTGGCTGACTGACTCTTCGCTTTCTGTGTCGCACTACGACAGTCGGAGGCGGAAGCATCGAAGAAGAGGGCGCAAGAGGAGAGCAAGAAGGCAAAGGAAGTCGCGAAACCCAAGAAGGAGGAACCGAAGAAGGAGGTCAAGTCCAAGGACAATGGGAAGAAGCAAGGTGGCCAGAACAAGAAAGCAGAGGGAAAGAAGGGTTTCCTCTTCTTTGGCAAAAAGAATTGACGAGGCACCGCCACCGCCGTCGTGATGATGATGCTGATGCCTCCAGCTCGGGATCCTTGCGCGCAAACTCTTGATGTATAAGAAATAAAAAATGTTCAACGCCGACAAATTTTTTGTTTGCACGACCCGGCGGCAGCATTGTCTTCCCTCGCCCCGCCTCATACTTGCACAGTCTCCTTCCCGCTGAGCTCGCCCTCCTGCAGCAAGTCCATCACCTGGCTGTAGTAGTCGTCCGGCGGGTTCTCCTTCCTCTCTAGAGCTGCCTCCAAGACTTGGTTGAACACCTTGACAACGTTCGTCCCATCGCTCGCGGAGACGAAGAAGAAGGGCAAGTTCCTCTTCGTCGCAAAGTTGAAGGACTTTGAGGTGACCTGCAACACAAGAAGCAAAAGGACGGAGAGTAAAGTCAGTTTCCTTGCACGAATGAAATGACGAGCGCACGCGGTCCGCACCGAGGCGACGGAAGGAGTCCCACCTTGTAATCAATGTCAATCTTGTTCGCCACCACGAAGGTTGGAATCCCTTCGCAATATTCCTGGAGCTCCTTGTACCATCGATCCAGGTTCTTGTACGTCAGCTTCCTGGTCACGTCGAAGACCAGGATGCAAACGTGGGCCTGATAGTAGTAGGAGGGATGAAGCTTGTTGAATTTTTCCTGGCCAGCCGTGTCCCAGAAGACAACAGGAACCTCGTCGCCATCCGCTTTCTTCCAGACGTGGTTGTAAATGGTAACTGCATACGTGGAGAGTCTGTGCGGGACGTACCCCTCGAGCAAGAAACGCTCGATGAGCTTGGACTTCCCAGCAGCAGCGTCACCGAGCAAGATGACCTTCAGGGCGTTGCTCTTCATCACCTGGGGCATCCATGATTGAGCGAGGTCCAGAACGAAATCAAAAGCAACAAGGAAAGGAAAGCCCAGCGGTGTTTAGATCACCAACCGTCGCTGCGACCCCACACTCGATTTGCTTCTTCAAGTCTCGACAGAGTTTCGATATCTTATCCTATCTCGATCTGGGACTCACCTTCTCCAAAGTGGCTCCGTCGTTGGAGCTCGTGGAGGCATCGCCTGCTGGATCGGTTCCAGTCGCCATGGTCTCTGCTACCCTTCGCTTCCCTCTGCGCCTCTGTGCGTGCGTGCGTGTGTGTGTGTGTCTCCAAAGCTGTCAAATGAGAGTATTATCAGGCAGCACCAAACCAAAGTCTTTGGCTGGTTTCACAACGGAGTGCAGGACTTTTTAGAAAGAGTTGCACGACAACGAGAGCCTCAAGATGACACGATGAGTCCTGCCACCGCCTATCCCCTTCTTGCTCACTACCTTGGCTTCCCTTGGACCGGGGGAAGTGACTCAAGCAAGTGTCTATCCCTATCCCTGTTCTATACTCCAGACCAAACCAAAGTCTCTGGCTAGTTTCACAACGGAGTGCAGGACTTTTTAGAAAGAGTTGCACGACAACGAGAGCCTCAAGATGACACGATGAGTCCTGCCACCGCCTATCCCCTTCTTGCTCACTACCTTGGCTTCCCTTGGACCGGGGGAAGTGACTCAAGCAAGTGTCTATCCCTATCCCTGTTCTATACTCCAGACCAAACCAAAGTCTCTGGCTAGTTTCACAACGGAGTGCAGGACTTTTTAGAAAGAGTTGCACGACAACAAGAGACTAAAGATGACGCGATGAGTCCTGCCACCGCCTCACCGTTCACTGCCTAGGCCTGAGAAGCGACTCGAAGTGTTGGTGATGCTCCTCCCCTCCTTCAAGGTTTTGAATCGGAAATCGGGGCCAAGGTTCCATCTTGGGTGTAATCTTAGTGTTTGACTCAATTGGACTTTCCTTCCTGGAGACTTTGGAGGGGAAGAAGAAGGGCGTGAAGACTTTGCCTTGGGGAGGAAAGGACTTGGCTGGAATCGTGGCAAGGACTGAACCATCCGATACCTCGTCTCTCAAGCTTTCCATTGGTACCCACATTGTCCGGGTTTGGTCTCGGGACAAGGTCACAAGGGGGTTGGTGGACACCGAGTTCGGCGTGTGTGAGCTTAGGGAAGAAGCTCCAGGGCCAAGGAACAGCGAGGGGTTGCCCTTGTGGGTCTCGGAGGTGGCGTGGCTCGGGAGTGGCGAGCTCAAGACGGTACAAGATTGAAATCTTGGAACCACCAGCGGTGCATCTGTTGGGCTGGCTTGGGAAGGAAAGGGTTTTAGACGAGGCTGGAGATGTGCGAGGAGGGGAGGAGTCCCCCGTGTTCCTGAAGAGAGGAAGCTTTGGTTCATAAAGACTCCGCCCGGGTTCGGTTGGATTGGGAAAACCTCTGGAGACTGAGAGATTGGTCCGACACTAGGGACGCTTGACAGGACTTGAAGGACAAGGAGAGAGAGAGAGAGAGAGAGAGAGAGAGAGAGAGAGAGATGGGCGAGAGCAAGCCTAGCACTGCTGAGAGGAGGTCGCCTGAGCGGAGGGGCGGGTCGCCTCCATCCCGAACGAGGACGCCTAGGACGCCCAGATCGGTTGTTCCGATGCAAGACATCATGGAGAAGATCAGTCAGAAGGCCGAGGACCAGAGCCCCGAAGCGCAGCAGAGGAAAGCTTCTATGGTCATAGACGAGGAGGCGCCCAAGGTTGGAGGCAACGCGACGCAGAGGACGGAGAAGAAGAAAATGGCTGGAAGGCGCGCGTCGCTGATTCCGGGCGACCTCCACCTCCCGAAGAAGGGGAAGGCGTTGGAGCAGAAGATCAAGTCCGGCCAAGTCGCGCGACTGAACTTGGAGACGGAGGAAAAGGACGAAATAAGAGACGAGGTGGAGAAAGAAGCGCAGCTGTTCACTGCTAGGAGAGGCCACAGGCGGTCGATCATGATGACAGCGAGCGACTTCCGGCGGAATCAAGACGCCGACGAGGAGAGGTACATCGCCAAGAACGCTAGCTTTCACATCAATACTTTGATTGACCTGAAAAAGGCCTTTGACCAGGCTGACGAGGATGGGAGCGGCGCCTTGGACGAAGAGGAGTTCGTGAACGCCTTCAGAAACGTCAAGGGCATCAAGGGCTACAAGACAGAGGAGCAGCTTTGCCATCTCTTCATGAAGATTGATGCGAACAGCGACGGTACCGTCGATTGGGACGAGTTCACGAATCACATTCTTCTCGAGCAGTCCAGGTACATGGCAACGGAGGACGAAGAGCTTGCCCAGGCCCTGTACGAGGATGACGACGACAAGGTCAAGGAATCAGGAGAGCCAGTGGACGGCGAGAAAAAGAAGAGGAATGAGAGGCACAGGGGAAGGGGCGACAGCTCGAGCATGAAGAAGCTCGACCGCCTCAAGGCGATGCAGACAACGAACGAGAGGATAGAGACCAAGGCCCACCTCCAGCATCTTGACATGATCGAGAAGATCGAGTGGCTTCCGCAGCTCAAGAGTTACATTTCGGCTGGCAGGGACGGCCTGCTCAAGCTGTGGTCGGACAAGCTTGCCCCCCAGCGGACCATCAGGAACGGCAAGGGCTGGATCACTGATATTGCCCTGATGTCGTCGCAGCCCATGGCAGTCTGCAGCAACGAGCGGACCATCAGTTTCTACGACTCGTATAGGACTTCCCTCGATGAGCTGGGGAGAATTGTGAACCTTGACAACGTCCCGTTGTGGTGCGAGTACATCAGGCAGAGCGACCACGACCTCTTCCTGTACGCTGACGAGATGGGGTTCATCTACAACTACGTTCTCGAGGACCAGTGGGGAGCGGACACGACCGGACCGAGTGCCGAAGTGGAAGTCGGGAGCAAGAAGCTTCAGGGCATGAGACTGACGGGTCCGATCCAAGTGCACAACGACTGGATCACCATGTTCAAGCAACAGAGCCAGTCCACCACGCTGGACCTTATCACCTCCTCCATGGACTGCTATGTCAAGCTCTTCGATCTGGAGAAGAGGGAGACTAAGTGGCAGGTCCTGGCGCACACCAGGGGCGTCTACGGGTTCGACGTCTGCAAGGCGTTCAACTTCATCGCGACTTGTGGCGTGGAGAGGGACATCATGTTGTGGAACCCGTTCACGGGAAGATCGATCGGGATGCTCACGGGGCACACGGCCTCGGTGCAGAAGGTGATTGTGGTCGAGGATGACAACCAGCTCATAAGTCTTTCCACCGACAAGTGCATCAAGATTTGGGATTTGAGGACCAACAAGTGCATGCAGACCATCGTGGACAAGGAGCACTACTGGCCGGAGAACAAGATCACCTCCCTCATGTTCAACCCGGTGAAGAAGTGCATCGTTTCAGGGGCAGTGAAGCTGAAAGAGAGGCATCGGATCAAAAAGTCGAACTTGCAGGCCTCCAACCCCCTGGTCTTCGGCCTCTTCAACTGGAACTTCGGCCAAGTCGTGACGGGAGATGCGCACTGCACGGTGAACGTGTACAACGTGGAGACCGGCGAAAAGGTCTTTGCTTTTGATGACGTGCACCAGAACTCCACCTTGTCCGCCTGGTCTTTCGACAACAGCGGAAGGAGGCTGCTCACCGGGGGTCAGGATGGGACGCTGAAGATGTGGAACTTCAACAACGGTCAGTGCCTCAAGGTGTTCAACGGCTTCGGGGAGGACGAGATCACTTGCGTGGCCTACGTCCAGGAAGGCAGCAACAAGTACGTCGCCGCGGGAGGATGGAACAGCAAGGTTTGCATCTGGGAGGACAACCATCAGAACAAGGCCAAGGTTCTCAGGAGGCTGGAGGGTCACGTGGACGACATCTCCTGCATGTGCTTCTGCCCCATCTCAACAGCTGCTGTGATCCTTGCCACGGGAGGGTATGACGGGGAGATCGTGCTGTGGAAGCTCGACGGGATTATGAAGGGCAGGCTGAACCCCCCCAAGGACGAGGACGATGACCTGTCGCCCAAGAACCTCGAGAGGTTGATTTTCATACCGGAGAAGAGCAACATGCTGCTTGCCCTGAGGAACGACGGCAAGTTCTTCGTCTGGAACGTCGTCAATGCTTCCTTGGAGCACTCCCTCAAGCTCGGGCACAAGAAGAAGGCCATGCTGAGGTCCATGTGCATCGACGACGAGTGTGGTATGCTTTTCACGGCGGATTCCATGGGCTACGTGATAGCCTGGAGTTTCGGGGACTTCGAGGGAGACTCGGACCAGCTGCTGAGGCACCAGTTCTGCTTCAGGGCTCACGAGAAGGTGGTGGTTGCCGTGGAATACGTTCCCAAGTACTCGTTGATCCTGACCGCTTCCACGGACGGCCGCTCCAGGCTTTGGACGGCAAACGGCGTGAAGATCGGGGAGTTCGGGCAGAGCAGGCCCTGGCAGATGCACAGGTGGCACACCTATGCCCAGAGGCAGCCCGACCACGTGGAGATCGACCAGTGGGCGGACGAGTCGGACGAGGAGGAGGCGGACAGCCAGTCTGACATCGACATGGAGGTGGTCGCCCTGAAGGACGACAACTACGACGATGACTATGACGAGGGGGCCTACTACCTGGAGCAGCAGAGGATGAACTTTTTCGGCGTGGGTCGAAAGGACAAGGCCATGAGCCGGCGCAAGAAGAACACGAACTTCGACCTCGTCCTGCAGAGAAGGCTGCCCCTGAAGAACCTGTCGCCCATCGAGCCCCCAAAGTCCTACAGGGAGCCTGGAGGGAGCCGATCCAAGCAGGCCTCGCGCAAGTAAGATTTTATTGCTTGTCCTGTACACTATTTGTTATTTCAATACTTCTCGGGCAAGGCTTTGCTAACGTTTCCCCCATTTGGTTCGCAACGTACGCGGCGGTCCCGTGTTGGCGGCGGCAACGATGATGATGAGAAAAGCTCATGATGGCACAGAGTGATATTTGTATCTACATGTTGCTTATACTCTCTCCTAGCGCTTGCTTGACCTGGTTGACCTGACGTACAGTCTCCCACCTCACTCTTCCTCCTTGACCTTGACGATGGAACGGGCCGTCTTGCTTCGTGTTCTCTTCGACGACGGACGGCGAGGAGCCTTGCAGAGCCCGACCTCCTCGAGGTACTCTCTCTTCACAATGCATTGTTCCTTGTCGCTCAGCTTAAGAGATGTGTCCGCAAAGATGATCTCAACGCCTCGTTGCAGTCCGCGATCTTCTCCGGGGACTTGCTGTCATAACGCTGGGCCTCCTGCACGGCTTCGGCGTACTCCTCCTCCGTCATCAGGCCGGACTCGAGAGCCTCTCTCAAATCCAAAGCATAGGGAGAAGGAGAACTCGTCGTGATGTTGTTGTTGTTGGCGGTGGTGTTGGAGTCCTCCTCATTCAGGTTGTCGGCGGTTGATCGATTCAAGTATTCCTTGGCAATGGCATAACTTCCACGTTCAGTGCGAACAAAGCGGGGGCTCTGTGAACACGCACAACAGACAGTGACCCGCATTATCTCAACATCAGTAGAAACAGAATCATTCATACGCCTGAACACATACAACTTCTTCGCCCGGATCAGATCAAGAATCTCTTTGACGCGCAACCTCTCTCCCGCACCTTGAAGAACGCGATAGATGGCAGCCACAAGAGTTCTCTTTCCATTCCTAGTCTTGATAGGACGTGCGTTGCCTCCCATCATAGTCACCTGCGATGACCCAGGCTGGAAGGACGAACCCGCAACACCACTACCCTCCTCACTGCCACTCTCCTCTTCGATGATGGTGGTGGAGCCCGTCAAGAAGGTCTGCATAGACTCTCCGTCCACGTCCATGGCCATGACACCTGGGGGCAACCCTCCCTTGTCATCATCACCACCGTCCCCGTCCTCGCACAAAGTCCTCGACAAGCACCTTTCCTCTCCCCGTCGTGTTGCGTCGACAAATCAAGCGGCGTTATTGGACGTTATCCGAAAAAGTTCAGGCTGCTGGCGAGTTTGGCGACGAGGTTGAGGACGGGCGAGAGAGAGTGAGGAGCGGTGAATGCGACGAAAGGGAAGCACAAGTCTCGGGTTTTCGACACGTACCTCGCTCGGTAAGTTTGGCCTCCGGAGCGCTGCGTTGTGAAGGAGTTTGAGAGACAGGCACGGCACGGCACGAGCGTTCTGCAGCGAGGAAGGATGAGTGCCTCGGGTGGCGGAAACGATGGGTTCACGGCGGAGAACAATGTTGGGCTCGCGTTTGGGCTGAACATCCTTGCGGGAGCGTGCACGGGGATCGGCGCAGTCGCTGTGGTGTTGAAGAAGGACATCAGTCCGCCGGTGACGGGAGGGATCCTGAGCCTCAGCGCGGGAGTCATGGTCTTCGTGTCCTTCGTGGACATCTACATGTCAAAGTAAGTCCCGCGGGTGGCGCGAGAACGAGGCCTCTTCCCTCCTTTGTCCTAACTCTCCTCTGCCTCCCTCAACTTGCAGGAGCTATGGGGCTTTCAAGAAGTACTTCAAGGAGGGTCAGTCGATGGACGACGACCTCTCGGATGCCAGGGCTTTCCAGGTGTCCATGGCCAGCTTCTTCGGTGGGATAGTCGTCACCATGGCCTTGAACTACCTCGTGCACCTGATTCAGGGCCTCATGGACAAGAGGGACGCTGAGAGGGGGCGCCCGAGAGACGGGGAGGAGCCAAAGGCAGAGGTGCTGGACCTCGAGAAGGATGACGGTCCTCCGGCGGAGGGAGGGGAGGGCGGCTCGGAGGAGAAGGAGAGCAAGCAAGTGGGAAGGGTGCGACTTGTCAAGTCGGGCTTGATCGCCGCCGTCGCCATTGCGCTGCACAACTTTCCCGAAGGGTTGGCGACATTCATGGCTGCACTCGTGGACACGAAGCTTGGGGCGGCCATGGCCATCGCCATCGCGATACACAACATTCCCGAGGGCATGGCGGTGGCTATGCCAATCTACAAGGCCACGAATTCGAGGTGGAAGGCCATCCTCCTGGGCACTCTCAGTGGCCTGACGGAGCCCTTGGGTGGAGTGGTGGGCTACCTCGCCGTTGTGAACACGGGGATGAGCCCGCTGACGTATGCCATCATCTTTGGAATCGTGGGGGGGATGATGGTGAGCACCACATGGAAACGGAGAGGCTCGGCCTCGAGAGCCTTCCGCGACTCTGTGACCGATCCCTGACACATTCATCTTTCCTCTCTCTCTCTCTCTCTATTGGTTTTGCATCAACGTGCAGGTTTACATCTCGATCGAGGAGCTGCTCCCCCTGGCCCTCAAGTACGACGAGGAGAACAAGTACGCCACCAAGTTGTTCTACGTGGGCATGCTCATCATGGGGCTGTCTCTAGTCCTCTTCACAATTTGAGAAGTAAAGGGCACATTGTTTGATTCGTGTTCAAGGTTTACATATACACACATTAAAATACACCCAAGCCCGACCACGAACCCTAGTAAGTCTTCGCCAAGATGACTCTGTTGCACGTGAGGCTTCCCGTGAAGGGGCAGGCCCTTTCTTGCTCGTAGCTTTCCATGGAGTAGCCCAAGAATTTCAGCCCCGCCCCTCTCTCGAGCATCTCTGCCATCTTCTCGTTTCCATCAAACGGCGTCTCGTACACGGCCTTCTCGATCGGTTGCTCGAAAACCAGCCCCTCGCCCTCAACCCGGAACGATGGAAGTGGCTTGATGGACTCCTCCAAGCGTTTCGCGCTTGCCCTCCCCATCTCGTCGGACACCTCCTTCAGTTCCAGGTTCACCGCCTCGACCAAGTTATTTACCTTGAAGGTCTGCTTCGCCTGCTTCTCCGTGCCTCTCCGCCAAGACGTCACCGACCCGTTGGCGAGTTCCTTTGCCCCGATCTCTATCCTCAGGGGAACCCCCTTGATCTCCCAATCAAAGAACTTGTGTCCTGGATTTACATTCCTGTCGTCCACCCGGCATCTGATGCCAGCCCCCTTCAACTCTTGGCCCACCCTCCTGGCTTCGCGGTGCACCTTCTCCTTCACCGCCGCCTGGCGCTCGCCGTTGGCGATAGGAATCACCACGACCTGAATCGGTGCGACGCAGGGCGGAAGCAGGAGACCACGGTCATCCCCGTGGCAGGCAACCACCGCGCCCAACAGCCTCTCCGACATCCCAAACGTCGTCTGGTGGACGAACTTCTGGGTCCCCTCGTCATCCAGAAACTTGATCTCGAATTCGCGGCTCCACTGATCAAGGTAGTGGTGGCACGAGGCCGCCTGCAGGGTCTTGCCGTCCGGCATCACCACGTCGCCAGCGATCGTGTACCACGCTCCCGGGAACGTGTCCCACGCGGGGCGCTTGGTGCACAGGTAGGGGAGCTTCAAGGCGGAGAACAAGCGAGACATGGTCTCCAGATACCTCTCTATCTCCGTTGTGGCCCCCTGCTCGCTCTCGTGCGCGGTGTGGCTCTCGAAGAAGTGGATCTCTCTCACTCTGAGCAAGGCTCTCGTCTGCTTTTTCTCGTACCGGAAAGAATTCACGATCTGAAATACCTTGAGGGGCAAGTCCACGTGGGACCTGATCCAGTGCTTGAACATGGTGTACATTGCCGTCTCGCTCGTTGGCCTGAGAAACAGCGGGAGGTCGAGCTTGGTCTCTCCGGCGTGGCGCACCCAGTACACCTCCCTCGAGAAGCCACCGCCCTTCTCCTCCTCGTCCAGCCTCAGCTCCGAGCCGTCCACGCCCAGCTCCCGAGCGTGCTTGAGCCGCGACACGAGCTTGCTCTCCTTGTCCAGGAGGTAGTCTGGAACAAGCGTCGGCAAGCTCACTTCGTCGTGGTCCGTCCTCTCCATCTCCCCCCGGATCAAACCATCCAGCAAGCTTCGAGCTTTCATCCCATAAGGCAACCAAACGTCCATCCCTCTGATGGGATATCGATTATCCATGAGTCCCGCAGTCTGGACCATGTACCGGTACCACTCGTCGTAGTCGCCAGACTTTGAAGGTATGTTCACCTTGGCCGTTTTCACTGGGCCATTCGAACCCTTCGACCCAACCATCTCACTCCCTTCCAACCTCTCGCTCCCTCGCTGCCTGATCTCACGGCAAGACACACACACACACACACACACACACACACAGAGAGAGAGAGACAACGATCTCGTTCAGAAACTTCTCCTTCGTCATTCCTCTCGAGTGGAGGCTCGTTCGAAAGAGCAAAGCATAACGATCGTGGTCGTGATCATTCCTCCCTTCCCTTCCCTCGCCTCCACTTCTCGTCCTCGCCGCCGAGAGTCGTCGTCGGTCACTTCACTCAACTCACCTGCCTCGCCGTTTGTTCTGATGGAGGTTGATCGTGGGGCGCTCAAAACTCGAAGCAGCAGCCGTTACGAGTGTTTTCGCGAGGACTTTTGGGAACGAGGGCGAGGGCGGGAGGAGCGGAGGGCCACGTAGAACGAAGGAGCGTCTCGAGGGCTTTCGGTGGAGTGCTTGGTTGCTTGATTTGACCCACTCGCTCGCGCGCTGTGTGTTGCGAGGCGAGGCGAGGGCTAGGTTAGGTCAGCCTTGTACTCCGTGAGGAGACAGAGAGAGAGAGGGAGGGAGAGAGAGAGGTTGGTAGGTTCCGCGTGACGATAGAGGACACCGTGGTTACCCCGGTTGAAGCGTTTGACCCACGGAGTGGTCGAGGTGTAGTTGCATCCATCTCCCCTGGCTTCTGGGTTGTTGGAGTTGGAGTTTTAGTTCTCGCTCGTGTTGGGGTGGGGCGAGAGGATGGAGGACGGGATGAGAGGCGAGGGTCCCGACAACGCACCCAAGTGGTGGTCCTGCTGCATCATGCCTCAGACCAGCAGCAGGCGTAGCGTGAGCTTCAGTTGCCTGAGCAGAAGCGAAAGCGTTGGTAGCGAAGAACAAGGCAAGAGCTTGTGGCTGAAGCTTCCAGACGAATTGTGGCTCAAGATAGTAGGGCACCTCGACGACAGTCACATGTATGGCTTCGCTGTCACCTGCAAGCACTTCAAGCTCTTGCAGCAGGAGAGCGGGAGGAAGCTGGAGACGAAAGCGAGAGACCTTTACTCGGTGGAGATGCCGTTGAGCGAGGAGTGGTGCATGTGGCACTCGAGGAGGAGCCCGAAGAGCGAGTTCTACAGGACGATCATGATAGACGCGGCGGCGAAGAGGGGTTACTTGAACGTGATCAAGTTCTGGAGGCAGCAAAAACTTTCCAAGAGAAACGGGATCTTCTTCAACGAGTGGACTTGTGCGAACGCAGCACAAGGAGGGCACATCGAGATTCTCCAGTGGCTTCGGAGCGAGGGGTGCCCCTGGGACGAGCAGACCTGTGCGGCAGCCGCTTACAAGGGCCAACTTCATTGCTTGCAGTGGCTGAGGGAGCAGGGCTGCCCTTGGTCCGAGGACACTTGCGCGTGCGCGGCTGGTGGCGGCCACTTGCACGTCCTCCAGTGGGCGAGGGGCTCAGAGCAGGCCGAGCCTTGCCCTTGGAACGAAAAGACCTGCACGTGCGCGGCTCAAGGGGGTCACCTAGATGTGCTTAAATGGCTGAGGAGTGAAGATCCGCCTTGTCCTTGGAACTGGATGACCTGCGCCGCTGCAAAGAACAACGTTGAGTTGCTGCATTGGATGAGGGACAATGGGTGTCCCGGCATCGGGTCCCTCAGAGTTTTTGAATAAGGACCGCTTCAAGACAGGCGGAGACATGGAGAGGGCGAAAGAGGGATAGGGATATATTTACATCACAGTATTGCCTTGTTATACCTATTCGATGTGAAAACCGAATCACTGCTTTTGCACAGAGTGGAAATCTCTCCGGCCCTCGCCGTTAATCAGCTGGGGGTAAGCAAAGTAGCTCTCCAGCATCTTCTTCAGGACGCCGGCGGAGTGCTGCATCTTGTTCAGCTTTATGTCCTTGGCCATCGCGTCAACGTTCTTCTCTCCGTGCTTCTCGATGAGCCTCCCGATAACCCTGATCTGCACAGTGGTCAACTTCTTCGGCGGACGCCGTCCCGTGGACCTCTGCTTTCCAAGCGTCGCGTTGATCTCGTCGACCACTGAGACGGGCACCATATCCACCTTGGTGGCCTTCTTAGGCTTCTCGGTCCTCTCCTCCTCGTCCACGTCCATCCCAATGCTGGCGTTCACGTTCACCGCAACCTTGTTGTCCTCATAGTTCTTCTTCAAGGTCCTCTTCGTGTTCCACTGAGAGGATAGCGTGTGTGTGAAAGAGACAGAGAGAGGTGATTCACGGAGAGTCAGGATCAGACACACACACACACACACACACACACACACACTCACACAGGCAAACAGATGCACAGAAGCAGAGCTGCTATGAAGTATTCGTGCAGCAGACTTGGCCACCCTTCACCGTACCTGAGTCTTGGACACCCCTCCAGCACCCGCAGAGAGGGGCAAGTCCAACTTCTCTTGGACTTCCTTTGGGACAGTTGCCGCCAATGCTTTGGTCTGCTTCACCTTGCGCTTCTTTCCTCGCGTCACCTTGACGCTCGTTCGCCTCCTCACACTCTTCCTGCTTCTCGCCATCCCTTCTCAATCCTGCAACCCTCTAAACCTTCAAAAGAATCCCTTTCCAGGCGCCAAAAACGGCGTCCGAGTAATCAATCGAAAGATAATTCGACCACGCTTCACGTCAACACCCTCCCCCTTCCTATAACAACCCCCTCGGTCCGAAACTTTCTCTCCAAAACACTTGAGTCCTCGTCCTGCGCCGCCGAGAAAACCTGAAACTGTTGCTGAGCAAGAGAGAGCGAGAGCGAGAGCGAGTGTGTGTGTGTGTGTGTGTGTGTGTGAGGGAATCGGAAGGGACGCGAGGAGGAGGAGAGGAAAGGGCGACGACCACAAGAAGCGTCTCGTCGCGATCTTTCGAACAAGTGGTCGGTCGAAAGGAACGGCGGCCTGAGGCGGAAGGGAAGAGATGGTGAGGATACTGGAGAACGGAGAGATCGTGCCGGATGATGACCCGAGAGCGCAGGGGATGAGGCAGTCGGCTTCGGCGTCGACGACGTTACCCAACGCACCGCTTCCCTCGCCACCGGCTGTGACGCACAGGAGGAGGGGCGCGTCGGGGGCCAGCGCGAGCGGAGGGAGCGGGAGTGGAGGAGGCTGGAAGGGGAGGGAGTCATCCTCGGGGTCTTCGGGGTTCAAGGTGGTGCACAGGGGCGGGACGTTTATGGGTTTGCCTGACGTGGAATTCCTGGGAACGAGGTTCCAGGCAATCCACGTGCTCTTGGTCGTTGGCTCGTTCTTCTTCCTGGGGTGGCGAGGAATATTCGTGGCCCTGCTCGTGTGGCTCCTGTCCGTGCAACCCAACAGCCAGACAGCAAAACACCGCGACGGGTCCTCTGCCGTGCGCGGTGGATCCAGGACGCCAAGCCGGGCAGCGAACAAGTCCTCCTCCTCGAACAAGAGGCTCTTCACGGGAAAGGGGCACAGGCTCGGTTCGGAGTGACAGCCTTGGTCCTCAAAGCGAAACACGAGCAGTGGTGCCAAGGGGCCAAGGGGGGGGGTCGGTTTCTCTCTCAAGTTTTTGTTGGGGGCGAATAAGCAATGTAAAAAGCAATTTACAAGGAACTCTTGTTCTCGCTGTTCGTCACCCTCCTCAGTTCCAGTACGCCGAATCTGGGTCAGGCTTCGCGCCCGGCTTCAGCTTGGCTTTCTCAATGGCAATCATGACTTTGCAACCCTGCATCCGTGGAGCGAGCGAAGAAGGAGCGGCGTCAGAACGCGGGGTGGGGCGGCGACGACGCGTGCTGCGCGATTCTTTAAACTTACCGGTGGCACGTTGTAGTCTTGCAACTTCTTCCCGTGGTCCATGACTTGGCCCGCGTAGATGAGTGCGACGTCGCCCGCGCCTTTCATCCCAGGAGTGTTTCCGTTCGGGTTGTTGGCCCTCTCGATGCCTCCCCTCCACAACGCCTCAGCAACCTTTGCCGGAAGAACGAATGAAACGAGAGACAGAGTATCGAGCATCAGCATCAGCGTCAGGGGGTGTGCGACTCTCGGGCGGGACCAAGGGGTCTTACCTGTTTGCCGGTCCAATCGGGGTAAGCCTCCACTCGGTAGCGGCATCCGTTGCAGAAGAACGCCATGTGTGTCATGTTCTTCCTCGGCGGGATGGTGGGGATTCCCTCGTAGGGAAAATCCATCGTGGCGATCTCCTCGAAGACTTCGGCCTCCTTGTCCGGTGGGATCTCACAGTTGTTGTCGCAGTCCCATGCTCCCTTACCGAGGGACACTGGTGCAGCCGCGGCGGCGTTCTGCGTGTCACCGCGGAGGAGACAAGCGTGAGAGAGAGAGGGATGGAACGAAGAGAGGAGACGGGGGAACAAAGAAGAACCGAATCAGAACGCCGAACCCGAGCGAGCACAAGCAACAAGGCGCGAGTGTTTTCATGCAACGGCATGAAGTTTTCGCGGAGACGCAAACTTGAAGGAACCCAACGCACGTATTATGGAAGGAAAACCTCTTTCACGATGCTCACCTTATCGTCCGGAACGTTCGCGACCTCCGTGCTCGCCATCTCTGCTCTTTCTCTCTTCTCCTGCGACGACGAGGCCAACAAACAAACAACAAACAACAAAAACGTGCTCAGCGTTCCCAATCCAGGGCTAAATTCTCAAAGTGAGGGGTCCATCGAAAGAGAAAGAGATGAAGATTCCATCTATGCCCTCTCCCTTCCCTCCTTCTCCCTCCCTCGCCTTCCACCTCGTCCCCAAACTCACCTTCCCTCGCACTTCCCTCGCTCAGCCCGATTGAAACGCCCGCCCGCCTCAAAACCTCCAAAAAAAAAAAATTGAAACGGAAAATATGTACACCTAAAAAACTATCCTTACATCGAAAAAACTTTTTCCTTCAGTCAAAGGTGGAAGGTTGTCCAAGGGAGGGTGTCATCCATCCATCGCAACTCCATCACCCGGCGGTGGTTAGAGAGGGGTTTGTGTCCACCACCGGTGCGGCCTTTACCAGGGTCTCCTGGTTCTCTGCACACTTCACTCGGTGCGGGACACACAAGTACTTTGACTTCATACCACTTGCTTGGGCCTTTGGAGTCACAGCCAAAGGGCAAGCAACCAAGCAAAGGTGGTGCCTTGGAAGGGGAAGAGGTCAGGTCCAAGGGTGGTTAGAGAGGGGTTCGTGTCCACCACTGGTACGGCCTTCACCAGGGTCTCCTGGTTCTCTGCGCACTTGACTCGGTGTGGCTGTTGTCGTGTCTCCATTCTCCTGGCGCTGCTGGGACTACTCCTGGTGGACAGGACGAACGTAGACTCCTTGCACAGCGGTAGCGGTCTCTGCGCAGGACGGTGCAAGGCTCACGCTTGCAGCTGCGTTGGGTCTCTCCATCTTACGGCGCAGCCTTGGCAAGAATCCCAGCGAAGGGGCTGAAGCTGCGCGAGGGAGGGGAGTGAAAGGTCTCTCACACGGCAGCATTGCCTGGAGGCGAGATGTTGAGGAACTCGAGGGCGAAGGTGGGGGGTGGAGGGAGCCCTAGGGCAGCGGGTAGCCCCGAGAAGTTCGACCACAATGGTAAGGCTCTGACGGAGGAGATGAGGGTTCTGCAGATGAAGCGACTGCACAGGCTGTGCAAGGACCCGGCCAAGAGGAGCGAGGGCACCGTGACCAAGCTCGTGGAGGTGACCTGCGCCTTGTGCCATTTCTTCCGAACGATGCCAACGCAGCTGCAGTTTGAGCTCTGCAGAGTCATCCAACTGGAGCGCTTCAGCAAGAACGACATTGTGTTCAAGCAGGGCGACCACGGAGACAAGTTTTATGTCATCGTGCAGGGCAGGGTGGAGGTGCGGATATGCACGGACTCGAGCGCCTCGAGCGATCCTCGGCAACCGGGCCACAACACAGTGGCTTGGCTGCACAGGGGTGATTCTTTCGGGGAGCTCGCGCTCATAAAAAACGCTCCAAGGACGGCGTCCATCGTCGTCCCTTCGAGCAAGACGGAAGTTCTCAGCATCCACAAGGAGGACTTCACGAGGATTCTGGTAGGGCTTTACGGCGCCTCCTTGAACGAGAGGGCTCTGTTCTTGAGGAGGCTGTGGACGTTCGCGGCCCTCCCCACGAGGCTCGTCCAGCAGCTTGCCACCTTCACGAGCGTGGCGATCTTTCAGACGGGCGCGCTGTTCGACACGGAGAAGGACAATCGGTTGTACTTCATCGTCGAGGGGGAGTGCAGGCTCTGTCTTTTGGGGGAGGAGGAGGAGGCCACCGACCAGCAGGAGCACACGGGTGTGGTGGTGGAAACCAACATCGACAAGCCTGGGGCCTACGACGACGTGGACAAGCAAAAGAAGAAAAAGGACGCGGAAGTCGGGTTCTACAACGCGAGAACGATCAGCAGGCTTGGTCCTGGCAACTTTTTCGGGGAGGGGTGCATCTTTCCAGAGATCCGGAGGGACTGGATCGTGGAAGCCATGTCCGAGGTGAAGCTCTATTTCATTTCGAGGGGGGATATCTTGAACAACGTCGACAAGAAGGTGATCGACATTATACAAAAGGAAGCCGAGTTCAAGGCCACGTATTACGACGGAAGGTTCGAGGGGCGGGCCTCCAGCAGGCCGCTCACGTCCTCGAGGGCGTCCAGGTGAGGCCGCCACCACCGGGAAGAAGAAGCTCGAGGAGGTGCGTTGGCTCGGGCAAAAAGAGCAGGTTGTATAGTAATAAACACGCACACACACAGCTGATGAATATCATTCAGCTTGATAATATTGTGTATTGTATAAATGGTCTTTTGATTCTTGGAACGCCTCGAGGGGCGCGAAATCAGCTGGCTGCCGTCTGAACGTACCTCTGGGCCACCGCGAGTCTTATTCTCGCAGCCCTCATGGCGATGTAGTTCGCGTTATACTCCGCGTTGAGGTTGAAGTGGTGCGCCAGCTCCTCCTCCCTGGACCGCTCTTCCCACCTCTCCCTCGCGCCGACGGGCGTCAGGCCTGGCGGAAGCTTCGCGCGGCACAGGGGGCAGGTGCTGCTCTTGAACTCCCTGCAGCTCTGCAGGCACTTCAAGTGGAACTCGTGGTCGCAGGGCGTCACGAAGGTCTCCCCCTTGTGCTCGGACCCGTCCTTCTTCTTCAAGGGACTCAAGCATATCGCGCAAGTCCTGCACTCGCAAGGCTTCCCCTCTCCGGCCTCGAAATCCAACCGCCTCTTCCTTTCCGCCTTGCAGCACGAAGAAGTCGATGCGCCCGGAGCACCCGCCTCCCCGTCCCCGAACACTGCGCTCACCCTCTCGGGCGTCTGGAAAAGATTATTCGGGTGGATCGTCATACCCCTTCCTCAAACTCTCTCTTTCCTATCCAAGTAAGGTAGTTGGGTATCAATGGAAAGCTCGCGACACGTACAGTCTCGTCTCCTCGACCTCTCCCCTCGCCAATCCCTTCCCCACGTCCCCTCTCCTCCTCCTCCACGCAAAAAATAATCCCCTTGCCAGAGACCAACCCAAGCACACCAATCCACTCTCCCTCTCTCGCACGACGCTCTCGTGTCCCAAAATGGCGAATGCGCGGGTCAATCGAAAGATCTCGAGGTTTACTATCGTAATAACCCGTCGCTTGCACCCCTCTCTCTCCCTCCTGCCCCCTAATTGTCCTCGTCCTCGCCGAGGTCCTTCGCTTCGCTGCGCACTTCGCTCTGATCTCGTGATTTTTCAAATCGGTTTTCCTCCAACGGGAGGCTCCCTCAATCGCACATTTCCTACTACTACTGGCAAATTGTAAGAATGGTTTTCGCGGGTTTTTTGTTTTCTTCGGCGCTTGGCAGCGGTCCGAGGGAGCTGGAAGAAGGAAAGGTGAGGAGAGGGAGATCGCGGGGTTTGTGGCCAAGGAAAGTGGGCTCAAGGGAAGCTTCGCGTCTTTCTCTTTCCGAGGACCCCTTGGTTGTTGAATTTGACGCCTTGTGGAGGATTTTGGAACGATTGGACCGGACTGACTGAGTTTTGGGGTGACCTTGCCCCTAGGCTTTTGGTGTTTGCCTTGGGATCCGAGGCGAGGGAGCGGCGCGAGAGCGGGCGAGGTTGGCGCAGGACGAGGGTGCGTCTGGAGGTCTTTCGATTGACCGGTCGTTTGACTCGTTTGACGTTCGAAGGAGGGAGAACATAGCAGCAGCAGTCGCGATGGCGCGCAAGTCGATCGCGGTCGAGACCAAGGCGGAGGTCCCGGAGGAGTGGAAGAGGAAGGCCGACGGCGATGTCCTCGAAGGAGTCGTCGCCCTGCCGGATCACAAGAAGCAAAGGAAAGAGTGGGCTTGCGCTCTGAGGAAGTTGCTCTCTCCGCCAGATATGCTTCACGAGGACGGGACTATCAAGCAGGTAAGGAGGGCTCGACCGAGAGGGACTCTCCCTCTCCCTCCCTCCCTCTCTCTCTGTCTCATTCTTGTGCTGACGCCACCGCTTTACACACACACACGCACGCACGCACGCACGCACACGCACTGTTGCTCAGGTTTACTTCAGGCCCAAGAAGGTTGTGATACACCAGCCTCGTCGTTGGGGGGAGGACGAGAAGAGGAAGTTGATTGAGGTAATCGCGTTGTCACGTTTATGGACTTGTGTCGATCGCACCGCACCGACTTACGTATTGGTTCCCTCTTTTCTTTCCCCCTTCTGCTTCCAGGGCCTTGCTTTGTACGGAGTTGGAGGATGGCGAGACATCAAATCAAAGCTTCTTCCCAAGTGGGACGAGAACACGCTCAGGGTCAAGTCGTGCAGGCTGATAGGATGCCAGAACTTGAAGAGGTACGCCAGCTGGAAGCCGACCAGGAATCAGATCGAGGAAGCGTTCAAGAAGAACAAGAAGCTGGGATCCAGCCTGGGCTGTTGGAAGGCAGGTATGCTGGTGGACAACGACAACAAGGACGTGGAGAAGGCGCTTGAGAAAATGGGAGGCAAGTCCTAAGCCGTGTCTCGTGCACCTGAGCTTCTGAGAGATGAGATGAGGAAGAAAGGAAGACATAATATGTAACAATATACTAAAAACTTGACGTATCGGAAAAACTTATAATCGGAAAAACTTATATGAAAAACTTGACATATCGTTGAAAGAAAGACCGAACGAGATGAGGAAGGTTAGCGTCGAACACAAGCCATGAAAACGAACGCCAGCAAAGAGGCCGAGGTTGGGTTTGTTTGTCCGTCTCCTTGTCCAGACAACCTATATACTTCCAAATCATCAAGTGATGACGACAAATAAACAGGGCCTCGGAGTGGATAGACGAATGTGGATTTCGCAGAAGCCTTCTAGAGGACCGAACGAGATGCTTGCTTCCAAAGGTATGATCCAACGAAACGATCGTGGCCTCGACTTGGCTTGCTTTTTTACATCGAACACACACACACACACACACACACACACACACGCTCGCTCGCTCGCTAAGACCAATCCAATTTCTTTGCTGCCATGCACTCACCTCTGCGGCAGATCTAGTTTGGCTGCTGACTGATCCAGTCTCTCACGTGCTCGTGATTTCTGGCCGTAAGGACGCACTCGTTCTTCTTCCAAGGGCAAGGCGGGTCTTGCTTCCTCAGCCACTGCAAAATTCGTAACTGCCCGTTGTTGGCCGCGATGAGACAGACTCTCTCGTTCCACTTGAATCCCTTGGACTTTAGGTACGTGATGATGTGCATGAACCCTCCTGCAGCAGCTTGGGCAAACATGACGGGCTCGAGGTCCCTGCGAGAGGTTTGCGTGGATACCCTCTCCTTGTCGATCAGCCACTTGAGTGTAGCCAAGTCACCTCTCCGAGTGGCAGAGCAGAGGACTCTGTTGTCTATTTTTATTCCCTTGCTGTGCAGCCACCTCAGGATGCGGACGCTCCTCCTCTCCAATGCATGGAGGGAGCTCCCCGCGCCCATGATGGCATCAGGGATGATGGTGTAAAGGAACTTCAGGATGTGCAGGTGGCCTTTCAGCATAGCGAGGTACACCGAACCCCCGTTCACCGGGCACGGTGGGTCCTGGGTTACAAGCCACTTGAGGGCATCCAACTGACCTCCGCAAGACGCGAAATTCGTGACCCTCGAGTTCCAGGGACACCCCTGATCCCGAAGCCATTCCATGACGTGAATGTGCCCCCCGCAAGCCGCATGGCACAGCGTCATGAAGTCGAACTTGAATCCCTGGCTCACCATCCATTTGAGGGCCTCAAGGTGACCCGACTGAGCAGCTGCAGTCCCGCACCTCCAATCCTTCGAATCGATTTTCATTCCTTTGCTGACCAACCACTCCAATACCTGCGTGTCGCCCACAAAGGCTGCGACGTAAACCAGGTCACTGTCGTAAAAGTAAGCCTTGTCCGGGTGGCGGAGCTCGTCGGCATAGTCCTTCGTCCCCGGCTTGGGGCGATCCGGGCCCCTCCTCTCGAAGGACTCGAACACCCACTTGAACCAATCCAGGGTGAAGCAAGGCGTGGACTTGGACATCTTGCTCTCCGTTAGGACCGTGCTCAGAGTCCTCACCGGGCCGATCCTGTTGATATCGACCTCCACCTCCAATTTGAACTTCACCAACTCCAGAAACGCCTTGCAAGCCGATGTAAAGGCAAATCGGTCAAAAGGGTGCAGCGCTTTGGCGACGAGGAACCACGCCTCTCCCGGCAGTCCTCCCATTGGCAATCGCCCCTCGTCCATATCGACAACCTCCTCCTGATCCTTATTCATCCTGTGGTCGCACGGCGCCCACGCGACTCCCGTGACTCCTTATCTTATCTCCTTATCTATTGTGATTTGGCGAACAAGGACAACCATTTGTTTCACCATTTCACCATTTGTAATCACATGGGTCAATATCCCAACCACCCAAAAACCAAAAAAACTTAATTGTCCTTACTGCAAACATGTGTGACAATGTGACAATGTTGTGTTTGCAACGTGAAAAGATATTTTTTTGCGATCCTAGTCATCCTGCTGAGAGCTCATCCAGCACAGAGCATCCACACCGCAAGAAAGGATTCGGGAGATGACCTGTTGGCAGTCTTCCTTGTTCCAGGGGGCCGGCGGGTCTTGGCCTAGAAGCCACTGCAAGGTGTTCAGCCTGACCCCGCGGGTGGCATACAGGCAGACTCTCTCGTCCCAGTCACAGCCCTGACTCCTCAGCCATTTGATGACGTGCAGGTGCCCACCCTCTGCTGCTTTGGCGATAATGAATCGACCATTCCACCTCCACTGGCAACCGCCTGCAACCAGCCACTTGACTACGTCAAGATGACCTCCGGAGGCCGCTGAGGACACAACCCTCGCGGAAAAGGTCAATCCCTGCCCTTGAAGCCACTTCAGAGCATCCAGGTGGCCTCCTCTCGCCGCGCTCCTACAAGTAGCCCCTCTTAACGCACACCCCTTGGCCTTCAAGTACTCGAGCACCTCTATGTGACCTCCAAGGCCCGCGTAAGAGCAAGTCCTTTCCCCAAGCTCGCACCCGTTCTCCCTTAGCCACTCCAGTACATGCGTGTGACCTGCCCGAGCTGCAGCGACGCTCGCCTCCTCGTGGAACTTGCACCCCTCCCTCTTCAAGAGTTCCAAGACCTCGATGTGGCCGCCCCCACCACCCCCGGCCATGCAGTATCGGTGATCCAAAGGCATCCCTTGGCTCTTGAGCCACCGCAAGACGTTCGTCTTGCCCTGAAAAGAAGCCAGGTGCATCAGGTCCGAGTCGTACAAGTCGTCGAGGTACTGCCCGCGCCTCCTTTGCGTCGGGGCTCCCTTCCTCCTCTTGAGCGAATGGTACACCCACTTGTACCAGCCAAAAGTGAAGCGAGGACTTTGCTGGAGCAGTTTGGCTCGCCTCAGATCCAATCTCAGGGGGGGCCTGTCTCCCTCCTTCAGGTAAGTTGGGTTCAACCCCTCCCCACACAGCAGAGGCTCCGACTTTTCCCTCTCAGCGTCTGCCGTCGTCACCGCGTCGAATAGAGTCCAGCACGTCAACCCAAAAGCGCACCGGTCGTAGTGGTCCAGCTTCTCCGCCACAATCAGCCACGCGTTCTTGGGAAGAACGTCTACCGCGTCCTTCCCCTCCCTCCTCTGCCTTTTGTGCCCTCTCGTCTCCATGACCATGACGAACGAACGAACGGACTCTTTCGCTCGTCCAATCCTCACCACCACGCCATTTCTTTCCAACGAGGGCTCAAACGAAAGAGAAAACCAGCTTCCTTCACCTCCTTCCCTCCTCACGTCCCCTCCCTCCACAACCGCTCCTCGCAGTCTCCGTCCGAAATACTCGTCGTTTCGTTCGATTCGACACTCGCCTCGCTCGTCGTTTCCTCCACACGTCGTCGTTTCTTTCGATGGACCACTCGATGGAAAGACAAGAAACAAGACCTTTCACTCGTGCAAACCTCCGTCACACTTTCCAAACTCCCTCCCCCTCAAACCCTCGCCTCCCGCGTCCTCGATCGATCGATCACCTCGACGACAATCGATCACCTCGACGACAATCGATCGCGATCGAGGGCGCCAAAGGGGGGAGCGATGGTGCGCGTGCTGCTGGCTGGCGACGTGAAGGGAAGGTACGGGGAGTTGAACGGGAGGGTGAAAAAGGTTGTGGCGAAGAGCGGAGCCTTCGATTTACTTCTCTGCGTAGGCGACTTCTTCGGTGGAAAGGTGGACAAAGGGACGGAAGAGAACGAAGCATTAAGTAGCGAGGCTGGAACAGAATTGGAAAAGTGGCTCAAAGGTGGAGGGAAGGCTGCTGTGCCGACGTACTTCGTGGGATGCTCCTCGAGGAGCCCGGACGAGGCTCTCGAACTACTGTCTCAGTACCCGGAATGTGGAATCACTTGCTTGGGTTCTCACGGAGTCACCAAGCTGAAGGACCTCACTGTGGCCTACTACGACGACTTGTGCAGATCAGCGGATCAGAAAGGTCTTTTGGATCGCTCTCAATCGTTAGAGGGAGAGGTTGACCTGTTGCTGACGTGCAAGTGGCCTGGAGGGATCGTGCCACACAATGACGATCCGAGCCTGTCTCGCATTAGGGGCTCGCCCGTCTGCAGGAAGCTGGCTTGCACCTTTCGACCGAGGTACCACATAGCAGCTTGTGAGGGGAAGGTGAGCACGCCCGCCGCGAAAGTTCTTTGATCTCTCTCTCTCTCTCTGTCTCTCTCTCTCTGTGTGTGTGTCTAGCTCTCTAACAGCCAGCAACTCTTTTTTTTTTTTCGTGCGTCTCTTTCCTGCGCGTTTTGCAGTTCTTCGCGAGGCTTCCGTACGCCAACCCAGACTTGGGTGCGGGCTCGCACGTGACTCGCTTCATCTCCCTGGGGAGTGTCGCAAACCCGGGAGGCGACAAGTACCTTCACGCCTTGGGTCTGAAGCCATCGAGCTCGATGCCGAGGGAGGCCTTTCTTGCAAACCCGGCGAACACCACGCCCTTTCCCTACCAGAACGACCAGGACAGGGACTCGCATCCCGGCATGAAGAGGGGTCGCGGCTCGGAGGAGGACGGGCAAGCTTGGCGCTGGGGGGACCAGCAGAACGGCAAGAGGGGGAGGGGGCCCCAGCCATCGCAGTTCGACAAGGGAAGTGTCGTGGTCAACAGCAACAAGACCGCTTTTGTGAGAAACCTTCCCTACCGGGCGACAGAGGAGGACATCATCAAATTCTTCGCTCCCTGTGGGGGGACGGTAGTCGACATTCGCAGGGGAAAGGACGCGAGGGGGAACTTGAAAGGGTACGCGCAGGTTCAGTTCGACACCGTGGAGCAGATGCAGTCGAGCTGCAGCTTGAATGAGAACCAGCTCATGGGCCGCCCGATCTACATCTCTCCAGCGGAGAGCAGGAACGAGAAGGCTCAGAAGGATTCGCATCCGATCGCGGACTGCTGGTTCTGCCTCTCGAACCAGAACGCCGATGTCCACCTGGTAGTCAGCGTGGGGAACGACTGCTACTGCGCTCTGGACAAGGGCCCCATCACCCCTTACCACGTTCTGGTCGTTCCCATCGACCACATTTCTTGCACGATAGCCCTGCAGGATTCTGGGCTTGCGGAGATCTCCAAGTACATCAAGGCTCTCTCGTCCTGCTTTGCTTCCCAGGGCCTGGAGCTCGTGATGTTCGAGAGGTTTCTCAAGCTCAAAGGGAGGGAGGGGGGGAACCACTGCCACTACAACGTCGTGGGAGTTCCAAAGGAATCCACCGAGAGGCTCAAGGCGGGCGTCGGTGGGGTCCTGGACAAGAAGGTTGGGGTCCCCTTCGGCGAGTCGGGCTTCAAGGCCGCCCTGCAAGAGCTGGTGGGAGACATGGAGTACATGCTGCTCGTCCTCCCCGACGGAACCTCCCTGGTCCACCCGATCATGAGAGGGGAGAGGATACCTTACAACTTTCTGAGGGATGAGTTGGCCGGTGCGATCGGCAGCCCGGAGAGGGGGGACTGGAAGGCCTGCAAAGTGGGCAGCAAAGAGGAAGAGGAGGAGAACGTCGCCAAGTTCCGGGCACTCTTCAGCCGGTACGATGTCATGAGCGATTCGTGAGTTCGTGTTGTCGTCACGGGGGTGGGAATTCTCTATTTTATATACGTGCTTTATCACGCCCTTTCATTTCACGGGTCTGCAGTCTCCGGCAACGGTCGTGCGATGCAGGATCCTGAGGCCGGCTCGCCGGGGATCAGCCTGGGTGCTCGAATGCGCATAATGCGCGAGTGCCCTGTTGTCGACGATCGCAAAGTCCCCGGGCTGCCACCTGAAGTCGAGGCACCACTCGGTCTCCTCGCACTTGTCTTTCAAAATTGTGCAGACCCGTTGCACTTCCTCCTCACTCAGAACCCTGTTCTCCGTGCCCCCCGCTTCTACGATGGCATCCATGAAGTGCCTGCCCAAGTGGAACACCATTGTCGCGTCTCCCGTGACGGGGTGGACACAGATCAAAGGGTGCACAAGGGCATAGTCCGTCCTCCTGTTCGTCACAAAATGAAGTCGATCCCACTCGAAACTCGCGTCCTTCCTCAAGCTCTCGGCTATCTCCCGGAGGGGGGCGAAGAGCGTGGAACCGCCCTCCTTCGGGCACGCCCAGAAATGCATGGTCTGCACCTTGAACGGTCTCTCCATAAACGTCCCGTCAATATGCCAGCCGCTTCGACCCACCGAAGTGCACCCCTGTGCTGCATCGTTCGACACACGAAAGATATCAGGGTGAGGAGATCTCGGATGCTTACTGAAGGTTGACTCCACCTCTCCAAACCACTCGCTGATCTCGACCTGACGCGAGCCTTTGATCTCCCCTTGCCCCCGGAATATCAGCAGCCTGTGCTCGTACAAGTCTCTCTTCAACGCATTCACCGTGGCATCGCTCAGGTTCCGGCTCAAGTCCACCCCCTCCACCAGAGCACCGAACTGCTTGGTCAGCCCGCTGCCCAGCCCGCTCCTCAAGCTGTACATCACCAAGAGAGCAAAGCAAGTATAGAAAAGCTTCAAAAAGCCTTTCAATCTCTCCCGTCCTCGCGGCAACCCTTCGTTCCTCTCCACTGAGGCACGAACCTCGTTCGAAGCGACAGAACACGACGCCTTCACTCGTCCCTACCTCTCCTCCAGCTCCATCTTCCGTCAAAAGGATGCGACCACGGCCACCAAATGCTTCAACCGAGGGCTCTTTCGAAAGATCTCGAGACTCCCTTCCCCTTGACCCGAATCCCTTCCCCTTCCCGCTCGGTTTTCGTGCCCGTCTTCGCGCTCCAAGTCCCGTCCATCCTCGCCAACCTCATCACTGAGGCCTCGTTCGAAAGAGGAAAGCGCGCGCGCGTATTTTGTGGAGGGGAGTGACAGAAGAGGGAGAGCGTGGAGGTGAGGTTGTTCGAGGCCGCGGAGGGCAAGGGGGTTTGGCGGAGCGGGAAGGAGGTTGACGTGATCGGAAGGAGGATCTCTCGATCTTTCTTTCGAGTGGTGACTTGAGGAATTTGACCCCGAGGTGCGAAGATGGTGGGACAGAAGTGGAAGATGGCGGTGGACAGGACCAAGGTGAGGAGGGAGCTGCGTGAAGCGGTGGTGGACTTGCAGGAGCGAGGGGTGTGCACGGCAGCCAAGTGGGCGGCAGAACAGCTGGTTGGGTTGAAGGCCGCGGACGGCGCGTCGGAGGAGGAGGGAACGAAGAGAGAAGGGAACACGGACGCGTACCTGCTGGCGAGAACTTACTTCGACCTGAGGGAGTACAAGCGAGCTGCGAGCACGTTGGAGGGGGAGAAGGGGGCGAAGAGCACGTTTCTTCGGTTGTATTCGAGGTACCTGGCGGGGGAGAGGAGGAAGGAGGAGCAGATGCTGGAGGATGGCGAGGCTTGCGTGAACGAGGAGCTGGAGGGAATCGAGAGGGAGATCCAGGGGGCCAAGGATCCGCACTTGTTGTACCTTCTCGGCCTCGTGCTGCTGGACAGGGAGAAGAAGGAGGAGGGGAAGGCGACCCTCGTGGAGTCCGTGACGAGGTACCCTTGCAACTGGGCGGCGTGGCAGGCCCTGCAGGAGGTCCCTCAGCCACCCACGGTGGGCCTGCTGCCAGACCATTGGATGACCCAATTCTTCGTGGCAGCCAACTGCTTGGAGAACGGCGACGAGAACGAGAGGGGCCTGGACCAGTACACGGAGCTCCAGTCCGTGTTTCCGAACTCGGAGTACATTCTCGCCCAAGCCGCCACGGCCCACTACAACTTGCGCCAGTTTGATGAAGCCCAGAACCTCTTTGAGCTCCTCCACAGGAAGTCGCCCCACCGGATAGAGTCCATGGACACCTACAGCAACATCCTGTACGTGAAGGAGGCTTACGCCGGGCTGTCCCACCTTGCCCACAGCGCGATCTTGACCGACAAGTACAAGCCCGAGACCTGCTGCATCATTGGGAACTACTATTCCCTGCGGACGCAGCATGAGAAGGCCGTGGCGTACTTCAGGAGGGCTCTGAAGCTCAACCGGAACTATCTGAGCGCGTGGACCTTGATGGGTCACGAATACGTTGAGATGAAGAACCCCGAGGCTGCGATCGAGGCTTACAGGCGGGCGGTGGACATTAACCCCCGGGATTACAGGGCTTGGTACGGCTTGGGGCAGACCTACGAGGTTCTGAGGATGCCTTACTATGCGCTCTATTACTTTAGGCAGGCAACCAAGCTGAGGCCCGGTGACGCTAGGTTCTGGTGTGCCATGGGCCAGTGCTACGAGAGCGAGGAGCTCAACATGCAAGACGCAGCGCTGCAGTGCTACAAGAATGCCGAGAGCAAGGGAGACCGGGAGGGCATTGCTTTGGCGAAGATCGCAGACCTGTACAGGAAGCGAGGGGACTACGAGGCGGCCTACCTGTATAACAAGAAGAACATCGAAAGGCTTGATGTGGACGGGGTGTGCAACGCTGACGTGGTGCAGACGTTGATGTTCCTCACCCAGCACTGCAAGGGGACCGGGAGGCTCAATGAGAGTGAAGTGTACTGCGCCAGACTCCTGGACTACGGGGGTAACCACAGGGAGGACGCGAAGAGCCTTTTGAAGGAGATCAGGCTGCTGAAGATCCACAGCGAGAAGGAGGCAGCAAGCGAGGACGTCGATGATGATGACGACGACGGGGACATGAGCATGAGTGATTGATTCACTTTTTATACACTAAACATACAATACACACCACACGCCAAGGAGCACACACGTCGTGCGGCTGGCCCTATTGTGATGACTAAAAACCTATTGTGACTCAAAAGTGTCATAGATATTATCGGGTGCAACATCCAAGAAGGGGACCGGGGGGTTGTTCTGGAGGAACATCAGCAGGCTCTGGCCGAGCTTTGGCTCGCCATCCCCGAATGCCCCGGATGCAGCTTCCCTCGCCTCTTCCAAAGCAATTCGATCCGGCTCCAGGGACATGTCCGCCAGCAGCAGGCTGCCCAATCCCGATTGCCCAGCTTGCCTGGTACCGATGAAGTCCCCCGCGCCACGCAGGGCAAGGTCCAGCTCCGAAACGGCGAAACCGTTATCAAGCGTCTCCATGTGCTTGATCCTCGAGTAGGACGCATCGGCCCCGCCAGTCAGAAGAAAGCAGTGGCTCTTCCTCGAGCTCCTTCCGACTCTTCCCCTCAACTGGTGCAGCTGGGCCAAGCCAAACCTCTCACTGTTCTCCACGATGATCACCGAGGCTTCTGGGATATCCACACCAACTTCGATCACAGCGGTCGCAACCAAAACCTTTGTCCTTCCCTCAAGGAAGTCGTTCTGGGCATTCAGCTTCTCCTGCGGCTGGAGTCTCCCGTGCAGCAATCCACACGGAATGCCACGAAGCTCGTTGTTGATGAGACCCTCAAATGAAGCCTCCGCGGCCTTGATGGATTGAAAGTCCTCATTCTCGCTGGAATCGATCAAAGGAAACACGATGAACCCTTTGTTCCCTTTCTGAACCTCGGACACGAGCTTTTGGTACGCGCTCCTCCTCCTCTCCTCGTCAGCTTGCCTGTACACCGAGGTGGTGATCGGCTGCCTGCCTGGTGGGACTTCGTCGATGTAAGAAAGGGCCATCTCCCCATACATGGTCAAAGCCAGGGTCCTCGGAATAGGAGTGGCGGACATGGACAGCAGGTGAGGCGGGGGCTGGTTCTTGCTCTGAAGCTTGCTCCTCTGCTCCACGCCAAACTTGTGCTGTTCATCAATGACAGCAAGTCCAAGCTTCAAAAACTTCACCCCCTCGCTGATCAAGCTGTGCGTACCAAATGTGATGGAAGCCGCACCATTTGCAGTGGCCTCCATCGCCTCCTTCTTCTCGCTGGCCTTCATCGATCCCGTGAGAACAACCACCTTTGGCGTCTCAAAGTCGCTGTCAGCAAGCTTCAGCGTCTCCAGGAACTCCTCGAGCTTGTGGGCCTGCTGAACTGCAAGAATTTCTGTTGGGACCATGAAGGCGGCCTGGAATCCCGCATCCACGGCCGAGAGCATCGCCAGGAGAGCCACGATCGTCTTGCCACTACCAACATCGCCTTGAAGCAGCCTCATCATCGGGGGAGCGCCCATCATGTCCCCGAGCACTTCCTCCAAGACCCTTGATTGCGCGGAAGTCAAATCATATGGCAAGCTCTTGCACGCGTGTTCAAGAAGCCCGGAGGTTCCCACCCGAATGCCCTTGGCATCCACGTTGTTTTGCGGGGTCTGAAGCTGGTATCTTCTCAGCATCAGGGCCGTCTGAAGCAAGAAAAGCTCCTGGAAAACAAGACTCCTCCTGGCCTGGTTTGCCTCCTCCAAGGTTGACGGGAAGTGAATTCCCTGAAGGGCGTCCTTGTACCTCATAAGATTGTACTTTTTCACCACTTCAAGAGGCAAGAGATCCACAGGGGGGCACGCGCCGAGGCCCTTCTTGATCAGTTTGTTAAAGGTTCCGCTCTTGATCACACCCTTTGCCGGATATACTGGGATGACCTGTTTCTCAATTCTGATGAAGTCGTCCAAGGAGGTCATCTCCACGTTTCCCGTGAGATCCCACATCGTGCCACTCGCCGGCCTCTGTTTCAACTTGCCTTTGAACGCCATTATCGAGTCCACGGGGTACCTGGCCACCATGCCCCTCAACGCCCTCTGAGCCAAAGCGTAGTTGCGGAAATGATACCACTGCTTGATCTTGACTGTGTTCTCCGCCTCGCATTCCACCGTCGCTTCAATGAAGCCCTTGTTGCCCTTGCAAAAGCTCTTGATGTTCGACACGACGCCTTGCGAGCAGATAAACTCCCCGTCATTCCAATCGCCAGAGTAAAGGAGATAGTCCCTGGGGTAGTGCTGGAGCAAAGACGCAAGGGTCTCGAACCCCGCTTCAGCATTGATCTGCCTCTGAAGGGGGGTGAAGGAGCTAAGAGAATTCATGGGGATTCCAGAAGTCAGGAACTCGATCTCTCTCGCCCCAGACACTTCGCTTGCAATGGAATAGATGCCAGCCTCTTCGTGCAAGTCCGCATCCTCTTCTCTGGACTGGAGCGGATCGAAACCATTATGGTGGTGATAGTCTGGCAACTTGACAGACGGAACAGCAACACTGCTCTCAATTTCCTTTGCGCCCATAACCCGCGAGGGGTCTGGCCTCAGCATCTTTGCGCGCTGATTCCTCGCCTCAGCTGGTCTGGCCTTCAACGATGCCACTCCGGCTCCTGCCGGGCTCGAGGAGTCGACATGACTCGTCGGTCGCGAGGGTTCCAGCCTAATCCTGTCTCGGGTGATGAGCTTGACCACCTGGTCAGGTTTCGTGTTGCCAATAATCCCTTGGAATACTTGGATCAACACGTTCACATCATCGGCGGCTCTGTGCTCCCTCTCCGGATCCGGTAGACCAAAGTGGCTGTTCAAATTTTGGAGGCTGAAACTCTTGATGGTATCCTTTCCCAGGACCTTCCTGGCAAACTCAAGCGAGTCGAAAAACCTCCAGTTCTCAGGAACTTCGACGCCAGCTCTCGTGAATTCGGCTTGCAGGAACCGGCTGTCGAACCGAACGTTGTGCGCCACGAGAGTGGCATGGCTTATCGGAAGCGACTTCTCCTTCACAAACTGAACCATTTCCCCGACAACTTTATCGAAGGTCGGGGCGCTTGCGTTCTCCAGCATTTCGTTCGTGAGCCCCGTGATCGCGCTCGCTTGCCTCGGAATGAGGCACTCTGGGTCAATCAAGCAGGACCACTTCTCTTTGCTGTGCAGCGCGGTGATTGCGATCTCGACGATGCGGTCCCTCTTCGAGGACAACCCAGTCGTCTCGACGTCGAAGAAGAAGAGGTTGAAAGGCTCGATGTCCTTCAGAGTCGCGCCTACTTCCCTTCTCGTGACATCCGAGGGTTGTACGGGAGCCCGAGCTCCCGAGCTGCTGGCTGGTTCGCTGGTTCCCTTGGCTTTCAGTTGCCAGTACTGCTCCAAAAACCGACGGACCTCCCCGAGAGTGTGCTTCCTCTCTTCCGTCGTCATCGCCGGATACCGCTCCGTCTTGGCGAGGAGATCCCTCCTTGACGAGTGGAGGCCCCTGTCGTGCGAGAACTCGTTGAAGTCGCGGAGCTGCGCCAGAAGGAACAGGTGGAAACTGGCGTAACGCTTCCCCTTCAAATTGCAGAACCCAAGCCGAGACTCCAGGTCCAGCGCCTGGATCAACGCAACCTCAGTGGGCACCTCAGCCGTCTTCGCGTCCGCTCTCCTGGACGAGTACGGCGCGCAGCACCTCCTCCTGGCGTTTCCACTCGCTGCCCCAACCCCAGCAAGCACCAACCCCTCGAACCTCAGCTGCACCTCCTGGCGCTTCCCTTGGACACACGATGCCGTGGTGCTCGACCTCGAGCAAGCCAAGGACGTGATGCCGCGGTAGCACGACGTCGTCGGAAACGAAGCCGCCGTCGAGTTGCTCCGAGTGACGTGATGACGACCATCACCACCACTCCCCCCAGGCTCCGAGAACCTTGGCGTCTTCGAACCACCGGAGCTGGAGCTCGGCTTGGTCCTCCTACGAATGAGGAAGTGGCTCTGCCTCGCGGCCAAGCTTTTCATCCAGGATCCAACCCGAGGCAACACGTCCCTCTCCATGGCGATCGCGAGACACGGTCGAGGTGCCACAACGAGGAAGGACAGGGCAGCGACGCAGGACGCAGCGACTCTCTCTCTTTCTCTTTTGAAGCTGGCGGGAAAATCATCGCATCGAGAGGAGGTGAGAGGGAGGAGGCGAGGGGGATGATGATGGATGGTGGTGGTGGAGGGAGACGGCGGAAGGGAAGGGGCACTAATGGGTGGATCCTTTGTCTCGTGATCTTTCCAAACAGCCAACGCTTGGGAGGAGTGAGGAGGGGGGCTCATGCATGGAGTGAGGAGTGGTGATGATGCCTGGACGGGGAGGAAAAAGTCGTCCCATAATAGATTGAAAACACTAAATAAACAGGAAAGCAAAAGCAAAAGTTCTTCTCTAGTTCTTCTTCTGCTCGAAGAAGTTGAAGTCACTGTGGAGGACCGCAGAGATCATGGTCACCTTGTCATCCATGCTGGCATTCGGTGGGAAGGTGACAGTGAACTAATTGGAAAGGAGAACCATAGCATTGTTAATATGTAATCCGAAGTCAGTCCGTCGGTCACCGGGGGGGGATGCTTACCTTGTTAGTCTTGTACAACAGGTCGCCGCACGTCTGAGGTAACTTGACGAGCGATCCAGCGGGAGCGCCGTTCCTCGTGTCCGTGACGCCAAAGTAATAAGCATTGCACGGCATCATTCCACAGCAGCTGGCATCGGCACTGTACTTGTGGTTCGCAACAGAGAAGGCGAGAGGCGTGCATCCAGGGCATGCATTTGGACTCTCCACGTCGTGCACCATTTGCTGAGGCCCGTTCGTTGTCAGGCTCGCTCTCGCTTTGCAGCAGGCACACCAAGTGATGCCGGTAGTCTTCGTGTAAGTTGCCATGGGGTTTAGCTCGTTGTTGACAATATACAAGTCAGCAGTCACGGAACGACATGGACCCAAGCAATTCCTCGTGCAGCAATCTCTCGATCGCTCCTTCGCGTGCATGATCTCGTGGCCAACTTTCTGCCCCGTTGACGGATCCAGCTGAAAAATCGCTGGACGTGAGGAAGAGACCAAAGCAAGCAGCAAAGGGCACAAACGAAAAGGTCAGACTCAGCTCACATCGGCAGAGATCGTGTGTGTGTGTTAGTCTTACCGTACTCGTTTGCCATCTCAAACCCGAGAACTTCCTGGATGCGTCTGACTTGCTCTACGTATACTCCTTGCAAGTGAGTCAACACCGTGTTCGCGTCAGCGGTCATGACCTGGATGCCCGGAGGCTGCGTGTACACCGGAGGCTGCATGTACACCAGAGGCTGCTGCGTCACTTGTACTTGCGCCATGGCGATGACTTCGTCTCACGCGCGCCCTCCTCCTTTCTCTTCGGCGCTCGACTGCTGATCCTGATGGGCAGCTCCTCTGCTCCTCGAGAGCAAATCTCCGAGAGGAGATGAGGGCTGGGCGATGGGCTGGGTGATGGATGATGGATTAAAGTTTCATGAAGTAGGTCTCAAGGGATCCTTTACCTTTTATGTCGACGGTGCCTCTTCTCTCCCACTCGAAATCTTTCGACAAGTTGACGACGTATTCGTACCTGCGGAGGAGAAGGAGGAGAAGAGTCAGCGATGAGGACAAGGAGTCGTGGGCGTGGGAGTGTGGGAGGGACTTACGTGGATTGAGAGATCTGCATTCTCCCAGGAAGGCTCGTGGACTCCATCCTACTGGCGGTATTCACCGTGTCGCCGAACAAGCAGTACCTCGGCATCCGGCTCCCCACAACGCCGGAGCACACATCGCCGGTGTGCATTCCGGCTCTCACTTGGCAAGATTTCCCGTTCGGCATCTCATGCAATGCTGCCTCTTCCATTGCCTCTTTGCCGAAGCGGACGGCCGCAAGGGCAGCGGGACCGATCTGTTCCCACGTTGGGCTAGAGACGCACACGCTCGAGATGTAGCTGTAGGACGACAACGAGTCGCGACCAGACACCGACCTGTCGCTTGTCGCCGCGGATGCCTCGGGCCGCATGTTGTGCACCGTGTTGTTACTGTGGAGTTCAACGGCCACCTCTCCATCTTTCGAGTTATAGATGCACTCGGCGTCCTCGTCGTTCTTCATTTCCCCGGCGTTCAACCCACTGGCGACCATGAATGCATCGCCAATTGTTTCCACTTTCCATAGCTGAGAGTCGGTCGAGACCAACTCGTCAAAGGAGACGAAGAGGTTGTGCAAAAAGTGCATGACCTCGTAGGGCTGGCACTCCTGCGCCATCGCCGTGAACCCAACAATGTCGGTGAACATGACGGTGACCTGTTCGTGCATTCTGGCGACGGTCTTGAATCTCTTGAAGCTGCTGTTCGATCTGTCAGAATCTGTCGTGGACTCTCTCACGCTCTCGCGCTTCATCGTCAGACAACGCAAGGAGTTTTCCATCGATTCCTCCATGGAGGACATGTCCCTGAAGGTGCTGGACTGCTTCGCGATGAGATCCTCTGCAACGACTTTGGGAAAGATCGAGTGGATGAGCTCTTCCTGATGCTTCTTCTGCCTCTTCAGCATCTCTTCCTGGTGCCTTTTCTGCTCCGAAACGAGCTCCTTCTGGGCGGCAATGATCCTCTTGCTGATGTACGCAGTCCGCGAGCGCTCGTCCCTGAACTTTGACACCACCACGATGCCCAACGCGATGATGAGGAGAACCACAATACTCAGGATCAGCCGCAGGACAGTGCTTTCCAAGCAAGCAGACCTGTTGATCGGCGAGGCGTTGCACACCTCATCCAAGCGCGGCACTTGAGCGAACAGCTCGCTGATGTACCCATAACTCAGCTGGTGGTACAAGTTCTTATCGATTGGCACGATCACCAAAAACACCAAACACGCAGCGGTGATGATGAAAAAGGTTTGAGCGAAAGGCAGCGACATGAAGAAGGTCACGACAAAGGGGGGCAGATAGAAGAACGCAAGGTTGTAGACCCACCCGCCGATGGGAAACGCAATCTCTTGCGATCCCGTGCTCAACTTCGCAAAGTCCCAGCCCATCATGGCGATGAAGATGAGGAAAACCAGTTCGGCGACGTACAAGATGACCAAGCGCCTGCCCTTGAGCCTCTCCAGAGAGTAGATGAGAAGGGTCACCAGGAACCCTAGGAGAAGCGAGCCCAGGGTCACCACGACATCGAGCATGGCTTGAAACGTGTCGATGTCTGAGTGGCCGTAGTCCCTTTTGGATTCGGGGTTCATGAGAACGTCCTCCGTCGTCGTGTTGATGCCCGCCACGTCGTAGGCGAAGATTCCGCAAGCGACCAAGCCACAGGCCAGGATGTACCCTAAGATGATGCTCCGCCTCTCCACGCTCATCAAATCCGTGAGGTACTCCCTCTCCAGATACCTGTCCTTGAAGCCCAGCAGGTAATACTGTTCAGGCGTCCTGAGTTTCCCTCCGTTCGCGCTCCTCTCACACTCCTCCTTGAAGCTGTACCTCTCCTTGTGACACCACCACATGACTCCCTGGCTCACGCCAAGAGTGAAGAGCACCATGGCGAGCGAGCGAGCGAGGGCCCTCTAGAAACACCGAGGCGACGATGCTTCCGCCTGTCGCTCTCCCTCCAGCGTCAGGTCCCGTCCTCGTCGCTTCCCTTGGTCGCTCTCTCTCTCGACTCGACTCTCGCGCCCGTTACGCTTCAAAATCAAACTCAGTCACGGAAGAGGAAGAGGCCAACCCACGGATCAATAACCAAGAGAGAGAGAGAGAAGAGAGGGAAGAGAGAAGAGGGTCGACCAAGAGGGAGCCTTTGGATCCTGTCCATGCTACCCTTGCCTCCCACCCTTCCATCCCAAAGCAAGCTAGGGGCCATGAGGTTGCGTTCCTTGCCTTGGATGAAATCATGGAGAGCAACAAGCCAAGCCCAATCGATCCATCACCATGGCACCAAGAGAGGGAAGAGAGAAGAGGATCGACCAAGAGGGAGCCTTTGGATCCTGTCCATGCTACCCTTGCCTCCCACCCTTCCATCCCAAAGCAAGCTAGGGGCCATGAGGTTGCGTTCCTTGCCTTGGATGAAATCATGGAGAGCAACAAGCCAAGCCCAATCGATTTGATTTCTCTCATTGTTGTCCTCGCGCGGCGTTGGTCGAGGTCAGGACGTCGACCGGGAGCTCTCCCGTCGCAAGGAGCAGACACACACACACACACACAGAGAGAGAGAGAGAGAGAGAGAGAGAAAGTTGGCTTCGTCGTTGTCTTTGTGTTGCTGCGTCACCTCCTCGTCGTCGTCGTCGTCGTCGTCATGTCTCGACGTCCCAAGCCTCCTCAACTTACTGTGCCACATCAGGAAAGGAAGGCTTTCAGTCTGTCGGACAGCGGGACGTTCACGGAAGGTGACCTCACCATCAGCAGGTACGTTGTTCCTATTCGTCCGCACGAAACCTCCCTCCATGTTAGGCTGACTCCTCGTTGTCGTCGCCATTGTATCATCAACAATCATCATCACCATCATCACCATCATCACCGGTCATCATCGTCATCATCGCAGAGGTGGGTTGGTGATATCGAGGGAGAAGGAGCAGACCGGGGTCCTCCCGTCGCTTTCGGAGAGCCAGCTGGAGTTCGAGAGGTCTTTGTCTTCGCGGGGCTCGACGCACAGTCGGGTGGGGACGCAGGAGAGTCTCAAGGGGCAGCTCGAGGGTGAAGGACTCTTTTGTCGAGGAAACAGTGGGGTGAACTTCACCAACAGGGCGAGTGCGAGCGGGGAAGAGGGGGGGGACACCGGCTTCAATGTGGCGTTGGACGACCTCGAGCAGATTGGAGTCTTGGGCTGCGGCAGCAGCGGAGTCGTGAGGAAAGTGAAGCACAAGCACACGGGAGATGTTCTTGCTCTCAAAGTCATTCAGCTCAACGTGGAAGACCAGGTGAGTAGTCGAGAGTGTGGGCGGTTGAAGCTAGGGTTCCTGAAACTTCCGCCAGGGTTCCTGAAAACCTCTGCGCCTTGCTTGGGTGCTGACACACTCCCTTCCTCTCGTCGCAACCCCTAGGTGAGGAAGCAGATTAATCAAGAGCTGAGGGCGCTGTACGAGGCTTCTTCCGAGTACGTGATCAAGTACCACCAGGCCTTCTATGACTCGGGTGCGATAACGATTGTGATGGAGTACATGGACGGGGGTTCACTGCTTCAGGTGTTGATGGACCACGGAAAGATCCCGGAAAAGTACCTCGCGGAGATATCTCGACAAGTGCTTCTGGGTCTTCTTTACCTTCACAAGGAGAGGAGGATATTGCACAGGGACATCAAGCCGAGCAATCTGCTCCTGAACCAGAACGGGGAGGTGAAGATCACGGACTTTGGTGTCTCGGGGCAGCTCGCGAACTCGGTCTCGAAGTGCGTGTCTTGGGTCGGCACGATAACGTACATGTCTCCGGAACGCATTTCGGGGCAGAAGTACGGCTACGACTCGGACATCTGGAGCCTGGGCCTGTCGCTCGTGGAGTGCGCCCTCGGTAGGTTCCCGTACCCCCCGACTGAACCAGGTAGCGAGCAGGAGTCGCAGCCGATGAAGCTCAGCTTTTGGGACCTCCTGCACTACATTGTGGAGAACCCACCCCCGGAGCTTCCCGCGAACCAGTTCTCTGCGGAGTTCAGAGACTTTGTGGCCCGGTGCCTGTGCAAGCAGCCAGAGCAGAGGGCGAAAGTCCAGGACTTGCTCAACCACCCTTTCTTGACCAAGTACAAGGACCTGAAGGTGAAGGTGAGCGACCTAATAAAGAAAGAGGGGGGGCAGGACGCCATGGACGTGGACGAGGCCTAGCGCCGCGGTGGGAGGTCCAAGGCTCACAGGTGAGGCGGCCACCACCAAAGATTTTTCTCTCTATATATATATACATAAATTTTATGAAACAATTTTTTGCTATGCTAGTCCACGCTAGTCCTCTTTGGTTGACTCGATCGCCCTCCCGCTCCCGTTCCCGTTCTCCTGGCCGGGTGGCACCCGGCAGGACTCCACAGTGTTCCTGAGACTCCGCTTAGACTTGATGTAATTGACCACCTCCGAGACCAGGAAGATGAGCATGCCAGCAGTCAGTATGCTGATGAGCACTCTGTCATTCCGCTCATCCTCTGCCGTCGTCCTCGTCGTCATCGCAACCAGATCTCGCCGCACGCACTCCCTAAACTCTCTCTCCCCCTGATGATGGTGACCACACCACTTGCTTTGTAGAAGAGCACAAAAGTCGTTCAGTGCCTCCAATCTTCACCCAGTGCGTCGACCAATAGGTCATTCGAAAGAGGACAAGACAATAAATCCACTGATCACACCTCCGTTCGTCCTTCTCGTCGTCCTCGTCGCACACACCCTCCGCAACACTCACCCTCCCACACCTCTCCACTCTCTGTTGATGGCCCTAGCCTGATTTTTGATTGCACTTGTTTGACGACTTTGTGTACATCATAAAACCGACGGGCGCCGCAATAAGGATAAGGATAGGACGAGGTCGAACACGAGAAGGTGAGTGATCGATTGCGGTGGACAGGACGACGGTCTGGAGGGGTTTCGACCGATGCGGACTGAACGAACGGAAGTACCGTGTGTTTCTCTTTCGTACGATTCTTTCCTCGAAAGAAATGGTGGAGGAATGGTTTCACTGACTGAGAAAGTTTTTGTTGCTGTTGTTCTGCATCCCAATCAATCTCTGATGCAATGCAGAGCGAGTGAGGCGAGAGGGTGAGTGAGTGGGTGAGTGAGTGAGTGAGCTGGGTTCGAAGACTCGAAGACTCGGAGACTGGGGGCTTGGGTTGGTCGTGTTGGAGGATGGGACGCGGGACGGAAGGGGAGAACGAGGAGGAGTGGGTGGAAGAGGGAGAGGAGATTGAGGAGTACGAGGAGGAGGGAGGCAGCGGAAGGAGTCAAACTGGTGCTGGTCTTCTGCTCGCGGACATTGAGCAGGATGTGGGAGAGTGGACGACGTTCAAGCACTTCCCTGTGGCGACGCAGGGCGTCTTCCAGACCACCTTCAACAAGCTGCTCGACCAGGGCAGGACCGAGCTGACTGTTTTGCTCCTGGGGAAGAACGGCGTGGGAAAGAGCTCGACGGTGAACCACGTCATCGGCGAGAGGAAGCAGAAGGTGAACCCGTACGGGGTGTCCACGATCGACAAGCCGACCGCGATTTCGAGAACTCTGGGCGAGTTCACCCTCACTCTCATCGACACGCCGGGGTTGGTGATAGGGGACCGCATCCACGAGGCGACTTTGAACACCATCGCCGACATCGCAAAGGAGCAGCCCATCGACGTGGTGCTCTACGTGGACAGGCTGGACATCTACGACGTGTCTGCCCTCGACAAGGAGGTCTTCGAGGAGGTGTCCCGGTTGCTCGGAGCGGAGCTGTGGTCGAACGCGCTCCTCGTTCTCACGCACGGTGAGCTGGAGCCTCCGAAGGGGGAGACCTACGCAGAGATGGTGGCATCGAGGGTGGAGGGCCTGCAGGGCGCGATATCCAAGTACGCCGGAACGAAGCTGGAGTCCGCGGTGATCGAGAACTCCTCCAAGTGCGCCAGGAATTGGTCGTCGGAGCGCGTCCTCCCCGATGGCACGGTGGCCCTGCCAAACCTGCTGCAGAAGATAGTGGAGCTGTCGACTCAGGCCCAGCCGTACGAGTACGACACGAGGGGCAAGAGCCCGGACAGTAAGAACAAGTGGATGATCCCCCTTGTCTTCGGCGCCCAGCTCCTTTTGAAGCACTTTGTGTTTGACAAGTGCGTCAAGAAGTGGGACATTTACCACGGCGACGAGTGGGGTCCAAAGCAAAAGGAGTACAAGGACGAGAAGTACATCTCCAAGATGAAGGAAGCAAAGAAGGAGTACTTGAGGAGGCAGAAGCTCAAACAGGAAGGAAAGTAAAGCGACGGAGCGAGAGAGAAATGTAGTATATCTTTTGGAATATCAAAAATAAAAAGAATGATTGTGGGGGTTTTGCTCTCTCCTGCCTCTGGCGCGCTAGTACCCATCATCGCTCCAACTCACTTTGTGATCCGGGTAAGCCAGCTCTACGATCTCTGCAGACTTCTGGTTGCAGCCCTTGACCCTTCCGAACGTTTTGCTATAGCCGTATATGGACACCGTCTTTTGCTCCGGGTAGTACTCTATCCTTCCGCCACCAATGACGCGACCCTTCACTTGGCCGAGCCCCTCCTTCTCGAGCTTGTCCATCGCCGCATAGTACATGTCCGGGTGGTAGGGGAGCCCCGCGGTGTTTCGAACCACGAGCTTGGGCGGTTCCCCGGGAGCCGTCAGCTCGATCTGAACGTACTTCCACTTCCCCTCTGCTATCTCTACCGCTGGAATCTTGTCCAGCACCTCGGAGGATCCTTTCTGTCCAGCATTTCCATCGTCCAGAGACCCCTTCGCCGTGGCCCTCTCCACCACCCGGCGACCCGCCTCGTTCAGCGGCACGCCTGCAGCACAGACGACGTGGCAGAGTGGAGAGCCCAGCAGCAGCAGCAGCGCAGCAGGAGGGAGATGAAACACAGTGCGAGCATATTGGGTAAGTCGTCCGCCAAAATCGCAATCCAAGGCCAAGGGCCAAGGAAGAAGAAAGCACTGAGAAGGAGAGGCCTCTCCCCTCTCACCACACACAGCCAAGACCTTCGAAGAGGAAGACGGAAGGTAATTGCTCGTGGCCTGGGAAATCCAAACACACACACACACACGCACACGCACGCACATCGTCATCACCATTTGGATGCGCGTGTCCGTCCCTGAATCCGATGCCACACCCCTCCACCCTCCCCCACTCGTTCGAAAAGAAACTCACCTGTCTCGTCATCGTACTTGGCCTCCATTCCTCGTTCGAACTCGGAACTCGTGGATCGATCCCACTACCTCACTCAACCTCTTCGCCCAAGAAGCAGAAGCCTCCAGAAAGAAAGGAAGGAACGAACGAACGCGTTCGTCGTCGTCGATCGATCGATTGAACCCCTTTTGACGTCCGTCGTGCGACAAGGCAGAGACCCTCCGCCCTTGGACACCTCCGCTGCTGAGATATTTATGGCCTCCTCTCTCTCTCTCTCTCTCACACACACACACAAAGCTGAGGAGCCGTCGTCGGAAGAGGTGAGAGAGTTGGACCGAAGAATGCGAACGCGTTCGTTGCGGAGAGGACGGGGGCAAGACGCAGTGGCTAGGTTTGGGTCAAGAGCTTTCCAACGAGCTCTTGGTTGAAAGATTTGGCGTCCTGTGGAGGAAGGGAGACCCTCGAGAAAGAGATCTGCAGCCTCGGGTGACTGACTCCATTGTGTTTGTGTTTTCATCGAGGGCAGGACCCTAGGGAGGTCAAGGCGGCAAGGGAGGATTCAAGATGGTCGGATTATGGCCAGCGAATGGGTACATCAAGTGCTCGGCGTTTTGCCGAGGTTTTGCCAACGCAACTTCGTTGGCCAACACCTCGGCACGAGTCTCTCGAGGGTTTTCTTCATTGACCGGAGAGGTGAAGGTGAAGCCCTTGCGGCCAGCGAGGGCTGCGGCATGGAAGGGTGACCATCGGATTGCTGGCGGAACTCGCGCGGCGAGGGAGTGGTGGGCGTTGGCACCGAGAGGTTTCGCGTCTGAGGCCAGAGCAGTTGGAGGACTTGTCCCAACTTGGAGCTGGCTGAGGGGCTTGGGAGGGAAGGGCTTGGGTGGATACTGCCTAGGCCAAGGTCTGAGGGGCAAGAGCACGGCTTTTGTCGACGAGGAGGGCGTCGGTGTCGAGTCCTTGAAGGCAGAGAGTGCAAGGGGGGCGGAGGCGAACAGCAGCAACAACAGGCGCATATTCGTGACGAACTTGTCTTATGGGGCGACCGAGGACGACTTGAAAGAATTTTTGGAAAGGGAGGGTCAACTGGAGTCGGTTAGGATCAAGTACACCCTGGTGGACGGAGCGAGGCAGTCCAGAGGGTTCGCCACCGCCGTGTTCTCGAGGGCCGAGGACGCTTGGAGCGCCATCGCGAACCTGAACGACGCGACCTTCCAGGGGAGGAAGATAAAGGTCAGGGAGGACAACTTCAGCAAACTGGACAAGAAGTCGGTGGCGCACAAGAACGTGGAGAAGAAGGTCTTCGTGGACTTCCTGGACCCGTCGCTGCTGTGGCAGGACGTGAAGGAGCACTTCCAGCAGACAGGGAACGTGTTCTTCGTGCACTTGCTGTGGGACCAAACGAGGATGCACAGGCAGGCCGTGGTGGAGTTCGGGAGTCCGGAGGAGGCTCAAGACGCAATCGAGGAGCTGAACCAGTCCATCCTCCGGGGCGCCGCGATGAAAGTGCGGGCGTACCACTCTTCGGACATGCAGGAGAAGGAGCCCCTGTCGCCCACCGTCTTCGTGAACTACATCCACCCGGAGATCGAGCTGGAGGACCTGAACAACCACTTTCTGCAGGTGGTGCCCAACATCGAGTTCAGCAAAATCTTCTTCCACAAGACGGATGACTACCAGCAGGCCAAGGTGACCCTCTCCAGCACGGCCATGGCGAAAATGGCTATCGAGAAGATCGACAGGAGCCTTCTGTACGGAAAGGCCATCAGGTGCAGGGCGTTTCTGGACAACAACAACAACAGCAGCAGGTACTTGCAGGGCGTGTGGAGGGAAAGGAGAGTGAGCAAAGGGCCGCAGGCCCCAAGGTGCCAAATCGAGAACCTCAACCCAAGGGCAGGGTGGCAGGAGGTGAAAGATCACTTGCGGCCGGCCGGGACGGTTGTTCATGTCAACGTGACGTGGGCCGAGGACGGGGGAAAGAGGGCGACTGCCGAGGTGGGGAGCGAGGAGGACTTAAGTAAGATTATAAGCGAGCTCAACGGGACTGTCCTGCTTGGGGACAAGATTAAGGTATCAAGATTGTAAATCGAAAATTCCTGTCCACATCTTAAACACTTTTCCTCTTGCCTCTCCCTTTGGCCTTGGCCTTTCCCTTCCCTTTGCCTCCTCTTCCTCCTCCAGCCTCTTTCTTGTCTTCGGCCTTTCCCTTTCCCTTCCCTTTGCCTCCTCCTCCTCCTCCTCCTCCAGCCTCAAAGAAGACGTTCAGACGCTTGATCAGGACGGGTTTCGTCCCCTTGTCGTCTACATCATGGTGCTTGCAAAGAGCTTTCAGCTCCCTTGCGAGTAAAGTGGTGTGCCATGGCACATGCCCCTGCTTCTTATTTCTGTCCAGCTTTGCCTGAATAGCCTTATCCAGGGGCTCCTTCTCTTTCGCCTCCTCCTTTTCTTCCGCCTCCTCATCCAAATCCAGCTTCCTCTTCGACTTCTTCGCCTTCTTCGCTGGCTTTTCCCCCTCATTCTCTGTTGTGGGACCCTGCAGCCTCTTTTGTGGCGACTTTCCTTGCGCATACTCAATCTCCTCCTTGGATGAGCGGTACATCAGGGAGTTAAATCCACCCCTCGCTTTGTATCCCATGGAAAAGGTCTCGATGACCATGGGCTTGGCTTGTTCGATCGTCTGGGACACGGTGCCGTTGTTGATCCCTTCGCAAAAGTCCTTGAGGCTCAGCAGGGTGCATCTGTTCTGGTTCCTGCCCTTCGACACTTTGCTCATTCCAGGATCTTTCCCGACAACCAGGATGTCCGTTTTGCCAGAGATTGCGCTCGTGACTCTCCCACCGAAGCTCATGATCATACCCTTGACCCTGTCCTTGCCCAAGCTGAGGCCTGAGCCTCCTCCCACCTCCGGAAAGACACCCGTCAGGACGCAAGTTTTCCCGCCGAGGCAGCCAGGCTTCGCGTTGCCCACGCCTGGTTTGGGCAGGACGAATTTCTCCTTGGGAACGAGGGAGGAAGAGGGCGCCTTAGAAGAGGGCACCATAAAAGCCTGTGGGGCGCTGGCAGGAGGCTCGGCCTTCACCTCAGACTTCACTTTGTCCTCCGCCCTTGGAGTTGAAGGCTCCGCCTTTGGAGCTTCCATCTTCTTTGGGGATGCTGATTCTCCTGCGGGGGCTTTGCTGGGCGATCTTTGCTTCAGGAAAGCAGGTTTCTTGTACTGGGCCCAGTTTCCTCGATCCATCACGTGCCTTACGAGCTTCGCCCTGTGCTCGGCAGACAGCTCCTGCATGCCTTCGAACAGGACTTCGTTCAGCGCGATGAGTCTCATTTCGTAGACCTCGGCCTTGTACTCGTCTGGGTGGCCCTCGGATGGCATAGCGAGCCAGATCCTCTTTGGGACCCTCCAGCACTCCAAGTGGCACCACCTTCCGTAGCCACCCGTCTGCTCATCGACCACTCCGATGCGAATCATGCCCTTGCTGATCAGGGTGTATGCCACCTCGTCGTACTCGGTTCCGCTCTTCAGCTTGCGCGCGACCGTCTTGAACTTGTATTGCGTCTCGCCAGGGATGATGGGGCACTTCTTGTCCTGATAGTTCTTACTCCTCGTCCCAGGCTTGCTGCACGCGCTCCTTCCACTCTTCGCGAGCTCCACCCTGTACTGCGGCACGCTGATGTCCTCCGCAAACTCGTAGAACTCGTACGAGGGCTGCGAGTACTTGCCCATGTTCTCATAAGCCGCCTCGTACTCCTTCTTGGTGGACGTGCCCGCGCTCCCTTGAAACGTCGGGATGGACCCCCTCTCGAACATGCTTCGGAGCGTCTCGAAAGCGGACTGAACGTCCCTGAAGTCCGCCGCGTCTCCGCCCTTGTCCGGGTGAGTCTCCAAACACTTCCTGCGGAAACATTTCTTCACGTAGGCAAACTCCTCTTGCACTGTCGAGCAGCCGCTCAAGTCCTCGGGGTTCGTCAGCCCTATGCACACCAGCAACGCCTTGACATCGTCCCTCGACCTCCTCGCCCCGCCTTTCCCCATGAATCGTTCGCCTTCCTCTTCGTCTGCCCTCCCTCACATGTGACGAGTCAAAATCCTCGCCACCGCTTCATTTCTTTCGAGCGAGGAGTCCACAAAAAAAGAGAAAGACGTGAGTGCTCTGCCTGCGACCGCTGACACTCTTCGTTCCACCCCGACGCGACCCGTCACCGTCCCTTTCCCTCCCACGAAACTCCCCTCCTCCGAGGGTTCCCTCACCTTCTCTCTCTCTCTCTCGCGTCGTCCAAATCCTCGACCCGAGCACCTCTCCCTTCGTGCGACACCTCAATCGAAAGAAGAAAGAGAGACGCTTCCGTCTGTCCCGTCTTCCCTCGCACTCTCGCGCGTACCCGTCCTCCTCGTCCCCGTTTCTCCCTCGCCCTCTACCCCGTGCGCGAAAACACCGATCGGTGCGTTACCCAGGTTCATTGCTGCAGAGAGAGCGAGGGAGGAGGGAGGCCTTTTGGCGGAGGAAGGAAGACTCTTACGAGGGTACCAAAGGAGAAGGAAAGGAGGGAGAGGGGACAGGGAGAAAGTGCGTCTCACGATCTTTCCATCGGTGCCTTCCACGAACGTTTTGACGCCGGGATTGGTCGAGAAATCGGCATTGTTCTATAACTTGCTGCTGCCAGCACAGAGGAGAGGGGAGGGGCACTTTCTCTTTCTGGAAGGGAGAGGACCACGGTGGAGGGGGAGGGGAAGGAGGTGCCGAGAAAGCGAAAGAAAGTCTCGCAATCTTTCCATTGGAGCTTTTCTTGACCCACGTGGTGTACGGGGTGGTCGAGAATTGCTTTGGTTTTGTGGAGGGTTTGCGTTTTTCCTTTGAGGATGGAGAGAGAGTGAGTGGTGCCATGGCGAGGCCTGGGGTCCAAAACCTCCGAGGCGGGGGCAAGGCGCTTGCTGCGAGATCGACGAGATCGCTGGCCGCGAGGAGCTCCCGCAAGCAGGTCGACTGGAGCACCTTGAGGAGTAGGAGTGCCTTGAACTTGAGAGACTGGGAGGTGGCGAAGCTCCACGACGGGGAGTTCATAGGCAGGGTGGTCGAGGTGATCGAGCCTCACAGGGGTGTGGGCCACGCTCTGCTGAACGTGGTCATCAACAACCCCGCTGGCGGTGGACTCGAGGAGGAATACCGGCTAATACCCTTGGTCTCGGACATCGTTCCCTACCTGGACTCGAGCGCGAGGAAAGTCTTCGTGGACCCGCCCGCTGGCCTCCTTGACCTGGACTCCGACGGCTTCTTGGAGGAGGAGGACGAGCTGCGTTTTCTGAAGAGGGAGTTGGAGGCCTTGGTCGGCAAGACCAACCAACTGCCTAGCAGGTCTCAGTTCGAGTCCCTGGGTAGATGTGATTTGCAGAAGATCGTGGAGAAGCAGGGGGGGCACTTTGAGGTTGCGGCGTGCCTGGGCTACAAGCCGTTCAAGAACCCGCCGGGGTACTGGGACTCCGAAAACATCGAGGCTGAGGTGGCCAAGTTTCTCGAAAGTTTCTGGGTGGTCAGCAGGGATCAGATGAGGCACTCCCTCACGGGCGAGACGAGGACGAGTGCAGAGGGTTTGCTTGCGACGAAGCTTCTCCCCAACCTGAAGCTTCTCGTGGACTCCGGCCGCCACGACCTTGTGTACGCCATCAAGATGAATGGCGGGTTCAAGGCGACGGCCAAGGAGCTGGGAAGGACCATTTACAGCCCGAAGATGGTCCACAAGCATCGGTTGCAGTGGGATTTCCATTATTTTGAGAAGGAGATGCGGAAAGTCATGGAGCACCCCGATTGCCTGAAGGAGTGCCCGACAATGGACAAGCTCCCGGCACAAAGGCTGATTCGGAAGATCAGGAGACACGATGTGGACGCTGCGATCTCTCACCACGGGGGCTATTACGAGGTGGCCCGGAAGATGAACCTGAAGTCAAGTTTCAAGAGGGTCAGGGGCTACTGGAACGACAAGGAGAACCTGTTGAGGGAAATCAGGGCCTTTGTCTCGAACACAACGAATTTGGACGGGGCGACTTGCCCTCAGTATTCCGAGCTGGAGAGCGCGGGCCGCCTCGACCTCAAATACGGCATTGAGATCCACGGGGGAAGGAAAGCCATCACATCCTTGCTGCTCAAGGAAGAATCGGGGGTAGATAGATAAAAGCAATTGCAAGACTCCTTTTGTAAGAATAGGTGTAGAAGTACAAATGCATAATATATGGCGCATGCGCGCGCGCGTGTGTGCGTCGACTGTCTCACTTGCCTCCCCTTCCTACCACTAGGAGAAGAAAGCATCAAAGCTCTGCCCGTCCTGCAGCTTGGCAGTCTTGTAGTCCGCCCTGAGCTTAATCCAGAAGAGCACGACGCTCTTGCTTATCTTCAAGTCCTCTTCTACGAGGTCAGGTATACTCTCTGGCATCACAACCAGCAAGTTGGCTTGTTCGCTCAACTGTTCAAAAGATTTGGACACCCCCGCAGCGGCCACCGCTTTGAAGACGTCCGTGTACTCGGCGAGATCCCGCTTCAGGCGAAGGGCCCCTTGAGGATTGTAAGTGAAAGACCCAAAGTGCTGCTTGAGCGTTTGGAAAATGCTCTCCCCGAACTCTGCCATGAAGGGGATGATGTTGGCCTCACCAAGCTTCGAGACGCACAGAGCATGCACCGCCCTGATGCACCCCACCGCCACCGTGCAAGCTGGCGTCACCTTCCCCATGGCCCCCATGCCCAAGATGTCGTCTTGGGGGCAGAACTCTGTTCGTTTCTGCCTGGACTTCAGGACCTTCGCAAGGATTTGCAAGCAGTTGGAAATGCCGAAGCTCAGGGCTTGCGCCACAGAGTTCTCCAGCAAGCCTACGAACGAGTAGAGGGACTCTCCACAGTTTTCTCGGAGGGATTCCGGCAGCTTGTCGTCCAAAATTTCTTCCCTCACGCAAGCCTCGAACCTTTGGATGCAAGTCGTAAGGGTGTGAATGGCCGTGAAAAGATTTTCCAAGCTCGTCCCGATAAGTTTTTTGTTCAAGGCTTCCAGGTCCGGCTCGTTTGCCAGCGCGGAGGCCGAAAGGGAGCTGCACGCCTTGTCGGTGGCATCCATGGCTGTCTGCAGCCCTGCGATCATGTACTGGTACACCTGGTCCACGAGGCTGAAGCTGCTGGCGTACCTCGACGAGTTGCTGCTGAACATTCTCTGCATCGAATCTGACTTGTCTTGGTCGAGGCACAACAGCATGCACCTCGCGATGGCCTCCTTAGATAAATCAAAGTACTGGCCGATGATGTCGTAGCTCAGCTCCTTGCCCAGGTTCTCTTTCTTCTTGAAAGAGTAGATGGCCTCCAAGAGCCGGAACTCAATCTCGGGATACTCGTCAAGATGCTCACCGAACAGCTCGCTGCTTTTTGCGTCCACATCAATGCCGGTGCACCCGATCGACTGCAACCCGGTTGCCAACTGCCTGGTCTTCTCGTAAGCGGCGGCAACAATGCGAAGGAAGCTCTGGATGTCGTCGCTCGTGCCGGAGGCGGCCGCGCTCTCCTGGCTCGGAGCAAGTACCGCGGTCAGGTACGCTTGCAAGTTTTGCTCGAAGAGCCTCTGCACCAGCTTGTTCGTCAGCTCTTCGGCGTTAGGGAAGACCTCGTTGATCACGACCCTCTCTTTCTTCACGGATTCCAAGCTGTGCTTGTACCACCGACCCAGAACGTCCGTGAGCTGCTTCACTGTCTTGTTCCCGTTCGCGCCCCCCTCCAAAATAGCCGCCACCTCGTCCCCCAAGACCTTTGGATTGGTCTCCAAGAAGATTGGCAGGGACGCCAAGTAGTGGGAGACCAGCCGCCCTCCCCCTTGGAACAAAAGCAAGCTGCGCGAGCATTCTCTCATCCCTGGGAAATTCTTGTGCCTCAAGTTCTTATCGAAGGTCACGATAAGCCTACTCTCCAGCTTGTCGCAGTACACCTGGATCCTCTCCACTATGGTGGCCAGCTCGTTCCTGACCACCGGCTTTGGTGACGCAAGGTTCGACATGCCAAGGTCGCTCGTGCCAACAAGAAGCTTCTCGCCCAATGTCCTGAGCTTTATTGCCGTGGAAGCCGCTTCGTAATCATCCAGCTTGTCCAGCGTTGCTTCCCCCTGGTTTGCTGCGCCACCACCACACCCCTCAGTCTTCGAGAAGGACGACAGGTGGTTCAACAGGATCTTCGACTCCCTCGCGAAATCCCTCCGCTTCTCCAGCCTAACCAACCTCTCCCCGGCGTGGCTCGACAGGTTACTCACTCGCTCCACTCTCGCCTCAATGGTCTCGTAGACCTTCACCATCTTCCCCGTCTGCTCCTCGGTTTTCCCCTGGACGCTGTCCTTCTCCGCCCTCCTCTCCGCCAACCGACGCAGCTCGCTCAAGATTTTGTCCCTCCGACCCAAGTAGTGCTTCTCCATCCTCTCCGCGCTATCCCTCACTTCCTTGACCCGCGTCAAGAGCTCGAACAAGATGGTGGTGGTTCCCTCACCAACGTGGTGGGGGTTGCCATTCTCCTGGCGGTGGCCTCCTGCTCCCTTCCCTTTCGTGCTGGCGTGTTTCGAAGAGAGGAGGTCCCTCACGAGGTCGTTCACCACCTCGCCTGCCGACATGGCCTCCGTGCCACCCAGACTCCCCATGCTCATGCCGACGACGACGACCTCCTCGCCCAAGGCGCTCCTCTTCAATTCCAGAAGCAAACAGCTCGAAACGAGGAGGCCAAGCGGATGAATCCTAAAGATGATGTTGTTGTTGGAAGTTACAAGAGTGTTTGTGTTTGTTGATTATATGTTTTTACCAATCGTCCTCGTTGACCTCGTCGTTGACGTAGGACGTGCCATGCTTCGAGTTGTAGTCCAAGTACCTCTGGATTTCATCCTGAGACACGGTCGCCTTTTGAGCTCTCGATGCCATGACGAAATCCTTGATCACCATAGGTCTCAAGTCTCCCGCGGTGAGCATCTCCACGTCCTCCTGGTTCCTGCCGAGCATGACGTCCCTCACGGGGCCTTGGCATGCCTCCTGGATGAAGTTCTTCATGTCAGAGCCGGAGTAGCCCTTGGTCTTGAGCACAATTTTTGCCATGTCGGCGTCGGTGAGGCTGTGGGTAATCTCAGCAATCCCCTTCTCCACCATAGCCTTCCTGGCCTCCTCGCAAGGGAGCGGGATGTAGAGCTGCTTGGGCATCCTCCTCCTTGCCGCTTCATCGAGCTCCTCGGGCCTGTTCGTGGCGCCGACAATGAGCACGCGCCTCTCCGAGCTCGAGGGGTCGCAGCCCTCGATCTGAACCAGCATCTCGGTCTTTAGCCTCCTGCTCGCCTCGTGCTCGCCGTCCGACTTCCTGGCGCTCAAGATCGAGTCGATCTCGTCGATGAAAATGACGGCGGGCTGCATGTACCCAGCGAGGCCGAAGAGCGTCCGGACCATCTTCTCTCCCTCCCCAATCCACTTGGAGGTCAGGGAGCTTGCGCTGATGTTGAAGAAGGTTGCCTTGATGTTGGAAGCTATCGCCTTTCCTATCAAGGTCTTGCCCGTTCCCGGTGGCCCGAAAAGCAGCAGACCCTTGGGCGGCGACCTGGCTCCCTTGAAGAGGTTGGGGTTCAGCATCGGCCACACCACCATCTCTTGCACCAGCCTCTTGGCGTCCTCCTGGCCCACGATGTCGGACCAACTAACGCCGGTCCTCTCCATGATGTCGTTGCAGACGCTCTCCACGAGTTGGGCATCGAGCTTCATGATCTCCTCCGGAATTTCCCCGTCTGGCGAACGATCCAGTATCATCTCCATCACTTTGGGCGAGAACGGCGGCTCCCCCTCGTCCCCGTGATTCGCTCCGCCGCCGCCCTGTTTCGGATTGTGCCCATTCCCTCGGGAGTGGCCGCTCTGCTTCCCGCTAGAATTGTTGTTGTTGTTGTTGTTGTTGTTCATCTGGTGCCCAGTTGCGTCCAAGGCCTTCTTCACGTAAGGCGGCACGAAGCCGCTTTTCACGTTACTCTGCTGGTTCTTCCTCGGCATGCTGTAGCCCGTGTTGCTCCTCTGCCGCTTGTCCCCAAGCTGCTGCTTCTCTCTGCTCATCGTGTGCGCGTAGTTCTTCCCTTTTGATGGGGAAGAGAGGTTGGAGCACAAGGCTTGCTTCGCGCTCTGAAACATCGTCGCACCTGTTGGGGGCTCGTTCTCGTCGTCGCCGCCATCCCCGGCGCCCCTCCCTGGCGATGGCGGAGACCAAGACGACTTTTTCGTGCTCCACCGCTCGACGGCAAACTGTTGCTCTTCCGCCTCTGTCGCCGGGGCCAGCCTCTTCCTCGACCCCGCTTGAGCCGAAGCAAAGTTTCTCGCTTCGACCTCCCCCTGGTTCAAGACCTTGGCGTTGGTGAGGTAGTTCGGCCTCCATTTCTGCTGCTGCTGGGGCGAAGGACCGCTGCTTGCCGGGCTCGGTGTCTGCACTGGCCTTGCTCGTGGCGCGAGCGCCTCCCTCCGTTGCGCCAGCTCCTCCTCCATCTTCTGCCCCTTCAGCCTCCTCCTCAGGGCCCCGAGCCCCTCTCTACCGAACACCTCCTCCAGGAAACCGAACGGCGTCGCTTTGGCCTCCTCCTCGCCCGGACCACTCCCGTCCACCTCCAAGCCGAGCTTGGCTGAGAGATCATCTCGCACAGCTCGGAGCTTCTTCGAGGAGATCCCGTCGCGCACCATACCCCTCAGCGCTTCGAGGCGAAAGAACTTGGCGTCAGCGTCCGTCGATCGCACCCCCCCGTCGTCGCCATCGCCACTCGACACCATCAACCCATACAGAAACGATAACTGCCTCACCCAAGCGGTTTGTTGTTCCTTCCCAGGCGTCGAGGTGCTTGGACTCGTGCTTGGGCATCCGGACTCGTGGCTCGCGCCCTTCGCGACCTCTTCCTCGAGCGCGAACCTGCGCGCCCTTAGCGTCGACGCGGCCTCGCCCACGAACACGTCGTCCTCCATCGCCATTCTCCTCCTCCTTTTTGCCAGATGTAATATGGTTTGCGCGGGAAGCTGTCCTCTGGAGCATCCAAAGGGAGCAAGGGGAGAGGGTGGGCAAGAGGGTGGGAGGAGGAGTGATGATGGTGGTTTGGGGATTGGGGATTGGGGATTGGGGACGGTTCCTTTGTCCCTTTGCCCTTTTCAAAGTTATTTCTACATGTTACATACACAATGATGGTGATCATCACCAAAGCGCGTCGGCGGACCGCTTCGGTCTTGCTTCCCTCCCCCCATCAGGATCAAATCAGGATTCCTGGAGCATCCAACCCAGCTCCCACTTGTACGTGTCGTACTTGACGATGATCTTGAGCTTGTCGTCGATCGCGCCGAGGATGCACTTGGACACTTTTGTGCCTTTGATCAGGTAAGCGATGGAGATGAGCCACTTGTTTGGGGACTTGGATGAGCCGTGGCCGAGGTCGTGCCTGTACCACTTGAGCAGCAGGGGGAGCCTCACCTCGAGGATGTTGCTCCTCTTCCTGGTGTGGCAGTACCTGGCGAGAAAGGTCTGGGCGGAGGAGACGAGCTCGTTGTCGAAATCGTACTCGTGAAAGCACTTGAAGGGGGGCGAGCACATGGTCCCAGGGCACAGGGCAAAGGTCAGCAAAGGGATCTGCTGGTCGACCTTGCACCTGAGCCTCGGGTCGTCTCCCTTGAAGTAAGGCAGCAGCCTTCCGATGAAGACGTTGTCGTTGTAGGGCCGAGACGACCGCAGGATGGAGTGCTCCACGTCCAACGCCGAGTAAATGTTGCCGCCGACGTTGTAAGTTGCGTTGCGGAGGAACTTCATCCACCCGAAGGGGGAGGCTCTTGGCAACCAGCGGAGCTTGCTGTCCCCCTCTTTCCTGTTCCTTGCCTTTTCCAGGGCGGCGTGCAAGATCATCAAGTTGTACAAGTTGATGAAGAAGACCGTCCTTTGCTTCTGGGAAAGCGTTGAGGGGTCCACGTGGGCCAGGTCGGACGTCGCGGCGCTGAAGTACGAGTACTCCGAGCTCTCCGCCACCTCAATGATGTCCTTTGCATCGATGTACTGCCTCACCTTGTTGTTGTTCTTGTTCGCCTGAATCGTCAGGAGCATCTTGACCGTGCTGATGCAGACGAGCATGATCTCCTCGGGCTGCTTTTCGTCCACAAGCTTTTCGTGGGACCGCAGCTGGATCATGTTCAGCGGCCTTTGGTCGTTCGAACCTGTCAGGGACGACAAGTCGTGGGCCGCTGGTGCAGTGAGAGTCGTGCATAAGTCCTGGCTCGACTCGACTTTTGCAGCATCGCGGGCCCCCTTCCCGCCCTCTGGCGAACCGGGAGAGTCCCCATTATCGGAGAGGCGGACTTGCTCGAGAAGCATGCACAGGTGCGGCCCAAGACTCGACTCTACCTTCTCCCTGTCTTGCTCGCCCAATTCTTCCAGTGATCTGTAGAACCTTCCCATGGGAATGCAAGAGTAAGTCTGCACCCCGATCTCAAGGGCCTTCTCAAAGTAATCCAAGTGCTCGAACCTTCTGCTGGGATCGCCGCTAACGGATCCGCTGGCAGGCCTGGTGCCGTTGGCATTCTGCGTCGCTTGCTTCAACGGAGAGAAGGTGTCCGCCCTCGGCTGCAACATCAGAAACCTTTCCACAAACGACGCAACAATCGCGATGGGCTCTCCGGAACCTGTCTCTGGAAGCTCGAGCTGGTCTGCGGGGCTCTCCGGTGGTCCAATCCCAACCTTCCCATCGAAAGTCTCCAGGTCTTCTCCTTCCCTATTAATGTACAACCTCGCTTTGAGAGCCCCCGCGGGGAACGTTGCCGCGGCTTGAAACGCCTGGGGCAACCCCTTGGAAATTCCCTTCCCGGCCTCCGCGCAAGAGCAAGAAGCCTCGCCCTCGATCTTTCCGAGTTGCAACCTAAAGGTCAGCGAAGCCTTGTTGGCCGAGTGCCTTTTGTTCATTTCGTCCTCCTCCCACTGCATGCACGCCGGCCAGTTTGCAGGCCAGCCAGACGAAAGGAATTCCTGGTATATTTGAGTCTGATAGAATTCCTCGTAAAAGTACAAGCTGTCCTCGTACGACTCCGTGGCGGGGATGAAGTCAAACTTCAGCTCCTCGTCCTCTTCGCCCTTCTGCAAAGCGTTGAGAACTTGCGGGGACCTCATGAAATCCCAGGACACCGCTCTTCTGTGCACAAACAGCTTCTTCTTGGACGAGGACGCATCAGGAGTTTGGGAGAAGGAATATCCCTTTGTCAATTCCACCGCGTTCCCCTGCTGGGGCGAGTGCTCCTTGCTGCTCGCTTGCGACGATGCCGTCGCAGAGCCAACTGGCTCGCCACTGAATCGCCTTCCGTTTCTCAGGTCCCTGATGTCCTCCAGCGACCTCGCTCCGTTTTGAGAAAGTTTCTTGGTGTTCTCCACGATGTCGACGAGGATCGTGCCAAAGCACTTCCTGACCTGAAAGAGCAAGTACTGGATTTCTTCCGCCGAGTACACCAGCCCGGACGCGCCACAGGAGTAACCCCGCTGCAGGGGATCGCCCAAGGTCGTGTCGATCATGTCAAGCTTGCTCTCCAGGGACTCGGGCACGACGGGCAAGTTGGAAGGAAAGCATATCCTTCCGTTGTCGATGTTCACCTCCACGATGCCATCGTCAAGCTCCGCGTTCCTGAACCCGGACTCTGAGATGCCCATGATGTAGGGGGTGGGCGCCTCCACCAGAACGGACATCGTGTTCGGCACGAACGGGACGTAGATTCCCTGCCACTTCAAAGGCTCCAGCAGCATCAGCAAAGTCTCGGCGCAGACGGTGAGGAAGCTCGCGGCGAGCTGGCCCTTCTTGCTGGTCACGAGGAGGATTCTCTGCTCCAGGAGAGCGGAGATCCACAGCTTGAAGAGCCCGTGGATGCCCAAAATCTGAATCAGTTTGTAAAACTGCGGGGGCAGCGTGCAGGGCAGGATGTTCGACGGGGCGCAGTTGCCGAAACCCATCGCGATGGCCTTCTCCGCGCCGCAAGGCTCGACCACCACCCGGTACGCCAGCCCCGGAAGAGGGTAGGGAGCCAGGCCAGCGACCCAACTCATGAGTTTTCCTGCCTCCGCAGCCCCTCCCGCTTTCCTGCTCGTCTCCAGTATCGTTTCTAGTAGTGTACACATCCCCGTAAAGCACCTCTTCAGCCGAGACAAGCCGACCAGGATCATGATCTGTTCCCCCTCCTCGCTCTCCTCGGGGACGAGGAGAGAATACGCGATCCACCGCTGCCCCAGCTCGTCCGTCACCGCCAGGGGAAGGAACACCCTCTCTCCCCCGCTCGCCGTACCCGAGCACTCGTACTCGTACAACTTGGGCAGAGTGTCCAGGATCTTCGCCGAGATCGTTTCCACCTCAGGCGTCGATCGGGCTCCTCCCGACGGGTACGTCGCCAAGCGCTGGCTTCCATACCAAGACGCCTGGTCGCTCGACGATCCAGGTTGCTCTTCACGATGTCTCCTCGCTCTCAGAAGAAGGAAATCCTCCACGAGCGCCCTGGGCTCCGCCTCAGGCACCCTCAGGCCCATGCCTTCCACGCCCATCAAGCAAGCCTCTCCGAGCCCTGCAAAGCCTTTCCCGATCACTCCGCTTGACAAACTTCTCAAGGAAGGTGTCGAACGAAAGCCCTTGAGACGATCTTTCGTCCAGTCCACCCCTCCACCTCTACCTCTCGGTCACCGGACTGAAAACTGCCAACATAACGCAAGGTCAGGCTCCTGGAGGCCCGGACCGTCCGTCCAGCAACAAGCACGCTATCCACACAAATGAGACTTTCCGCGCCGACCTTTTTGCAGATCAACCAGGTAAGTGGCTTGAGAGAGAGGGCGGGAGAGGGAAGCAGGGTCATTGGTGATGAACTACGTCGAACCTTTGTCTCGAGATCTTTCGAACGAGCCGTCGCTTGTAACGTTTGACGCCGGGATGAAGCTGAAACCGAGTTGATTGTTGTTGTTGTTGTTGTGCGATGGATCAGAGCTCCACCACCACCAGTGGTTGTACCAGAGCTCCAAAGCCCGCGAGGACGGTTTCGGTTTCGAGAAGCGTAACGCACGGCGATACGAACGCATTGGTGAGGCAGAGTGCCGCGAGAAAGGCTTGTACGAAAGTTTGCTCTTCGTCCTTCCTCTCCTCGAAGAAGAAGACGAAGTTCGATACTGGTTTGAGGCCGAGACGGTGTGTGGCTGTGAAGGCAAGGGAGACGGAGAACATGGGAAAGGTAGGGTTCATTGGTCTGGGCATCATGGGAAAGCCCATGGCCTCGAACCTGATCAAGGCTGGGTTCCAAGTTGTCGTCTACAACAGGACTCAGGCCAAGTGCGAGGAGCTGGTGAAGCTGGGAGCCACGGCAGCCGAGACGCCGGCCAAGGTGGTTGAGGAGTGCGACACGACGGTGTGCATGCTGGCTGACCCCAAGGCATGCTTGGAGGTGGCCCTCGGCGAGAATGGCATCGCGAGCGCGATCACGAGCGGGAAGGCGATCGTTGACATGAGCACCGTCGACGCCGCGACCAGCGCTCAGATTCATGCGGCGATCAAGGAGAAGGGCGGCCGGTTCCTCGAGGCCCCCGTGTCCGGGAGCAAGAAGCCGGCAGAGGACGGCCAGCTCGTCATCCTGGGCGCGGGCGACGAGGACGTGTACAAGGAGGCTCTCCCGCTCTTTGAAGTGATGGGAAAAAAGTCCGTGTACCTCGGAGAAGTCGGCAACGGCGCCAAGATGAAGCTCGTCGTTAATATGATGCTTGGGACGATGACGACCACGTTCTCCGAGGCCATCGGCTTGGCCGAAAAGTCGGGTCTGAACAGGGACGAGTTCTTCGACGTTCTCGGCGCCGGGGCTCTGCAGAGTCCGTGGTACACGATCAAGGGGAACGCCGTGAAGAACGAGTTGTACAAGCCCGAGCAGGTGACCTTCCCCATGAAGCACATGCAGAAGGACCTGAGGTTGGCACTGGAGCTGGGAGAGCAGGTGAACCAGTCGCTGACCGTCGCCAAGGAGACGAACAAGCTCTTCTTGGAGGCGATGGCGGAGGGTCTGGAGGATTGCGATTTGATCGCCGTCCACCCTGTCATCAGCAAGAAAAAGAAGTGAGAAGAACTACTAGAAATAAATTTGAGAGGAATTATTCTTCAAGTTACGCTAAGACGTCTGCATCAGATACGTCTGCATCACCCCCTTGCCCTTCACCTCGATCTTCTTCAGCCTCTCCCAGGGCTCGCCAGGGACGAGGCCAACCACGTCCTCTGTGGTGTGAATGCACGCAGCTCGGCCCGTCTGAACCATCCTGGCCGCGGTGTTCATCGTATCTCCGAACAAGCAAAACCTTAGGTTCTTGCTTCCAACGATTCCACTCATGCAGGGGCCCGTGTGGATCCCGATTCGCAAAGCGGGTTGTACGCTAGCATCCGGGCAATCCACCTCCTTTGCGTTGCGCATGATGGCCTTGGCGTAACTTATCATCCGCGCTGTGTTGAACACGGAGACGTCTAGTAGCGTATCCTCGTCTGCAGAGCGCGGAGAGATTCCTTTTTTCGTGGAGAGGCGGCTGAGAATCCTGTCAGAATACGTGTTTGCTGATATTTTCCTGTCCAAGATTTTTCCCGTGACGACGCCGACGGCGGCCACATACTGGTCTCCCACAGTCTCCACCTTGTACACGTCGTGGTCGTCGCCCAGACCATCAAGCACCAGAAAGAGCTCCGAGAGGTAATTCAAGACAGAGGAAGGATCTACCTGGGCAGAGAGCTCGGCGAAGCCGTCCAGCTCAGCAAACGTGATGCAGACCCCTTGGTGGCGCTGCGAAACCTCCTTCAGGAGATTCAGCTTTTGCAGATTGAATCTCATTTTCTCCAGTTGGTTCACAACGCGAGTCGGGAGGAAGTTGAACAGCAGGTCTTTTTGCAGCTCGCCAAGCTTTGTCTTCTCCTGAATCACTTTTTCCTGGAGGAGGCCAACAAGGTGCCTCTCGAAGAACCTTTCCCTTAATTGGCGTTCGTTGACGAAGGAAGCTGCCAACATCGCGATGTGAATGAAAAATATGAAGTGGGTGGTGGTGGCGTACAAGCTTGAGGTCAGCACGACGTCCATCTCCGCCACCGCCTCGTCTCCTTCTACACTGAAGTCCAGCCACGTCGCTACGTTGAGAGTCAAAGCAAGGTAAACCGTCACGCAAACGATGAACACCACGACATTCTGCAAGAACATGAGCCCCGTCAGCCACATGGAGGTCATGACGACGACCTGGTACCAGACCATGAGCTTCACGGGCCAGAAATTGTCTCCCGAATGAACAGTGACCATCAAGGACACGAGGATTACCACTTTCATCAAGGTCGCAACGTTTGCAGAGACCATGGACCACGCTTTGTTTTTCACTCTCCTGCTCTTGTGCACAAAGACGTGGCACGCAGCAGCACCAATATTGATCACGACCATGCTGCAGAGCATACTCCAATTGAACTCGTTCCTCTTGTCTTCCTCTGGAGGTCCAAATAGAAGGTCGCAATAAAAATTTTGCTCTTCCTCCTCTCCAGTGCCTCTGGGACTGCAAAGCGTCCTCTCGTACTCGTAGAACAGGTTATCCAACCCCACCAGAATAGCTGCTGCGACCACCTCTATGATAAAGGAGGAAATGTTTTTGTGAAGCACGCTGTGTTCGTTGATGAAAGCCAGTTCCATGTCGAAATTCCGAAAGTGGCCGCACCGGATGCTAGCCTTGAACTTCTCATGAGAGCGGCCGACTTCCTTCCTGCTCTGAAAGGACTTGCTCCTCAAAGAGGGATCCGAGCTCCTTCCAAACGTCTTGTTTGCTCGAAGATAAAAGTCTGTGGCCTTTCGTACATCAAAGTCCTCATCCGGGTCCCAGTCAACACTCCGTATCGACAGTTGTTGCTGCGAACCCTGTGATTCCCGGAAGGGCTCTATCCCCAAGATGGCAGACCCCTCCACAGGCAATAAATATCCGCTGCTCCTCTGCGACTTGCTCCACTTCTCTTGCGGCGTCATGCTCTTGACAACCTCGGAGGCGTGCACGTGGTCTGGCTGGCCGAGATGTTCTAGCGATGCTGCAGTGCTCATCGCTTCTCCGAACACGCAGAACCTGAAGTTCTTCGCGCCCACGACGCCGCTTTTGCAGGGCCCAGTGTGCATGCCAACTCTCATGGACGTTGCCCCGGATTGACCCTTCTTGACGTGTTTCGCACGAATCAACATCTCCTTCGCGAACTCCAGCATTGCGCTAGTGTTTTGCCGTGCAGCTATGTCACCACTGCAGTCCCCCACGATCTGTCCCTCCACCTCGTTCAGACCAGTCGCCAGACCCGTCGTCGCGACGTAACAGTCGCCGATTGTCATCAGCTTGTACACGCCGTACTGGTCGCTCAGGATATCAAAGGTCGCGAACAAGCTGTTCAAGTACTCCATAACAACCCCCGCATCAACTTGCTTGGCAAAGCTCGAAAAGCCCACGACGTCAGCGAAAAGGACGCACACGTTCTCGTGCGTGGAAGACGATGCGGGCGCGCGCTGATCGAGCCCCGCGCTCATGAGCTGCTCCACTATCGCAGGCGGCATGATTTTGTGAAGAAAGTCCTCCTGGATCTTCTGCTTGTGAGTTTTCGAGTCAAGAATCAAGTCTTGCTTCAAAAAGATCATCAACTCCAGTAAAAAGCTCGTCCTCGTCGTCATGGTGTTCTGGTAAGCGCTCACCACGAGGAGGGCGGTCATGAACAGGCTTTCAACCACAGTTCCGCAATAAACAACCGTCTCGAAGACGGGCTCTATCTCGATCAAAGTTGTCAGCCCACCAGTCATCTCGCCCCTGTTGTGGAGCAAGATCGGAACGGAACAGCCAATGAAGCAGGCAGTCCCGACTACGCTCATGGCCACCGCTTGCCAGAACAACATTCCCGTGAAGAAAATCCCGATTAAGAAAAGGAACGCGTACCACAGGAGCAGGCGCATCTGCCAGAAGGCGTCGTAGCTCGAAACGACGACCGCGAAGCCGCAGAACCCGGCGAGCCCCAGCGTGTACACGACGAAACTTGCGAGGGTGGCCCACCTTTTCCTCTTCAGGTCCCTCAAGGTCACGAAGGAGGAAAGGGAGCACCTTGCGCCCTGCTGCAGCCGGTCGGACCTGTAGTGGATTCTCCAATGCACCGCAGCTCCCAGCGCCGTGATGAACAGCAACCAAATCATGTTCACCAGCATGATCATGAGCGCGTCTGCTTCGATGAGCATGAAGGAAGACTCTTCCATCCGCCCGAGCTTGCCGGTGCGGGCCTCCGTGAGCAGAACGCTTGCCAATGTCGTGTTCAAACTCTCCAGCGCGAATTTCTCCAAGGTCGTAATCTCCCGAGACCCAAGCACTTGTTGGCAAAAGGTCTCCATGGCGACGCTGGTGAACCGCTTGCACTGCTGGTCCTTGAACCCCCGGCCGAGCAAAGCGCCCGCGAATCCTATGGTTGCGCCCATGAGGAGCTGCAGGAAGTACCCCGTGTACGTGAGCTGCTCGTGAGCGACGGCGTGCTGGTTCCGAAAACTCTCCTCCACGGAGGGGTCCACGAACGTCAGTGAGAACCTGTGCAGGACTTCCCCTCGGGTAAGCTTCACTTCCTCCAACACTTGCAGGGTCCCCGCGAGCATGGTTCGAGGGGGGTCGTCGCGAGGGTCCTCCTCTCCCCCTGTGCTCGAGCCTTCGCTTCGTCCCCAAGGAAGGGAAGGAGTCGTCGTCTCCATCGTCGTCCAGAGGAAGACACACACACACAAGAGAGACAGTGTGTGTGTGGGGGGGGGGGACGCGTGCGTGACCTCACCAAAGCATGAAGCAAACCCAGGGGCGAGGTTTCTCAAAACCACGAGCAGTGAATGAAGCCAAGCAAAAAGCAAACCCAGGGGCGAGGTTCTCAACCACTTCAGTCGGGGGTAAGCAAACCAAACCAAACCAAAGCAAGCGCGACCAGCGACGCGACTCTCTCTCTCTCTCTCTCTCTTCGTCCGTTACAGTCCCCATGAGTTTTCGGTTACAAATATTTTTAGGTGTACTATTTTGTACACCCATTCACAGACCTGACTTTCAGTTTTCCCGCCCTTGACCGACGACACACTCGAGAGCGCGTTGGCGTTGAAGGGCGCGCGAAGGCGAGGAGCGACCCCGAGAGGCGTTGGGTAGAGGAGGTCCGCCATGTTCTACCACATACAGGTGCGTCACCCTCCGTCGTCGTCGTCGTCGTCGTCGTCGTCAAGCTGCTTTCGCGTGGCTTGAACGTTGCGGCAAGGTCCTGACAAAACTTTGAAATTCTTTTTTCCTTTCCTTTTTTTTTTCTTTGTTTTTGTGTGAAGATTCTTGCGAAGAAGGGTCCTCTGGGGACGATATGGATAGCGGCGCACCACGACAAGCGCCTGAAGCGGTCTCAGGTGTTCGAGACGCAAATATCGAATACGATAGACTCCATCATCACTCCTGAGGTTCCGCTTGCTTTGCGTCTCTCGGGCCAACTCATGCTCGGTATCGTTCGCATCTACGCGAGGAAGGTCTCGTACCTGTTTCAGGACTGGTAAGTCGTCGTCGTCGTTGTCGTCTCTCTCTCTCTCTCTCTCTCTCTCTCTCTCTCTCTCTCTCTCTTTCTCTCTCTTGCTCTGGTCTGACGCGTTTCCCTTTTTTCCTTTTTTTTTTTTGCTGCTGCTGCTTGCTTTGTGCAGTTCCCAGGGATACAAGGGCTTCAAGGTGCAGGAGAACGTGAACCTGTCCAAGGAGGCGCTCCAGTCGAGTGTGCAGGCGATCACTCTGCCCGAGATCGAGGAGGACCCGGACTTCACCCAGGATGATGCTCTTGGCTTTGGCGGGGCGGGGGGGTTGAGCCTTCCCGGAACGCCGATATCTCTCGCGGGGAGCCTCGCCGGGACGCCGGAGAAGCTGCGAAGGGCCAGCATCGGCAGCGAGGGTGGCTTGAGAAAGAGCCTGTCGTTCGAGTCCCCGGGAGGCTCTTACAACAGCATGGACGTTGATATGATGTACACGGACGAGCAGTTCGGGGATGAGGGCCTCGGGTTTGACTTGGAGCCGGAGAAGTTGCGGTCGGAGGAGCCCGTTGGGGTGGGTACGCCAACCAGAGACGCGGGGAGGACGACGCTGACTCCTGTTCAGGAGGGCCAGCAAGCCGTCGGGATGAGCACGCCGGAGCTCGAGGAGGTTCCGGACTTTGCGGGCGTGGAGGCGGAGGACAACGGGGGCCTCGCCGGAGATTTTTTGGCGACTCCCGAGGCCGTCCTCCCCTCCGCGGAGAAGGACCTGCCAAGGAAGAAGAAGCAGAGGGTCGTGGGGATCATCTTGGACGTCGACGACGAGGGCTCGAAGCAGATCAGTCTGGACAACAAAGTCGTGAGGTCGAGGCTGAAGAACGCCAAGGACACCCTGAGGAACCTCAAGAAGGACATCAGCAGGGCGATCGCGAGGAGCAAGAGCCAGAGGGCGCCAAAGAGGGCGAAGACGGCGAGGTCCGCCCGCAGGAAGAGCGGATCCAAGGCCACCCAGGCGGAGCTCCTTTGCGAGGACCTCCTCGGCGTTTTGAGTGCCGAGGAGTCCGCCGAGGAGGTCCAGGACCCGGAGGCCGGCGAGCAGAGCGGCGAGGGCGGCCAGCAGGAGGAAGACCAGGGCGTGGCGTACGACGAGGTCGGGGAGGGGCTGGAGTTCGACCCTTACGCCAACACCTTCGAGGAGCAGTTCGACGTGCCAGCCGACACCTCTTCCCCGGTGGCTGGCGCGACGCCCAAGGGCGACGAGGGGCGGGGCCAGCAGCCCGCCGACTTCCTGGGAGCCGGCGACCTCTCTGAGGAGGAGAACCAGGAGGACGACGACGACGTGCTCAACGCGGACGAGGACGGCTGGTCCAGCCGCACCAAGCAGACGCTCGAGAGGGTGAAGGCAAAGCTGTCGACCTCGACGCCGACGGCGTCGAGGTCCAGGAGCTCGAGGTCCCCCTCCACCCTCTCCGCCGCGTCTTCCTGCAAGTTTGAGGACATTCTGCCCGACTCGGAGTTGGACAAGCCCCTCAGGAGGGACGTGGCGAGGAACTTCTTCGAGTGCCTTGTCCTGAACACCAAGGGTTACATCAACCTGAAGCAAGTCGAGTCCTTTGGCGCGCTGACCATCACTCCAAGGGACCTCCTCATCCAGTCCTGATCACGAGGAAGGAGGGCCTCGTTGCCCAGAACCCCGGGTTTGGTGCGAGCGACCAACCCCTTTGTAACACATTGTAACGTTGACGCCTTTCTGAACCCCCTGCTGCCCCACCAAAGCTTTTGTTGCCAAAGTCCCAAGGCCCCTTTCTCCTCCACAGCACGTCCTTCATGGTCCCTGCGAGGTATCCTTGGCAAGAATGCAGGAGGAGGACAAGGGCAGGAGGGGGAGGCCCTTGTGCCCGGCCTCGATTCACGCAACAGCAATCCAATCATCCATGTTTGTTCCTAATGCCTGGCCTAATGCTGGCCCGAAGTCCCTCCCCTCCCCTCGATCTTCCACCCCCCCCCAAAAAAAAAAGCAAAATCTTATAATCTTATCCAAAGGCCCCGCCGGCGCAGAGAGAGAGGGAGAGAGAGAGAGAGAGAGAGAGCGTCGCAGGCAAACGATGATGAAAGTGAACGCGAAGAGGTTTGGACTCGGTCGGTTGGGGGGAAGGAGGTACAACGTGTGCGTCCGCGCGACTCCGCTTCCACTGGATATCAAAAAAGTGACGCCGGTCGGAGGCAGAACTTTCCTCAAGGTGGAGGAGATCGAGGAGCAGACGGACGGTGGCATTTTCCTTCCTGATGCCGCACAGCAGAAGCAGACGGTGGGCACCGTGATGTTCGCGGAGGACGGCGTTGGGTTCTCCGTCGGCAACAAGGTGGTTTACTCGCAGTTCGCTGGCACGGAGGTCGAGGTTGAGGGCGCCGAGCACGTGATACTGAAGAACGACGACGTGGTTGGGGTCATGCCCGGTGCAGACGCCAAGGACATGAAGCCAACAGGCAACGGCATTCTGCTTGAGATCGAGAAGGAGGACGAGAAGACGAGCTCGGGGATCTTCCTTACGGGCTCGACGAAGGAGAAGCCCTCGACCGGAAAAGTATTGGCCATGGGTCCAGGCCGAAAGAACGACGAGGGGAAGGTGGAGCCCATCGAAGGACTCTCCGTCGGAGACAGCGTGCTGTACAACAAGTTCTCTGGTGTCGACTTCGAGGCGAAGGACGGCACCGCGCTTATCGTGATCAAGGATCACGACATCCTGGCGACCTTGGATTGAAGCGCGAAAAAGCAGCCAGTGAAAAGAGAAGCGAAGTGTGCTCTAATGATAAAAAAGGGATAAAAGTTTTTAGTTTAAGTCTGCTTTCACTTCTCGCTCTCCAAGCCACTAATTCGCGTCAGGCGTTCACCACGGCTTCCTTCTCCCTCTCGAGAACCGAAACGAGGTCTTCCCTCAAGCGCTCCAGGGGGACGGGCTGCCCGGCGGTCTGGGTGAGCAGCCTCAGGACTTGGGTGCTCTTAGTGTCCTGAGAGCTCGTGGAGTCCTCGTGGAGGTCGCCGTACGCCTTCGCGTCGAGGCTCTGCTGCAGCATGAGCTGGAGGCTGGAGCACAGGTCGATCATTGAGGGGGCCGCGACCCTGCCCACCCCGAGCCTGGTCGTGCTCAAGCTCGGGACGATGTCATACGTGTCCTCCTGCCTGGCGGCGTTCGAGTCGCACATCAGGATGTGGCCGTCGGAGATGGACTTGAACTCCTCGATCGACCGGGTGCTCACGAAGGAGGAGCCGCTCGCGGAGTCGCTCCCGTCCTCCACGCCGTCCTTTTCCTTCACCTGCTGCGCCAGAGCGAGCAGGAGCTTCTCCCTCATCTCCGGGCTCAGGTTCTGCTGCTTGAGGATCTTCACCCCCAAGTCCATCTTGTCCTCCCTCATGGGCTCGCCCTGCAGCAGCCCGAAGAGCGTGAGCGAGCCCCCGCCGAGCTTGTCGCTCATCTTCGCGCTCCTCTGCAGGATGTTGGAGAAGAACTGCCTCTGCAACGCATCGTATCGTGCGATGAGCATCCCGTCCACCTCCATGAGCTCCTCCATGTCCTCGTCGCTCAAGCTGGTCTCGCACTGGCACACGCTCTCCCAGAACTTGACTGCGGCGGAGAGGTCGTCCAGGAAGACCACCGCGTGCCCCCCGCTGTCCCTGACGTCCTCCGCGATCGCCAGCGCTTGGAGCAGGGCGGTGTACCGGCGTCCGGCCGACTGGCTTCCGCTCCTGCTCGTCACGACGACCGTCCGGTCCTCGATCCCCGCCTCCCTGAGGGTGGCACGGACGAGCCCAAGGTCCCTCTCGTCGCAGGCGTACACGAACGTGTGCCCCCCCTCGGACTTGCCGCCGCCGTGGGCCAAGAGCACATCAAGCGCCATTGTGGTCTTCCTCGTGCCCCTCTTTCCCATGACCAGCATGGACTGGCCCACGCCGACAGGGACGATGGCGTCCACCGCCTTCACCCCGGTGTGAAAGTTTTCCCCGATGGGCTGCCTGTCGTCGACGCCGGGGTAGTCGTTGAACAGGGGGACGCGGCTTCCTTCGCCGAAGTCCGCGGCGGCGAGCCCGAGGCAGTCCACCACCTTGCCGAGCACGTCCGCGGCCTTGGGGGCCCGAAGAAGGTTCTCCCCCCGCAGCAGGGTGAGCTCCTGGCCCTCTCGCAGGCCCCCCGGCGCAAGGGGAAGGCCCACCGCCCTGAGCTCCGTCGGATCCATGTCCTTCATGTTGTACGCCACGTACCCCACCGCGTGCTCGGCCTTGCCGTCGAAGAGCAAAGTCCCCGCGGGCACCGTGTGTCCCACGCCCTTGAGCACGACGAACCCCTCCTCCTCCCTCACCAGGTCCACCGTCACCACCGCGTCCCCCTCCGCTTCGCTCGACGCCCCTCGCGTCGTCACCATCGCCACCGTCGTCCTCCTCCTCGTCGCCGAGCAGGGCCATGAGGCAGCTGCAGCGGAGGCAGCAGAGGTCCACCGGCGGCACGGGTGAGGAAGAGGGGACACCGAGCACGGGCGAGGCAACCCAAGCGTCCGGTTTCTCGAGGACGACAAGGACGACAAGGACGAGGAGGAGGAGAACAAAACGCTTCCCGTCCTCCCAGCCACGTTTCCCGTAGCCCTCGCTCTCGCGCACTGGGCCATGGTCGTCAGGTACTTGGACGCCTTCATGCTCCTGCTGGTGCTGGTGCTTGTGATGGATGAACAAGTCAGGAGGAGGTCGAAATCGTGTCGAAACACGTCAAGCGAGGAATCAAACGAAAGGTCTCGAGATGAATATTCGATTCAAGTGACTCTCCTTCCCTTTCAGGACGATGGTACTCGCCAAAACGGGCCACGAAGCGCCGCCGATCGATCGCAAGACCCGTCGTCGTCCGGCAGACTCTCCAGAGAGAAAAAAGTCTGCGACCCTGGTTACACCTTTTTCAAGTCACATTACACTTCTGCAACTCTTCTCTTTTGATTGGAGGTTATCTATTCTTTTCATAACATCACTTCATGTGTATTATTCTTCTTGAGATGTTATTCGTGTTATCTTTTTCTGTGGAGTGTAGGTATTGGCCAAGTCGGGGCCAAGTTTATCCAAAACAAGGGAAGATCTCATAGGTGAAGAGGATCAGAGCGAGAAGAGGAGTGAAGAGGTAAGGCGCGCCGACGGTGAGGGACAAAGGGAAACGACGTCTCCTCCTTAGACGAGGGAGAGGGAGAGGGAAAGGGGAAGGGACGATGGACTTGGACTAGGAAACGAAGGCCATGAGCTACCGCGTCCTTCTCCGCGTTTTTCTCGACCGCGTTTGGACTGGAGGAAGATCGAAATCGAAAATCGACGACGTCATGGTCATCATCTTCATCTTCATCTTCATCTTCATCTTCATCTCTTCGACGATAACGCGTGAGGGAGGTTGGGTTGGTCCAGAGGAGGGGGAGTTTGGGATCCGCATGTGCGAGAGTCGGAACCGTGTTCTGCTGTCCTCGTGCGCACGAACACGAACACGAACACGAACACGCGCACTCCTCCTCCTCCTCCTCCTTTCCTCTGTCCTCTCCCTGTTTCCTTGTGCTGCTCGTTGGATGAAAGACACTGACTCTCTCTCTCTCCTCCTCCTCTTCTCTCTCTCTCTCTCTTCATCACCTCTCACCAGACAGACCGAGAGGGTTGCTGTTCCAATCAATCGATCAATCAATCAAGAGAGGTAGTGAAAAAGTTTCTCACGACGCGACGCAAAAATGGCTTCCAGGGTGACGACCACGATGAAGCGCACGATCAAGGGCGGAAAGTCCAGCGGAAAGTCTACCGGTGGCTGGGGAGGAGGAACCGGGGGTGCCGGGGACCTCAGCAAGTGGTACGGAGCCACCAGGAAGCTCTACCTTCCGGGAGGACTCTTGACCATGGAGGACGTCCCGTCGTACCTGAACGGCTCCCTCGCCGGTGACTACGGGTACGACCCTCTCGGCCTCGGCCAGTCCGAGGAGCAGGTCGCCAAGTACCGCGAGTACGAGCTCATCCACGCCAGGTGGGCCATGCTCGGCGCCGCCGGGGCCATCATCCCCGAGGGCCTGGCCGCCAACGGAGGCGACGTCAAGGGAGCCACCTGGTTCGAGACCGGAAAGGTCTTGCTCGACGGCGACACCCTGAACTACTTCGCCGTGCCTTGGGGAGTGGTGGACAACCCTCTCCCTCTCATCATTGTCTTGGGCGCCCAGGTCGCGCTCATGGGCGCCGCGGAGAAGTACAGAACCGACTTGACCGGACCTCCAGGCTACGCCCCAGGAGTCGGAAAGTTCGAGTCCGACGTGTTCAACGGCTTGGACACGCTGAGCCCTGGCGGACCATTCGACCCTCTTGGGCTCGCCGACGACCCAGACCTGCTGGCCGAGCTCCAGGTCAAGGAGATCAAGAACGGAAGGCTCGCCATGATCTCCATGCTTGGCTTTGGCATCCAAGCGCTAGTCACCGGGGAGGGCCCATACGCCAACTGGAGCAAGCACATAGCCGATCCATTTGGATACAACCTCCTCACCGTCCTCGGTGCCGAGGATCGCGCTGCTGTCTTGTAAATCAGCTCTCTCACCAATAAACGTCATCGGGCGCGGGAATCACATGTTAAGCTGGGCTTTGGAACTTAGGTTGCGCCGGGAACTTTTGTGGGTGTTCCTCCATTTCGATTCAACTTGAAGAAAACCAAAAAAAACAACGGAACCATAGAATGATTGTAACAAGCAAATTATTGCCGACGGGTACACCCCGCGCGCGCCGCCATGCCCTGCATCAGACGGCAGATTTGCGGTTCCTGTCCCTCTCGTACAAGGGGTTTTCCTGCGCGGCCTTCGAAGTCCACTCCACGACCTCTTCCTCCCCAATGTTATCTTTGATGCTCTTCAGCACCTTCATGTACACGTTGTAGTCGTTGGGCGTCTCCTTGTCCACCCTCTCCCTGATGAAGACCCAAGTGTCGCGCTCCTGGTTGTAACTGCACTCGACGATCCTCCCCAGGTAATCAAGCGGGTTGATGTGGTTCGGGAACCTGACCTTGGCGCCCTCCAGCACCTGTGGCCTCCCGCCCCTGGACAAGACAAGGATGTAATCGTTCTCCCCGTCCTCCCCCTCCCCCCCTCCGCCCTCGCCCTTGCGGCTCGGCTCGGGCTTCACATCGAGCTTGAAGTCCACCGAGTTCAGGTGAGAGTACTTCCACTTGAGGAGAGCGTGGCAAGTGAGCGGGACGTACCTGTCTTCCCAGTCCTGGAAGATGAGCCCATCGCTCTCGTGCAGCAGCTTGGGAATGAGGTTGGACAGGACCCCCTTGCACGAGTGCAGGGGGTAGAACGACTTCCTCCTGATCGCAAAGCACTCGTCGTCGTAATTGTACATGTGGTACGGGTACCTCTCCTTCTCCTTCCCGATGGCGTGCTGCTCCAGCTTCCTTGGGACGACAACGTAATCCTCGATGTAAGCGTACCTCTGCTTGAATGGCAGGTCCGTGATCTTCTTCCCGTCCATGCTTATCAGGTCGTACGCGTAAAACCTCCTCCTCTTCTCCCCGCTGTAAGCGTCCTCATCCACGACCATCTCCCCGTCGAGGAGCGTCCCGTTCTGAGGCGTGAACTTAAAGCTCGGCTTCTTGTCCTTGCTCAAGCCCCAAAGAGGAAACCTCAACTGCAACTTGCGGACGTCGAAGCTCCTGCTGATGATGTACACCCCGTCCTGCATCAGGAGGAGAAGGTACCGCGTGCCGTCCGCCTTCCAAGTCACGTAGTACCGCCTCTCCTCAAGCATCTGCATGTTGTCCCTCGAGAAGGACACTGGCTGCGAACCGGGAAAGTGGTGGATCCTCCCAAGCTCCTCTTGGTTCAGGATGTACATCCGCACCAAGTTCTTGACCTCCTCTTTGTGCTGCCCAATGATTTCCTCGCCCAAAAGGTCGTCGTGCTGCATCGGCTCACCATCCTTTGCCTTTTCCTTGCCAGCTTCGCCAGTGCTCTCCAGAGGGGCACCCACGTCGTCGTCATCATCTTCGATGTCCTTCTCGCTCTTCCACGTCGGCAACTTCGGCATCACAAACCCGTTCTTGTTCTCGTGGTAGTACTTGAAGAGGGTGTCGAGGTACAGGGGCTTGTAAATCCCCGGCGGCCTCGACTTCGCAAACTCTCCGATGACTTCCTTGACGCTCAAGTACCTTTGAAAGCTCAGTGGCGACCTCAAGAGCATGTGGCAAATCATGAAGCCAGTTCTGTTGAAGCCGTGAGTGCAGTGAACTAGAACGTGCTTCGCGTTCTGGGTCGCGGTGCAGTAGCTGTTTGCCGTGTACCAAAACGCATTCACCTGCTCGGGGGTCGGAGCTTCCCCTCTGCCTGCACACTCTATCGTCACCACCTCAACGCCCAACTCCTCAAACTGCCTTGCGTTATAATACACCTTGGACCTCGTCAGGTTCACCACGAGGCCAATGTCACGCCCCAGAGCTTTCTGCGACTCGATGATACTCCTTGGGGTGTACCACTTGTCTGCCAACGGAACCAAGAAAAAAACAATCACTTCAGTCAGTAACTCCACAAATCCTTCTCTCTGTGTGTGTGTAGCGAGAGGGACCAGCCCAGGGAGCATCAAGACAGGAAGATCCACTTTGTGTGCCTCGTTATCATCGTCCTCCCTCACTGCCCAGGCACCAGGCGTCACCATCCTCCTCATACACCATCCTCATCCTCATTCTCATCCTCTTTTCTCTGAGTTGTTGTCTCTTACCTGCAGGCAGTCTGCTGTTGTAAGCCGCGCTCAATGGAACCTTTGACGGGATGAAGAGTCCAATGGGCTCGCCGCATGGCGGGCAATCGAACCAACCTTTAGGAACGAAGCTCAAGTCTTCCTCCTTGATGTCTTTGTTCGGGTCCATGGGCTGGGTCGAGGAGGAGACACCAGATGCACGACTCGTCGACGCCGTGTTCCCTTCATCTCCTCGCCCTTCCAGGGTCGTCTCCGTCGCGTCCGACATCAGTCGAGCGCGCTTCGCCTCCTGGAACAGAGCCTTCCTCTCCTCCACCGCACGCTTGTACGCCTCCACTCCGTTCTCGTTCACCATCGCGTCGGACTTCTTCACCTTCACCTCACCTTTTTTGGCGCCAAGCCTCTCTCTCTCTCTATGAACCACTGCGGGGTGTCAGGTAACTAGAACGACGGCGAGGGCGAGGGCGAGAGACCGGTAGTGTTAGGGATTGATGAACGCGTCGTTTCAAGGGCTTTCCGAAGACCCGGCACTCGAAAGGAACGGACGAGGAACGAGGGACTAACGTGAGTTTTTGGCATCTGGTGCGAAGCAGGTTGGGCATTGGTACGTCGTCACGCTTTGGCAAAGTTGGCAACGAGGGCGGGGAGGGGGAGGAGTGAGTGAGATAATCATCGATTATTCGTCTCAAGGGCTTTCGAAAGAGCGGTCCCTCGAGAGGAATGGCGAAGGATTGACGATGGAACGGGACTGACAAGTGTGCATGCATGGTTTGTTTTGGTTGCCCCTCGAAGCAGGTTGTGCACCATCATCACGTCGTTGCGCTTGGCAAGTCGCGTGCTCGTGGACGATTGAGGCGCCTGGGACGAGGCCGAGGGTGAGGTGCGCAGGATCTCGTCGAATCGCGGGAGAAAAGCTGGAACAGAGGCTTCACACGCTGACGAGGGCAAGTATGGGGCAGGATGTTGGAAGCGATGATGACGACGTGATGATGCCAATGCCTCAGGCGTCCGTGATCGATGTGGCTGGAGAACCGACGGAGATGCTGGAGTCCGTGTCTCCGATCCGGTCAAAGCCCGCTCTTGAGGTTGTGGTGTTCCCTGGCAACCCTGGTTCGGGTCACTTTTACGAGCATTACACAAAGTACTTGCACAAAACCTTGGTCGACAAAGTGGGTTGCGTACGGGTGAGGACCTTGAGCCACTTGGGCCACGTCAAGGGCATTTACAAGCCGTCTTTCTACACGCTCGAGGACCAGGTGGAGCACAAGTTGAACTTCTTGCAGGAATACTGCAACGATGCGGAGACGCCTTTGCTTGTCGTGGGTCACTCGATCGGAGCGTACATGGCGCTGGAAGCTGTGAAGCGGTGGCAAGCCAGCAGGAAGGCCGCCAGAAGAACAACGCGCTCGGAATCCAAGCACAAGCACCCTTCCGATACGTGCAGAATTATGGCACAGATGCCGTACATGCAGTTTGATGAGAGTAGTTCCAAGCAACTGAGCCTGGAAAGAGTTGCGAAGAGGCCGTACATTCCTGCCGCAGTCGCCGGCTTCATCAATTTGGTGGTGCCGAACTTTGTCCTCGTCAGAGTCCTCACCGCTTTCGACAAGAATCTCGAGAAGGAGAGTGCAAGGCACGTCGCCGAGCAGCTCTTGTCGTACACGGTGGGGCACAACGCCTTCTCGCTCGCGCAGGACGAGTTCAAGACTCTGAGGGGGAAAGAAATCGACTGGACTTGGCTTCGAGGCAACAGGGAGAGGGTGGGTTGGGTGTTTTGCCCCGGCGATCACTGGGCACCCCAGAAATTGTACGAGCAAGTGGTCGAGAACCTCGGGGAGGACAAGACCTGCTTCATCAAGTACCGCGAGGATCAATTTCACGGTTTTGTCACCAGCAAACTGGCGTGCAAGAGGATGGCGAGCCTGACGGAGGAGTTCCTGACCAACTTTCGTGAGAATTGATCGATGAACATGGATAACGAGCTGCCTTGTAATCTTTTTAGCGAGGGGCTACCCGCTGAGAACGGGCCTCGCTCGCGCCAACAACGTCCGTCACCCATCATTCATCGATCTCTTTCCTCGTCCCTTTCCCCGTCAAGTCATGGCTCTTTGCAAAGAGGAAGAGGCAATGCAGCCACCAACGCATCCTGCTCTTGCCCTGTTCCCCTTCCCTCCTCACCATCGTCGCCCTCACCTCACCATCTCTCGCACCACCAGCAGCAGCAGCAGCAGGCTCTTCCTCAAATTGCAGCCGCCTTGCTCTGCAGAGAGAGAGAGAGAGAGAAGAGCTTGGTTTGTTTCGATCGAGACAGAGGGCGAGGGGGCAGAAACAGGGACGGAAAAAGGACGCAGCACGAAAGCACCTCTCAAGAGCTTTCGACTGATATCTCGGTTGACCCATTTGGCGCCGGGAGTGGCCCAAGCCAAGGAGTGCAGCAGAGTGATCGCGAGGGATGGTGACTGCCAAGCGGAAGAGGGAGGCGGAGGAGGGGGACGGAGAGGGTTTGGAAATGGAGCAGGGGGTCGGGGAGGTGAAAGGTGGAGCAACAGAGGACCTCCTCATTCAAGAGCTCCTTCGGGAGGTCAGGGGAAGCGCTGCGGACGAAGATTTGCTTGAATATGTGGAGAACCTGCTGGAGAGGCTTCATAGCTCTTGGAAGGACGTCGGCGGCGAGGAGCTGGCCGCGCAGGCGGAAGGGGATTACCTGCATTGCGTGAAGTGAGTCACTGGATCCAGTGGATGCAAGTGCGAGGCAACATTTTGACTGACTTTCCAATTGTCTTTTTTTCTTCTTTCTCCTCCTTTTGCTCTGCTAGGAACGGTTACAGAATAGACGCGGTGCCTCCGACTGCGTTCCAGGTTGTGGGCTCGCTCGCACTCGGCACGGGCGAGGAGATATCGAACAAGATCAGCGTGGATGTTGCTGTCGTCCTTCCCGACTCGATATTCACGAAGAAGGACTTTCTGTCTCATAGGTACGCCGGCAAGAGGGCCCTCTACCTGGCAAAGCTGGTGAAAACAATGTACGGAGTGAAGGACTTGGGGAAGGGCGGCATGAGGTACGAGTTCTTCGGCAACGACGAGAGGAAGCCGGTGGTCATTTGCGGGGTGCCTTGGTCAGGGAAGACGCTTGAGCTGAGGTTTATTCCCTGCATCGGTCCGGCCGCGTTTGAGACGCACAAGTATCATCCGCTGAGGAGCAACATCAAGACGCCGTTCTCGACCCTAGTCAGGCCCAAGAACTGGAGAAAGGGGGACAGGGTGCTCACCCTTAAGAATGAGAACCAGGAGAGGGTGACGCCGCTGTACACGAGTTCCATCGCCGAGGATGCGATGCTGATGGAGAATCACGAGGCCTTGGCGGGGTTTGTGAAGCCTGCTGGAGGAGCCCTCAAGGACGCGATTGTCTTGCTGAAGATTTGGGCGAGGAAGCACAACTTGTTGCTCGAGGAGTTTGGGATGACGGGCCACTTTTTCACGGTCCTGGGCGCTTGGGTCTGGAAGATGAAAGAGATATCGGAGCACGCCTCCACGCTCCAGGTCTTCAACCTGCTGCTCGAGGGCTTGGCGGCCCTCGACCTTGCCAAGGGAGAATCCATCCAGAACGTGTTTGAGGCCCAAACCGCGATGAAGGACCCGCCTGACGTGGCAGACTTCCGCAAAACATTCGAATCCGTCCTTGTGGACTGCACGGGTTGGGTCAACTTGGCCGCGAGGATGCCGGAGAGCGCGGCCTTGGTGCTCAAGAGGTGCGCGGGGTGCACAATGAAGCTCCTCGACTCGTTTCTGCCTCCGGAGACCAAGTTTGAGAAGCTTTTCTTGATGAAGCCGTACTTTGGGATGCACTTCGATCACCACTTTCAGGTGTCCATCCTCAAGGTTGAGGGAGAGCTCGCCAAGGCTTTTGGAGGGGATTTTCGCTTGTGGACAGACCAAGAGAGGCTCGTGGAGTACATCGCCAAGCTGGCACTGGGAAATAGAATCGTTTTGGCGCACTGCAAGGCGAGGAAGCTGAAGCCTCAGGCGATCAGGAAAAGCGCCAGCACGCAGAAGCTCGGCGTGAAGGAGCCAGAACTGGTTGGCGGGGTGATCGACCTCTTCCTGAGCGCCAACAGCGAGCTTGCTCATAGCTTGGTTGACGTCGGCCCCATCAACACGGAGAAGGAGCTGTGCAGGAACTTCCGAAGCTTTTGGGGGCAGAGAGCCCAACTCAGGCAATTCAAGGACACCTCCATCGCGGAGGCTGTGATCTGGGACGCGGGGTACAAGGCGCCGCACCTGTTGATGCAAAGATCTTTGGACGAGGCCCTGGGAAAGAACATGAAAGGCATGGAGGTTGCGATGACAACCCGGGAAACGCACTTCGACTTCCTCGTGGACTCAAAGAACTTTTTGGAGGAGAAGGGGAACGCCATTAAATCGTTCGACAAGCTCTCGCGCATGCTGAAAAGCATCGACACGCTGCCCCTCAAGATAGAGACCTTGCAGGTCGCGAGCTCAATCTACAGGTGCACCGAGCCCATGCCACTGAAGAAGCACAAGTTGTGCGGTTCCAGGAACGCCCAAGAGAATCATTTGTACAAATCATTTGTTCCTGTCATCGAATGCTTTGCGGGCCTCGAGGGAAGCAGCAGGTGGCCGAAAAATCCAGAGCTTCAGAGGAAGACACTTACTGCAATGGCGCTCCACGCCGCGAGTACGCTTGAAAAGAGCTTTGGCATCAAGTGCGTGGGAACCCAGGAATACGTAGACGTGTTGTTCGATGGGTACGTATTCAGGCTGCGGTTCCACGCCTTGACCGGGCCGGCGACCTTGACGAATCACGTGATTAGCACGTGCATCAAGCACCACACTGCGGTTTCTGGTCTCGCCACGAAACATGCAGCTTTTTCCAATTCGGTGAGGATCGCAAAGAGGTGGTTTGGGTCCCACCTCCTTTCTCCACACATGAAACAGGAAGTGGTCGAGCTCCTGGTGGCCGAGGCGTTTTGCAACCCGTCCTGCCTGCCAACTCCAGCTTCGCATTGGAGCGGCTTCCTGAGATTTTTGAACACCACCGCTTCCTTTTCCTGGGAGGAGAGGCCGATGTACGTGGACGTGATGTCCGGGGAGCTCTCTGCGGTGGAGCACGAGGGTAACGTGCAGAAGCTCGAGGGGGAATTCCACGCCGGCAACAACGAGGGTAAATTCTGCGTTGCAACACCCTATCAGCTTGATAGTGGATACTGGACAAACGAGGCGGCCGCTGCTGATGTTTATAAGAATGCTGCCAGGGCTGCAAAGTCTTCTTTGGCTTATTTGGACAGCGAGATGAGGAGAGGCTACGACGGCTTTGGTGGAAAGATTCTACGAGTTTTTACGCCGAACCTGAACTTCTACGACGTCCTGCTGCACCTGCACCCCGAGAGCGTCCCTCTTTGGAAGTACTTTGCGTGCATATCCGAGGGGAACAAACATGGGCAGGACGGCAGCAATGGGTCGAGGGCAATCGAAGACCTCGTGCATTTGCAGACCGTCAAGAGCTCGTCCGATCTCGATGCGAGGAGCAAGCTGATTCTGGGGGAAAATTTGGTCACGTCGGCTGTCGAAAAAATACAGGAGGTCGTGGGAAAGCACGGCTTTGTGGGATACGATGAATTCGGAGGAACGACCGTGGCCCTGTCGTGGAATCCGAGCTGCTTCATTCCAACAGCAAAGTTGCCGGACAACGACGTTGATTACGTTCTCCCCGTGCAAACCGGCGAAGGGAAGTCCGTCTACATTCCAAACGTACTCGCGCTGATGAAAGAGGTCTGCGGAAACCTCAGGGGGTTTCTGGCTCGGGTGACTTACTTGTCGTGAGAAGTGTATCATTAATTTTAATTTATTTCGACACCCTCTTTTGTAAATTTGGTAAACACAAGACTTAGCTCGGCAGCCGCAGGGTTATGCCTCGAGAGAACCTCTCCACCATGGTCGAGATCAACTTTTTGAGCTTAGCCGTGCTTGTCATTTTGGACACTCCACCAAAGGAGATGGTGTCCTTCTGGGACTTTGACAAGTGCGCCTTGAGCAGGTAGGACAAGGCAGCCTCGGTGTACTCCTCCCAAATGAATCCGCCTTGGCTGTGTTCGACCTGAGGGTTCAAGAATTTCTTCAAGAAGTGAATCTGCTTCTCGGTCAGATTGAACTGGCACTGCAGGAGAGAAAGGAAGAGATGGCAGTTGTGAACAATGTCCCTCGCCCTGTCCATCATGTCTGCAGTCGTCTCGTCTATCCGCACGCAACAGTCTATAATGTTGTCGTAAGTGTCGTCCAAGAGGGCCTCCAAGTGCGAGAGGGGTTCAGGCCTCCGGTCCTTGAATCTCACAAGGAACCTCTTTTGCACGGCTCGGAACCTCCTTCCGTGGAGCTCCAAATCCGAGTGCAGCTTGTTCACATATTCTACAGAATTGAAGTGCTTGTCAATGCATTCAAACAAGATCTCCAGGGGCACGTTGTCGCTCAGGCTGATCTGAAGCCCCTCGCCCCCCTCCTGATCGGCAGCGGCATAGTAGGCCGCAAGCCTTTCCTTGAGCTCCTGAAGGATGAGCCACATGGCCCCGTTGCAATCCGACTGAATCCTGTAACGCCCGGCGTTCTTCGAAACAATTGTCGTGACAATCTCCCCGGAGAAGTACTTGAAGGACATCACATTCACGTTCGAATTCATTTCGAAGTAGTTGTCCTGGCAGGAAGCAAAGATGTCCTCAAAGACGTTGACGAGCTGAGGGGCGTCCTTGTTCGTGTCCAGAGTGAGCTTGTAGGTCGCGTTCTTCACCGGCGAGACAAGTGTCCCGAACAGGCACAAGGGGAGCTGAACCTCGCAGTGCGATATCCGAGGCTCCCCCGAAGGCGTCTGGTACGACGCCGAGACGTTAAGCGTCCTGTCACTGGGCAGGCAGTGGGTCCCCGGGAAGAGCTTGAGCTGGATTACGATCGGCGTCTGCCTCCCGGAACTCCCTCCCTTGATGCAGGATATGTGCGAGGGCTCCGCCTCCGCGACAATAGGCTCGGGCACGTCCACGGATATCGACACGTCCGTGATGTCGCTGATGCCAGAGTAGTTGAGGAATATTTTCCCGACCACGGCCTTGGAGTGTCTTCCGCCAAGCTCATCCTCCAAGTCGTAGCCGCCCCGGCTCCCCCCGTACTCTCCCTCCCCCAAGGCCTTCATGTACTGGGGGATCTGCGCCCTGAGCATGAGTATGTCCACGGGCTCCGACGGCTTCTGCGTGGCGTGCTGCCTGATAACATTGAGCAGCTGCCTGTGCTCGGATTCCATCTCCTCGAAGTTGAGCTGCTCCTCGCCTGCGATAGACACCACCTGCGTCGGCGGATCCGTCCCCATGTAGGACACGGCCAACGCGCCCTTGTCGTCCAGGGTCGTGACGAGGCCGCCCAGGTCTCCAAATGTGAGCACCTTCACCGAGACGGGGACCATGTCGTGCCTCGCAGACCAAATCAACCTCTCGCTGTCGTACACCATCAGGTATCCCGTGCTGGTTGCGACCATGATGTTGCACGCGGCTCCCTGCTCCCCTAACTTTGATGGGTACACCGCCAAGCAAGTCGGCGGGTACTCGAGCCTCTTCTGAAGCTTGCACTCCCCCTCACTGCTGAGGACGAAGAGAGTCCTCTCGCCCAAGATGATCACGTCATCCGTCCAGGCTTTCTTCAGACCTCGGGTGAAACGGCTGCACTGGATGTCAACACAGCCCTCCCCAAGAACAAACCGCCAATTCGCCTCCAGCTTCTTGCCGTGCTTGAAGCTGTTGTTCTCCCCCAGAGCCTTGAGGGAGCTCTCATCCTTCTTGCTGTTGTCGCTAAGCGTGGCCGACGTCAGCGTCTGATACTTGTAACACTCGACCTCGTAGGAGCTGTTCACGGTGAAGAACATGTCAAGCCCCTTGCAGTAGCGCAGCGGTCCCGGTACGACAAAGTTCCCAAGGAATCTGGAAAACGCAAAGCTGGACTGCTCAAAGATGCTCAGCTGCCCGTCCAGAGACTGCACGCAGATCGCATCGCACTCGGTCGTGTCCAAATCCGTCGAAGCTCGGCCAAACGGGCCACTGCACATGTTGGCCGCCGACCTCTCCAGCTTGTGCTCATAAAGCTTCTGCAGAGTCACTTCCTGCAAGTCTTGGGCGCTGCCTGACTTGTGCAACGCGTATACTCTCAGCAGCCTCGGGTGCAAAACGGCCAGGCAGGTATCGTAGTCCGGCGAGAAGTAACCCGCCTCGAGCTGAGATGGAGAGAAAAGGAACGAGAAGAGGATCGAAAACGATCCAAGCACTCGGGAGTCAGGAACGGTTCACACTACTTGTGAAGGAGGTTTGGGGGGCAATCGGCTTGGGCACCGTACCTGCAGAATCGGGTGCTCCAGCTGAACTTCTATGATGCTGTCCTCGCTGTTGGCGTGCGAGCTGGGCCCTTGCTGCGGGTCCGCCCCAGTGGTCTCCGGCTCCCTTGGAGCATACACACGCAATATGCCTCCGAGGGTCCCCACAGCGAGCTTCAAGGAGCCACTCGGGTCGTTGTCCAGGTTGGCCGCACAAAACGCCAACCCATCACACTCCGTCTCCTCTCCCTCCTCGCCTGCAACGCTCGCACGCCACCAGTCCTTGGTGCGAAAGAGGGACATGCTCCTAACCTGCTACGCCTCCCAGCTCGAGACAGCTGGACCCCAAACACACAAGAACAACAACTCTTTCAGTCCTCCTCCTCAAAATAACGCGGGCTTCCTTTCGAGTGATGGCGGATCAAACGAAAGAGAAAACCATTATCTATCCATCCATGCAAGTCTCACTCGTCTCCAACCTCGTTCTCGACGCGAACGTAGCTGTGAACTCACCTTCCTCTCCACCTTTTGGAAACCAAAACCCAAACCAGAGCAAACTTTCGTCCACCAATCCTCTCAACACTTGATCATTCCTTTCGAGTGAGCGAAGGAAACAATGAGAGGAAGAGGTCCTCTTGCCGATCAAGCCTGCTAGCCTCTCTTGACACCCTCCCTTGGTCCCCGCGCGCCCTAATCAGTGACCCAAAGCCCCTCCCCTCTCGTCCTCCTCTGCCACCAGATTGTCCTTGGGACGAACGCACCCAAGAATTGAAAAGTGGAGGGAGAGCATCGGAGCGCGAGGGGGAGGAAGAGGGAGAGAGGGAGGCCGCGCTGAGAGGAAGGGGGAGGACATGGAGGGGTAGAGGAAGGAAAAAAATACGAAACTACATCTCAAGATCTTTCGAACGAGCTCTCGCTTGACTTGTTCCAGTGAGAGGGAAAGAAGTTTAAGTCTCCTCCAAGGGTCATCATCATGGAGAAACTCTAGAGCTGGCTCCATCTCGATCTCTCTGCCGCGCGTTGGAGAGAGCAAAGGGGTCAGGAGGATGACTAGGGTGACGTCGGGCGAGGAAGCTAGCGGATCGAGGTGTCTGGAGGGGACAGGGGACGACGAGGCGGGAGATCTCGGAGGATTCGATTCCTTCCACCCATTCGAGGACTTCCAGTTCATAGGCTTTGTCGTGATCAGGAGCGCGGAATTCCGTCCTGTCGAGGGATGTCAAGACAAGGCGGTATCGAATGGTTCCCCGGGGGAGGAAGCGACCGGGACGTCAGCAGGGGGAAGCATTTTGCAGATACAGTTGTCGAAGGACTCCTTGAGGCTTTTCGATAACGCCAGGAGGTTAGAGATCCTGTCCGAGAGGGAGGAGGACTCTGCTCTCCTGACATCGTGCAGGAGGGTCATCTCAAATCACTGGTTGTTCTGTGCCAAGGCCGTGTACGGGGCCTCAGGCGGTGGTGCGGCGGCGGAACGGGTTGAGGCCAGGGTAAGGCTAGACGTGTACCTCTCCGCCAGTCTGTGGAGGGGGGAGAGGCACGTCACCTTCAGCATGAAGGCTCACGTGAAGCGCTTGTTCTCGCGGCTTGAGCTGATGCTCTCTCCGGACCCCCAGAACGCGAGGGCGGACAAGATGCTGAAGGGCATGACGACGGGGGAGAAGAAGGGGTCAATATTGTCCAAAGTGTTCACAAACCTGCCTCGGCACAAAGACCTGGTCTCCAAAAACTTTTACTTGGGGCAGCAATCCAACGTCTTGCCCGCGAGGGGGGCAGAGCCTGGTCTGTGGATGCTGCCAAGTTCAGCCTTGCAGAGGATCGTCCAATCTCTTGACAGCGCATCGATGGGAAATCTTGCCGCAACGTGCAGGCATTTGCACTCCTTGTGTTGCATTCAGGTCCCTGGCATGAAGTTAAACCTGTACCAGCACCAGAAGACTGCTTTGTTTTGGATGCTTGGCAGGGAAGGGAACCAGCAGAATGTGAGCCTCCGTCCCGGGGCCCTGGAATGCGTCACGGGGGATGGCTTCAGTTTCTGGGTGGACACAGTCAACAAGATGGTGACCTTTGAAGCTCCGGATACCCACCTCGACTGCAGGGGAGGCTTCCTGTGCGACGAGCCAGGCATGGGGAAGACCGTTACAGTGATTTCGCTCGTGCTTCGCACGAAATCCCGCCTGCCTAAGCCCCCGACAGGGTGCGTGCCAATCTTCAGCTGCGAGGGGAGCAGGCAAGGCTTTTACGAGATGGCGAAGCGGGACACTTTTGGGATTGCCGCCGTGAACGAGAACGTGAGGAAGACGAGGAGATCCAGGAGGGGCAGGCGGAGCCTGCCGAAAGTCGCAGCCAGCAGCGCAGGAGTTTCCAGCAGTCTTGCCTTCAAGCCTCGGCACACTGCCAGCAGTGCGGCCGTTTCCACGAGTACACCAACGCAGCGCGGCGAGTCAAACGGCGGGGCGGCGGCGACGTCGCATCAGGGAAGGGCAACCGATCAACCGATCAACTGGGTGCAATGCGACGCTTGCAAGAAGTGGAGGGTGGTGAATCAGTCCATGAATCTTGCCACGGATTCAAAGTGGTTCTGCAAAATGTCCAGCGATCCGGAGCTGCAAAAGAATGGGTGCTCCGTTCCCGAAGACAAGGCGAGCGGAGCCTCGGACAGTGTTGCCATCAAATCGCTGGGGTACATCCTGCGTGAAGAATCGAAAGGGAGGAGCAGAGAGAAAGCCATGAAATTCGAGGAAGAGAACGTGCAGTTCTTCATTTCTGTTCTCAAGATCAGGAAGGACCTCTGGAGCAACGTGGCGTCGGCAGTCAACTTCCTTGCCACCCACGACAGCTGTCAAAAGCAGCTGCTATCTGGAACGGGTCTTCATGTGCCTTCGGGAAGGCGGGAGCCAGAAGACTACGGCACATACTTTGAGAAGCTCGGGTTGGTTAGGTTGAGAAGTGACACCCCGCACAGTTGGATTCAACCCCTCTGGATCGGCGGCCAATTTGGCTTTGACCACCTGGCGCTCAGCTTGGCTATCAGCGATCTCATGCAGTTCAAGGTACAAGTCGAGCAGATTTTCCTGTCCTCGGCCACTCTGGTTGTTGTGCCTCCTCACCTTGTCCCCCAGTGGAGGGCTCAATTTGAGAAGTGCTGCGAAGACGGGCTCGTCCGTGTCTACACTTACGACGAAAGGGAAAAGGAGCTGCCGCCCCACGACCTTGCTTGGAATTACGACGTGGTCCTCACGACATTTAGCATCTTCAGCACGGAATGGTCCTTCCGAAGGGAGAATTCGAGTTTGATGAAGATCCACTGGCTCAGAATCATTCTGGATGAGGGCCATTCCCTCGGCAGCAGCCTTGGGATCACAAACAAGCTGCAGATGGCCTGCCACATCATGGCGGAAAGGAGATGGATCATGACGGGGACGCCAACGCCGGACACGCTGGCCCACGGCGCTGCCCACCTCCTTCCCCTGCTGAGGTTCCTCCACGAGCCTCAATATGGCCTGCAGACCACCATGTGGCAGCCCTGCATTCAGAAGCCCCTGGAGGCTGGCAACGTGGAGGGAGCCAGGTCTCTGTTCCAGCTGCTTTCGAGGTTGATGATCCACGCGCAAAAGTCAGACCTGGAGTCCATTCCAAAGTGCCACAGGGAGATGCGCAGCCTGGAATTCGATGAATTTCACGCCAAGAATTACAACGAGTTCGTGGCGATCGTCCAAAGGAACCTGCTGCTGGCGGACTGGTGGGACGAGGCTCACGTGGAGTCCCTGATGCACTCCTCCAAGTTGAGGGAAATGATGACGGTGGTGAGGAACATCAGGTTGTCCTGCAATCTTTCCGGCCACATGATGATGGATGTCTATGAGGAGGACGTGAGGGAGACAATGATGATTATCACTCAGATGAGGCCGGACATCGATCCAAGCAAGCTTGCTTGGATTGAAGGGGCCGTCAGGTACGGGGCCCACTGCGAGAAATGCCAGCAGTATTGCAGGGTACCCATTGTTACCCCTAGGTGTGCTCACATTCTCTGCATCGACTGTGCTGGGTTGAGGTCAGATGCGTGCTCACTCTGCGGCAAGAAGTACCTTATGGAGCCCGGACAGTACTCCACATGTAAGAAGGTGCCCGTCGAGCTGATTGAGCTGCAGCCGAGCTACAGTCAGGGGGATAGGGGGAGCGGAGATGTTTTTGCCCCCAACTGGATAAAGACTGGCACGGCAAAAAGCCGCTACATTCTTCAAAGGCTCCGGTCCGTGAAGAAAGCCATTGTCTTCTCTCAGTTTCAAGAGCATCTGAGAATGATCGAGGATTGCATGCCGCAAGAGAGCGTTGGCCTCTACTCGTCCTCGGCGGTGTTGATGGGAAAGAAGATGAGATCCATCAGGGCCGAGGCCATAAATAAGTTTCAGAACGACGCCGAGTGCCGTGTTCTGCTGATGGACGGGGTCTGCTCCCATGGGCTCGATCTCAGCTTTTGTTCTCACGTCATCATACTGGAGCCAATCTGGGGAGAGGGGCTGGAGGAGCAGGTTGTCAGCAGGGCTCACAGAATGGGTCAAAAGCGGGAGGTCCTGGTAGAGACTCTGGCGATGTCTGGCACCACCGAGGAAGCCGACCTCAGCAGGGGGCCGGCTTCCCTCAGCGTCGAGGACGAGGATGGAGAGGCATCTGACGAGGAGTTGAGGAAAAGCAAGATTCTTTTGAAGGGCTTGAAGGGGGTTTCGGGGGTCGCGGGAGCACGAGATAGTGAAATGGCAGACGATCCGCCGCATCAGGGTATCACCAGCACAGGTTCGATGCCGCCAGAGACCTTGCGTGGATCGACTCCGGCTTCCTCCTCTCGTGGAGTGGTGGACCTCGCCAAAGAGGTTTTGGTTTCAGCCCCTAACGGTCTTAGCCGCGGGAAGGTATCCGAGGCGGGCGATCCTCCGCCGAGGCAGGACCCCCCTCCGAGGAAGAGGGTCAAGTTTGCAGAGGTCGGTGAGGGGGCCGAGGATGCTTCCGAAGACGTTTTGCTCTTGTCTTCCATTCTTCGCCATTACGAGGAGACGAAGGATTTGGGTCTTAAAGCTGTGGAGAGCCGCATGATAGAGCTGATGGCGGACGAGAAGAGGAAGGACATCATTCCCAGGGCTTACTTTCTTCTCACCTCTTCCTATTGGAGTTCAGGCAAAGCGGCAAAGAACATTTACCTAATGCAGAAAGATCTTCACCCGAGGTATGCTGCGCCTCGAGTCTTTGAGCTGGCCAACGAGCTCCCGAACTGGCTTTGCGGTTGCCTTCGCAACCTCCTCAGTCCGGTGACGTAGAATACCGCATCATACCGTGCCGTGCCAGAGCTTGTGGAGCTGCAAAGCAGAATTCGCACCAATGAAATATATAACTCCTCTTTGCTCTCCACCTCTTGCTTGCCTTGATCTCATTCATTATCCAAAGGCGCCTGTCTGCAGGACAATCATCTGCCCTCCTCCCTCCTCTCCTCGTGTTCGTGTTTGTGCCTCAAGCAATCTGCGATTGTTGATCGTGCACGAAGCGTTTTGCCAGGGCTTGAGGCTGGTTGCCATCAAGCAACCCTTTCCTCTTCCTGCCCGATGGGAACCATCATCCCCATCACCCATCCCCATCACCTCTTCACTCACCACCAACTTCGGCTGTTGGACTGCAGAGCCTTTGGCTCTTCACTTTTGGGTTCCTCGAGGAGGCGAGCCAGAGGCAGAAAGCAAGTTCAGCGTCATGGACGAGTACGAGGCCTCGTTCGGTGACGGGGCGGACTTTGTGGACTTCTCGGGAGACCTTCGCAAAATGCTCAAGACGGCGGACACCAAAGTCGAGCACTGGCTCTCTCAGGACGCCGTCGATGCCTTGAACGAAGCCATAAAAGGTAAGAGAATAAGATGATGTTGGTTCTTTGTTGTTCTTCGTCGAGCGAGTGGCTCTGGATGGAAGTGTGGAGGGTAGCTGACACGACGTGGCACGACGCGGCGCCATTATCTTCGCTTTCTGCGTTCGCTGCTCCGTCTCTGGCGCGCCAAAGCTTTTATCGGTGTGATCTCAGAGGGCTCGGTGGTTGCTCTGGAGAATGATAAGAAGAAGAAGAAAGTGTTGAGTCCGGAGCATGTCGTGGCCGGCCTCGAGGCCAAGGGCTTTGGCGAGATCGCGAGAGAGCTGGAGAAGAACCACGGGGATGTGCTCACAGCCAGGAAAAGGAAGAAGAAAGATGATGACGGGATGACCGAAGAGCAAATGTTGGAGCTGCAGAAGAAGCTTTTTGCCCAGGCGAAAGCCAAGCAAGCTTTTTGATGGCTTCGGAGGCTTTCGGCGCAATGAGCAGCGAGTTCTGGTCTGGTGCTTTCTCATTCTCCCTGCTCGCGCGCGCGCGCGTGTGTTTCAATAGTGATTGTACATTAATGTAGTTATATCGTTTTACAGCAGCAAGTCAATGAGTGGGGGTGTCGCCGGAGCAGGAGCCGGTGCAGGTGGTGCAGGGGCGTCTGTCAGAGGTCCTCGGAGAGGCGATCCCTCGGGGGGAGCGTCTTGGTCTCCACCTTCAACCGCATCCGTCCAGCTCGACAAAGACGCCCCGTCAAACAGCACCGGGACGCTGGGAAGGTAGCTCTCTTCTGCGCAGTCCGGGGTCGACTGCGAGCAAAATCTTTGCGCCAAACTCTCAAGGTCCCCCTTCAATCGAAGCATTGCCTGCTTGAAACTTGTCAAATTCTCTTCTGCTAGAGCGCCAGAATCCGTGCAACGGCTGCAAACTTGCTCGCAAAGTTCCAGGGAGTGCAGAGGAATCCCGAACTCGATGCCCTTGACCTTCCAGTCCGCTTCGAAGACTCCTTGGCCGTCACTGGGGCTCGTTCCAACTCTCAGAAGGGTGAGGTAGCCGATAGCATTCTCGAAGTCGTACAGACTGGAGAGCTTCCTCACGTCCTTGTGGTCGCGCAGATCGTTCAAGCTCTCCGATTCTGGGCCAAGGGTTACCGGCTCTTTCTGCCCACGCAGGGGCAGTGCCACCTCTGCAGTCACAAGCTCCCCCTTGCCCGCCCCGATGGAATCTTTGCCAATCATCTGGACTAAAATGGCCGAGCGAAGGAGGGCGTGGTTGATGACGCCCAACGCAGTCGATGCTCGCAATATCAGGCGTTCCGCTTGCAGCCTCTCGCCTTCTTCCATCCAGAATTCCACGAGAAGCTGTTCTGCGCCAGAGAATTTCCTTGGGAGACTCTTCAGCTGCACCCCCTTTGGGAATGCGATGGACACGGGTCCAGACTGGAGTTTGTCGTACATCAAGAGCTGCATCCATGGCATCGCTGCCATCTCACTCGGAAACCCGTGCAGTACCGGGCCCTCTGCAGATACTGGGACCTTGAGAAGAGGAAGCGGAGTCTTGGCCATGAAAACCACCAAGAAGTAGTGCTGGGACAACATCCTTTTGAGCGTGGACGCTGGCAGATCAGCGAGCACTTCGTACCTCAGAATGTCAATCTCGGGCTTGCTGCCAGAGACCACCTCAGTTTCCCTCGAATCGACCGTCGATATCACTTTGAGCACGAACTCTAGAGACTTGATCTGATCGACCAAGAATTGTATTTCTCCCTCCCCGGTGCTTGGAACGCGGGAAAGCTCATCCAGAAGCTCCCTCACCGCCAGCCTCCCCGACAGCTTTCCGGCCTCAAACAGCGTCACCGCATGCCTCTGGTCCTTCAGGAGGGACCCCATCATGAGCGTCGCGGTGACTTCCGTGTCCACGACAAACGCGATTCCTCTTGGCCTGTTCGATTCTTCTGCGGCATCGCTCCTTTCTGACAATGCCGAGGCTTCGCCCCCAAAGCCATCGGCCATTTGCTCCGAGGTCGAGGGGGACGTGACAAAGCCAGGAGCATCTGGGCTCTGGATCATTTGTGAGATCGAAACCCTCCTCTCCTGGGTCGTCCTCCTCGCGAATCCAAGCCTGCACGCCACGGACGCCGCCTCCCTGACCTCAGAGATTGGCGCATCAAGCACGTGCGCGAGTTCTCTGATCGTAGTCCTTGCGCTCGCAGCGAAGAACATGCCGTACAAGAGCTTCTCCACGGGGTCTCCGTCCTCGCCGGTCCCATCCTTGTTCGAAACGAAGCCCTCCAAAGGCGGTACGGCGATGCAGTCGTCCTCTCCTATGGGGACATCCACCCTCACAAGACTCTTCTTGTACAGCGCCTTCCAAGCCTTTTGCTCCGCGGAGCTCAGCGAGTCAATCGTTTGAGGGCTCTCGCTCACTTTCTGCAGGAAACCCTTCTCCCCCTCAGACAGGTCGCCCTCCTGGGAGCTCGATGCGGGTCCGCCTTGGGAGCCGCTCACCGGTCCGACGGGTCTCAACGTCCACCAAGGTTCCGCCATCAAGTCCATGGGTTCTGTCGGGAGCTGGTCTCTTATCGCGGATTCCCTGTTCACCTTCCACAGCAGCCTCTTCGCCTTGCACGCCTGGAGAAGAGGGACATACTGGTCCCTCCCTACTCCGGTGACCCTCACCATATCCGCGGCCGTGAAGTTCGGCACCTGCGAGTAAGACTGATCCTTCTTCAGAACCTCTTTCAAGACTCGCACGTAATACACAAAAGGCGTTACGCTCAGGAAGTCCGCAAGGTGGTAGGGAAACACCTGCTGCCTCTGCGTGCTGATCCGTATCACCTCAAGGTAATACTCAGACTCCCTTGGGCACGCCTCTTTCAGGCCAGGGAGGCCGTCCCAACGGAGCCTACGCTTCGCACAAGCATCTGACACTTTCTTGTTCCAAGCGCTTCGACTGATCAGATCCCTCGCCCGAGGGGGCAAGTCACCGTAGAGCTTGCCCGAAGTCACCGCACGCACTATGCTCTCGTCCGCCATCCTCTACACCAACTCTCCTCGATCCTGTCGTGCACTCCGATCACCAAATGGGTCGTGCGAGCTAACGATGGAAAGATCGCGAGGTCTACGTTCGAGTCGCGTCACTCTCCTCTCCTCTCCTCTCCTCTCTCGCTGTCACCGCCCTCGACAAGGTGGCCCACTCGGATACTTTCTACTTCCCTTTCCGGAAGAAAAGTCGTTCCTGTCGATCACTCCGAGCACCAAATGGGTCGAGTAAGGTATCGTCAGAAAGCTCTCGACAACAGGTTTCGTTCAATCCCTCTGTTGTTGTCCTTCACTCAATGGTCCTCCCCTCTTTCCTCTCCCTCTCCCTCCCCTCCACGACGACGAGGGCGGGGCTCGGGGTTCGCCAGATGGCGGGAGACAATGGCGATGGCGATGGCGGAGTTTCGAGTGCGTACCGTGACGTGCTTCGCGAGGCTGGAAGATGCGAGGGGCTTGCCAAGGTTACCGGAGGAGGCATGGGAACGCGTCATTGGCGAAGCAGGTCAAGTACTCGACAAGGCAAAACTTTTGTTGGAGGGGATTGGTTACGAGGTTCAAACCATTCGCCTTGCGACGCAGAACATGATGGAATTCTTGGACCTATCCTCCGTTACGAGTGCGATCGCGGCAGCCAAGCGGATCGAGGCCATCGCACTTCGGCACGGGATCACCTTCGTCAGTCTAGGCGGAGTCGATGGCGGAGTCCTTCACGAGAATGCCGAGGCTGCTTGCTGTGTGGAAGAGATTTTGCTGAACACGAATCTGTTTTGCAATGTGCACATCGACAAGTGCGAGGGACTCCAAGGGCAGTGCAGTGCCGCAGCTGCGCTGATCAGGCGAGTTTCTGCCGCCTGCGAGAGTGAAGCAACGAGTCCGTGCTTCAAGTTTACGGTATGCTCGAGGTGCCCTGGTTCGATCCCCTATTTTCCTGCAGCGTACTGGAATGGCAAGCAAGGCTTAGCCTTGGCGATCGGCTGTGAGAATTCAGGGCTTCTGTGGCAGTCCATCAAGGGCGGAGGCGATGGGCTCAACCTCGAAGACGTCCCCGAGCTCGTGAGAGTCGCCTTTGAGGAGAAGGTGTCGCCGCTAGTCCGAGTGGGGGATGACTTGGCGGAAGAATTCTCAGCCTTGGCCTTCCTGGGCGTCGACGCATCTGTCGCCCCTGGCCTCGACCACAAGAGCATCGTGGAAGCGTTCGAACTGATTGTGGGTCCTGGCAACTTCGGCGGACCCGGGACTCTTGCTGTCGCTTCGATGATCACGAAAGGCTTGAAGGCAGTGCGAAGGGGGTGTGGGTACTCCGGGTTGATGCTCCCCGTCTGCGAGGACGAGGGGCTCGCGAAAGCCTACTCCAATGAAAAGGTGACCCTGAGCGATTTCCTGAGCTACAGCTCCGTCTGCGGGGTCGGACTCGACACCGTTCCAATCTCAGGCGACGCTACCAAGGAGAAGATTGCGGGGATCCTTATGGACGTTGTCAGCCTGGCGATCAAGTGGGACAAACCTCTCTCCTGCCGGCTTTTGCCTTGCCCGGGAAAGGGCAAGGGCGACAAAACGGATTTCAAGTCGCCATACCTCGTTGATTGTATAATACAGGATTAAGTGATTCACGTGCACGTTCACCATACCCCCCTGCCGCCCGCTCTCGCCGTCTACACGGGCTGGTCTACCGACTCATCAAGGGATTCCTTAATCTCTTCGGCCATCTCCTCTTCCCTCTCCCTCCTCTCCTTTTCCTTTTGCTCCTGCTTCATCTTCTCTGTGGGTGGCTCACAGTGGGGCGCCAAGTCCACCACGCCCTGCCTCGACGCAAGCTTGGCGTACACCCCGTCCGCGGCCGTGAGCTCCAAGTGAGTTCCCTGCTCGACGACCTCGCCGTCCTTGAGGACCAGGATGTTGTCGGCGCTGGTCACCGTGGACAGCTTGTGAGCGATGACCAAGACGCTCTTGTCCTTCTGGTTGAAGACCTTGTTCAGGGCCCTCTGGACTTGGAACTCGCTCTCGGCGTCCAGGGCCGATGTCGCCTCATCGAGGATGAGAATCTTCGGCGAACGAATCAAGGCCCTCGCCAGTGCGATCCTCTGCCTCTGACCCCCGCTAAGCGTCGAGTTGCCGACCCAAGTGTCAAGGTATTCCGGAAGATCCTCTATGAATTCCAGGGCATTGGCCTCCCTCGCCGCGTTCTCTACCGCGACCTTGTCAATCGGCACAATCTCCCCCTCCGTCCACTCCCTCGCTCCGTACTCCACGTTCTCCCCGATCGGCAGATCAAAGAGCTTTGGCTCCTGTTCCACGTAACCGATTTGAGAGCGGTACCACTCGGGGTCAATGGTTTCAATCGGAACACCGTCTGCGAGGATCTGGCCAGAGGTTGGCTGGTACAGGGACTGGAGCAACGCCACCAGCGTGGACTTCCCCCCTCCAGACGGGCCCACCAGGGCAGTGACAGTTCCCGGCTTGAGGGACAAGTTAATCTTTCTCAAAGTCATCTTTGGCTCTTCCTCCTTCTCAACCTCCTGTTGCGCGCCGAGGCCCCCCGCACCACCCAGATTCAGGTTGGGATAAGTGAAGCTCACGTCCTTGAACTCCAAATTCCCTTTGAAGTCCTCCAGGCGGCGCATCTCTTGCTTTGAGCCCCGGTCCTCCTCCTCTACCTCTTCACCCGCGGCGAGATGCTGATCTGGTTTCCTCCTCAACAAGGTCAGCACCCTCTCACTCGACCCCACGGCCGTGTTGATGTTGGCCACCTGCTCGGACGACGCCAAGGCCGACTGCACCACGAATTCAATGTAGAACAGGAAGCTCGTCAGCTGCTCCGCGGTGATCTCTCCCCTCAAGCAGCACCACCCCCCGTAGAGCAAGCACAGAGCCTCCGTGGCATTCACCAAAAACGTGGCCGAGGTGAGAAACATTCCATAGGCCACGATCTGCCTCGCGCCAATCCTGATGAGATGCTCCAGGGACCTCGCGTACTTGCTCTGCTCCCTGGGCTCGGTGCCGAAAATTCTCACCGTCCGAATCAGCGTGAGCACCTCTGTCGCTATCTGGTTTCCCAGTGCCAGCTGCTCCTGTTCCGTGGTGGCCGCCTTCCTCGAGTAGATCCCGTACTTGACATTGATGAGCAGGATCACCAGCAGGGACACTAGGGTCTGGGCGAAGAACCTGGGGCTCATGACCCACAGGTAAGCCGCCCCTCCAATCGTTTTGAAGACGTTCCGAATGAGCAGGTTGATGTTCATCCCCAAAATGCGGGACATGGAGCTGCAGTCCGACGTCAGCCTGCTCGTGAGCACGCCGACGTCCGACTGGTCGTGGAACGTGATGTCCTGCCTAAGGAGGTTCTCGAACAGCTTCGTCCTCAGCTTGTACACGAACCTCTGGTTCAGGAAGCCGAAAGTCATCCCTCGCATGCTGGCAGTGACGCTGAAGGCCACGGACAGACCCAGAAGACACTTGATGCAGTGGTAGAAGAGCTCCGTGTTCCCCTTTTGTATGCTGAAGATCGTCTTAGCCGTGTAGTGCGGCAGCATGAGCTCCGCCCCGGCGGCCAGGAACAGCGTCACCAGGCCAAAAGCGAACATGGCCTTGTACGGTTTTAGGAGGTCGAACATGATCCTCACAAACTCCAGGAGGGTGACGGCCTTCTCCTTCTCAGATCCGCTGGTGCTGGGCTCCGTCTCCCCCCTCTCCCTCCTCGCGTCCTCCCTCCTGTCCTCCGTCCTCAAACCCACCTCCCACCACTCCGAGAACAGCCTCAGCCCCCCCAGGGCCCTCGCCCTCACCCGGATCCGCGCCCTCCTCCGCCAAGGTCCGCTCCCCTCGCCGGGCCTCCACCCACCGGGCGCCCTCCTCGCCCCCGACCACCCCGCGGAGCAGCCAACGCCTCGCTGCCTCACCGTCATCATCCCGGCTGAGCCTCTCGTAGCGAACCAATCCCGACGTCGTGCGCCTAAGCGGTCGACCTAGGGCTCTTTCGAAAGATCACGAGACAAGGATTCCGTCTACCCAACCCTCCCCCTCTCACCTTCTCTCCCTCGCTCTCTCTCTCTCCAGATAACCCTCCTCCCCTCCCTGACCACACCTTCAATCCCCGTCGTCGCGCGGATTCTCTCGACCACTCCGGGCGCGAAAACGGTCGAACGAGGGCTCGTTCGAAAGGTATCGAAGCGTACTTTCGAAAGACCCCGGCCTTTTTGCCCCTCGCGTCGCCCCTACGTCCCTAAAACTGGCGCAAAGACGTTTCCCTCTTCGTCAGAGCTCTTGGTGGGCAGAGAATCTCCAGGCACACGTGATTTTGGCGATCGCGATCGTCGATCGTTTTGGCTGGTGAAGGGGGCGGAGGTTAGGAGGGAGTGGGGGCGAGGGAGGTCGAGGGGAGGTAGGGTGAGTTGAAAAGGGAGACCAAGCGTCTCTCGATCTTTCGAAAGAGCCCTCGCTCGAAAGATTTGGCTTCGTGGTTTGGATTTGAGGACGCGAAAGGGTTGGGGGACTGGAAGAGGCAGAGGCGAGGATACCCTCGGGAGGGATGCGCGAGTGCCTTCCGTTCTTGAGGTCCTCCGGGGGGGAGAGCGTCGTCCTCGCCCTCGGGACGCTGTACGCCACGTACTGCCTGTACTCCTTTTATAACGGAGCGGCGAGCGTAGCCGTCGTCGGAGAACCAAGTGAGGTGAGAAGCCCGTTCGTTTTTTATTTTGTTCCTCCTCAGCTCCTCGAAGGAGCTCGACTGACGTGGCGTGCGCACCTCCCCCTTCCCTGTCTCGCTTCAGGTCCACGTTTCCGCGGTGACCTCGCTCACGCTCTCCCTGGGTTGCGCGGCGGCGCTGGCGGGAGCGATAGATGCCGAGGAGGGCTCCCCGCAGGGTCACCTGCTCGGCACGTTCACCCTCGCGACTCTCGCGGGCGCCTCGAGGGCCAATGCGGAGAGGGACGGGTCGAGGCTGATGCCGGAGCTCCTGGGGACCTTCGTGTCCCTGAGCGTCGCCGCGTCGAACTGGAAGCATGCGCGAGCGTTGGGAGCGTCAGCGGGAATCCAGGCGGCCTGCCTCATATCCGTTGCCCAGGCCCTGGGGCACCTGCACCACCTCCAGGAGACTTACACCTGGTTCACAACCATCTGCATCCCCCTCGCTTACTTTTGCTCCGAGTTGGGACTCCTTGCCAAGGGCAGGTTTCAAGTCGCGAGCGGGGACGCCCTCCTAATCTCCAACGGCTGCGTCTGCGTGGTCCTGTGGTGCCTCATGGACTGGCACTCGAGGTGGTTCGTCCCCCCGGGCGGGGACGTTTGGGATCACCCGAGCCCGAGGAGCTCCGGAACCCCGCCGAGGTTCTGGACCCTGGTGACTTGGGTTCTGGCGCCCCTGGGCGGAATTCTACCATTTGAATTGGGTTGGCACTTCCCTTGGTTCTTCGAGGATCAGGAGCCACCGAGCGCGGCCGCTCCTTGCGCTGGCGGGGTGAAAGTCCTCGTTCAAGGGCAGCTGCTGTTCGCTTCGGTGATGTTCATCGCGCTAGTGATGCGTCTATCGGGGTCTCACCACCAAGACCTTCGAAGCGTCGTGACCGCAGCTGCGATATGCTTCCTGATCGCCCTTCAGTACGTCGTGGGCATGCTGGGCCTGGTGGAGGCATTTCGCACGGCAGACCTGCTCCTGCTCGGCGTGGAGTCAAACGTACGCCTCCTCCTGTTTTGGTTCTGCGTGGTGTGCATCGCGATACCCGCGATCGCCCTCGTGGCGACGGGGGGGTACGTGGCGAACATCGTGGTGCGCAAGCTGTTTCATGTGGCAGCTCTTGCCGTGTTTGCCTCGGCCGTGCACACCCACGCACAGTCTGGCGGGGCGGAAGGGGCGGGACAGGCGGTGCCACTGCTGAGGTTTTGCAGTGCAAGCGTGCTGTGCGCCCTGGTCCTGTGCGAGTTTGTGAGAATACAATGCAAGGAAAGTTCAATCTCGGAACGGATGACCTCCTTCTTCGGAAGGTTCACGGACTCGAGGGACTCAGGGACTCTGATCCTCTCCCACCTTTCTCTGTTGCTGGGGTTGTCCGTGCCGTTCTGGTTCAACATACGCGCAGCTTCTTCCGACGATCGTGCTCAGACCGAGGAGGCAGACTTGCTCCTCTTGTCCTCTGGGATTCTTGCCCTCGGCATCGCCGATGTTCTGGGCGTCTTGGTGGGCAAGAACTTTGGGAGACTCGCAATCTGCAGAGGATCCAAGAAGACCCTGGAGGGCACTTGTGCCGCCATACTCGGGACAGTGGCCTTTGCGCTGACTTGGGATCGCATGGTCGGTGGCCAGCTAATCGGCAGCACCCCAACCTTTGTCGCCCTTTGCGTTGGGATGTGTCTCCTGGAAGCCTTCACGCCTCACCTGGACAACTTGTACATTCCCCTCTTCTTCTTTACCATGGTCCTTTTGAGTAAGCTGTGAAGGAAGGAGGAGGAGGTGTAAGATAGCCTGGCAAACAAAAATCAATATTGTATCATTCTGTATCATATAATATTTTTTCTTTCGGTTTTGTTTTACTCCTCATTCCCTTCGCCCGATTCCAGCTGCTGAACCTGGTCAAGAGATTCCTTGTAGCTGTGAAGCTTTTGAAGGTCGGTCTGGACGCTCTCGATTTGTTCTTTGAGCCACTCGATCTTATTTCTGTGGTTCATCCGCTCCAGCTTGAGGTTCGTGTCCTTGTCCGCCACCGAGTTCCTCAGGTCAGACACCAGGTCCGTGATTTGAGACCTGGCCACGTGCCTCTCTATCAGCCTTTCCTCCCTGGCGGTCCCTTGGAGCAGCGACGGGTGGACTCTCGAATGCAGGACGACTTCGTTGGGCTCAACTGACCTCGACTCGGTCTTGCTGCCCGCCTGCTGGTCCAAAACAATCTTCTCCGGGAGCATGATGATCCACAAGTCACCAAAAGCTTGGGCCTTGTCTCGCCCCCCATACGCCAGGACACAGAACTTTGAAGCCTGGGTGCACGAGTGGTACGCCCTCGGGGAGATGAGGTCCACCTGGACTGGCCCATAATTCACGTCCGAGCTCGAAGCTCGGTTGTGGTGCGTCGCCTTTGACGGGATCTTGGCGTCCTCGCCTCCACGAATCTGCCTGGCTTCTAAGACATTAGAGTAGTTCCTGTCCTCGTACAGGCCGCTGCTGACGTCGCACCCCCCGAACCTCACCAAGTACGGTCCTATCCTGAGCTCACTTTGGCCTACCTCGGCTATCCTGTCCAAAGAAAAGTCAAGCAGAGCCGTCCTCCCGCTTTCTGCCTGCTCGCTCCATTCCTTGGTCACCAGGTCCAGAGAGTGCGTCATGGCGTTCTCGCCGTCCGCGCCAAAGCCTCCGCTGAAGTGCAACCACCACTCCTTCATGTAGCAGGTGTGATCCGCGAGCTGCGGGCTGATCCCAAAGGTCTCAACCTTCGTCCAAGACCAGGCGCAAGTGTCAAGGATGTACAGCGAGTCGCAGAAGCTTTCCCCGCTCCATCCGCCGTACACCGCGATGTCCGCGGCATTTATTTTGGTTGCCGAGTGCCCTTGCCTCGGCTCAGGCTTCGTCCTCCCTGATATTTGCGGAAACGTCCACTCCCTCTTCAGAGCATTGAACACGTACACAGCATTGTCCCGCTCCTTGATCCCTGTCCAGCCCCCGAAGACAACGAGCTCGTAGTCGCTCACCTGCGTCGTGGTGTGGAAGGCTCGCCTTGAGCAGACCCCACACTCTGTCCCCTTCTCTGTCTCCACTTCCTCCCACTTGAGAGTCCGCAAGTTCAAGCAGTAGACCGACTCGTCTAATGCACTCAAGTCCTTTGCGGACGTCACCCCACCGATAAGATAAGCCTCTCCTATCTCGTGGAGGGCACTGAAGGTGTGAGCCCACCTCGGTCCAGGGCTCGGGCTCGCTTCATTCTCGTCCACGTGGGCGCTGACTTTGAAGTCGGAAAACAAAGTCTCCAGCACCATCGAGCTCGGGTGGTCCTCTCAAAGTTCTCTCTCTCTCTCTCTCTCTCTCTCTGTGTGTGTGTGTGTGTGTGTGTGTGTGCGTGTGTGTGTGTTGTTATTGGTCACCCACCTCAATCAATGCAATGCAATGCAATCAATTCAATGCCCTACAGGAGGACTCTCCTTTGCCTCGACACCAAGACCTCTCCTCTGCAAACTGGACGAGGCAGACCAAAGGGCAATCCGATGGAGCAAACCCCGGACTCCCCAAGGCGTGTCCCTCCCTGGCTCTGGTCGCCCTCCCTCCCTTGGTCCTCCTCCTTAGGTGGTGGTGGTGGTGGCCTTGGCCTTGAGCCTGACAAGCCTTTGGCCTCGTGAAAAGATAACCCAGAACCTCAAAGTGGCAAGAGAAAGTGGCAGTTCGATGGAACAAACCCCGGACTCCCCAAGGCGTGTCCCTCCCTGGCTCTGGTCGCCCTCCCTTGGTCCTCCTCCTTACCTTAGGTGGTGGTTTGCCCTATTGTACGACAGTCGTTATGATACTTCACATTTGAAATTCAATTTTATTTTGAGAAATTTCCAAAAATCCTCAAAATTTCAAAACTGACAGCTACAACGGTCAACTACAGGAGCGCGAAGGGGAGGCGACGACGGCGACGAAGACGAGGCCTTTTGAGGTACTACGGAGGACATTGGGACGGTGGAGAGAGGCACAGGCGGATCTCTTGTCTCTCTCTCTTTCGAACGAGCCTTCGCTCGAAAACAACGGCGCAGTGGTGAGGATTTGAGGACGCGAAAGAGGTTGAGGGCATCTGTCGGAGGAGGAAAGAGGGAAGCTTCGCGACGACGTAGAGGCGTTTGAAGACAAAGAGAAGGATAAGAGTCAAACAGACGGAAGGATCATTTCTTTATCTTTCGTTTGACTCCTTTGTGGAAGGATTCGTCGAGGTTTTGAGGATTTGAGGACGGGAAACGGGAGAGAGAAGGTGACTCGACTCCTGGAGAGAGCGAGAGGAAGGCGACGAGGGCGAGGAGAGCACGCGCGTGAGTTGGCGTCATCACGATGTCGTCGACGGAGAACCCGAGGGCCTTGAGGCAGAGAAAGCCCGTGAACTACAACGTGAAAGCTCTGGAGAGTAATGGCTCGAACACTCCGAGTTGGTTGAAGAGCACGGTAAGTTGGGTTTCGCAGACCAACCCGAGAGAACCGTCTTACTTTGAGCTATTTGTTTTGACTGAAACGCTTCTCGTCTTCTTCTTCGTCTTCTTCCTCGCAGACGGTTCACCAGGAGGTGCCCAAGGAGAACAGAAAGCCAAGGAAGAGAAAGAGCACCGCGGCGAAAAAAGTTGCCGAGAAAGCCAAGGAAGAGGCCAAGGTGGAGGTCGTGCAAGCCGCCAAGTCCCTCCTTGCGGTCGCTCCATCGAGGCCCAAGGACTTCAAGATCAGTGCGGAGAAGCCCAAGAAGGCGGCGAAGCCACCGCAGAAGAGGAAGAAGAGGGAGCCCGCGAACAAGGAAGAGGTAAAGAAGAAGAAGAAGGTCGGAAGACCTCCGAAGAAGGCGCAGCCGGAGACTCCAGCTGCTGTGGAGTACGAAGAAAGTCCAAAGGAGACGGCCGCCATGTCGGATTCTGAGATGGACACGCCCGACTTGGGCAGGTTCCGCACCAACGTATCGAAGAAGAAGATCTCAAAAACTTCAAAGAAGTTGGAGGGTTTGTATGACATGGGCGACCTCCCCACCAAGAAGGGAGGCGACGGCCTGAACACCACGATCGTCGAGCAGTTGAGCCGCAGCGTGGGCGAGTCGTCTGTCCTCAAGGACTTGCTCGAGCAGTACAATGAGATGAAGATGAAGTACCAAGAGCTCAAGGTAAGGAGGCTGGATGGCAGTTTCTTTTGTCGTTCCGTTTTGAAGTCGGTCGCTGACTTTCTCTCTCTCTCTCTCTTTCTCCCCTTCGCGCACCTCATTTGGCGCACCAGTCCTCGAGGATGTCCCACGTGCAATCCATGCTGGAGGAGCAGAGCAAGAACATTTTGAAGCAGCAAGAAGCGAGCGACAAGCTGATAAAGCACTGGAAGCAGGAAGCATACAAGCAAGCGGACATGGTGAACCTAGCCGTCGAGGAAAGCGTGAAAGAGGCTCACGAGAAGCTGGTGTACTTGGGCAACAAGAAAGCCCAGTTGGAGCAACTCACGAGTGAGCTCGAAAGCGAAGTCAACAAACTCAAAGAAGAGAACACCACCTTGAGATCAGAATCATCTCTGAGTGGATCGGGGGGCAGCGACAGTTTCTTCCTGGTGCCTCTTTTAACGGGCCTCGAGGTGATCGTGCACTCCCACAAGAAGGAGGTCTACAGGGTCTCCCACACCCGAACAGGGTTCTCCTTCGAGTTGGATTGCTCCAAGCTCTCAGATCCTACCGCTGACACATCGGACATTGGGTACACCCCAGTCAGTTTCGGCACGTTGGACTCCAAGTTGCCAGAATATCTCAAGGAGGAGATCTACTTTGACAAGTCGCAGGTGCCGATCCTTTTGGAGAAGATACTTTCGACGGTCAAAGTGAGCAACTGATTGGTGCGAAGGGCTCGTCATCGCCAAGTGAAAAACGAAAAAATGAAAACCTTTTGTTGTATAGTACTACTGAATATCCATTGCGAACTTGTTGATATCTTACAGGGGTGCCGCCTCACGCCGCGATCTTCAGGCCTATCGCCATGTTAAAACACTCTTCGCCGTCCTTGCAGGGGTTCTGGATGACGTACAAGGTTGAGCTCTTCCTCCCAAAACTTTCCAGCCCCTCCTGTTGCTGCTGTTGCTGCTGCAGGCCCGCCAGTAAAGGGCCCGGTCCCTGGCTTTGGGCTATCCGGGAGCCTCCGCGGACCTGGTTGATGTGATGGCACAGGGAGCACCTCACGCTGGACGCTCCTGACGGGTAGTTCAGGTCGGTATTGCAACCCACGCACCTCACCACTGCGGTTACGTCTCTACGAATCGTGGTGTTCAAGGAATCGCACACAGCGCACCTCACACTCGCGGCACCCGACGGGTAGGCGAGGACGGTGCGGCACCCCCCGCAGATGAGGTGACTCACCGGTCGGACGTCAGTCACCGTCGAGCACAAGACTTGAAACGCAGAGGCAAGAAAAAGAGAAGAAGAGAAACATACACACACACGCACGACTTCGGTCAGTTACAAGACCCCTCCACCCCGTAACGCACAAAAAACTTGCGAGCCACGTACCGCAACGCACGCTCTGGGCACCCGTGGCATAGCTCAACAGTGTGTGGCATCCGCTGCAGGGGACGGTGCTCGTGTTCGGTGGCCTCCGCGCGCTGCTCATCGCCATGGCCTCCGTCCGTCGTTCGTCGTCAAGAGCAAACAGCAAACCTCTTCTTCTCCTTTATCTCGAGAAAGCAAAAATCATAATTATGAGAGAATTATGACATTAATGGATGGGACTGACTTCGGGAGCCAAGGGTAGTATGGTGATTGCAAGACGAGGGGCGAGGAGGTGCGCAATGGCCAGGCCTAGGGGTTGGAGAGGTTGCACGCTCTGAATGCCAAGGAATGGGAGGGGTTTAGGATGTATATGTGGACTGAGAGGGGCGAGGCATCTGCGTGCTTGGTCGATGTTGCACCAGAGGCTGGAGAGGCAGGTCTCAAGGCAAGACAAGTGTTCAGTGATAGTTCAATAAATAAAATATAAGTAAGTCCATTGCTTTTAGTTGTGTCGTGTTGACGCGTCGTAGCTTCCTCCTCTCCTCCGTCCCCCTCTCTCGTCAAGAATTTTCTAGCGCTGCGCGGGGGTCGTCGTCCTCTTCACGGTACGTTCGATTCGTGCAGGATTATTACATCCTGTTTAGCGATGGGATGTTCTGCGTCTCCATAAAGGCCTTTCTCACGATGGTGTTCTTTGCGCTGCGTGGCTCGACCACAGAGTATTCCCCGGCTGGGGCATCGCCGAAGCAGTTGAGGATATCGTACAGCGACTGCAAATCCTTCGTGATTTGCACCACCTTCTTTGCCGACTCTCTAGCGGACACATCAGACCCCTTCTTGTTCTCCATGTGGTCAATGTACTTCTTCTCCAGCCTCAACTTCTGCTTCAGAATCTGGGAAATGCCCTCCAGCTTCTTTTTCATTCCCTTCATCTCGTCACTCAAGGCGTCCAGGGACCCAACCCCTTTCCCGCAGCTGACGAGGGCGTGCAAGACCTTGGCGGTCGGCTGGAAGATGTCAGGGTTGCCCCTGAACATCTGCAAGAGCTCGCTCAGAGTCGTGAAAATGTCAGGAACCTCGGCGAGCTCCTCAGTCAGCACTGGGGACTTGGCGTTGGGTCTGCCGCATTCGACGATGTTCTGCAGAGCTGGCATCACCTGCTTGAGGAAGTCAACGTGGGGCTGGCTCCTGTTGCAAGCTCTCATGAGTCTCAGCAGGGAGGCGATCGCAGTTTTGTCCTCATAGACCATCACGCAGCACTTCGACGAGTATCTGGTGCTGAAGCTGATAACCTTGCACAAGCTGATCGCGCTGTGAATAGTCTTTGCTTTGACTAGACCCCGGAGTGCAGCAGATGTCTGGTACCCGATGCTGAGCTTTGGGTTTGCCCTTACCCTCTCGCTAGCACCAAAGAGTCTGCTCCTGATGGACTTGAGCTCCTTGCTGCTCGAGCGCCTTGTCATGTAGGATCTCATGTGCGCTTGGATTGTGGCAATGCTTCTTTCCCTCTTGTGAACTTCAATTCTTGCCAGCACACTTCTAATATGCTTTTGAATGACACCAGCACTCTGGACCCTTTTGCTGTGGTGCTTCCTGTAAGCCGACTGGATCGCAATGGATGCTCTCTTCATACGAAGGAAGTGGGATCTGTCGACCAGGAATGGCAGGTACTTCCTAAGAACGCTGCGAGCATTCATGACAGCGTTGTATCGCTTTTGCTGCTCGTGAGATTTCCAAGCAGACTGAATCCTCACAGCAGCTTTGGCTTTCAGAACCAGGGCTTGGAATTTCTTTCTGCACGTGAAGCTCCTGAAGTTGCTCTGTATCTTGATTGCAGCTGCTGATTTCAATGTAAAAAGCTTGGCAGCTCTAGCAAACTCCTCCATCGCCTTCTTCATCTTCTGGTAACGTCTATACCTCTTCTTGCACTTGTGGCCCCTAAAGTACTTTTGAATAAGCACAATACCCTCAAGTTTCCTCGACAACATCTTCTTTGCAAAGTGCCCCCTGAAGATAGACTGAATAAGCACGGCGGCCTTGTGCTGACCAAGAAGCTTCTTAGCGACAAAACACTTGTAGGTAGATTGGATCATCAAAGCAGCCTCCCCTTGCTGCTTGATGGATTGCTGCACGAGCCAAGTACGGACCATGCTCTGGGCCTTCACTACACCAGCCATGTCCCTCTTGAACTGCATCATCTGCCTGTGGGCCCTGAAAGACGCTTGAATCTTCACGGCAGCGCTCTGTGCATGCTGGTACTGCTTCCTAATGATGTAGGTCCTGTACGCCTTCTGCACACAAACAGCGGCCTTGTGCTGACCAAGAAGCTTCTTAGCGACAAAACACTTGTAGGTAGATTGGATCATCAAAGCAGCCTCCCCTTGCTGCTTGATGGATTGCTGCACGAGCCAAGTACGGATCATGCTCTGGGCCTTCACTACACCAGCCATGTCCCTCTTGAACTGCATCATCTGCCTGTGGGCCCTGAAAGACGCTTGAATCTTCACGGCAGCGCTCTGTGCATGCTGGTACTGCTTCCTAATGATGTAGGTCCTGTACGCCTTCTGCACACAAACAGCAGCCTCCCCTTGCTGCTTGATAGATTGCTGCACGAGCCAAGTACGGACCATGCTCTGGGCCTTCACTACACCAGCCATGTCCCTCTTGAACTGCATCATCTGCCTGTGGGCCCTGAAAGACGCTTGAATCTTCACGGCAGCGCTCTGTGCATGCTGGTACTGCTTCCTAATGATGTAGGTCCTGTACGCCTTCTGCACACAAACAGCGGCCTTGTGCTGACCAAGAAGCTTCTTAGCGACAAAACACTTGTAGGTAGATTGGATCATCAAAGCAGCCTCCCCTTGCTGCTTGATGGATTGCTGCACGAGCCAAGTACGGACCATGCTCTGGGCCTTCACTACACCAGCCATGTCCCTCTTGAACTGCATCATCTGCCTGGGGGCCCTGAAAGACGCTTGAATCTTCACGGCAGTGCTCTGTGCATGCTGGTACTGCTTCCTAATGATGTAGGTCCTGTACGCCTTCTGCACACAAACAGCAGCCTCCCCTTGCTGCTTGATGGATTGCTGCACGAGCCAAGTACGGATCATGCTCTGGGCCTTCACTACACCAGCCATGTCCCTCTTGAACTGCATCATCTGCCTGTGGGCCCTGAAAGACGCTTGAATCTTCACGGCAGCGCTCTGTGCATGCTGGTACTGCTTCCTAATGATGTAGGTCCTGTACGCCTTCTGCACACAAACAGCAGCCTCCCCTTGCTGCTTGATAGATTGCTGCACGAGCCAAGTACGGACCATGCTCTGGGCCTTCACTACACCAGCCATGTCCCTCTTGAACTGCATCATCTGCCTGTGGGCCCTGAAAGACGCTTGAATCTTCACGGCAGCGCTCTGTGCATGCTGGTACTGCTTCCTAATGATGTAGGTCCTGTACGCCTTCTGCACACAAACAGCGGCCTTGTGCTGACCAAGAAGCTTCTTAGCGACAAAACACTTGTAGGTAGATTGGATCATCAAAGCAGCCTCCCTTGCTGCTTGATGGATTGCTGCACGAGCCAAGTACGGACCATGCTCTGGGCCTTCACTACACCAGCCATGTCCCTCTTGAACTGCATCATCTGCCTGTGGGCCCTGAAAGACGCTTGAATCTTCACGGCAGTGCTCTGTGCATGCTGGTACTGCTTCCTAATGATGTAGGTCCTGTACGCCTTCTGCACACAAACAGCAGCCTCCCTTGCTGCTTGATGGATTGCTGCACGAGCCAAGTACGGATCATGCTCTGGGCCTTCACTACACCAGCCATGTCCTCTTGAACTGCATCATCTGCCTGTGGGCCCTGAAAGACGCTTGAATCTTCACGGCAGCGCTCTGTGCATGCTGGTACTGCTTCCTAATGATGTAGGTCCTGTACGCCTTCTGCACACAAACAGCAGCCTCCCCTTGCTGCTTGATAGATTGCTGCACGAGCCAAGTACGGACCATGCTCTGGGCCTTCACTACACCAGCCATGTCCCTCTTGAACTGCATCATCTGCCTGTGGGCCCTGAAAGACGCTTGAATCTTCACGGCAGCGCTCTGTGCATGCTGGTACTGCTTCCTAATGATGTAGGTCCTGTACGCCTTCTGCACACAAACAGCAGCCTCCCCTTGCTGCTTGATAGATTGCTGCACGAGCCAAGTACGGATCATGCTCTGGGCCTTCACTACACCAGCCATGTCCCTCTTGAACTGCATCATCTGCCTGTGGGCCCTGAAAGACGCTTGAATCTTCACCGCAGCGCTCTGTGCATGCCGGTCCTGCTTCCTAATGATGTAGCTTCTGAAAGTGCTTTGTATTCGCACAGCCGAACTGTGGAGTGATCGCATCTGGCGGTAAACAATTTCGCGTCTCATGTGCTTCTGGATGAGCGCAATGGCATTCAAGGCGTCTTTCCTTTGCCTCTTTTGAATCATCATGCGGAAATGTGCTTGAATGAGTACCGCAGACAGGTTTTTCTTTTCATCTGCACGATGTTGCTCAAGCGCTTTCTTGTGTACAAGTCCAGAATATAGAATCCTTGGTATAAGGAATGAATCTCTGAAGTGCTTTCTTGCACTCCACGCCCGGAACTGTGCTTGTATTGTCTGAGCACTTCTTTGCATCTGGAAATGCTCGGTCCTGATGCTCCTCATTCTCCACACTGCCTGAATCCTCGTGACATCCGCTATTTTCTGCGCTACTTGCTTTCTCGCACCCCTGACTACAGTCATAGTCCTGTAAGCCCTTTGTATCTTTGTAGCGGCTTCCAGCTTCTCGAGCCATTCAGCGGAAGAGAACTTCCGATCCAAGTAAGCCTTCCATCCTCTCTCAATGACTTGGGCACTCTTGATCCACAACTTCAACGTCTCAAGAGGCTTTTGTGGGGGCACCTTCGAGTCTCTCCATTTTCTTTGGATAACCAGAGCCGACCTGTCCTCCTTGGACAGCTTCATCATGCGAGATGCAAGGAAAGCCAAAAATGATATCACCGCAATCTCATCTGGGCCATACGAATCAAAATCAGAAAATGAAAGCATCCTCGGTACGCCACCGAGGTGGCTCAAGCATTCATTCATGACCGTGAAATTCGACCTGACTTGCTCGATTTCCCTCTCTGACTTCGGGGCGTTCCTTGAGACATCATCGCCTTGTGCACTCACCCTTTGCACGCTATCAAGACTCAAGAGCTCCGGGGCGTAGCGGTTGACAATAAGACACAGTGCATGCCCGTCCGCAAAAGAAGAAGTGAAGTTCCTGATTTTCAAGCCATGCCCTGCACATATGGTTTGGGCCCACTTCAACAGCAAGTTGATGACACGTTCGCCAGCGTGGGCTGCGAGAGACTCATCTCTATCAAAGTAGGAATCCTCAATTTTTTTCCCGTCACTTATCCGGTCGATCTCAACTTCCAGCGAGGGCGCCTTGATGAGGTGAGGAATCTGCCAGTCTCTCATCACCCTCCAAAGAAACTGCAATGTCAGTTCCTGGTCACCCTCAACGATGTCCTTGGGCTTGAGATCCAACAACCCAAACCTTGACAGAACTCCGTTCAAGCTAATCCCCAACTTCTTCATCTGAGCAAAGACTTTCTCTGTGTTTGACATCCTCGCTGCCTTGGACTTCGATGAGATTTTAGCCTTTGAGATCAGGTCCTCCCTCTTGTCATTCATGTAATCCACTAGCTTGCTCAATCGTACTCCATCCCTCAAGTCTACTGCCAAGTTGTTTATCTTGAAGTTGTATTCTAGCAAAGGGGCCTGCTCGTAGGACAACGCATACCCATGGAATTTGAGGTGCCTCAAGACGTTGCCCTCCCCGTGCAAACTCTCGCCAATCACGCTCTGTACCATGCTCTGGGAAGACTTCACCTTCCCCTTGCCCCTAAACAGGAGCGGCATATCGTACGTGTCCTCCTCCATCATCAGCTGGTCCAAGAGTTTAACCATCAACAAAAACTTCTTCAGAAACTCCCTGGCCCTAGCTTTCGTGTACCCCGACTTGAGCTTTCCATCCTGGCTCCCCCCCGTGGAGAGCCTCTTGGCCGCCGTCTGGTCCTCTATCAGAAAATTCAGGACAAGCTCTCGTAGCTGAGCGTCGGTATAATCTTCCGTCATCGGCATCTGCGCTCCGAGTATGACTTGCAAGCCCTGCTTGAGCCAGAAGGAATTGTACGACATGATGGCGCTCACGGCCTGCTTCTTGATCCTTAGATCGGTGAAGAGGGAGGATCCCTTCTCCGTGAGAGCAAGCTTTCCCGAATCTATGAGCTTCTCGACATTCAGCATCGCCCTCTTGAGCGTCTCGTTTTTCGTGTAGTAGTCCCAAAGCTTGTTTTGCACCTTTGCGTCAAACTGACAGTCGTTCCACGCTCTTACCCTGTTCTTCACGGCGCAGCAAGTGATTTGGGCGAGGAACACCATGTTGAGCCAGGCGGCGAAAGCCCTCTCTTGCTTCTGCCTCCACAAATCCGTGTGGAAGGCGGTGAAGCCAGGCCTGCTCCTCACGGCCTGCTTTGCTCCCTCCTTGCCGCCCCCAACCTTGTGCTTCTTGGTCTTCTGGATGTTGTGCGCAAGCCTCTTGCCGGATCCGGCGAGGAACCTCTTCTTCTTCTGGTGCTTGGCCTCGAGGGCCTCGCCCTTTCCGACGCACCTTCCGAAAACGATGCACTGCAACCTTTGTCTGTCGCTTCTCAGCTTGAAGTGGATGATCTCCCGGGTGGTCCCGAGCTCGGTGGGGCTCCACCTCACCCCAATTTGGGCCCTCCCCTGGGCCTCAAAGTAATAAGTCCCGTCGTAGTCGTCCTCATCCTGTTCCACCTGCATGCCGGAAGACGCCTCGCTGGGTCCTTCGGTGAGGGCGAACCCCTTTTCCGTGGGCATTCGGTCGAGCTGAAGCCTCTGCCTGTCGAAGGAGTCGTTCAGCACTTGGAAGAGAACCGTTTTGCTCCCCCCGAGCTCGACGACGCCGAAGTCAAGGTACGGAACGTCACCCGAAGCGTCTTGGAGTCTCAGGACCTGGTCGCAGACCTCACCAGCGCCTCGGCTCGCCCTTCCTCCCTCCACCTTGTCCTCCACCTTGTCCTCCACGGTGGTGGCGGCGGGGTTTCCTTCCGCCTTCACATCGATCGACTCGAGCGCCTCCTCCAAGCTCTTCGCCGTCACGAAGTTCTCGGCGGTTTGGATAGCAACAGCATTGGGAGCGACAGGACCTCGTGCCCCGTCGTTCTCCTTGTCCCCGTTTCCGGCACTCCTCGCCGTCTTCCCGGCGACCTGGTCCTTCTCCTCCAGCAAGGTTCTCTTGTCCTTGGCCTGTAACTCTTTGAGCGTCTTCAGCCTCCGCTGCCCATTGTGGGCCCCGAGTGGCGACAGAACCGCGCTACTCATGCCTCTCTTTTTTCCCCTCTCTCTTCAACTCACTGAAACGGCAGCCAGTGACACGACGACGATGACGATACGCGGTCGAATCAATCCAGTTCAATCCAATCCTGCGGTGGTGGTCTCTCTGAGTCTGAGTCTTCCGTGATTGATTGAATGAATGAATGAATGAGCAGCAAAAGTTCTGAGAACGTTTCGAAGCTTTTTGTCAGCCTCACTGCCCAAAACTGTCCTCGTCTGAGAGAACAAGAGAAAGATTTTGAGTTCGTGTCAGGCTTCCTCTGCATGCATCTTCACACCCATCGAAAGGCGAACGAGCAACGACAAGTTCGTTCGTTTTTTTTCTTTTCCGGGGGTCAACAAGGGCAAGGGACGTATCATTCGAAAGAGAAAACAAAGTTGGATCATGTTTTTTGACCCCCTCACCATCTCCTCCCTCACGATCACTTCCTTACCTCTCTCTCTCTCTCTCTCTCTCTCTCTCTCCCGATCGCGATCGCCAACGATCGATCCCCTTCTGTCGCTCGTTCGTTTGAACGGTCAAATCAAATGATCATCAATCGCGATCGCTCGGGAGGTGGAGGGACGCGAGAGGACGGTGATTAGGTTGCGGGGTCGAGGTTTGCGGCGTTGGCGGTGTTATTGAGCGGAACAATCGCCAAGGTCGTCTCTTCCTCTTTCGAAAGAGCCGTCGCTCGAAGAGAGCGGAGCTCTGGTGAGGATTTGAGGATTCAGAGAGAGGGAGAGAGGGATGGAGGGGATCGCGGCCAAGTACGTGGAGAAGGGTTTGGTACGAGTGCCGAGGGAGGCGGACGAGGTGTGGAAGGACGAGTGCGCGTACACGTTCGCGAACGCGTTCACTACGGGAGGAGGTGCTTCGCCTTCGTCGTCTTCGTCCGAGGGAGGAGGCGTCCTCGTTTCGCTCAAGACCTGGATCGGGTACTCGGAGGACTCGCTCGGCCTGGCGCTCCATGCCGACAAGGGGGGGCTGTTCCTGAGGATCAGGAGGACCAAGGTCGAGAAGGGTGACGACGGCGACGGCTCCGACGGCAAGAAGGACGAGGGCGTCACGGAGTTCGCCCTTGGAACGGAGAACGGCTTCAAGTTGGATGATCAAAAGTACGAGGTCGAAGAGAAGCTCTCGCTCGTGGCTTACCCGGACAACGTGGAGGTGGGTCTCCCTTGCGATGGCCTGCCTCCCGTGGTGGGCGAGTGCGTGAGCGCCATCATGAGCCACAAGGACGGTCACACCGAGAGCCTGATCTCCGAGTGGAAGGAGGAGTTGCAGGTGACCAAGTACGCGGAGGCCCTGATGCAGGACGAGAGCCCCGTCCCGGTCTCCAGCGACCCGGAGAAGTGGAGGTGCGCGAGCTGCGGGGCGAAGACGAACTTGTGGCTGAACCTCTCGGACGGCTACATCGGTTGCGGTCGAAGGAACTTTGACGGCACCGGGGGGTGCGGGGCCGCCCTGACCCACTACGAGGCGACGGGCTCGATGTTTCCCCTCGCGGTGAAGCTGGGGACGATCACCCCAAAGGGCGCCGACGTTTTCTGCTACGCGCCGGACGAGAACGACATGGTAATCAACCCACTGCTGTCGAAGCACTTGCAGCACTGGGGGATCAACATGCTCGAGATGGAGAAGACGGACAAGACGATGGCAGAGATGCAGATCGATTTGAACCTCAAGCACGAGTTTGATTCCATTACGGAGGAGGGCAGCAAGCTCGTGCCGGCCGGGGGGCCGGGACTGGTTGGGCTGAAAAACTTGGGCAACAGCTGCTACATGAACTCCGTCATGCAGTTGGTTTGCAGCACCAGCGGCGTCAAGTCAACCTACGCGGCTCACGCCCAGGGCATCTTCGATGCATTCGCCGCCCAGGCCTCTTCTTCTTCTTCTTCTTCCAGCGGCAAGAAGCCCCAGAGCACCTTGGTGGTGCAGATGGCCAAGCTGTCGAGAGCCCTCGTACTCGCCCAAGGCGTGCCGAGGGAGGAGGGGAAAGAGGAGGGCGACTGCACTTTGAGCGTGTCGCCGAACATGTTCAAGACGCTGATCGGTCGGGGCCACCCCGAATTTTCGTCCTCGAGGCAGCAGGATTCCGTCGAATTCTTCCAGCACTTCCTGGAGCAAGTGTCCAGGGCAGAGAGGGCGGATGGCAGCCTCCTGCCCGAATCCTTCAAACGGACTTCTTCCCACTTCACCTTCCAGTTCGAGGACAGGTTTGAGTGCGGCGAGAGCAAGAAGGTCATGTACAAGCAGAGGGAGGACAACGTGTTGGCACTCAGCATTCCCCTCGACAAGGCCACGAACCTGGAGGAGATCAGGGAGTACGAAGAGAGGCAGAACAAGAAGCTGAAGTTGGAGGAAACAAAAGGGGCGGAGGAACCCAAAGTCGTTCCGAACGTTCCCTTCCAAGCCTGCTTGGACAGCTTTGCTCAGGAGGAGGTGCTGGACGACTTTTACTCCGCGGCCGTGATGAGGAAGACGGCAGCCTCGAGAACGGTTAGGTTCAAGTCTTTCCCCCCGTATCTGGTCGTGTATCTCAGGAGGTATTACGTGGACGCGAGCTGGCGGCCTTGCAAAATGGAGGTCAACGTGGACATTCCAGACGAAATCTCGTTGGAGGGCTACAGGAGCGCGGGGCTCAAGCCGGGGGAGCAGGAGCTGCCGGAGGGAAGCCCAAGCAAAGAGGAGCCGGCCGCCGTGACCCCGAACCAGGAGATCGTGAATCAGCTGATGGGCATGGGCTTCAGTGAGAATGGGTGCAAGAGGGCGGCAATCGCGATGCAGAACGCCTCGGCGGAGGTTTGCATGGAGTGGATCCTCCAGCACATGGAAGACGCGGACTTCAACGATCCCATCCGGGGGACAGGGGTTCAAGTTGGAGGACCACCCGCAGGTCACAGCCAGGAGTCGATCATGATGCTCACCTCCATGGGCTTCACGGAAAGGCAGTGTAACGCTGCGCTCGACGCGTGCCAGGGCTCGGTGGAGCGGGCCGCGGATTGGCTGTTCAGCCATGCAGACGATCTGGAGGGAGCAATCGATGCGATCGAGACGCAAAAGAAGGGCGATGGCAACAAGCCTGGCGAAGGCGACAAATACGAAGACGTGCCCGGAAACTACAGGTTGGCCGGGATTGTGAGCCACATCGGAAAGAACACGGGCTCTGGGCACTACGTGGCCCACGTGAGGAGGGGGAGCGACTGGTACATCATGAACGACGAGAAGGTGGCGCGATCAGAGAAGCCCCCGCTGCACCTGGCTTACATGTGCCTCTTCGAGGCGAAGAAGGACTAAGTTTTGGCACAAAAAGAGTACGATCTTGATTCCACACACCTTTGTTTGCTTCCAACCAATATATTTATGCGAATAGTTTACGCCAATGCTTACAATGAGAACACTCTCTTTACATTTTCTACAACATTCTGTGGGCACCTGTTCAAAATAGCGAGGGCACGCTCCCTAGTAAAACCCTTGTAGGGCTGCGGGTTGGCCTCCTCCTTCAAGTTCGATATGAGCCATTCAATCTTTTCGACGTTGCCTCCAAAGCTTTCCATCAAGTGCTTTGCCAAGATGGTCAACACTTCGTCCATTCCACCGTGCTTGATGGTTCTGTGGAACGAGAGGAGTCTCGACACGCCGAGGCTGCGTGGGCTCCTTGCCAGCCCCTCGGCGCCGCCGCCGTCCTCCACCTTCCTCTTCTTCTTGGCCCTGTCCAGGTCGTCGCTGGTGTCTCCCACCGAGACGACTTCCTTCTTGCAGTTCTCCGGGTCGACCTGAGAGGCCTTCTTGTGGACTATCTCCAGGGCCTCCGCGATGAGGCAAAGGACGAACTTCATGCCGCTGTAGATGCGGCTCACCTCGACGTTCTTGGCCGCGCTGGAGGACAGCAAGTCAAAATGCGCCTGGGACGGGGTGTCCCTGAACTTGCTGAAGATGAGCTTCGTCTGCACCGTGCTCAAAAAGCCGTGAGTCTTCTGCAAGCCCGACCTGTACACCTGGACGGGGCACCTCTCGCCCTCCCTCCAGATCCTGGGGTTGTTCTCGACGAGCAAGTCCCAGGTCCCGTCGAGGAAGAGCAGGGCGTCCTTCTCACCGAAGTCCCCCACGTCCCTGTTCGCCAGGTTGACCACCGACCGGATCGTGTCCTCGAGCTCCTCCTCGGTCCTACCCATCTTGAACTCCTCGTTCGCCTCCAGCAAGTTGCTGTGCAGCCTCTCCGTCCACTGGTTGGTCCTGAACGGTATGGTGCCCTCGATCACCGCGCAGATCTCGGCGACCATGTCCAGGGTCACGGCCTCCTCTTCCATCAGCAGCCTGGACGCGATGAGGGCGCTGGCGAACTCGTTCAGGCCTATGGTCGGGTCGAGCTTCTGGCCGAGCTTGATGCTGAAAATCTTCAGGCAGGTGAGGACCCCGGGGTGGTTGCACCCGCTCCCCACCACGCGGTAGATGTGCTCCCTCTTCTCCGCCTCGTCCAGGGTGAGGACGTCCTCGAGGAACCTCGAGGAGTTCGGGGGCGGGTTGTTGTCCACCTGGAAGTAGGCAACGTCGTGGAACAGGACCGCGACCTTGACCAGGGGCTCAGAGTCCTGGCAGAGCTTCATGATGTGCCCGAAGGAGTGGAACTTCCTCGAGTCCTGCATGTAGCAGGACGCCATGAAGTCGGCCCACCTCGCCAGGGCCTGCTTTGGCACCGAGGCCTTCTTCAGCCTCTTCTTCACCGAGGGCGCGTCGAAGGCCTCGGAAAGGACGTTGAGGAACAGGGGCTTGGCCGAGGCGTAGGTGTAGTCCCCCCTGTTCGCCATGGGGTAGAAAATGGGGTAGTCCCCCGGGCAGCAATGAGCGTCACCGGCGCTCTTGCTGCTGCTGGCCTCCCCCGTGCTCCTCGTGCTCGTCGTCGTCGTCGTCGTCATCGTGCTCACCGTCGTCGTGTCCTGCTGCTGCTGCTGCTGCTGCCTCTCCTCCTCCCCCAGAGTCGTCGTCGTCGTCATAGTCGTCGTCGTTGTCTCCTTTTGTTCCTTGCTGCTCGTTCTCTCGGGCGTTTCAAGCATATCCTCTCCGCTGCTCCCGTTGCGCAGGACGTATATCTCACGCGCACGGGATCATGCTCACGTAGACTGCCTGTGCGAAGCTGTTGTTGTTGTTATTGATGATGATCTGATGGTCTGCGCTTTGGCCTCGGTCTCCTAGTGTTGCAAAGGTGTCAGGGTCCCAGGTCGTCCAATCGCGACGTAACGCAACGGTGTGCGCGGTCCTCGGCGAAACCCTCCGCGTCGACGTTGCGACCTCCCCGGCGCACCTCTTAGGGGTCGCTCCTTCCCTCCGCCCTGCCAATCATCCCATGAACGGACACAAAAAAAAAGCAAAGGAGGGTCAGCAAGCATACTCGAAACCCGCGTCGCAACCTGGTCCCACGTTCGCCATCTCGGGCAAGCGAGAGGTCGTTGGAAAGATCACAAGACGAAGCATCCGCCTGCGTAGGCCACTACCGCGCTTGAGATCCTCTGCTCAACCATTACGCGTTCAAAGCACCTACCTTGGTCGACGCCCCTTGATGACGCTGATGATTCCGGTCTCCCCCAAGAATTGTCCAATTCCTCCTCTTTGCAACCCAGGGTACCCGACCAGATATTTTGAAATTCAAAAACAAAAAGAAAAACGCGTGCCCATCGTAGGGATCGAACTTACTTGATTGACGTAGCTTTAAAACCGAATACAAAATTCAGCATTCTATCTAAGATATTAGCACCACGCTCTAGCAGTAGAAAACGTTGTTGCGACGCGCCCGAAGAAGTCTCCAGGAAAAACGTCACTCAATCATCAATATAAACATTTTGTTTCAAGTCAATACATATTTCTATTATAGACATTACATATAACACGTGATTAATGTTATTGAATAATGTTAGTGGTAGAATTTAGGAAGGTCTTGTATAGAACAATGTTTGTTTATGCTTTGAAAGACATTATCCCCAAGAGGTTTTAGGTTTTTAGGTTTTTAGGTTTAGCAGGGGGGTCGTTGGACAACATTGTCAACACTTGTTGTTCGCCGGGCGACAGGACAGGACAGCAAGAGAGCGGTACTACGACGAACCAAACCGTGTCTCCTGTCCTCAGTGCGCTGTGTGCGCGTGCCTGGCCGTCCAACGCAAATCTGTGTTAGACTTGAGCTTGTGTTTCTCTCTCTCTCTCTCTCTCTCGCAAAGACATTGGAATTCGAGAAGCACCACCGCATCTTGGCATTGAGCACAGCAGCATCTTTATCCTCTTTTTCAGGCAGGAAGCGGAAGGTTGGCCCAAAAGCCTGTGTGCTCTGCTCGTGATTGCTTGAGACGTTTGACCAGCAAGCATTGACGACTCCCCTCCTATATCGATAGTATAGATATATCTATATCTATATTAATTAACAGCACAGCAGTCCACGACTCAAGAATGGAGACGTTCACGCCGCTCAAGGACGTGACGAGGGCTACGTTCGAGGCGAGGAGCACGGTGCCGTCCTCGAGCAAGGCGAGGGTTCCGTACAGCGAGGATGAGGAGTACGCCCGGCTCCTGTCTCACGAGAGGGCGGCGAGGAAGCACGCGGAGAGGCTGGCGGACAGCCATGCCAAGAGCACTCGGGTGCTTGAGGTGTCCAAGACGGAACTGGTGCGAAAGCTGCTGGGCATGAAGATCAAGCTGGAGAAGGAGGAGAGGGAGAAGACCAAGAGGATGCAGGCAGAGCCGTCGAGCACGATGGTGATCGCGGACATGAAGAAGCAGATAGAGGTGACGAGGGACGAGCTGACCGAGTCCACGCATTGTTTGGCGGAGGAGAGCCGCAAGAGCGCTATCGCGGCGCAGGAGCTGGTGACGATGAACCAAACGATGAGGGGCCTAGAGGAGGAGCTGCGGCAGACGAAGCAGAAGCTGAGCGAGACGGAGAGGTCCAAGCACGAGGTGATGATTCGGTCGTCCAACTACGACAAGTGGGTACGGGCGAGGGAGTCCATGTCGGAGAACCGTTTGGCGTCCGCGGAGGTTCAGAGCGCGAACGCACAGGACCTCCTCAGCAAGCTCGAGGAGCGCATCGCTTACCTGGACAGGAGAGACCAGGTGGTCCACGGTGCGAGCGTTCCTGGAGTGAGGGGAAGCGCCAGGAAGGTGGAGAAGGGGGGTGGTCATGCCCCCGCCGCGGAAGACGGCGAGGAGGGCGAGAACAAGGTCCCCCCGCCGTCCTCGTCCTCCGCATCCAAATTCTCGTCGTACGAGGACGCGGACAAGAGGGCCGCACTTCGGGCTCAGGTGCTGAAGAACGTGGACATCGCCCACGACTTGCACAAGTCGACGAGGACGGAGGCTAGCTTTCATGTTCCCAACACGGTCGAGCACGACGGGGACTTGCACATGTCCGAAGCGAGGACGGTGCTCGTGGATCCCAACAAGCTCGACCCGACGGTGGGGGCTCACATGGATTACCTGACCTTCAAAGCTTTCAGCAGCAGCGAGAAGCTCGGGGCCAGGAAGACGCACTCGACGGACCTCGGCAGGGCGTCCTACGTGCACCAGGCCCAATTCGCGTCGAAGAAGGGGCCGGGCCACCCCATAGACCAAACGGTGAAGGACACGCACGCAGCCTACAACCAGTTCTTGAAGTACAACAAGTTTCAGACGAGCGACAACGTGAACGCCACGGAGAAGAAGCTCTCTGACCTTGTCAACGAGAACCACCAGCTGAAGATTGGCAAGGAGAAGGCCGAGATCCAGCAGAAGGCAGCCGTGGAGGAGCTCGAGGACATGAGGGAGAAGCTGAGAGTCATCCGGCTGGAGAACGACCAGTTCAAGTCCCTGACCAACAACCAGGAGCAAGACTTGATAGGCTGGAAGGTGAAGACCTTTGAGGAGATCTCTACCCTCGATAGCAACATAAGGAAAGCCATGGATGTCGCTCAGGACCGCATCGACGAGAGGGTGAGCAGCTCCGTCTTGTCCAAGCTGGTGACCGCGGAGGAAAAGATCCGGAAGCTGTCTTCTTGCGTGGAGAACCTGAACAGGCACTACAAGAGCGACAGCAAGAACCTCAAGGAGCTCGGTCAGGAGCTGAAGGAGAGGGAACAAGTCATAGAAGGCCAGAAGCAAGAGATGGCCGAGATGGCGGAGAAGCACAAGCAGGATAGCCTTGCCGTGGCCGAGGACCTCGCAGAGGCAAGGAAGATTAAGGAGGAGGCCGCCACAGAGAGGAAGGCCACGCGGGCGAAGTTCAAGAAAGACATCGGGGGGTTGCAGCTCGAGTCCAACCAATTGCTGGACGCCTTCCAGCAAAAGCTGAACGAGATCAGCATCAAAGCCGCCAGGGTCTTTGTGGAGGCTGACAAGAAGACGAACGAGTTCGACACCATCTTGGGGGAGAGGGGGTTGGACGAGGCCCTGAAGACCCTCGTGGACGAGATAGACAGCGAGATGAAAAGGAGCGTGGAAATGAGCGAAAAGGTGATTAGCTCTGCCCAGGAGAGCGTGAAGGAGCTTTCCTCCAAACTCTCTGAAATCGAGGCCGAGAAGGACCGCGTGTCACAGGAGCTCGAGGAGGAAAAGAAAGAGAGGGAGACGGTCGAGTCTGCTGCAAAGGAATCTGAAGCAAAGGCGGAATCGGCCTCGAAGGAGCTCGCCGAGGCGCAGGAAAGTTTCAACGAAAAGGAGGCCGAGAGCAAAAAAGCTTTGAAGGAGAAGGAGGAGAAACTCCAGAATACAATGGAAGAGGCATCTCTCCTGCTCCAAGAGGTTGACGAGCTTACCGAAAGACTTGTTGAGAAAGAGAAGGAGATGGTTGCGGTTCAGGAGGAGGTAGAAGGCGCCAAGAAGGCCAAGGACAGTGCCGAGAAGGAGCTCAAGACATGCAAGTCGTCCCTCGAGGAGGCGGAATCTTTTCTCAAGGAAGAGGAGGAGAAATCTGCCGACATGAAGGCGACCATCAAGGAGTTGAAGAGCACCGTCGAGACCAGGGATGAAGAGCTTGAATCCGCAAAGGCTGCTTCTGAGGAACAAGTGGAAAAGGTCACCAAAGAGCTGGAGGAGGCCAAGGAAGAGATGGAGAAGGCCACCGTTCAGAAGGATGAGTTGAGCAAAGAGCTTGAGGAGACTTCAGTGAAATTGTCTGAAGCGGAGGCCTCGTGCGAGGAGGCATCTTCCTTGATCGTGGAGCTGAAGCAGACCCACGAGAAGGAGAAGAAGGAACTCGCGGAGAACCTGGAGCTTGAGAATCAAGAGCTCCACGACCAAGTCCTGCAGGCGACGACGAGCATGAAGGAGCTGGAACAGAGGGTGGAGATGGAGCACCATGAGCTCGAATCCTACGAGGCGACGATGACTACTGTGAAGAAGGAAGCGGAAGAGGCTGAGATAAAGTCCAAGGAAGCCGAGGGCAAGCTCAAAGAATTCGAAGCCATCGCGGAGCAGAGTCAGACCGAGCTCGAGGAGATGAAGGAGCAGCTGAGGAATGCCAACTCCCAAAAGCAGGCTGCAGAAGAGCGCACTGCCACAGCTATCAGCAAGCTGTACGACATGGAGTCTCGCGTCGAATACGAGAAGAAGAGGGCGGAAGGGGTCATCCAGGTCGTTTCCCAGCAGCTCCAGCTCGAAGGCCGGGGCCAGACAGCAGCTTTGATTTCGGACTTTGCTAGGCTGAGGCAGCAGCTGGAGATGGAGGTGGACCAGGTCAAGAGGGCGGAGCTCGAGGAGAGGCTTGATTCCTTGAAACTCGCCATGCAATACGACGAGGCGAACACCACGAGCGGCAGCAACACTTCATTCATGCAGCTCGAGAACAAGCTCCAAACGGAGAAGGAGATCCGAAAGAAGTTGGAAGGTGAGCTGAAGGCTGCCCTGGACAAATGCGTGGCGAGCGAGGAGGAGAACCAGATGTTGCTGAAGGAATACGAAGAGGTCGTGGAAGAAAATAAATTCCTTGTGTCTCAGATCGAGAACTTGAGCAAGTAGTAGTAGCAGGGCTTCAGTAAGCGAACGAACTATTCTTTATTCATATACTTCTTTTAGGGGGCAACGACGTCATCAAAGCTTTTCGACGACCTTCAGGGTGGCATCAAGAGAGGACTCGCCAAGCTTCTTGCAGCGGTCCGTGCTCCAACCCATGGCTTTGTCAGGGGCATTCGCATTGTCCTTGAAGGGCATCTCCAAGGTCATCACTGGGGCATCAAAGGCCTCCAAGAGAGCATTTGAGCAAATGGCGAGGTTAGCCGTCCCCTTCTCGTCGATCGGGTACCCGTGAACCAACTGGAAGTCAGGGTTTGCGTCCTGGTACGCTTCGCAGAACTCCTTCTGCAAGGACGCTAGTCGGTCTGACCAGCGGGGGCATCCTTCGCCACCCGAGATGAAGTTGAATGGCAGGGCCTCGTCCCCGTGAACATCCAAAGCGAGGTCAAGACCAGTTTTGTGCATCTCTTTCAGCACCCAGAAAACCTCGGGAGAGTAGTCCTCCTTTGGGTTTGCCCACTCCCTGTTGAGGTTGGCTCCAGCTGCATTCGTCCTCAAGTACCCTCTCTTCGCTCCGTCTGGATTCATCATTGGCACAACGTAAACCACGGCCTTGGAAAGAAGGGCGTTTGCGACCGGATCCGCGGGGTCCAAAAGCCTGCGAAGGAAGCCCTCCATCCACCACGACGCCATGGACTCTCCTGGGTGCTGCCTGGCGATGAACCACAACGATTTTGGGTTCTCCACGACACCTTCTGGGTTCTTCACCACGACCACTTCCATGTCCGCACCATCAAGCGTTTGCCCAATAGTTTTGATTTCCGTCTTCGGCGACTGAGCGACGAGGCCTGCCATCGTCTCCATATGGAGCTCCTGGGAGTAAGGCGCAAAGTAAGCGAAGTAAACAGAATTCTGACTCCCAAGAGCAGTCTGAGCCTTCGCGTCTAACGTCATGTGAAGCGCGCCGTCCACGTACTTCGTGTCGTCCAAGCGCAACCAGTTGGTGCGATCCACGGAGAAGCAAGCCCTGTAAGGCGCCGCTCCCTCGGGTGTCCCCTTCAAGGCCTCTCCTCCCCAGCCCCCTGGGTACGAGCAGTCCCCAGCGTTGGTCAATACCACCGTCAGGGGCTTTCCCTTCAACGTTTGCAAGTTCGATACCTTGAAGTGGAACCACTGCGGAGGCAAAATGGAGAAGAATTGAGCGAGTGAGCGAACAAACGGACGCATGACAGGGGCAAGGGCACTACCCCATTGATCCCAGAGCCCCTCCAACTCACCATTTTATGTGCACGGCCGTCCACCTCAGTGTAGGGGTCGTCCTTGATAAGAACCTTCATAACCGTCTTGCCGTCCGCTTCTTCCACATTCTGAAGCGTCCCGTTTCCCGAATCGAAGCAAGATGAGAATCCCAAGCCTGTACTCGCCATCGAACCCACAAACCTCCTGTCCAACAGTTCAACCTTGGCACCTCCTAAACCTCTTCCTGGATACCTCCTCCTGAGTCTTGCAGAAGCCACGCGCGTAAGCGTAAGCGACCGCCGAGTGATGCAGAACGCTGCCCTCGTCGTCGTCGTCGTTGTCGTCGTCGTCGTCGTGCCGACCTCTCCTTCCTCAATCGTCTTCAAACGCAATGCAATGCACTTCATGAAAGAGAGAGAGAGAGAGAGAGAGAAAGAGAAAGAAACATCGTCCTTTAGTCGCTCATCCCGTCAAGCGAGGTGTCTTTGGAAAGATGGGGAGACGAGGAATCGAACCTCTTTCCTCTCCTTCCGTCTCAGCAGCGACCTTTCTCGTACCGTCGAGAAAAAAAAAGAGAACTCCGGCTCACCTCTCTTCGCCTCCGGTTGGTTTCACAAAAGTAAACGACGACGACGACGACGACGACGACGAGGACGACGAGGACGACGACGAGGAGGACGAGGAGGACGGCGCAAGGGACGCGGTGAAAGGCGTCGGCGATCGAAGGCTCTCCGCCTCACGACGTTTCGATTGATGCTTGGCTTGGTTTGTCTTCCACTGGAACGAGAATCGAAGGCGTGGAAAACGAAGCTGGAAGCATCCAGTGGAGGTTGGGAATGATGGGAGGGATGGGGACAGAGGTTGTGTTGGTGAGGCATGGGGAGACAGATTGGAATGCGGAGGGGCGGCTTCAAGGGCAGAATGATCCCCCTTTGAACGGCAGGGGACGGGAACAGGCGGAGAACGTTGCTTTGCACCTGGCCAAGGTGCAGCAGAGTGTGCAGCAGAGTGGGAGTGGGAGTGGGAGAGTCGAGGTGAGGCGGACAAGGCAGGGAGGCAGGGGTGTGATCAAGAGAGCTTCTTCGATCCTGACACGTTTACGATTGTTCTAGGTGATTTATTCTTCTGACTTGGTGAGGGCTTCGGCAACCGCGGAGGAGATAGCAAAGCGGTTGGGAGTGAAGCTTCAGCTTAAGAAAGAGTTCAGAGAGAAGTGCCTCGGTGTTATGGAAGGTCTGACGTTACAGGAAGCGAGGAAGAAGGTCCCCGATGCCTTTGACAAGTGGAGGAAAGGGAGAGTCGTCCCGGGATCGGAGGATAAGGTGAGTTTCTCTTTCCCTGCCTCGCGAGGCAGGGTGATGTTGTCGCCGTCGTCAACCTCGTCGTCACCATCGTCTGACCGTTCTCGTCGCCCCTTCGCGCCTTCCTTCTTCAGCTTTCCGTTCAAAGCAGGCTGCAAAGTGCGCTCGATGATATCGAGAAAGACTTCGGAGGAAGGAAAGTCGTCGTGGTAACGCACGGGGGGATACTCAACTCGATTCACAGACTCATTACTGGGATCAAGTTCCCTGGGAAGATCCCAAACACGAGCCTGAGCACAATCTTCAAAGCGCATGGGAGCGACAAGTGGGAGATCGGCACCTTTGCCCTGTGCGACCACCTTACGGCTGCTGGGGTCGAGTTCGATAACAGAGCCTTCGGAGGGGTTGGGGAGACTGGATGAAGCTGCGAGACAGGCGTCCGTTGTATTATGTTATTGTTTATGCTATTTCACTTATATTACATCGGGGTATTAAAATCACAGCAGGCAAACGCTCGAGCGTTCCCCTTTTCTCTCAACGTCCGCCTGGGCCGCTGAGCCAGCAAGGTTTTTCTCTCTCTCTCTCTCTCACTGTACCCTGTTGTTTGGTTGAGCGGGAACCAGGGTGCCGAGAGACCTGCAGTGAAACCTCACGAAGAACAAGTCCATCGCTCCTATGACGAAGACCCCACCGATCAAAGGCAGGACAATGCCAGAGAAGATGATGAAGACGTCGCTCAAGCCGAGGTCGATGTGAAGGAAGGAATACATCTCTTGCAAGTCCCGAGGCAGCTCCAAAATCTGTTTGCATATCTGGCCAAAAAGAGAGTGCGGTGTGTGATACCAGGGCAAAGGCTCGTACTGCTTGTACCCAGAGACAGCGAACTGGTAGAGCTTCTCAAGATCCCTGGCCTGGTCCCCATAATCCCTTATCAACCCCTTCCGGTCGACGTGGAAGATCGTGGGATAACCCACAACGTGCAGCCGCTTCGACAATATTTTGTTCTCTGGCCCGTCTATTTTGCCGACTCTGACCTTGCCACGCAGCTTTTCCGCGAGCTTGACCCACGTCGGCTCGAGCTGCTTACAATGGGGGCACCAGGACGCACTCACGACAACCATCCAAGGACCATCATGGATGAGATTATCGTAGTTGCTGTCCGTGATTTCGACCACTTCTCCCGCGTTCTTCGTCAGCTTCCCTTCCGCAGCGCCTTCGCAAAGCGGCATGTGACTCGCGCAGCACAGGAACAACGCCAACAGGAGGACGAAGAGCTCCGCGTCCCGCCGAAGACCTCCCGTCAACCTCGAAGACCTCATCCCTTCCCCCTCTCGCTCTCCCTCGTCCCCGACCTTCTCAATCCCTTCACCGGTCCCCTGGAACGCAAAACGGGCAAGCGACCCGTCGACGGAAAGACCGTGAGACGTACTTTCGTCTAGTACCCTCGATCCCTCGCTCCAGCCTCGCCCTTCGTCCCTCCTCCTCCTCGAAAGCTTGCTCTAGCGTCGAGGGCCTCGAGACCTCTCTCCTCTTTTGAGGGAATTGATTTTTTCAATCTCTCAGTTTTTGAGCTCTTGAGACCAAGGTCAGAGAACCACTTGCTTGCAAAGAAGCTCCAAGGGAAGGAAGGGGAGGGAGCGCACCGCCACAAAGCTGGGATCTTTGGATCCCTCGTTCGATTGTCTTTCGAAAGGTACCCGACTTGACGGTGTTTGGCCCTTCCAGTCGTTTGTTTGGAACAAAAACTTTGCATCCTTTGCTTGGCCAGGGTCACAGAACTGTGAAGAGGGGAAGGACATGGTGACGGCGTGGCAGACCTATCGCATTCCTTGCAGCGCTTCGTAACGGAAGGTTTTCAGGAGGTTCTCTTTGAAGGGACGGGGGCGCACTCGGTGCTGGAGGACAGAAGGGAGAAGGGAGAGGGGGCAGAGAGAGGAAGGGAGAGGGCATGGGGGACGCCTTGAACGTCGAGGAATTGAAGAGCAGTGGCTCCTTCGTGGAACACTACGTCTTGGGGCCTCACTTGGGAAGTGGTAGCTTTGGACTCGTGTACAAGTGCTTTCTCAAGAGCGACCCGAGCAAGGCCTATGCCGTGAAAACGATCAAGAAGACAGATAGCTTGAGCCAGGAGGACATAGAGAGCGTTTACCGCGAGACCAAGATCTTGAAGTGCCTCAAGGGGGTGAACCACGTGGTTCAGCTCAAGGACTTCTTCGATGACCCAAGCTACTTTATGATTGTTCTGGAGCTGTGCCACGGCGGAGAACTGTTTTACAGAATCATTAACAAGACGAGGTACACGGAGAAGGATGCGGCAAAGTTGGTCCGAGAGATGCTCGAAGTCATCGGTGCCTGCCACATGAAGGGCGTGATCCACAGGGACCTGAAGCCGGAGAACTTTCTCTTTGCAGATGAGCAGGAAGACTCCGAACTGAAGATTGTTGACTTTGGACTGTCCACGTTTTACACGGACCGGCAGGTCTTCAGCAGCCTTTGCGGCACCCCTTTCTACCTAGCTCCGGAGGTGCTTCACAAGAAGTACGGGTCTCAGAGCGATGTGTGGAGCGCGGGGGTAATCATGTTCATCCTTCTCTGCGGCAAGCCTCCGTTCTTCGGCAGGGCGAACACCAAAATTTTCAAGATGATACTCAACTCCCAGAAGCATCTGGCGAAACACTTTCAGTCGCCAGTATGGAGTCAAATCTCTGACGAGGCCAAGGACCTGATCCTTTGCCTGCTGAACCCGGACCCCAAGGTAAGGTTCACACCGGCGCAGGCTCTGGCTCACCCTTGGGTGATGGTCGATGGCTGCGCGCCAGACGTGCCTCTTGACATCGCCCTCCTCAGCAAGATGAAGGAGTTCAGGGACTACAGCAAGGTGACCAAGGTCGTCCTGCGTAACCTCGCCTTGACCTACAGCGATGAGGACATCCGAGACATCAGGCAGCAGTTCATGCTGATGGACAGGGACAACACGGGGACGATATCGATGGAGGAGCTCATGGAGGCCATGAGCAAAGCTTCGGGGCCTTTTGGGTCCAATTCGGACTCGAGCGCGTTGTCCAGGAAGGAGGCGCAGGACATGCTGAAAGGGATGGACTACAACGGAGACGGGGAGATTGATTACTTGGAGTTCACCACAGCTGCCTTGCGGATAAGGCAGAGGAAAAAGAGGGACAGCATCGGCTGGGACCACAGAATAAAGTTAGCGTTCAGTAAGATCGACCACGATGGGAACGGCTACATTGACCTGGCGGAGCTGAGGCGGGAGCTCGAGGCCATGGGGCAGGATCCGGAGGGCATAGAAGGGATTGTGGGAAAGTACGACGAGAACGGCGATGGCTACATCGACTTTGACGAGTTTTCTCACTTGATCAGGAAATTGAGCTCTGACAACAGCAGCGCTCCTGGTATGGACAGAATGGACACGGGCTAAGCACGCAATGACCGGCACCCTGATTTTCGTGTAATACACAACAGAAAAGAAGAAGAAGAGCTTCATGCCGGCACGCGGCGCTCCAGCTCTCGGTTGTCCGACGTCACCACGATGGGTGACGTCGGAGCTGCCTCGGCGCCTTCGAGGCACCTGTCGGATTCCTTCATTTTCGAGGCGACTGCTTGGTCGTCTGATCTGAACTTTTCCAGCCTCCCCAGGGCCAAGTACTTGCGCCTGGACCAGTACCTCTGCTGAAAAGCCTGCTTCGGCAGGAAGCACGCGCAGCCCCACAGCCGAAGCAGGGGTTCTAACGCCGCCGTGCAAATCCTTTTCAGGGTTCCCGCGAGCCCCCTCGATCCCCTTTCCCCTTTCATCGACATGACCAGCCACGAGAAGACCACCAAGGCGAGGCAGATGCCCTGGAAGAGGGTGTCAGGTTGCTTTTGTCAGTCCAGCCACCATTGGCAGCACACAAGCGCACGGCACCGCACGGGAGCGAGCGCGTCTGTCATCCTTTCTCACCTGGAACTCGACGAGTGGCATGCACGCCAGCGAATTTGGGCCGACCGAGCCAGAGCCTCCACCGCGGCACTCGTGGACCAGACCGCTCGTGGAGGGACTCGATGACGACCCCCTGACCCTGCTCGGAGTGGCTTCCTTCTCCGGCAGCGGTGTCCCCCCCGGGAACAGCATGCCTTCGGCTCCCAACCACCTCTCGTCCAGCGTCGACGAAGACATGACGGAGAGAAGAAACAGCCGGCGACTTCTCCTCGACCAGACCAGACGAGACAAGACGAGACAAGATGGGAAGACACGAGGACGAGGACGGCACGACCTCAACTCCGTCCGTTACAACCTGGGGACTCAGACCAAGTCTTCGTTTGCGTGTGAGGCAACCTGGCGTGAGAATGGGAAGGAGGCGTCGAGTGTGGTCACGGTGGTTGGTCGTCACCAAGGATGTCGCCGTCTGCACGAGAGAGGACCAGGAACGAGGAACACGGAGGCCTTCAGCTCTCTCTCCCTCTCTCCCTCTCTCTCTCTCTCGTCGCGCGCTTTTCTGGTGTGAATGAATTTACACTTTCTCAAGCGAGGAAAGGAAGAGGAAGAGGAAGAGGAGGAAGAGGAGGAGGAGGAGGAGGAGGAGGAGGAGGAGGAGGAGGTGCCATTATAGGATGACATTTACAGAAGGCTCTTGTTCTCTTCTCCTGTCTCTCTATTTCTTTCTCTCTCTCTCTTTCTCTCTCTCTCTTTCTCTTGCATGCTTGCTTGCTGGAGAGGGAGGAGGAAGGGGAAGAGGAGAGGAGCGAGCGTACCTCGGGTGGTTCCTCCTGGAGTTGATTAGGAGAATGGGGTCGGCCTTGGATCACATGACAAAAGATGAACCTTGTTTTTCAAAATTGAACTAGTTTAAAACCACCTTGGTGTCAATTTTGCCGGGGAGGAAGCCAAAGCGCTCAACAAGATCCGCCATGCTGAAGCTCGAGCGCCTTGCGACCTCCGAAGAGACATCGTCGTCCCTTCCTCAAGCAAGGGCGAGAAAAGCGACGAGGAAGTAGTAGTGAAACCTAAACTAATCACAACCTAAAAGAGACTCTTCTCGTGTTATGTTATGTTATTCTTGCTCCACTCCATCCCTCCATTCTTTTTGTAACTCGGACTCCCTCCCTCCCTCCCTCCCGAGCAGGAGGAAGAAGAAGAAGAGGGAAGGTCTTGACTCCCAGAAGGGTTCATACTGACGAGCATGAGCATGAAACATGAAACCCTTGTTCTTGTTCTTATGGTCGTCTTGCTCTATGAAAAAAAAAAGACCAACTAATGTACAACTCTCATCAAGGGGAAGGGTTGTCTCTTCTCCGTCGTGTGTTATGTTATTCTTGCTTCATCCAAGGGGTTGACGAACCCTTGTTCTTGTTCTTCAAAACCCTTGCACGGGTTTGTTGTGTTGTTGTCCTTGTCGCTCTTGCCTCTTCCTCTGACCTAACTCCACCTCCTGATTAGCATAACAATTACTACAAACACCTTGTGCCGAGGGTTTTAGGACCAGCAGACGTGATGCGTAATCGTAAGGCAACAATAGTAAGACGAAAACAATAAAGAGGGAAAGGTTCCTCTCCTCTCCCTCTTCCTCTCCCTTTTCCTCTCCCTCTTCTCTTCCTCTTCCTCTTCTCTTCCTCTTTCTTCTTCTGCTGCTCTTCTTCTTCTGCCTGTGTCAAAAAACCAAGACCTCCTTCTCCAGAAGGAGCACGAGTCTGAAGGAAGCGACACGAGCGAGGTCCCACCTTCACCCCCTCCCTTTGAGCAGGACACGGAGCGGTTACAAACTGAACCCGCACTTTCTTTTTGCCGACAACGAGGCCTCCTAGGTAGCCTTTGGAGGAGCAACGGAACACGAAAGTAAGTCGAGGAAAAAGAAGGAGCGTCTTCTTCTCTTCCTCTTCTTCCTCTTCTTCCTCTTCCTCTTTTTCTTTATCATCATCTTTCTCGCTCTCTCTTGGCTTGGTGTGGTGTCCACTGCGGTGATAAGGTGGATACGTCATGCCGTCTGACTGTGTTGCCTGAGAGGAAGGAAGAGTTGACTTTGTGCTGACGCTCCGTTGTCCCTTCTTCCTGTCGTTCGTCATCGCCATCAACAGAGAGAGGAATCCATCCATCCAACACAGAGGGAAGAGGGAAGAGGGAAGAGGGAAGAAGACTGTGTTGGCTTGCTTGCTTGCTTTTTTTTTGTGCTAAGCCAAGCCATTGCCATCCACATCGTCTTGCGGTGTCGTGCAGCAGTGTCCTCCTTTGGTTGAGAAGGAGAGGGATCTTTTCGATAGAGAGAAGGGATTCTCATTTTTTTTTGTTCGAGATTGATTCGTGTGTTGTCAATTCATTGACAACACACAACCAAGACCAGTCGTCGTGTCGTCTTCAGATAGCCCTTACAACCCGGATTTGTTTCGAGCCATGGCTGAGCAGTTTCCAATGGGTGCTTACAGTGCCTTCCCACCCTATGGGTTCGGGATGCCTGGCCAGACGGGTATGTACATGCCACAGACCCAGACCACTATGCCGATGAATCCGGTGATGCCAACGCCGGCCTTCACGCAGGCTCCGATGACCACGGCTAAGGCCCAGGTGAAGAAGGGTGCTACTCCGAAGAAGCCCAAGAAGAAGCCTGCGAAGAAGAAGCCTGTGAAGAAGAAGCCTGCGAAGAAGAAGCCACCGAAGAAGAAGAAGGCTGCGAAGAAGAAGCCGGTGAAGAAGACACCCAAGCCAAAGTTGACCAAGAGTGGCAAGAAGAAGAAGGAGAAGGATCCACTTGCGCCGAGGAGGGCCAGGACTGCTTTCAACTTCTTTCTCGATGCTTTCAGGGAGGAGTTCAAGATCACTCACCCTGATGTCAAGGGCGTGGTGCACTGCACGAAGGCTGGCTCGGAGAAGTGGAAGACTCTGACCCCGCAGGAGAGAACGCCGTACGAGGAGAAGGCCGCTGTTGCGAGGGAGGAGTACCTCAAGGCCAAGGAGGCTTACATCTCGAGTGGCGGGCCACAGAAGTTCAAGCTCGCCAAGGGACCCCCAAGGCCACCGACCGCCTACTTCATCTTCTTGACCAACTTCAGGAAGGAGAGGAACTCCAGTGGCGCCGAGCCCACCTCCATCAAGGAGATCAGCAAGATGGCTGGGCAGAAGTGGAGGGAGATGGAACCGACAAACAAGGTCCCTTACGAGCAGAAGGCCGCCATGGCGAAGGAGGAGTACCTCAAGCTCAAGGCCATGACTGCCGAGGAGCGCGTGGTGGCCGTGGGAATGAAGAACCCTTACGCTCACTGCTTGTAATAATATCTGTTATTTTGCTGTACCATAATATACAGCTTTGTACTCATATGGATATTCATAGTTACTTCTTATTTACATCTGCTTCACACGCCCACACCTTCCCCCCTGGTGTCACTGGATTCCTTGCAAGACCGTGGCGCACTGAAGCCAGCCGCCCATCTGGGTTTCAGGGGTGCCCTCAGCTCGCTCCCGCTCGTCGCCCTTCGGCTTGATCGAGATCACCAAAGGGCTCAGGGCACCGAGATTGACGCCCACTTGGGGGAAAAACCCATCCAAGCGCCTGCCTTGGTCCCCCCCGGAAGTTCTGACGAGGACGTGGACCTTGCACCGCTTGGGAATCTCCTTGCGTTTCCTCCCTCCGGGGTCCCCCCTCCTCCTCCTCTTGTGGCTCCCGGCGCCCACTTGCCTCTTCTCGTCCTCAAGGCCCATGATCGCCGTCACCAGCGTCCTATTCACTTTGGCAAGGAAGCTCAGCAGCGACCTTCGCGTGCCGGACGCACCGCCTCCGCCTCGCGTCCCCGCGGCCGGCGACGCCGGCGGCTCGAGGGCGGGGGAGCACGACGCTCTCAGGAGGTAAGCTTCGATTGGCTTCCTGACAGACGCGCCGAAGATGTATAGGACCTCGCACATCGACCCGACCGCCTCACCTGAGCCCCCTGGTGGTTCTCCAGAGCCTCCGAGGAACACCTCCTGCTGCGAGAGACACTTCAATACCTGGCTCGACTTCTGGCGAAACCTCGTGAACTTGGAAGAGGATCTCGCGCCAGCCATCGATCGATGAAGACGACCCACCGTCCCTTCACCCCTCTGCTCGAGCTGGAGGCGCCTCTCCCTCTCCCTCTCGTGGTCCTGCACAAGCGTATCGTACATGTCTGGTATCAAGCCACGCATGTAAAGAAGAAACTTGAACACTTCGCATGAAACGAAAGAGAAGGCGTCGTTGCGGAACCACCCGCTGCTCTCCTCCCCTTTGACCTCTTCCCTCGTCGCGCTTTCCGGCAAGTAAACCACGTGCGTCCTCCTCTCCTCCTCCTTGACCTCGTCGACCTCGTCGTCGTCGTCGTCGTCGTTGTGGATGTTGAGGCTCCTTTCCTCTACTGTCCCGTCACCGCCGTCGCGGCGTGGCCGTCGTCCGGAAGATGAGAAGGCCTTCGCCCGCGCTCGCCTCTCCCTCTCCCTCGACAGAGCCTCCGCCTTGGCAGCCGCCCGGTCGCGCACCACGCGCACCATCGATTGATCGATCTGTCACTTGCAGACTTTGAAGCAGCCAGCCAGCTCTCCTCCCTGGTGGTGATGGTGGTGATGGTGGAAGGAAGGGGAGAGGGAGAGAGGGAGAGAGGGAGGAGGATGGATGCGTTGTCTCTTGCTCTCTTGCTCTTTCCAAAGAGCCCTCACTTGATAAGAATGGTGCTGTGATGAGGAGGATGGAACAATCCTTGGTGATGATGGGGATTGGTGGTGGGAAGGAGAGGGAGAGAGGGAGGAGTGTGATGGATGAATGGTGGTAGTGGATGTGCTTACAATGGCTTACGCACCTTCGTGACGTTGCACTGCGTGGGCGATCATGCCCAAGCAGCCTCCCGCGATCACGGCCAAGGGCGCGGGAAGTTTCAGGTACGACACGGCCGTGAACGCCAGGACACCGATCGCAGACGAGGCTTGGGGGAACGGACTGTTTTCGTGCGCCTGGAACGTCATCTTGAAGACGGCAGTGACTATGAGACCAACCGCAGCGCTGTTGATTCCAGGAAGTGCTCGCTTGTACAGAGGAACAGTCCTGAACTTGCCCCAAAAGGGAAGGACGCTGAAGATCAGCATGATTCCAGGTGCTAGCAAGCCCACCCAGCACACGAGCGTGCCGAAAAAGCTTCCAAACCCGGCGTTCATTGCGATGACGGCCCCCAAGTACGCAGAGAAGTTGAACATGGGCCCGGGCATTGACTGCGCCGCGGCCAGGCCAGCGTAGAACTGGTCCTCGGTCATCCACGGCCGGCAGTCGTCTTGAGAGTCGGCGCAGGTTCCGGGCGCCGTCATCTTGTCGAGCAGGAGTGGGATGAGAACTGGCGCCCCGCCAAAGATGAGAGACCCAGCCATGTAAAACGTCGAGAACCACGAAAGGGGTGGGTAGGTTTGGTTTCCCTTCTCCATGAATTTGAGGACGAGAAGGGCTACCAGCACAGCGACCCAAACGCCCAGAAGAATGCCGCCACCCTTGGTTCCCAGGCCGAGAGAATTGATTCCCCCCTCCTCAGACTTGCCTGGAACCTCGGGAGGCTTGTTCCTGTACGCCGCGATGGTCACGACACCGCCCACGCCCATCACCAGAGGCATCACGAAGGACCCCTTCCAGTACAAGGCCGTGGCCGCGGAGACCGCGCAGATGCAAATGGTGATCTTGTCGTCGCATATCTTCGACCCGAGCGCCTTCGCCGCCCCTGCGACCAACGCGATGGCCACCGAGGTAAGCCCCGCGACGAGCGCCTGCATCAGGGGAGAGGGCTTGAGGAAGGCCTCTCCACTGGTAGCCCCAATGATGGACAGCAGGAGAAACCCCGGGAGCAAGAACATGGAGCCGCTCAGGAGACCCCCCCGAACGCCCTTCTTCACCACTCCAATCGCAAAGGACAGCTGGCACGCCGTGGGCCCGGTTATGCACTGGCCGAGGGCGAGGAACTCCGTGAAGACGTAGGAAGACATCCAAGCCTTCCTCTGGACGAAGACTTGCTCGAAGGTCGCGATGTGGGCCACCGGACCGCCAAAGGACAACCACCCCAATGCGAAGAAATCCCTCATGATCGTCAGATACGACACCTGCGCGTAAATCCCGCCGTTCCCATCGCCGCCCTCCAGGAGTCCCCTGTCCTCTCGCTTCTGCAGGAGCTCACTTCCTTCCATCCCCAGAGTCGTCCAACCTTTTGTCTATCCAAATCAAGGCCAAATCCAACGAGTAAGGACTCTTTGGAAAGATCACGAGCCAAACTCTTGCACCATATCAACCATCACCGTGTCCACTGACCGAACTCTCGATCCCAAACCCAATCGTCCTCTTGGGGAGGGAACCTCTTGGTCACTGCGCCTTCCTTTGTCCACGGGATGAACGTACTTTTCTGAGATCGTTATTTGAGTGTCTGACCTAGGTACACTCTTATGTAGGTATTCGTTTTTTTTTGTGTTTTTTTTGGGTGACAGATCCAGAGGCTGCGCGTGCGGAGGAGACGGAAGGGCGCGGCTTTGTCGCGCATTATTGAAGTGAACGACGACAAAGGTAGACGTTTTCGTCTTGAGATTATTATAGAATATTTTGTGATCATTCGTTTGACCCCTTACTTGATCGATTTCGCTCAAGGACGAGGGAGATACGACGGAGTGAAGGGATTCGAGCGTAGCCGTGGAGGTGTGACGGAGTGGGCATAGGACGAGAGAAGCGAGGAGGTTCGAGGGCGAGGAGGTTCTTGGAAGGAAGCAGAGGCACCGCGAGTCGATTGATCAGGACTTTGGGACGATGGCGGAGATACTGACGTACGTGAGGAGGCGTCGCTCGAGGGGAAAGGTGGGAAAGCACAACGGATACGAGGCCCTCGCGACGACTGAGGATGACGCCGAGGCGTTGGACAAGGAGAATGCGATGCCAGTGAAGGTGGATTCGGTCGGGAAGGGTACGAGAGGGAAGAGGGCGATCGTGGCGGATGGTGGCGGTGACAGGAGGACGAGCTGGATAGGACGGATGCTGAGTTACTCTTCCTCTGGGGTGATGACTCACGAGGCCGCGAAGGAGAAGAAAGGGGGGTCGAGGAAGAAGAAGTCGGCGTCCAAGGGGGCATACAGCAGGCGTGCGATGCCCTCGAACGCGGAGGAGAAGAAGCAGAAGGCTTACTCGCAGTACCTGCAGGACATGAAGTCGTATTTCTGTGACGTCGACGCGTACGAGCTGGTCGAGGAGTCGCCCGAGCCAGCAAAGAACGCGGTTTTGGAGGCCAACCTCGGCGGGGACTTCTCGTACAGCTCCAGGAGGGCTTCGAACAGGAGGTCCTCGGTCGTCATCAGGAGGGACAGCGTGCAAGGGTACGGCGCCAGGTTTTCGAACGGGTCCGTGCTGAGGCTGAGCACAAAGTTTGATACGCTCGTCGAGGACGTGCTCGAGGAGGGAGGAGACGTGCAGCAGGAGACGAACGACATGGGGACCATCGAGGAAAGGGGGGAGGAGGGAGCCGAAGGGCTCCTGGACTCCCTCCACGGCGTCATGGACAACCTGAAGATCGACGAGGAGGGAGGCGACCTGCCGGACCCTGGAAGCGACCTGGGCGAGCTCCTGGTCGAGTGCGGCCAGCTGACCAAGGGGGCCGGCGAGGGGGGCATCCCAAGCCTCGACGAGTTCCTTGCGCGAATGACCTCTCCCTCGGCGTGCGACGCTTCCGTCCGAAAGGTTGGCGAGGGAACCTTTGGGGAGGCTTTCAAGCTGAACAACAACTTGGTCCTCAAGGTCGTTCCCATCGATGGCGACTTGCTCGTCAACGGAGAGAAGCAAAAGACGAGCGGAGAGCTCTACGCCGAGGTCGTCATCCACAACTGCCTGAAGAGGCTAAGGGAATCCGGGGGCACCCAGAACTCTTGCAAGACTTTCATCGAGACCCACGGCATCTCTGTTTGCAGAGGCAAGTACGCCGCGTGCCTGCTGGAGGCCTGGGAGGCCTGGGACGAGATCCACACCTCGGAAAACGACCACGTCGGGACCTTCTTGGAGGATCAGCTCTACATCGTTTTCGTGTACAACGACGGTGGCGAGGACCTGGAGTCTTTCAGGTTCCGAAGTTTCGAGGAGATCAGGAGCATGCTGATGCAGGTGACCATGGGACTTGCCGTGGCGGAGGAGGAGCTCAAATTCGAGCACAGGGATCTCCACTGGGGTAACATCCTTCTGAAGAGAATGCCGAGGTCGGCCTCTCTGTCCTCGAGGGCTCTCAGAGAGTCCAACGGAAACTCCCTCAGCCCCGTGGACGACTCTCACAAGACTCGTTACGTGCTGAGGGGCGTCCCTATACAGGTCGACACGAGCGGCTTGCAGGTCCAAATCATCGACTTCACGCTCTCAAGGCTCGAGGCCAAGGCGAGGGATCCGGGGAGTGGGGAAGCAAACCAAACTGCGGACGACGACTTTGTTGCGTTCTGCGACCTTTCCCTCGACGAGTGGCTCTTCAAGGGCCCAAAGGGTGACATCCAGGCGGAGACGTACAGGAAGATGCTCAAGAACATCGAGGGGGACAAGGGCGAGGGAAGCTGGGCCGAGTTCCACCCTCGGAACAATGTGTTCTGGCTACAGTACCTCGTGGATTGCGTTCTGATGAACAAGATGAGGGCGAACTCCGGCGAGGATGCCGCGGTGGACATGATCGAGCTGACCAGCGACCAGAGCAGGCAGCTGCGGAACTTCAGGAAGGCTTGCATGAACCACCAGAGCGTCAAGTCCTGCCACGACCTCGTGTGGCACGACCTCTTCAAGGACTTGTGGCGGTTAAGCAAGAAGGAGTAATGGCGGGCGCGACGGACGGATGATGAAACCTTTCCCAGTTGTGCCTGTGTCTTCCACGCGCGTGAAAGTTTGGTTTGTATTACAAGGAGTAGTTAAAGAGTAAAGACGATAAGAAAGTGTAAAACATATATGCTACAGAGACACCTTGGGTTTCTTCAGGGGGCTCGACGAGATTTCCGCCCCGGCGTCCTCTCCCTCCGCATTCGAGATCTCTTTGGCTGGCCTCTTGTCCCCCGGCTGCCCGGCGAGAGGATCCAGCTGGCGCTGTGCCTTCCCCGCCCCCTCCTTCTCCTCGTCCTCGAACGGGAGCCTCACGCTAATGATCTCGCAAGGGTCTCCCGAGAACCGGACGCTGCCGCATTCATCCTCGTCGTCTTGTTGCATCTCGCCTCCAGTCCTGCCTCCTCCGCTCTAGAGAGTCACCGCGAGCCAAGTCAGTTACCCCGCGCTGCGAGCGCCATCGGCGGCAAAAAGAGATAGAGAACGTGTGTGTGTGTGTGTGTGTGTGTGTGTGTGTGTGTGTGTGTGGAGCGACGCAATGGGCTTCTTACCTTGAGGTGACGACGCGTGAGGTCGACGCTGTTCACGTGGTACAGGTAGGTGATCTTCTCTTGCTCGTCTATTTTGGGCGCGCCCTGGTCGTTCGCCTTCTCCTCCCCCTCCATGGGCCCCGTGACCCCCATTGACATCATCATCGAGTCGTCGAGTGGCCCGCCCCTTGCCCTGTCCGTCACCCTCGAGGCCGCAAAGAGAGACCTCTGCGTCTCTCCACTTTTGTTTTGGCGTCAAGCAGAGAGAAGCCAAAGCGTTTCAGGTTGCCAAATCCTCACCAGAGCGTCGAACACGGCAAGCGACCCGTCTTTGGAAAGATCACGAGACAATCAAGGCGGATAATGCCGCTACCCTTCGCCCCTCTCCCTCTCTCGTCGCTCAAGCACCCACCTCTTCGCCTCTGCGCACCACAGGAAGAGGAACACAACGAGTCAGAGCGTTTCAGGTTGCCAAATCCTCGTCACTCGGCCAAATCTTTCGAGAGAGCCGTCTTCAGAAAGATCACGAGACGATCAAGACGTCGAATGGCCGCTCCCTTTCGCCCCTCTCCTTCCGTCGTCGCTCAAGCACCCACTTCTTCGTTCGCTCCTCGTTCCCCCTCGAACGCGCGCCTACCCGTTATAATTGTGGAGACGAACAAATCGATGAAAAATCAAAAACTCTGTATGGGTGTAATGTGGTTCACAATGGGTGTAAGAAACAAGTGGCTGTCGTTCGTCGAGAGAGCGAACGATTAAGATTTTCAGGATAAGGCTCCTGGTGCCTTGGAGTCTGGTGGAGAGGGTGGATTGAGGGGCGGAGTTCGGGCGGTGTCGTTGGTTTTTGCACGGGGTGTAGGAGTTCGTTGCAAAGATTGTGTCTTTGTCTTTCCGTAGACCCCTCTTTCGAAGGATTTGGTGCCCTGGTGAGCACGGGAGACCCAGAATACCCTCAGGAAAGGGAGGTGCAGAGGCCATCGCTCAGCCATGGTGGCCGTGGCGTCCCCTCGCGGCGTCCCCTCGGCGAGGCGGGGCTCGGGGGCGGCGGGGGTGAGGAGGGTGAGGACGACGCGAGCCTTCGAGGGGAGGACGGCGCGCGGGAGGCACGCCGCTTCGAGGGGGGAGGGGAGTCCAACGCCCACGCCTGCAGGGAGGGTGGTGGAGGGTGCGAAGCCATCATCGAGAGCTGGGGACGCGGGGGAGGGGTCCCGCGGAACAGGAGGGCTTGGGGTCGGGGGAACGTTGCTGTGGGCCCCGGTTGGCGCGTTGGCGCTCGGGTCGCTGCTCGTTGTTCTCAGCGGCACGACGGGCGCCGCGCACGCCGTCGAGGCTGTATCTGCGGGCTCCTGGTCGCCTGACTTGTTCGTGCCTGGCCTGGTGGGGGACGACGAGTTCAGGGAGGGGTTCACCTCGGGGCTGCTGCTCGTTCTCTTCAGCGAAATTGGGGACAAGACATTCTTCGTGGCCATGCTCTTGGCGATTCGAACAAACTCCCTCGTCGGGGTGAGCTCGGACGCTCCGGGTCCAAACTCCTTGGGCGCGGAGAGCTTGGACCGGAGGTGGGTCGTCTTCGCGGGGACGTTCGCGGCCCTGGCGGTGATGACTGTGATAAGCTGCGGGATTGGGATCACGTTTCACTCGCTGGAAAACTTCGTCCCCGAGAGCCTGAGCAAGTTCCCCATCGACGACCTGGCGGCGGTGGTTTTGCTCACCGCGTTTGGCGTGACCTCCCTCAAGGATGCGCAAGGGATGGAGGGGGAGAAAGTCGTCTCGAACGACGCGCTCGAGCCGGAAGACGTGGGCTCCCTTCCGCTTGACATTAGGGACGAGGAGGGAAGCGAGAGGGAGGAGGCGATTGCGTTGGTGAAGGAGATGGAAGACGAGGGGAAAATCACGGGGCAACAAGGGGCATCGTCACTGCTCTTGCAAACGTTTCTGCTCGTCTTCGCGGCGGAGTGGGGCGACAGGTCGTTCCTCTCGACGATTGCGCTGAGCGCAGCCTATCCCCCTCCTGCCGTCGTCATGGGAGCATCACTGGGTCACGGGGTAGCCACTGCTCTGGCAATTGGAGGCGGGACAGTGCTCGCGCAGTACATCTCGGAAAAGACGATCGCGTACATCGCGGGGGTCCTGTTCTTGGCATTTGGTGAGTCACTCTTCGGGAGACCTTCGCGAGAGTCCTCCTTGTGTTCTTTCTTCTCTTTTCGCTGACACGCCTTTCGCTTTCTCCCGCGCCCCAACCCAAAGCCACGGCGACGACCATCGACCTGGTAGCCGGGAATCATGTGTTCATGTAACAAAAGCAAAGAAGAAGAAGAGGAGGAAGGGTTATATAAGGTATTTAGCAGCAGCACCAGGCTGCTCTCCGAGAAAGTCCGGGGAGAAGTTGTAAGAAAAAAAAATCATCATGGGTTATTTTCAATTATCTACTATTCTTCATAGTGTCATCTACGCTAACTTGTTACATCATTTGGGACGTCCCCCGGCGACTCTCCTCCCTTCATCAAACCAGTCGACATGCAAAAGGTGCTGAACTCTACCATCGCCTGGTGGTTTCCCTTTCTATACTCTTGCTGGACGATGCTCTCAAAGTCCTTGAACAGCACTGGCCTGAACTCCTTCAGGAGCCTGTTGTGGTACAAGCCAAACAGGCAGGTTATGCCCAAACTGCCTTGGCCCTTCTCGTGATCCTCCAAGGCAAGCTTTTTGAAATCCTCGTACATGGAGGTGTTGAACACATCCCGAAGGAAGAGTCCCCAAAATTGGTATAGTATGTACATCTCTGGTGTGTGGGCAGCTGCCCCTCCGTCCTGCTTGGACTGCTCCGCCCGCTTTCTAACGCAGCAATCCCTAAAGTCCTTGTACTTGATTTGGACGTAACGATTCATCTTGAAGTAGCCGTACGCGGGGTGGCCAAAGTCAGTGATCTCGGCGTGCTCGACCGCCTCCTCCTCCTTTCCCGCCCCCTTGCCTTTCTCAGAACCGTCCCCTGCCTCCGCGGCACCGCCACCAAACATCCAGCCTATGTGCGAGCCAAAAGTTGATGGGGCTACCAGTGGCAACTGGTCCTTTGCGTTGGCCTGCTGCTGCGCCAGCATGGGAGCAATGGGATAAAAGTGGTTCGAGACCAGGGGGAGCGTATCTGGCTTATCCCCTTGGGTCCTCGACTGGCTCTCCAGCACCGCAATGCCGTTGTTCACCATTGCAGCCACGTCGTTCGCCATGACAAGGGCCTTGCTATCCTTGACCTGGTCTCCGCTCGCCAGCCTTCCAATCAGAGTGAGGCGGTCCAGGAGATCGTCCGAGACCTCGGTGCACGGGTACATGCTGGCCATGTTCACGCCAGTTGACACCCCGAGCTGAACGGGTGACCCGGGTGTCTTGGGCCTCTTGGGCTGGTCCCTCCTCTCCTCTGGCAAGACCCAAGACTGCCAGCTGTCTCGCACCCTGATGCTCTCCTGGTCCGGGCTCACTTCCACGAGGCCAGAGTCCTGCAGCGCTGCCGCGATCATGGAAGGGTCAGGGGCGAGTGCCCGCACCCGGTTGAAGGCGGCAATCACTGCGACTGGTATCCAACCGTTCTCGTCCATCTTTGCCCTCAAGAACATGTCCTTCACGAGGTTCTGAACGGAAAAGTAGTACTCCACTTGGACCTTGACGGCCTCCAGGACCGAGCCCCCGGCCTGCTGCGTCGAGGGGTTGCCAATGCCTGCTGGAGGGGGCATCATGGATACGGGCCTGCCAGAAATGCCTGCGTTTTGCATGGGGGCATAGTAGACAGGCATGTAGTACCCCGCGGGGGCTTGCCGGTTCATGCCCTTCATGCCGTTCATCTGCTGATTCTGGTTGCCGCTGTTGCTCCCCCTGTTTCCCCTCGCGTTCTGACCGCCTCTCGAACTCCTGTAGTTCCTAGTTTGCGAGTTCATGCTCGAAAGCCCTCCGTTCTGGTTGGCGCTCGCGTTGCCCGACTGGTTACCTTTGTACCCGTTCTGCCTCCCCCCCCTCCCGTGCCTCCCGGTTGCCCCGGCGTTGTTGCTATTTCGATGGCTGTTGTATTCCCGGTTCCCCTTTTTCCCTCGGCCACCTTCCCTCTGCCCTTGGTTGGCGTGATTGGTGTTGGCCTGCACCGAGGCCGCCTCGGGCAAACCCCTCTTCTGGGGCTCCGTCTTGGCGTCGCCAAGGGTTGGCCAGCTCTGGGAGCTTGTGCTCAGAACTTTCACTGCCTTGGGGGACTCCACCTCGACCCCTCCCCCCTCGGTTTGCCGCTGCCCGACGACCCAAACCGACTTCACCTCCACCGGCTTGGAGTCCGAGTCGTTGGCCTCCGGCACGCTTTGCGGAGAGGACTGGCTTCCCTTGGCCACTGACTCCCCCTCCTCGCCCTCCCTCGCGGCCTCGGGCTCGGCAGGGGCGCCGTCCTGTGCTGCTTTCGCGACCCCCTCGCCAGCAGCTGCCCAAGTGCTCGCCTGAGCCTCCTCTTGCGCCAAGGGGGCCAACGGGGGCACCGCCCCCGTCTCCCCAACCGTCGCGGCCGCCAACTTGTCTTGAACCTTTCCCAGTTCGACCCCTGGCCCCTCCGCGCCGCCCTCGTCCCCCCTCAACTTCTCCGGGGACGCCTGCATGGTTTTGCTGTCCTTCCGCACCACTTGGCTCCACGAGAACCCCGGCGCCGAGGACGTCCCCTCTCCCGCTTCTGGATCTCCCGACATGCCTCCTTCCCCGGAACAAACGTCTGTAAACCCCTGCACCGACGAACGAACCCAAGAGCTTGCCCTGGACGTGAAGCGCGGGACCCGAAAACCCTCGCGCCTCTTCCCTCTCCCCCTTCTAACGCACGCTCTGCTCTCCCGTCCAACCCCAAAGGAGGATCTCTCCGGGATCCACGACCACGACCTCCGTGGGTTCCTCTTCCCGCGAAGAGAAACACCGAAAAACGAAAGGCGTTACGACAACTCGTAGCCGACAACCAAAACCGAACCTCTCAAGCCTCCTCTACCCCAAGGACAAAACCGCAGAGAAGAGAGAAGACAAGAAGAAGAAGAAAAACGTGTTGCCGTTTTATCCTTCCCTCCTCCCCTTCTGAGATGGCGGAGAAGAAGAGAAGAGAAGAAGAAGAGAGAGAGAGAACCCCGCACTTTGTGCGCGTCACGTCTTTGTGCGGTTGTGTTCCTGGCAGTACGTTCTTGCCGTTACTCCGTCTCCCCCTTCGTAACGCTCGTCCCCCCTGGAGCAAGCACACACAGAAGACAAGACGTTTTTGGTTGGCTCCGCTCGTTTTTCTGTTTTTTTTTTTGGTTTTTTGGATCCGTCCGCTTTGACGCTCTGCGCCGCAAATCGCAGGGTAAAAAATACACCTCGGGAACAGAACGACTTTTTCAGTGTAAAGGGGGACTGCGGGGTGCGGGGGAAAGGAAAGGCCAGCGTAACGGACGAGTGTGGCCCTGATCTGATATTCTTTGCGTTCTTGTCATCAACAAGGTACTCTCTCTCTCTCTCTCTCTCTCTTCGACGAGGTACTGGTTCTTGTGATCGAGCTTGGGTTCACTCGTGCTTGAGAACCACGAGGAGAGCGCTGGTTCTTCCGATCGATCGATCACAAGTTTCAGGACTTGGAGACGGAGACTCAGCTCAAGTTTCCTTTCGTTTCCTTTTCCTTCGATTTTACGGCGAGCTACGAGGAGACAGAGACCATCCCGGTGGTTGAATTGGGCGCGGTTGGGAACACAGGGTGACGGAGTGTTTTCCTTTTCGAAGCTTTGCCTTTGGTGCAGCACTGTGCACTGCAGCAGGACGAAACATACCAGGACAGGGCGAAGACACTTTTCGCTCAACGTATGATTGGCGGACCTTGCCCGCGCTCCTGGGGATGCTTTGCTTTGGTGGGAATGTCCTGGTCCACGGGGTCTTGCCGCCCTCACAGTTTAGTCCCCTCCGTGATCCGGTCTCCCGCGACGAACAAGAACTCACCTCGACGTTGTGTCCACCAAGCGGGGCAAAGCAAAGGCCGAGGAATCCAACCCAGTGCGTACCAGTATTCTGTTTATCACGTAGAGCCTCCGTCCCACCCGAGGCACCCCCTCGGGCGGCCCGAGTCGGGCCTTCTTCCGGTGCACCAACCAACCCTGCTACAAACAAGTCTGCGATGCCTCCCAAGAGAAGGGAACTCGAACTCGAACGAACACAAGGCAAAGAACGCTCCCGAAAGCTACAGATTTGGAAGAAACCTTTAGTTGCGTAGAGCCTCCTGTTCCATCCCAGGCACCCCCTCGGGCCTTCCGAGCCTCGCCCCATCTTGCAAGGCGGCTGCCCTTCTATCCAACTTGTGGATCGCCCCCTTCTACGGGAAACGTCAATGCGATGTTTATTAATTAACGGGCGAGTTCACAGAAGGGGGGCCAGCCAGCAACGCAAAGCAAAGCAAAGCAAGGTCCTTGGCGAGGAAGACGACCACCAGGCAGAGGAAGGACAAAGTAAGTGACGGGAACCTTTGCCTTGGCGGTACCCACAGCAAGATGGGGGGTGGTGGTCAAGATCTCTCCTCAAGATCTCTCCTCAAGATCTCTCCTCAAGATCAAGATAAGGTTGAGGCCTGACACTTTTCTGTGTTGTCTTGCTTGCTCTCGCTCTGTTTCCGTCTCTCTGCGCCAGTGGGAAGGAGAAAGATTCGTGTGGAGATGATAGAGAACGCTCGGGCGAGGAAGGTGAGAGCAAGTCGTCGTGGATCCAACTCAAGATCCCGTCCTTTTTTTTTTTCCTCGATTGGACTTTTGTTTCAAGTCGACGGCGGAAGAGCCAGTGTCTCGCGCCCAAGCCGCTAACGAGACGCTCTCTCTCTCTCTCTCTCTATCCCCCTCTCTGCTTTGGGCTCCGTCGACGAAGGCCACGTTCGAAAAGAGGAAGAATGGAATCATGAAGAAGGCCTACGAGCTGAGCATCCTTTGCGACGCCCAAGCCTTCGTTGGAGTTCTGTACGAGGGACGCCTGCACTGCTACAGCACGGTCCACCAGGAGGAAGTGAAGGACTGCATGGTGGACAGGCTCCTCGACCGCGCGGAAGATGCCGTGACCGCCATCGAGGAGGAGGAGGACGCTCAGAACGCATGCTGTGACTCCAAGTCCCAAGATGATACCTACACTCTGTCCGGTTCCACGAGCACCGGCGACCGGCTGGTCGAAGGCAGCCACCAGGTGAGACGAAGCCAAGACGGCACCTCCCTCCCTCCTTCCCCCGATCCCTCTGCCGTCTTGCTGACTCCTCGTGCCAACTTGTCTCTTGCTCAGGTTCAGCAGCCACTTGTGGAGCCAAGCGGAGACTACTTGTGTGAGGTGGGAGACTCTGCCCAGTTCGGCGGGACTGGCCACTTCTCGCTGCCTCCGGCGAGACTCCGGAGTGACTCGTTCATCTTGGACTCCAGGTGCAATGATCAAGACGCCAAGTGGCCCTTTCCTCCGGTGGTCGAAACCCAGAGTCCGCCGAGTATCTGGGAGCTCCTGCAGAACAACGATTCACTCGAGTTGGAAGGATACTTTGGCGAGCCAAAGGATCATGTCTAGAGCTTTCCTTTTGGGGGGGATCTAGCTTCACTATAACTATAGATTATAACAAGGTTCGCGTATACACAGTACACAACCAAAGTGGCTTGACCAAACCTTTTCACTTCCTGGTGATGTGGAGCAAGGGCGTTTGAGGGATTCTCCCTGTCCCGCCGCTGGAGTTGTCCGGCACGTTTTGGTACTGATCGCTGCCGTACTGGATCTTCCAGTTCAGGTTCGTGACTGCTGTGACCAAGTCTCCGACCTTCTTGCTGGCCTCGTCCCTCTCGCTCTCCACCATCTCGAGCTTGTCCTTGGACTTCGTGAGCATCTTTTGCATCTGCTTTATCAGTTTCTTCAGCTCCTGCTTGTTCCTTGTGTGCCTGACCTCCATGATGCTGGAGCACCAAGTCGAGAAGTAAGACGCCAAGACCCTCTTCACCGTTTGAGTGTGAACGTACTGACCGATGACCTCAAGCCTCGACGTGCATCTCCGCACGTGGAGCCAAGCGGACAAGAATTGGTGGAGCCTGAGCCTGTCGAGCTTCCTGATCACTTGCCTGGCCACCGCCCTGTTCCGGACTTTCCTCGTCGCTTCCTCCCTCCAGAACCAGAAGCACCTCGACAAGTGAAGCTTTTGGAAGCTAGACTCGGCTTTCGCGAGCACCTTCTTGTCGTACACGGCGCACACCGCGGAAACCTGCCACGCTCTCACCAGGTTCCGCAGATCAAGGTTGCAGACCTTGTTGATGTGGTTGTGGAAGGCCTGCCTTCTCGCCATCTCGTCCGAAACGACTAACCTCCAGTGCCTGAGAGCGGAGTACTGCTGGATCTTCCTGACCCTTTGCTCGGCCAACCTGGTCTTGCCCTTTTCTATCTTCCTCGCAAGCGTGTTGTTCCTCCACGCGGTGAACAGGAGCCTCTGCTTTACGTTCTGAAAGCTCCTGTGGAGTCCTACCCTTTTAGTAAATTTGCAAGTCAAGAGCAGGTGCTGCGTCAGCCACTTGAACTTGCTTTGGGACAAGGCCCTCCGAATGCTTTGCACCAAGGCGGCTTGTTTCTGCTTAGAGTTCAGGGCCAGGGTCACCCAACCCATCCATACATTCATGACCATCTGCTTCCTGTTGTTCCTGTTGATCATGTTCCATATCTGAGCCTGCTTCTTCGTAAGCTCCCTTTGCATCTCCTCTCGAAGGTTCTCGAGCCGGGTATCCTCCTCCTCCTCCTCCTCCTCCTCCTCTCCTTCGGAGGGCCCAGGCGCAGCAGCAATGTCTTTTGTCTGTTCCAGGTGGCTCTGGAGCTTCTGGGTCAAGGCACTGAAATCGAACGCCCCTCCCGCGGGCTCTCCCGGTGGGTGCTCCACGAAAAACTCTTTCAGACTTTCAACGAAGCCGTTCATCGAAGTTATGGACCCGGTAGCACTTGCTCGGACTTGCTTGAATTGCTCCGCGAGCTCCTTCTGCTCTGATTTGATCTGAGCAATTTTAGATCCAAGCACTGGCGTGGGAGGGGACCCCCCGCTCTGCACCTCAGCCTCTTCTCCTTGTTCGGCCTCCTCCTCCGACTTTGGTACCTTCATCACGTTGCCCAGGTTGTCCAGCGCGTACGAAAACGCGGGTGACTTGGGGGCTCCTTCGTTCTCTTTCATTCCAAGATTCTCGGCTTTGCTCGACATGATGTACTTGTACTTGTCCTCCACCTTTGAAAGCTTTGACCTCAGGGACCACAGGTGAACAATTTCCCTTAGCCGCCTCTCGGTATCTTCCTTCCCTCCCTTGTTGCTCGACGACGGCGCCGTCGTTTCTCGCCACGCTTTCCAATAGGACCGAAGAACGTCTTTCCGCTTCGTTCCCAGCAAGTGCTTCTCCATGATGTGAAGGTAGGAAGCCTTGGACAGGGAAAGCATCGAAGACTTTTTCCATGCACGAAACTTCCTGTGCAGGTCATACTTTCTCGATTTCTGCAGAAAGTAGTAACCGCTTAGCTTGGTCTGCAAACTCTGCTTCCACCACTGGAACGCGATTTGTTGCAACCTTGAGTTGTTGTTCACGTTGAACTTGTTGGCAAGCCTCCTCAGTCTCGCGTTCCTGACCGTCTGCTTCCTCCACGTCAAGAGGATCGCCACCATGAGTCTCCTTTGCATTCTATCGTGGGCCCGCAGACCCCTCAGCTGGTTCTCAATGCTCTCGCACGTTTCCACGTACCAAGCGTTGAGCACAATCTTTTGCAGAAAGTGGCCCGACATCGAAACCTCGAAGGAACCGCCGGTCTCGCTTCTCGCCGTCGTCGTCGTCATATCCGCAGCACGGGCCGCTGCCGCTGTCGTTGTCGCTGGTGACTTTGACTTTGGTCGCCTCGAAGTTGGCGAGGGCTTTGCCTTTTTATCTGAAACAACCCGAAACGAGGTCGTGTTCGTGTGGTGGTGGAACTCTTCCCACTCCTTCTTTTCGCTCAAGGGTGCCTGGTGCTTGGGCGACGAGTGCTTTGACCCGGCTTTCTTCGTTGAGCTCTTCACGACTCGCTTCACTTGCCGCTTCTTGTTCTTCGTGGCAAGCCAGGACTGCTTCGAGATTGCTTGCTTCGAGTACCCTTCCAGCTTGTACATGGCACTCCCGAGCTTGTCCTGACTTTCACCGAACATCTTTTCCAGGAGTTCTGTGTTCTCCCTCACCTTGTTCTTCTTCTCCGTCAGCAGGCTCCTCCCATTGCCGAACCCAACGGGCGTGCTCTCCACTTCATTCTGCCAGCTTGACACCGCAGAGGCTTGTGACTCGTAGCTAAGCGTTGAGTTCTCCATGTCTCCACCTCAACCCCTTGCCTGAAGTATATGTCTCTCTCTCTCTCTGTGTGTGTGTGTGTGTGTGTGTGTGTTGTCCTCCTTGTACTCTCGGCCTGATATGCTGCTGCTGGCTCACCGCCTCATGCCTCGCATAGCCTCTCGGTGGTGGTGTAATCAGTCACAAGGACCAACCCTGCGCCGTTCCCTTCCTCTCCCTCTCTCCCTCTGCTCTCCACCTCTTGGTCACACAATTCAAGGGACAACAACAACTGCAAGCTTCTCACTGGGTTGCAGAATCCTCTTGCACCCTTATCACTTGGCAACAAGCACGCAAAGGTGATGCCGATGCGACTCCTGCCAAGGGTAAGGCGGTGTGTGAGCCAAGCCACTCGGTTGTTTGTTGGAACACACAATTCGCCCGCGAAAGCCAATGAATTCAAAGCAACTCAAAAAAGTTTGGTCTATCGAACCCAAAGTCCCTCCCCCTCCAGTGAAAAGCTTGAAGCAAGATGGCTGGGATGCGATGGGATGCGATAGGATGGGTCACTCCCAAGGTAAAGCCTGCGCAAGGAGTGAGTCTCGTGAGCCCATTCGCCCGCGAAAGCCATATAATTCCCTTTCCTCTTTGCTTCCCACCCTCTTGGCCTCTTGTAACGACATGGGTCAAACCTTCCCCTTCCTTGGTCGATGGAGGGTGCCAAGGGAAGGAAACATCAGGACTTAAGGACGTGGGGGTTGAAGGATAGCACAAGGAGATGGTCACGAGGAGCGCACGTTGGGATCCAGGGACGCAAGCATTACCCCTCTCCTCCTTCTCTCCTCTCCTCTGTCTGGTCCAAGTTCCCTTGGAAAGATTGTCCTTGGGATCTATGCACCTCCTTGCCTTGGATCATTAACGCTATACAAGCAATCCTTCCTTTCCAGCTGGAGAGAAACCTAGGCCTTGGACTCTTCAGAGAGAGTGTGCGTGTGTCTCCAGGTACAGCGCAAGCATCCAGGGAGGCTGGCACTGCAATTGACACCAGTCCGAAACTCAAGTTTGATCTCCTCAAGCCACAAGTTTCTCTTTGTCAAAAACTTGTGTGCTCGGACCCAAAGGGAGGACTTGACACTTTCTCTGGGTTGTTCTGTGGTGCCCATAACCTCTGTATCCTCGTCGTTGTCACGTTGGAGTTGCTGGTGACGTGCACCAGCATGTCAAGCTGTTGTTGCATCTGAGTAGCTGCAAGGTTGCCAATCAGGCGAAAGGGTGTAGAGCTCAAAACTGTTTTCAATTGTCAACTCCAAGATGATGATGCCTGAAGCTGAAGCAGAAGCTCCTCCTTCGGAGGGGAGCGGAGTCGTAGCCTTTGCCAAGGAGCAGGTCCTCACCAGTGCCGATGCTGAGGTGGACTACGCAGAGGCAAAGGATGTGCAAACTGACGACGAGGGTTACGAGATTGTGGATAAGTCCCTTGTCGAGAAAGTGGCCAAGGCCCTGTCTGCCTCGGAAGCTGCCTGCAAAGACAAGTTGTATCCGGACGACTCCTCCTCCTCGAGGGGTGCGGAGGAGGACGAGCCCTCCGTCAGCGGCGAAAGCGTCGCAAGAAAGGCCCAGGACCTGCAAAACTTGGTCTCGAAACTGGTCAAAGCTTTGGAAAAGAGTGAGTCAACTATCGCGGACTTGAGGGACCAGCTCGCTTCGGAGAAGAAGGAGAGGAAGGAAACCAGAGAGGAGCTCGAGGCCAAGGTCGATGCGGCGAACTCGAAGGCCACCGAGGCCGCTGCGAGGGCAGAGGACAGTGAGTACGCCTTGGAAGCGGCAGAGACCTCCCTGGACCAGCTGAAGAGGGTGAATAGGGTCCTCATCCTCGAGAACGCCATAGCGGTAGAGCAACTGAAGCGAAACAACGTGATGGGCGTGGAAATACCTCTGCTCAAGCTCTCGGAATCGCTGTCAGGCAACTTGAGCGGGGAGTTCAAGCTCAAGGTCACTCCCCTTGACCCCACGAGCAGGCAAGCCAGGATGGAGGCCTCGCCCAGGGGGAAGGGCATGGCCAGCACGGGCATGCTCACCCCGGAGCTCTCCACGTCGTCCCCCCTGCCTCAGGTGACTACCCCGGAGAGCCAGAGCAAGCTGCTGGAGAGGAACAGGCGGAGGATGCTCCTCGTCGACCAATCCCCCTTGTCTCCGATCGCCATAGACACGAGCAACACCACGGAGGCCGTGGACGCTCTGGTGGCCGACCTCATGACGAGGCTGAATATGGTGGACCTGGACATCAACTACAAGAAGCTTGCAGACTTTCAGTACAAAATCGGGGACAAGATCTTTCATCTGAAGAACATTAACGGCCGGCTATTCACGAGGAAGGGCGGAGGATACCAGGACCTCCTGATGGTCCTCACCTCCTTCCTCCGGTTCTGAACTTTACTGCTTGCTGTGGGGTGAAATAAATGGAGTATATATTAAACAAACTTTTGTTTGCCATACACAACCACGGGAAGCCGAGGGCCCCACCGCCCGACCCTTCGCTCGCTACTCGCTCTTCAGGAACGCTCTGCAGAGCCTGCTCCACTTGGAATAAGTGAGCTCGTCGACGGAATTCGCTTTGAGCTGGGCGAAGCCCTCCTCGACCACGCTGCCGTCCAAGCCGTTCTCTCTCTTCAGGACGAGCATATCGGCCACCATCTTGTCGTCGAACTCGGGGTGACCCTGGACGCAAAAGATGTGACTTCCGATCACGAAGGCCTCGTTCTCGCACTCGGGGGAGCTCGCGATTGCTGTTGCATCTGGAGGCAGCACGCTGACCTCATCTTGGTGGATCTGGTGGATCCTGAGGACCACCCCGATCCCGTCGTCAAGGGCGCCTCCCGCGAGCCTCCCACAGGATTCACCGACTTTCTCCGCATCAAACGCGATCTTGTTCGCCCCCAATGACCACTTCTGTGCCCTTTCGACCTTCCCACCCAGGCTCCGCGCGAGGACCTGGTGGCCGAAGCAGATCCCCAGAACCCTCTGACGCCTCTCGTGGCAGGCCCTGAGGTCTGCCATGAGGTCTGCGATCCAAGCGTCCTGCCCGTGCGCATCAAACTTCGACCCCGTCACAACCACGCCGTCGTAGTCGCCCAAAGAGACGCACCTCTCGCCCCGAAAGACCTTGAAAGCGTCCCAGCTCTCCTCCGCGCCATCCTCAGCGAGCAAACGCTTGAAACGCTTCTCAAAGTCGCCGTGCTTGTCCATCACCTCGGGAAGAGGTTCCCCCGTGACAAGTATCGCGTACTTCCTCCTCCCGTCAGCCCCCGCCATCATGACCGTCGTGGACCTGGCCCCGAGGCGATTCTGCCGCATTCCTCCTCCCCGCGATGAGGACGAACTCGATCGAGCTGCGAAGAGCCCTCCTCTCGAGCAAGCGCTTCTCCTGTCCATCCCCTGGGGTCAAAAGCGAGCACAACCACGTCCTTCCTCCACTTCAACGCGAACTCACCTCCAACGCCTTGCTGAGACGTTTCGGTTTCGATTCCCTCCTGCAGTCTTCAGGGCACCATTTCTTTCGAGGAAGCCATCTTTGGAAAGATCACGAGGCAAGGATGACATCGATTGCGGTAGCCTTCGCCCCGGAACTCGCTCTCGTCCTCCAATCTCTTACCAAACACCCTCACCCTTTGCCCGAGGATTACGATGTCCTCCTCGATTGATTTGTGACCACCAGCGCCTTATCCAAAAACACGGGAAAAAGCGGCCGACGAGGGTCGAGCAAAGGAAGGTGAGTTTGCGGACGAAGCGAAGGTCGAGGACGGCAGAGAGACAGAGGGGGAGGGTTGTTGCGGGAATCATCGTTTCGTGATCTTTCGAACGACACCTCGCTCGAAGGGAATGACCCACGGGGTGAGGAGGGAGAAGCATGAGACTGAACTCGACTGACTTTCGCTGTTTTGTGCTTTGGCTGGCCATGCGTGCGCGGGCAGAGTGAGCAGAGCGATGGCGAGGCAGTTGGTGAAGAGGAGTGTGGGAGGCGCGGCTGCTGGAGGCGTGCGTGTCGGGCGCTGCCAGAGAGCTGCTGGCGTGGCGGCGAGGGAGGCGGGGAGGAGGGCACAGACGAGGGAGGGGACTTTGAGAAAGGGCTTGAGGGCCACGGCCGTCGCGGAGGATGCCTCCGGAGGGATGTTCGAGGGGATGGGAGAGACGTCTCCGCCTACGTTTCGCCTCAAGTTCGTTTGGGGGAAGGACACGCTCGCCTTCGCTGTGGACCAGATTCTTGGGAAGGGAAACAGCTCTCCCCTGACCGAGTACTTCTTCTGGCCCCAGGACGACGCGTGGGAGAACCTCAAGGCCGTGCTCGAGGCCAAGGACTGGATTCCAGCGAGCGAGAAGATCGCCATGCTGAACAGGGTTACGGAGGTCATTAACTTCTGGACGCCTCAGGAGGCCCAGGAGCAGAACACGACGGACCAGGCCAAGGCCAAGTTCCCTGAGTGCGGCTTCACGGGCACGTTCTACTAGAGGCAGAGGCCTCGAAAACAATTTGTAATAAATCTCCTTTAGTAGTTCACAGTCAGTGGTTGGTCGGTTGCGGGTCCCTCCTTACGCCACCGTCCTTTGCGACAATGGGGTGCCCGTCGGAGTCGACACTGGACTCTTGGGCACGACCTTCGAGTTGAACGGCGACCTCTTGTACCGGAAGCGGCTCGGGGTGCCTATCGGCGGAATTTTCACAGGGCTCAGCGTCTGTCCTGGCGAGAGGTACATGCTGCTCTTGCTGGAAAGGATCTGGGCAAGAGACTTCTCTTTCGATTTCTTCGTTGGCGTGGAGGTTTGGCTGATGCTCGGCAGCTTGACGCTGCCGCTGTGCGACCTCTCGGGGTGGTTGTTCTTCTTGCTGGGCGACCAGTAATGCTTCGTCATGGAGACGTCCATGCCCTTCATCGTGTCCCACATCTTGCTGTCGAGCTTTTGGGTCCCCTTCACGAGGCTCTTGATGGCCTCCTCGGCCCGCTCCACCAGGCTGCGGCTCTGGAACACCACGCTCGTCTTCGTCATGCCCGTCGAAGCCACGATGCTGGACTCGTTGCTGCCACCCTTCTTGGAGTTCGGAGTCTTGTTCCCTGACGCATCCCTCTTGGAGCCCTTGCTCTTCTTCGGCGTGGAAAGGTTCTTCGTCATCCGCAGTTCCTGGGCCTGCTTCAGGTAGGATGTCCAGGTGCTCGTGATGCGGGCCTCCCTCTCGAGAATCCACTTGAGCCTGTTCTTGCTCGTGTGGCGGAACTCCTCCAAGATCGTCTCGTCCGACACAGACCTAATGAGGTCCTCCAGCTTCACCGCGTGCAAGACCGTGTCGCACACCGCGGTGACTGAGACTGGCTGCGGCACATCAAGGAACGCAGCGATGTCTCCGCAGATTTCTCCGGGACCCAAAACGCAGATCTCCGTCTCCTGGGGGAGCCCCAGAGTCTCCTCGTGGTTGGTGTTGATCCCCCCCTTGGTCGTCGACAAAGCCTTGCCAGGCTTTGCTCTTGGGGCCAGGCCCAGGTTGGACAGGATGGACAACCTGGCGCTCGGTGCCACGCTGGCGTGGAAGTCGCCCGCGAGCTTCTTCATGTTCGTCTTTCGCACCATCTTGATGGCGCCCTCCTTGACAATGTAAACGTACACGTGGCCCTTCTCTGAAGTCTTGCCTTCCTGCAAAAGGGTATAGCCCCGAGAGAGCTCCTTCAGTTGGAAGCAGTACGCGATACGCATCAAGCGTCCCGTGGACAGGTTGTCCAAGTTTGGAAGATTTCGGAGGAACGCGACCTGGCGCTCGAGCTCCCTGGCTTGCGAAGTCTGCAAAATCTCGTCATAATTCGCTTTCCACAGCACGAGAAGCTCTGATTCGTCCTGGCACAGCACAGTTCCCGTTCTGGGCATTCCGTGCAGCAAGGCGAGCTCACCAAAACTCTGGCCGCCACTGAGGACCGAGATGCAAGGCCCGTAGACTTCGGTCAGGTCCTCTGGCTCATCCTCGAGGTCTTCCTCGCCAGGTTGGGGCTCCTTCGGCTCCTTCTTCGGGGGAGGCAGGCCGGGGGTGCCCTTGATGTGCAGACTCAGCGTCCCTCGCAAGACAACGTAAAAGGCGTCTCCGACCTCACCCTGGACGAAGACAACGTCGTTGGACTGCAAGCGCTTATAACTCGCCGCCTGGCAGATATCGTAATGAAGGCCAGGGTCCAGCGTCTGGAAGAAAGAACTCGTCTTCGTCAGAAGCTGGGCCAGCTCGTCAAGCTGGTCCTTGCTCCTGGCTCCAGAGTCAATCTGAAGAAGCTCCGCGACCCTCTCAAAGCCCTCGACCTCGTTGCTGTCCTTGGCGAACAGCTTCTTGAAGTCGGCTTGGGACAAGACCATGATTTCCGTCTTCTCAGCAGCGATGCATGACGCCGTCCTCAAGGTGTGCTTCTGAAGCAGAGCCCTGTCTCCGAACGAGTCCCCGCCCTGGAGGGTCTGCTTTTTCGATCCCAAGACCTCCTCCCACATCTCCGGAGGGACCATCCTGTCCCCGTGACCGCTGTAGATTGTTTCGGAAATGATGGCAGATTGCTCAAAGCCTTGCTTCGGGGCGGTGTCCTCCTCTACCGTCTCCGCCTCTCTCGCTTTCTTCCTCTCCTTCTTGCTCTTCTTCTCCTTGTCAGGGGATCCCTTTCTGCCCTTCTTCCCCTTCTTCTTGTCCTCCGGGCTCTCTGGGTCCTCCGGAGGCGGTTTCTGCTCCTCTGGCTCCTCCTTCTTCCCCCTTCGGTCCGCGAACACGTGCACCTTTCCCGTTAGAATGATATAAAACTGCGAACCGACCTCGCCCTGCCTGAAGATCAGCTCGTTCTCCTGAATGACGCTGAGCGTCAGCTTGCCTATCAGCTGTGTGGCGATGTCCTTGTCCAAGTTCTGCAAGAACTTGTGCCTCCCCAGGAGATCGAGGGCCATGAGGTTGTTCTCCGCCGTCCTGCTCTTCGGCTCGACGCTCAGAATCTCCTTCAGCCTCTCTGGCATGAACACGACGTTTCCCATCCGCCTCAAGATACGGTCAAAGTCGTGCCTCTCCAGCTCCATGAGTTCGGTGTCGGGCTCGCACACCACCGTCGCAGTTCTCGGGCTCTCCCTCAGGAGTGCTAGCTCTCCGAACATCGAAGGGGAGTGGAGCTCCACGATGAACCGCCCGTAGTCCTCTGGCAGCTTCTCTTCGGATTCATAGTACTCCCACTCCTCGTCAGAGGCCAGATCGTCATCGTCGTCGTCATGACCCATCTCGTCGCTGTCGGTCCGCTCTGACTCGTCATTGCTTTCCGATCCACCCGCGTCTTCCTCTCCGTCGTCAGTGGACCCCCCCACCTCATCTTGGAACGTCACCGTCTTCTCCTCCGTGGCAGTGGCCTCCTTTGCCCCCTCAGACTCGTCTGCTGCAGCAGCAACGGCCTCCTCCTCCTCGACCTTCTCGTCGGCCTCGGCAGGATCTGCAGGCGGAGCCTCGTCCCCCTCCTCCTTCCCTGACGCAGAGGAGTCGGGTGCGTCCACTGATTCGGCTTGGCTTGCGCTGGCCTCCGTGGCATCTTCATCGGCCGATTCTTCTACTACCTCCACTTCGCTTTCTGCGGCGATGTCCTCTTTCCCTGCCGGATCCCCCTCGCTCTTCGCCTCTTCCGCCTCCTCGCCCCGTGCTTCACTCTCCTCCACTGCTGGATCTGAGGTGGAAGCCGAGACAGGCTCCTCTTCCTCTTCCTCTTCTCCTTCTCCCTCTGCTTCTTCCTCCCCCTCTCCCTCCTCGGCTGGAGTTGAAGGCGACGCCGAGGCCTCATCGTCCCCGTCCTCCGCCTCCGCTCCAGAACCCATCACGGCATCCTCGTACCCCTCGCTCCCTTTGCTTTCCTCCTCTTCGTCATCCACCTTCTTCTTCCTCTTCACTTTCCTCCGCTTGGTGACCGTCTTGGTCCTCGGCTTGGGAGTCGCAGCCCTTTCTCCATCCCCTGCCTCCTCCTTGCCCTTCTCCGGCAGGTAAACCTTGACGCTGCCCGATAGGATGAAGAACACGCTTAGGCCGGGCTCGCCCACGCGGAACAGAAGGCCTCCCTTCGAGATGCTCTTGTAACCGATGTGGCGGCACACCTCAATGCCAGCCTTGCGCGGCAGTTGCTTGAAGAACTCCGTGCCTTTCATCAGCTCGTACAAGTTTGCGGCGGCCTTGTCGCTCCTGTTGATTTTTTGGAAAGAGCCTCGGAGCGACCTCCTGTGCGGCCTTCCAGGCGTCCCCAGGGGCGAGCCCTCGCCTCCCATCATCATCGAGATGGATTCGATGCGACCTCTGCGAGACTCCGCTCGGCTCGACTGCGCCCGCTTCAGAGTGTCCATCCTCTTGAGCGTGTGCTCTATCTCCTTGGTCTTCCTCTCCACAGTAACGTCCGGGGGAGTGTGGTTGGACGAGAACGTCTGATCCGTCAGTATCTCCCTGATACTGCTGACGTCGTCGAACCCCATCGAAAACCTCCTCAAGTCCTTCTGCTCGGCAACCCTGGTGACACTCATGCGCCTGACCTTGCGCTTGGGCAAGCTCTGCATGATGTCCTCGGGCTTGAGGTCTTTCTCCTCCATCTCTTCCTCGAAAGCCGTCATCTTTCCTCCTGCTGTGCTCTCTTTCACCGCTCCCCGCGATGCTCAGCCCGCTACTTGCTGTGCTTCAGGCTCAAAGTTGCTGCCTTTGAACTCGCACACCAAAGCACACTGCTGGTGTGCGAGGGGAGAGAGGTTGGTTCCCCACCAAAACAAAAAAGGGAACGCAGAACAACTTGGCTTGACTCTCCGGTCCTCCAGTTCTTTGGCCTTCTCCTTACGCTGCCGGATTATACCATTACAAATTCCTCCACACCTCGTCAGCTCTTGGCCTCCTCTCCTCTCCTCTCCTCCGAGGCCTCCTGGGTTTCCCTCGCAGTCCTTCCCTTGCCGTGGACCCCAACAAGCGAAACCAAAACCAAGGCTGGCTCAAATTTTCGGTCCTCCACCACTCTGGCCCTCGCCTGCTCCTGCCAGGCCACGCCACAACTTTCTGCACCTGCGTGTTCTTGGCCTCCCTGTCGTGCTCCTAGGCCTCCACTTTGTTTCCCTCGGACACCACGGGTTCACCTCACCTTTGACCCCAACAAGCGAAACCAAAAGCAAAGCTGGATCGAATTTTCGGTTCTCCACCACTCTAGTCTGCTTCTGCTTCTTCCAGGCCACGCCTTCGACCCCGGAACCTGCGTGTTCTTGGCCTCCCTGTCGTGCTCCTAGGCCTCCACCTCACTCCACCTTGATTTCCTTTCCTTGGGATCAACGGCCTCTGCCTTTGACCACCGGGGGTGAGAAACGGGTGTACACAAAGTGTACACTTGACGCGGGGTAGGCGTGTAACGGCAACAGAGCGGCGACCACGAAAAGGACGGGCAGAGGTTCGGGTGGTGGGATGACAGGCGCGGGCGCCCAAGATCGCGATAGTTCTCTCTCTGATCTTTCTGTCGATACCAAGTTTGCGCCATTTGGTGGAGGATTGACTTGGAGGCGACTGAACTTGTGACGCTCGATCTACGACGAGGAGGGGAGGACGGCCTTGGGAACCAAGCCCTTGCCACGGGCGTCGAGGAGGACGGGGTGTGGAGGTGAACGAAACGCACGAAAGATGTGCTTATCGAAAGCACTCCGTTGAACCCTTCGTTGGCCGCATCGACGCCAGGAAGAGAAACTTATCGTGTTTTTGTTTTGTCATGCTGCAGGGTGGGACCGGGTCAGTACTCAGTAGAGGTCCGGGGCGGAGGGGTGCGGTGGTGAAGATCGGGAGGGCTAGGGGTCGATGGCGGGGATCTGTGGCTGGGGCGGCCAGGGGTGGCGGGGGAGGTCAGGAGGGGGAGACCTCTCCCTCCCTCGGTGCGGCGAGGCTGAAGCGCCTCCCTCTCGGCGGTTTGGCGGTGTTCGGGGCCACCGTCGGCACTGCGCTCGATCTCATCCACGGGAGGGCCGGCGTGCTCACGTACAACCCGGCTGCGGGCGGCGTCGCCCTCCCCATGGGGGCCCAGACGAGCGTGTGGGTCCCGGCCCTACTCGCGGCGTTCTACGCGTGTGACGGGGGCCTTTACCTCCTCCTCTGCCGGGGGGATGGGGATGGGGTCACGAGGCCGAGCGAGGTCCTCGTCAGGTTCGCCGTCCTCGGGATGCTCCTCCAGGTGAGCGCGATCCTGTACGAGAACTACGTGCCCTACAAGACCATCAGGGCCGTCTTGGCCCTGCTCGCTTGCGCCAACTGGCTTTCGTTCGACAAGCGTCTCGCGGGGAAGGGCAGCAAGCGGGAGGACAGGGTGAACTCCCTCAAGTCCCTGGGCCTCAGCGTCTTTGCGGGAGTCGCGGCCCCCCTGATCGAGTGCCTCCTGATCGGCCAGCTCCACCTCTGGTCCTACCCGAGGGCTGACACTTTCCTCGCGCCGGGCTCGAGCGTCGGCAACGGGATCGTGCAGCACCCCGCGTTCTCCGGCTTCCCAAGCTGGGTGCCGATGTGCTACGTGTTCTACCACCCTTTCCTCTTCTCCCTCGCGGCCTGCCTGCAGGACCGGAAGGACGGGAGGAAGGACGACGACGAGGACGAGGGCGGGGGGGGGGGTTCCAAGTCGCCCGTCGCTCTGACGTGACCGGAGTACGCAGTGGTGGAACACTGATGTGCCCGGACGATGAAGGAAGACCAAAGAGGGAGAGGCGGGGTGACTGGGATCAGATGATCATGGTGGTGGTATGGATCCATCCTCCTCCTGGACATCCTCCTCCAAGGCCAAGGTCTAGGGGAGTGTCCAGGGTCCCCTCTCAGGTGTCACCAACGTTCCTTCTCCCAAAGATAAGGTGAATCGGTTGTCAATTGGATTGAAGGAAGACCAAAGAGGGAGAGGCGGGGCGACTGGGATCAGATGATCATGGTGGTGGTATGGATCCATCCTCCTCCTGGACATCCTCCTCCAAGGCCAAGGTCTAGGGGAGTGTCCAGGGTCCCCTCTCAGGTGTCACCAACGTTCCTTCTCCCAAAGATAAGGTGAATCGGTTGTCGATTGGCCAATGGAAGATTTCAATTTAGGGAATCTCGCCCTTACAAGGGGAAACCTACAGATTCGAGTTTTGGAAATATCTATTATTTCAAATTTGAAGTGAATCGTCTTGTCCCTCCGTGTAGAAATCCCTTCTTAGACGAAGAGAGCATTTTTGAGATCTAGATCTCAGATCGACTCCTTGCGTTCTGCGGGCGACTGACGAGAAGAGGTGAGTTTCGAGCGGGTTTCTTGACACGAGGACGACGACGGAGGCGGTCAAACGGCAAACAGATCGATCCGCCTCCTCACGCTCTTTCCAAAGACCCCCATTCCGACCCATTTCGACCCACGCTTTTGCCTCTCCTCTCTCTCTGTTGTGGATTTGGTTTTGCTCCAAGACAGAGAGAGAGAGAGAGAGAGGAGGTGGGAAGTTGACGAGGAGGAGGGTCTGTCTCCTCGTGCGAAGGGTTTTAACTTCTTCCACCGGTGGAACCCTCTCGCCCTCCTCTTTCTCCAGAGCCCTCGCACGTGCTTGGCCTCGACGTGGCGAAGATTTTTTCTTTTCCTCTGGACACCCACTGACGTGTTTTCATGCCATGCCGTGCCATGCCTCTCTGTGTGATTTGATTTGATTTGGGTAGGAAGAGGCTTCTAGAAGCGCAGCACGATGCAGAGAGTTGCTATGACGTCGAACAAGGGCCTTGGGGTTCGCCCAAGCTTGCCAGGAGTGTCGGCGAGGAGGGTGTTGAGAGCACCAAGAGCGGCGACGGAGGAGGAGGCCGTCCCAGCGGTGCAGGAGGAGAAGAAGGTCGCAAAGTACGTGGAGCCTGAGGACACCCGCTGGGGATTCAAACCCCCAAAGGTCCCCGCCATTGTGGAGGCCGAGCAGAAGGGGCTCAGGAAGGTCAACGGCGTCAAGAAGACTGGAATCTGGTTCGGCAGCGAGCAGTCCCTGTCTTACCTCGACGGCTCCCTCGCGGGAGACTACGGCTTTGACCCCCTCGGAGTCTACGACCCGGAGGGCGAGGGCGGGGTAGTGAACCAGGACTGGCTCAGGAACGCGGAGATCATCCACGGAAGGTGGGCCATGCTGGGTGCCGCCGGGTGCATCGCCCCAGAGTTCCTCGCCGCATGCCACATCATCCCAGAGTCCACCGGGATCATCTGGTACAAGGCCGGCGTCATCGGCCCACTCTCCGAGGGCTTCCACTACTGGTCGGACAACTACACCGTCTTCCTCGCGCAGATCTTTATGCTCCAGTTCGCCGAGCTCAGGAGGCTTCAGGACTTCAAGAAGCCGGGCTGCATGAGCGAGCAGTACTTCCTCGGGTTCGAGGGCGCCTTCAAGGGCACCGGTGACCCAAACTACCCCGGTGGCCCAATCTTCAACTTCATGGACTTCGGTGGGGAGAAGTGCATGTTCAGGAACCACAGGACGCCGGAGTCGCTGGACGAGATGAAGATCAGGGAGATCAAGCACGGACGGATGGCTATGCTTGCCATGTTCGGCTACGGAGCTCAGGCCGTGCTCGTTGGAGGGGGCCCCATTGAGAACCTCATGGCTCACATCTCGGACCCAGCTCACATCAACATGGCTGGCAACCTTATCAGTTAAAGCAAGAAGACAACCGACCGACTTGATTCAAAGTTTGTAATTACATTTTAGCGGCGCTTTGTGCCTGGGAACACGACGCCCCTCTCGTTGCCTTTACTTTTTTGGGCTCTTCCTGATCGTCCTCAGAGCCTCCAGCGTGATGCTCTCCTTCAGGGAGCCTGACTTGCTGTAATCCCTGTCGCGGCGAGAAGAAGAAGGAGGAGGAGGAGGAGGAGGAGATGGATGGCGTCAGCACCAGGGCCTAGGCTTGGGTCGACGAACGCGCCCTTTCACCACTTACGACTCGGGTTTCGTCTTGCTCCACAGGGATGGGTTTGACTTGTTCAAAAAGTTGCCACTGGGGGTTCGCCTGTTGCTGACCAATCCAGACAGCTCGTGGGCGTGCTCCCCTCCCTTGGCGTCGTCAAGCAAGGAAGAAAACCAAGACGGGATAACCGATAAAACTATAGTCAGTTCCACTTTGTGCTCTTTCCCCGCTATCCTATCGCCAACTCTCTCCCACTCACCTGCCAGTACGGCATGGTCCAAGGCTTCTGCTTTGGGGTCGTTGGATCCACGAGTTCGTCCACCCCGGACTCGAGAGTCTCGTCCATCGTGTCCTCAAAGTTCTCGGTCACTTCTGGACTTCTCGACTGCACACACACACACACACACACACACACACACACAACAGACAGAGAGAGAGAAGAAGTTCTTGGGTCAATTGCCGTGCAAGAGCAGCTTAGGATGACCGAGGCCGAGCACCACCAACCTTGTTATAGTCGTAAATGAGGTAGTTCAGGTGCTTCCTCGTGCCCATGGGAGCAGGCATGTGCTGGTTACATGCCATCCGAGGCATCTTGTTTGGTTTGGCCCCAACACAAAACCTTTCAAACGTTCTCAAAGGAGGAAGTCCGCACTTGTTGTGAGACCAACTGTTCCCAAGGAAAGCAAAGAAAAACAGAGGATGTTCGTCCTTAGACCTCGTACTCGTCGTGGGATCGTCTCCCGTGGCCTCAAACGTGCCAATGTCTCCGTCCTCTTGCGCTTCAACCTTCGTGCTCGGGTGTTAATTTTTTGTCCTGGGGAGGGGAACGAAGAAAAAGTCAACAGAAACAGGCGGCCAGGACTCAAGCGCAATCAAAGAGGAATTTAACGACGAGGACGACAGAGGAAGCGCAAGACAAGGGTACCGCACGAGAGTGCGTCTCGAGATCTTTCCATTGGTACCTTGGTTGACGGCATCGCCAAAGGATTGACCGAGGGGACGCCGTTTGAGTGAGATTGATTGATTCGTGGTGAGGGAAGGCGTTCGTGAGGACGGTGGCGACGAGGACGACAGAGGCAGCGCAAGACAAGGGTACCGGACGAGAGTGCGTCTCGAGATCTTTCCATTGGTACCTTGGTTGACGGCATCGCCAAAGGATTGACCGAGGGGACGCCGTTTGAGTGAGATTGATTGATTCGTGGTGAGGGAAGGACTGAAGCAGGCGGGATGAAGGTTCTGGTGGCGGGTGGTTCGGGGTACTTGGGTCAGTACCTCGTAGAAGCGCTGTCGCGGGAGCACCAAGTTGGATTCACGTACAACACAGGCGGCAAGGTTGTCGAATCGATGGGCGGGAGCAAGTATAAAGTGGACTTTTGCACCGGGGAGGGCTTGGAAGACATGGTTTCGGACTTTGGGGAGCCCCAAGTGGTTGTCAACTGCGCCGCGATTTCGCAGCCGATGGTGTGCGAGGAGGAGAGGGAGAGGTCGAGATCTGTGAACGTTCCGACCACTCTCGTTAACGATTGCCTGTTGTCTCGGTGCGAAGGAAGGCCCTTCCTGATACACCTCAGCACCGACCACGTGTACGACGGGTCTCGGTCGTTCTACACGGAAGCGGACGAGCCGGGGCCTGTCAACGCTTATGGCGAGACCAAGAAGGAAGCGGAGGACTTCATCGTGTCCCGCTACCCAAACCACGCCATATTTCGGAGCAGCATCATTTACGGGAGGGGGAAGGAAGTTGGGAGGAACCTCTTCCTGCAGTGGATGGATGAGGCGCTCGGCGCCGGGGAGAAGGTCGATTTTTTTGGTAACGAGTTCAGGTCTCCCGTCTACGTCATGGACATAGTGAAGCTAGTTAGGATCATCATCGCGAGAATCGAAAACGGCGTGACAGGTGAGCTTGGAGGTCTCCATCAGTCAGAGAATTGGACTGACTGTCTCTTTGCGCGATTTGATGACCTCCTGGCCTTCTCTATCTTCAAGCTCCTGCCAGAGTGGCGAACATCTATAATCTCGGGGGCCCAGAAAGGCTCTCGAGGGCTGATATGGCGAAGGTGGGTCGGGTCGCAAGATTGCCCCAGATCAACGCTCCCCTCCTTCTGACCCCGTTCTCACTTCTTTCCTCCCCAGGCTCTCTGTACACACAGGGGCTATGGCATCGATTCTGTGCTCGAAGCGGACAGGCCGAGCCACGTGAAATCCCCCCTGGACGCTTCCATGGATGTCCATCTGCTGCGACAGACCTTTGGGCTCCACCCGACTTCGTTCAAGGATGCTCTCTCCGAAATATTTTAGGTCTACAGAAAAATCTTTTCGCGTTTATATTATTTTTTCTGCCCAGGCCACACTGCTCGCTACCGGTGAATCTTCACCACCTTGAGTTCGTGGTTGGACATGGGCTGCACTTCCTTGGCCACGTCCAGGAGGTTGGCCTCCTGTCGCAGCTTCTCGGCGTAGTTGTGAACCAAATCAGTTTCTCCAAAGTTGAACCGCACGGAGGCTTCCTCCTCTGGCATGGTGTAGAGGGAGGCACAGGGGTAGTAGCCCACTGACCCACCGTCGAGAAAGTCCCTGAAAGCTATGCCTTGGCAGACGCCATTCTTGAAGAAGATGATGCTGCTGTTCTCCACCACTTTCCTTTTCACGGGTGCCGGAAGCGAGGTTCCGCCTTTCGGTGCAACCCCGCCATTCGTCCCGCTTTGGCCAGAAGCAGCTCCACCCGCGACCTGCTCGATTGACCCCCCCTCCCTGTTCTCCTTCTCCCCTTCCTCCACCTTGGGCAGGTGCAGCACCATGCCGATGACATCCCCTTCCTTGTAGCCTTCGCCGTACTCGGACCTCACCCCTTTGTGAACTTTGCTTCCGTCGACGTCTCTGTATCCGAACCCGAACTCATCGAAACCAATCGGAGCTTGGAGCTCGCTCTGGTAGGTCCCGAAACCCAGCCTGGCGTGGCCTGTCTTGCCGAGCTTTTCCACGTGCACCTCGCAAGCGTACGTCCCGTGAGGGATGGCCAAGTTGGTCCTGGCCGTCCGAAACCCTTTCCTGCTCGACACCCTCGTGCCCTCGGCACTCACGGTCATTCCAGGGGCCATGTCGAACTTGCTGCTCGTCAGCTTCATCTTAATGTACTTCTCAGCAGGAGCAGCCGAGGCGCCAGAGGCAGCCAACACGGCCGAGTGCTCGCCCGGCTTGAGACGCGTGCCCCTCGCCCTCGCCTCGATTTCCTCCAGAGAGCGCTTCTTCGCGTTTCCTGTCGCCTCCGCCGCGGCGGCGATCATCCCGCCCTCGTCCCCGCTGTCCTCCTTCACCTCCGCCTCCTCCTTCACCTCCGCCTCCTCCTTCACCACGGCCTCCTCCTCCACCTCCTTGCCGTTTCCCTCCTTCTGATCTGCCTCGACAGGGACAACGACGACTTCACCTCCTCCTCCAACGACGCCGGGGTGTTGCGCCTCCGAGGCGACGATCTCCATCGGTTCCTCTGCTTCCGGTGGCCCCGATTCTTCCTTCCCTTCCATCCCGACCGCTTCCACCTCCATCATCATCAGCAAAGACTCCTCTCTCTCTCTCTCTCTCTCTCTCTCTCTCTCTCTCTGGAACACTTCACCTCTTTCGTTTGTGAAATCCTCGCCACTCCGTCGTTTCCTTCAACCGAGGGGTCCACAGAAAGACGAAGAGAAGACTCTTCTGACTGAATACCCTCCTCCCTCTCTCCTGTGTCCACGCGCCCTCGAACCTCCGCCCTCCTCGCCGCTCCTCTCTCTCTCTCTCTCTCGACCGATCGATCGATTGACCAGATTCAATTCAATTGAAGCAGCTGCTGGGAGGAGCTCGAAGCTGCTTCAAAGTGATGAGTGATGAGATCATGTTCCCTTGGAGGGAAGGGAGGGAGACAGCAGTGGAGGACAATGGCACCAGCCCTAGCGCTGCATCTGGTTGTGCACGCAAGCTTGCTGATGCCTCATGCCAAGCTTTTGTCTTTTTTGGGGGGGGAGAGGTGGAACAGGAGAGGAGTTTTAGACATTACAAAGGTTGCACGCCGACGACGGTGTGAGGCAAACAATATAGAGTAGAGACGAGTCTGATTGTGTCACTCCGCGGTCCCTGATGCGATCCATTCCCAGATGTGCCAATGGGAGTTACTTCTTGCGAGCTCAAGGCACTTTTGGATGTTCCAAGGGCAAGGAGGGTCCTGTCCTCGAGCCCACTGCAGGATTGTAAGGTCGCCACCGAGCGCTGCCCAAGAACAGGTGAACTCGTCCCAATCACAAGGCGGATCTTGGCTTCTGAGCCACTTGAGGACGTGAAGGTGACCTCCATAAACCGACCAGGCACTTGTGGATGCGTCGAACTCGTACCCCTTGCTCTTGAGCCACTTCAGAACCTCGACATGGCCTGCGCTGGCTGCAGCTGCACTGCAAAAGGAAGGAAGCCCCGCCTGCGGTGATTCTCCCGACCGCTTCAAGTATTCCGCCATCTCGACGTGGCCTCCGCCAGCAACTCCTCTCCTGCACCGCCGGTCGTTGGTGTCCAAACTGATCCCTTGGCCCACCAACCAGGTAAGGGCCTCGAGGCTGCCCTGGATGGAGGCGACAAGCACCAAGTCGTAGTCGTAGAAATGGTCCTGGGGCTCGCCATACCTCCACCGGCCGGGGCGCCCCACCTTTCTCTTGAACGACTGGAGGACCCACCGGTACCATCCCAGGCTGAAGCACGGCGCTTGCTCGAAAAGCCTCCCTTTCGTCAACTTTGTGCTGAGCAGTGGACGTCGGCGAAGGCGTGGACGACGACGACCCTCGAGAACCGCCGCGCTCGCTTCCTCTTCCTCGACCACCACCTGGAGAAACGTCCTGCAAGCCAAACCAAAAGCGAGTCCGTCGTAGGGGCGGTGCAGGTGGCGAAAAATTTCCACCCACAGCTCCCGTGGCAGTCCACCCACAGTTGTGTGGTGCAGAGACTCTGCGCTCCCCAGCAATCGGTCGCCTCTCGGCTCGAACCGCGGTGCCAGGCCCTCCATTGTAGTCTCGATGAGGGGGAGGAGGGGGAGAGGTGCTCCGAATGCCCCTCTTCCTCGAAGAACCGAAGGGAAGCCACACACCCTCCCCCAGGTGCAACCTAGGGCCTATGCAACAAGAAGGGTGCTCACCTCAGTGAGAGGCTCTCACAGTCCCAGACAACAGAAGAAAGGAGGGACAAGGACAATACGATTGATTGCTGGTTGGTGACAGGCGGCGGCTTGAGTGCAGTACCGGTGACGGAGACAAGAGGCATAGACGATGAAAAAGCCCGATGCTCCACCCTATGCATGCATTCGCTGAGCCGAGAGTGACGTGACGAAACCAAGCGTTACTTTGTTCGGGGGTTGCCTCGTAAAAAGTCCCCCGTTTGTGTCTATTTAATGGTGTAAACACTTCATTATAGTGTACATATTCGAAACGTGGATTACAAAATTGTAAACCAGGTCATCCGTGCAGTAAACCCTTGTTGAGGAGAAAGAATTGACCGAAGCCCGAGGTGGAGAGAACGAGAGAGTCGGCACTCGAGGCAAAAGGAGACAAGAGGTAAGGGTTTTGGGTCGTGAATAATGTGTCCAAGATGAGGCGTGGGACCAAGGGAAGGGTTCTAGGTCGAAGGATTGTCTCACCCTCTTTCGAAAGAGCCCTCCCTCGAGAGAATTGGTTCGCTACAGGGGAAGGGTGAGCGCTGAAAACAAAGTTTTGTGTGTTTTTGGTTTTTCCAAGCAGGACGGGGAGGGGTGTGTGCCCATGGCCCAGAGGCCTTGAAGGTGACGAGAGGGTGTTTGTTTATCTTTGGACTTTTTTGGGGGTGGGGGAGGTCACTCGGAGGATTGGTACGGACTTTGCTTGACTTTGTGTCCTGAAGTTTTGAAGCAAGCAAGATGAGGACCAAGATAAGGAATTCTGCGGAGGACAAGCTTGCTGAGCTTCAGCAGAAGTATGCTCTGCTGGAGGATGACAGGAAGGCCCACTACGAGGCCTCCCAGTGGACCATCAAGCAGAACAAGGAGACGATGATTCTGGCCAAGAGCGAGAACAAAAAGTTGAGGAACAACCTGGCCAAGGTTCGCTCGTCGGTGAGCAAGGGCGACCCCAACGAGGCCGAGTACAAGAACCTCGTGGGCCACGCGAGGGTCCTGAGGAAGCGTTACGATGAGTGCCACACGGACGTCCTCAAACTTTCCAGGGAGCTGGAGAAGCTGAGGGACAACACCAAGGACTTGCAGAGGGACGCTGTGCGGCCCACGGACGAGGACTCTCCACAGATGCGTTACATCAGGCTTCTGGAGAACAGGCTGGACAAGGCCTTGGTGAAGTACAACGAGGCTCACAGCATCCGCAAGACGTACGAGCAGATTGTCGGGAAGCTGAGGGAGGACCGGGTCAGTTTCGACAACCAGTTGGGCATGATAGAGAAGACTCTGCGGGACAGGGAGGTGGACTTGGGCGAGTTGGTCCTCATGTCACACGATGCGAACCATGCCAGAGAGGTGGCGAAGCTGGAGCTTCATTCCATCGCGGACCAGGTGGCCACCGAAAGGAATCTGAGGTTTCGAGAGCTCAAGGAGAGGAAGCAGCAGATGAAAGCGAAGAAGGAGCTGCACGCGAAGATTAGAAAGAGGGAGAAGGAAAAGTACGAGGCGATCTCCAAGGAGGCTGAGATGGTGTATACCGACCTGAAGATCCAGAAGCAAGTGAAAGCCAAGCAGAAGAAGCAGGACGAGATCATCAGCAACAAAGTGACGACGTACGAGGAGGCATTCCAGAAGATCAAGGAGGCCACGGGAATTTACGAGGTGAACGAGCTCGTGCAGAAGGTCTTGAACCAGGACGAGACGAAGACGAACCTCAGGCAGCTCGTCAAGGAGAACCAGGCCAAGGTGGACCAGAAGCTGGAGGAGAAGGCCCTCCTCAAGTCGAGGCTCGAGGAGATGAAGTACACCGGGAGCCTGTCGGGTGACAACCACAAGGTCGCCGACCAGTTCGAGAAGATTCTGCACCAGGAGGAGGATCAGTGCATCCTCATGAGGGACCACTTCGAGCAATCGGCCAAGCTTCTGATCGAGATCAAGACGGGAATTCTTCACCTGTTCGAGAAGCTGGCGGAGATCAAGATATCCAAGGACGACAACTTGCTGCAGACTCAGCTGAACGCGACCCTGATGGACGCGATAGAGAACGACACGATCTCAGAGATGATGATCCTCATGGAGGCCAAGATGATGAAGGCGGTGGAGTATGTCCAGGATGATGAGGCCGCCAAGGCCTCCATAACCACCAAGGACTTGCCGGACCCCGGGCCAGGAAACATGAGGGTCTTCCTCGGCGTCGTGGACAACGGAGGTGACAGCGACAACTCGGACAACGAGTCTTTGCTCGATAGGGAGGTGCTGAAAAGCAACTCGAAGAAGCTGGAGCTGAGAAAGTCGAGGAAGTGATCGTGAGAGGGAGCGGTTCCCGAGCGCTTGGGCTGGGCTGGTTTTATAGATGATGATGATGATGATCATCATCAGAAGAAGAGAATATGTGTGGTGTAGTATAAAACAAGTAAAGGATTTTGAGAGGACCTCGATGAGACTTTGAAATCTTCGGAATCCTCCGGAATCCTCTGCGACGTCCCCACCGTCCTTGCCAGGGCCCTCGCCATTCCCAAGTCTGCATCATCGCCACGAGGTCGTCCCAATGTTGTGAGATGGTGTTTACGTGAGAGGATGGCACCTTGGGGGCACAATCCAATCGCCATCCTCTATCCTGGAGGTCGAGTCCAGCCAAAGCTCTGTGTGGAGTGGTGAAGCAAGCATCTTTTACAGATGATGATGATGATGATGATGATGATGATCATCATCATCATCAGAAGAAGAGAATATGTGTGGTGTAGTATAAAACAAGTAAAGGATTTTGAGAGGACCTCGATGAGACTTTGAAATCTTCGGAATCCTCCGGAATCCTCTGCGACGTCCCCACCGTCCTTGCCAGGGCCCTCGCCATTCCCAAGTCTGCATCATCGCCACGAGGTCGTCCCAATGTTGTGAGATGGTGTTTACGTGAGAGGATGGCACCTTGGGGGCACAATCCAATCGCCATCCTCTATCCTGGAGGTCGAGTCCAGCCAAAGCTCTGTGTGGAGTGGTGAAGCAAGCACCTTTTACAGCTTCTTGTTCTTCTTCTTCTTCTTTGACGACAGCTGCTTGAAGATGTCATCGATTTCAGACGCCGCTTTCGAGTCGTCGCCCTGACCAGGTTTCTGCAAGGGCACGAGGGCCCGCCAGGCGTTGCTGGGCTTCTTCTTCTTCTTGATGCTGCTGGAGGAGGAAGCTTCCACGGCCACGAAAGCGACGTTCGAGCGAGCGCCATCAAGGGGCTTGAGCTCCTGCTTGGGCTCCTGCTTGGGCTGCTGCTTGGGTGGCTTTCGCGAAGGAAGCTTTGGCGAAGGAAGCTTTGGTTCTGGTTTTGGTGGCTCCATCTTGGCCTTCTTCTTACGACGCTCAAGGGCCTCCCCCAGGTCCTCCTCCTCTCCTCCTCGGCACTTGTCGTCGATCACGCACAGCTCGTCCTCCTCTTCTCGCAAGTCCCTCTCCTCCCGCTCGACCTGGGTGTCCCTGAAGTCCTCCGGAAAGTGGCAGCACACTTTGGGGTACGGTGCCTCGGTCCAGCTCAACCGCATGAACTCCGGGGCTCTGCCACAAGAGCCAGTGCTGGTGTTGTTGTTGTACGACCGGACGCTCTCCGACAGCTCGTGCGCCAGGAGGACCCTTAGCCTCGCCACAAGGGTCAGAGCAACGAGGGAGAACGGCATGAAGTGCGTCCTCGCCAGAAGGGACGTCAACGTGGAGGCACACCTCGCAACCAGAAGTCCCAGGCGCTCCAGCTGGGCACAACTCACCAGCAGGGCATCCCTGTGGGTCCCTTGCAGAGCAGTGACTCGACCGAGGTACGCCTTGAGCGACCGAGCTAGCATGTCCAGCTCCCTAAAGTAGCGACCCCTCCGATGCTGGCTCCTGTTCTTCCTCAACAGCTTGCTCAGGACCAGCAAGTCTTCCTGACAGGAGGAGCGAACACAACCATCACCACCTCGCGCTGCTGCTGCCATCGCCATCTTAACGAAGAAGAAGAAGAAGAAGAAGAAGAAGAAGAAGAAGAAGAAGAAGAAGAAGAAGTTGCTGCTGCTGGCCGAGGCTATCGTTTGTCCCCTCCGTCGTCAGGTGTTGTGGTACGTCTCCCTGTCGCGGATTCCCCTCCAGGCGTCTTGAGCTCGTTCGAGGTGTTCCCTCGCGGAGTCCTTCCTCTCGCTGAGTTGTTCCTTGTCGATGGTTTCCTCGTTCTTGTTCCTTTCCATCAAAGGACCGGGACTCAGTATCTCGACCACGACTTGGAGGTCCTTGTCCAAACGCCGGAGAGCGACGGAGGTCTTCCTCACGAGGGAAAGGAACCCGGAACCGGGAAGCATCACCCACCGCCACACACACACACACACACACCCTCGATCAGCTGGAGTCTGCAGAGAGGCAGAGGCGGCGAAGAGGAAGAGAGGAAGAGGGACAAGGTGAGGGGAGTGCAGGGAGGAGGCAAGGCGAGGAGTTGACCCAATGTCGAAGAAGAACAAGCTGAGCACGCGGCGCAACCAGCACGCCTTCAACGCCGAGAGGGAAAAGAAGCTCGCCGAAGAACGCAAGGAAAAGGCAGAAAAGAGGAAGAAGCAGACCGAACGCAAGAACAAGTTGGGTGCTTTGGTCGTCAAGAGGAAGAGCAAGAGGGGCATTAAGCTCAAGAGGAACTCCGTCGTCAAGGGGATCAAGATCAAGAACGCCGCGTCAAAGGCAAAAGCAAGGGAGAGGCTCATGGCAGAGGCTGCCCTCAAGATGCAGGTGGACTGAGGGAGGAGGAGGAGGAGGGCAAGGGTCCGTGTTCAGAGGGCTGGGGGCTCTTGTTGCTGTACCATAGAGGGTGGTGGTGAGGAGCATGGGGAGCAGCAAGGAGGCAGGCATCGTATACGAATAGGAGGTTTGTTCATACCGTAGTATGGTAAGGAGGTTGTTGCTGTTCTCTCTTGTGATATAGGAATAGACTTGAAGAAGGAAGGAAGGACACTTTTGCTTTGTTGTTGTTGTTGTTGTTGTTGAGGACAGGAGGAGGTTAGGAGGAGGAGGCAATGATTGAGCTTTTCTCTCTCTCTCTCTCTCTCTCTCTCTCTGTGTGTGGGGGTTTCTGGTGGTGGCAGCTCTAACTGGCGTAGGGCTGTGTGCCAGGCGACTGCACGGCCTCAGGCTCAGTTACGACGATGAGAAGCTTTGTGGCTGGCAGTTAGGCCCCTCCCAGGTAATACGAGGAGACTTCTTCTTGGTCAAGGGGAAAGGTCTTGAAGCGTGGCGCGTGGGTAGTAGGAGAACTCTAGGCTCAGGACAAGTGCGTTGTTTGAGTTGCCATGCCGCGTGAGTCCTCGCCCGGCACCGGCTCGCTCGCTTTCTACCTCTAATGATGATATTGTTATACTAGGAGGATTACATAGTTCGCGGTAGCCCCGGTTGCTACTCTGGCGTCTTGGGCACCGGCGTGACGTACATCGCGGTGTGGATCTGCGAGGCGTAGACCATGGCCCACGAGATCCAGCAGCAGAACACCGCTGTGCCGTACAGCGTGTGCTTCAAAGGCTTCTCGGTGGTGCGCCGGAGCTGAACCCACGCCACGAAGATGCACTCCAGGAGCACGAAGAAGAACGTCCCAAGGAAGAAAGACATCGGACGGGTTGGGATTAGCTTACTCTTCTTCTTCTGATGATGACGAACAAAAAAAACAAGGGTGGAGGATGGAGAGAGAGGTGTCAGTCAGTCAGGGAGGACGGGATGGAGGCACGGTGGTCGCGAGGAGGACGGGCTGGGCTTAGCTTACCTTGTGTGGTTGGACGGAGGCAGAGACGCAGAGAGACGACGCAGAGACCTCTCTCTCTCTCTCTCTCTCTCTCTCTCTCTCGTTGGAGTGCGTCGTCGTCGTCGTCGTGGCAACGCGAGCAGAAAGGGGCCACGGAATCACGTATGCACGCGAGGAGGGCAAGACCGGATGCCAACCACTTCACTTCACTTCACTTCACTTCACTTGCGTCGTCGGCGTCGTCGGCGTCGTCGTCTTCGGGTGACAGAGAAACCTACTTCGAGTCCCCCCTTCCCCAACTTGGCGTGGGTTATATATATGTAAAATTTCGAGTAGAAAACATGTGTTGTTGCTTCCATAGCTCAGTTGGTAGTAGCGTCACTTTAGTATTTTCGCTCTATGACGTTAGAATGAAAAACATCGAGGTGAAGGTCATGAGTTCAAATCTCATTGGAAGCACTTTTTTTTTGCCATTTGCGGAGCCCTTCGATGTCAAAGAAGGCAAAATTTGGGAATGCTCTCTAGGATCGGCTTAGGATTAGGATCGGCTTAGGAATGCTCTAGGATCGGACAAGAGAGTCTAAGATGGGGTCGCTTCTCGCCTTCCTCTTCCCGCACACAGGACTCTTTTGTTTCTTGTCCCCTTTGCCATTGATGCGGTCAAGATATTGGCGGTGAAATCCTTTCCACTTCTTACCTGGAACTAGCTTATTCGCCATTTCAAATCGTTCCCCGGGCGTCCTCTTTCCAAACTCGTCAAGCAGCTTGTCAAGAATTTTGTCGTCTCTTTTGCCATTGAGTTCTGCGCCTCTCCCGTGAGGCAATGCAGCAGCGAGGTCGTCAAGTACTTTGTCAAGTCCTTCCTCGTCCCTTTCGCCATTGGATTTCGTGGCTTCTCCGGGAAACAACACAGCAGCGAAGTCTCTCAGAAGTGTGTCAGGTAGTGGTTTGTCGCCCACTCTGCAATTCAGTGTCGCAGATCTCCCGCGAGACAAGGTGGCAGCGAGGCCATATCGCGCCGCGGCTGCTTCCTTGGTGTCAAAGGTTCCCAATGACGATAATTCGTTCGGAACCATTAGTCCTGAAATCGTCGCATGGTACCTTTCACGACGCTTCAACACTCCCCGAGGAAGTCCTCCTTTTTTCTTGGAGGGGCCCGTGTTACAACTGGGACGCCGGTCCTTCAGTTTTCCAAACTCAGGGTTCCAATATTTCCACGAGTTGACAAGAGAATCCACGGTGGGGTCGCCCCTCGCCTCCCCCTCCCCATCGTCGACGTATCCCACGTCACCAACACCATCCCTTCCGAACGGCACAAACTCCCGTTCTCCTCGTCGAGCGAGAGAAGACGCTTCCTTCTGTTTGGGCCTCCGCCTCTCCCTCTCTTCCTCCTCCGCGCGCTCCCGTCCTCCTTTCTTTCTCCTCCTCGTCTCGTCCCCCTCGTGTTCCCCTCCTCGTTGCCTCGGGCCGTTATGATTCAGATTCAGCGGAAGTTCTCGAAATCCGACAGAGCAAGAAACAAAGGGGGGGGGGGTCGCTTCAAGAGGAGAGGGAGAGAGAGAACGGTTTTAGAGAGAGAGAGAGAGAGAGAGAGAGAGAGAGAGAGAGAGACTCCGTTGAATTTTGACAACATGTGTTTTCCTACTCAAAACACTCCAACATCCAACCAAGGTACGAGCTTGGGAATTCATGGCACCGAGGTGCTCCTCCCCCCTTTCTCTCGCAATTCATTTACGCGTAAGAAAGGTATATGTAGGCCAAACTCTCTCCCTCTTTCATCATACGTTCATACCTACGTGAAAATACCCGATCCCATCAGAACTCGGCAAGGGGTGTATATGTAGGCCAAGACCCCCACGTAAACGAGAGGACGTTCTTTTCTCCTCAAAGGACAACTCGAGAGGGGGCCCTCCTCGATTGATTGCAGACGTACAAGGGAGGGAGGACGGGCCGGTCCAAGCTGATGGGAGTGCAGGCTCGACGATCTTATCTGATTTGTGTAATATATACAGCTCACAAAAATACTCTTTACTCGTCCATGTCCACCTGATCACAGATGTCCATACAATAGAGGACATCACAGATTTTGTACCGTTTCAGATGCAGAATGCGATTCTGTCACATGGGGAAGTGATGGATGCGTCAACGGGTAATTGGAGTGCGGTGACGGCAACTGACTACATGATTTCAAAGGGTGCCGTATTTCGCCTTCAGCTCCATTTCGCTGATACACAAGCCCGTGTGCGTATAGGGTCAAGTGTGTACCGGCTGCCGTATGAATTCGTTGACGAACACCCAAATATGATGTTTTGGGGGATACCTCACACAGCAGATATCATGCCGAATCAGACTGTTCACACAAATACACAAGCCATTTTCGGCATTGATTTGGATGCCCGCGTGACAATTCGTATCGAATCGCCTGCACGGACATGTGGTTCAAACACAACAGCTTGCGACGACTATGTCTCATATATCGTGGTCAATGCCGATGCGCAGACGGATGGAGAACAGCAGACACAATCACAACGGTGCGCGCGCTTTTTTTTATTTTTAAAATCCGCTGATCCGCTGAAAAGCGGATAAAAAAAAATTGTTCATAATACCGGGCCGGTCCAAGCTGATGGGAGTGCAGGCTCGACGATCTTATCTGATTTATGTAATATATACAGCTCACAAAAATACTCTTTACTCGTCCATGTCCACCTGATCACAGATGTCCGCCCTGTACCCTTGGTCTCTATTGTAGACTTTGCTCACATCCCAGCCGGCCTTCTTGATCTGTCGGAAGAAGCGACTCCAAGCTGAGGTTTTGTGCGTTCCATCCTCCTCGTAGAATTTGTTGGCCTCTGCAACAATGTCAGATATACCTTCCTTGTCCAACTTGCGCCGTTTCTCCTTCAAATACTCGAAAGCGGTGTGCTTGATAGCTTGAGCGTGAACAAAGGCCCGGAGCCTGTCTTCCTCTGTCAGGCCACCCCGTAAGCTCACGTGAATCTTAGCAACGTTGGATCCACTCTCTCCCTTCCTCACCACCTCTTTAACTTCTTGCTCCGTGAGAGAAAGATTCGGTGAGAGAATCATACACGGACGGTCGAGAAGAGGAGAAAGGAGGAGGAATCAGGAATCAGAAGCGAAGGTCGACGACAGGTTCGTCGTGAGACATTGTTCTTGGTTAAGAATTAGCCTTGATCCAATCGACGACGTGGCGGTAGTTATAAGACTTCTCCGCCGCTCTTATGCAGTCCTCTGGGTCCCAATCACAAGGCGGGTCCTGGCTTCGAGCCCGCTTCGAGAGAACGTCAAGGTGGCCACCTCCTCGAGCCCACTTCAGAACAAGTCTCTTCATCAGACCCGCACCCCTCGCTCAGTTCAACCATTCGAGCAACTCAATATGACCTCCTGCAGCAGCTGCTACCACTCCATGAGCAAGGCGCCAGATATTCAAAGGAATACCCCGTGCGTGACTCACCAACCACTTGATCACCTTCTTGCTGCCCTGGAAAGCGGCGAGGTGCAGCAGGTCAGAGTCGTACGAGTGGTCGGAGTACTCTTCCCAGCTCCACCTTTTCGCCGCTCCCTTCTTCCACTCGGGGCTCGTCGCCATTGTCACCGCCTCGAGGAACGTTTTGCAGGTCAACCCGAAAGCGACCCGGTCGTAGTCGGCCACATGCTTGCCAATGACGCTCCACAGTACCCCCGGCAGCACCTCCAACGTATCCCTTTCCTCTGTCCTCTGCCTCTTGCTCTCCATCGTCTCCTCCATCATGATCACGTCCGTGCTCCTCAGATGATCCTTACCACCGGGTCGTTCTTCTTCCTCGGTCTGATCCTCCTCGAGGATCCTCGCAGACCTGCACCGAGGCAGCTCGAGGAGGGGGTCACCTCGTCCTCCTCCTTGTCTGTCCTTAGAAAAAAATAAAGTGTATGTTACAAAAAGGACTGTTTTATGGTGGTGGTTAATAATGTTGTTGCGTGTCTTGGCTTGGCTTGGCTTGGCTTGATAAAAAACAAAAACAAAGAAGAAGCTCTTGTGTTGCTCTTGCTCTTGTTCTTCTACTTTTGCTTGTCGAGAAGCTCCTGGGGGATGACCTCTCCCTTCTTGATGAACCTCCCCTTGTAGCGTGGCCTCCTGTCCGCGTTCATCTTCCTCAGGTGGTACCTGACCTTCTTGCTGAACCTCCTGTTCCTCTTCTTCTCCCTGTACCTCTCGAGGCACGCCCTGCGGTTCCTGGTGAAGGCGTCGACCTCCTCGTCGCTGGAGGCGGTGGTCTCCGCGCCGGATGAGGTCTGAGGGCTCCTCTCGAAGGCGGCGGGCGCCACCTGCGGCTCGGCAGGCGGGGAGAAGGCGAGGTTGTTGTCGTCCCACGCGTCGAACACGCTGTCAAAGCTCAGGTCCAGCTCGAAGGGGCTCGTCCAGTCCATGTTGTCCAGGAAGTCCAAGTCGGTCGGGACCGCGGGAACCTGAGGAGGCTGGGCCACCTGCTTTGGCTCCGGGGCCTTGAACTCCGGCACGATGGCCTCCTCGTCCGCGGGGGAGGACAAGTACGCGGCCGTCGAGGAGTCCACCACGACGTCGACCAACTTGTTCTTCTTCAGCTTCAGGTCAGTGTTGCTCTTGTCGGACCTCAAGGCTCCCTGGAACTTCTTCTTGTTCAAGGTGGCATCGAAGGCGTCGAGCGTCTGCGGCACCGCGGGGGCGCTCAGGAGGTCGTCGAAGGACGGAACAATCCCTGGAACGTTCACCATTGTTGCTTTCTTCCTTTCTTTGTTGTCAAGTCCTCGTCCTCGGTCGCGATCCTTCGCAAGGGTTTTGTCGTCCGGTCACGAGAACGCGAAACGAGAGAGAGAGAGAATCTGATTTGGTTGAAAAAAAGAAAAAAAAACGAAAACGTGTAGAAATCGGGTCTTAGGGGTTCCCCACGTGGGGAAAGAGATGTCGGCCGTTCTGGGCCAGAAGATTTAGGTTTAGAGCGTTCTGCGCCTCAGAGTCTGTGAGAAATATCTTATCTCAGGACGGAAGATGGGTTTTCTACTCTCTGGAGAGATACGACGACGACGAGAGACGGACAGCTCAAGACAAGCGAGAGGTCAGAAACGCGATAAGGTTTCGTGGGAGCCACACAGGAGGTGCTGAGTCACGCCCAATCAGGACAAGGGCCCAACGAGAGGTCGGAAACGCGATAAGGTTTCGTGGGAGCCACACAGGAGGTGCTGAGTCACGCCCAATCAGGACAAGGGCCCAACGAGAGGTCGGAAACGCGATAAGGTTTCGTGGGAGCCACACAGGAGGTGCTGAGTCACGCCCAATCAAATGGAGGGAGGGCTCTCTCTCTTCTCTCTCTCACTCTCTCGTCTTTTCCCTAAACCCTGTCCTTTCTGAAAGTAGAACACATTGTGAGAGAAAAAGAAAGAAAGGTTGTGGGTCTCCCTCCCTCCTGGCAACCGAGCGACGAGAAAACTTCCTCTTGGCATCCAAGACCCTCTTCCCGGAACACGCGGCAAGCAACAATGGGAGAAGAAGAGCAACAACATTAAGAACAACAACAGCAGCAGCAACAACAAGAAGAAGACTCCTTCCTTCCGCCATCCCGCAGGTCCTCTCCTCCTGGGAAAGTGGAAGAGACGATCAAACCAAACCATGCATCAAAGCCAAGGTTCCCCTCCATCCAAGTTGCAGGTCCTCTCCTCCTGGGAAAGTGGAAGAGACGATCAAACCAAACCATGCATCAAAGCCAAGGTTCCCCTCCATCCAAGTTGCAGGTCCTCTCCTCCTGGGAAAGTGGAAGAGACGATCAAACCAAACCATGCATCAAAGCCAAGGTTCCCCTCCATCCAAGTTGCAGGTCCTCTCCTCCTGGGAAAGTTATCCATCCTCCTGATCTCCTCCTCCTCCTCCATTCATCACTCGCCGAAGAAAAACGGCGGAGAGAGAAGAAGCTGACACCCGGAGCGACGACGAGGACGAGGACGAGGACGAGGACGCTCCTTTCTCTCCCTGTCCGCATCGACAGCGTCAACCCAAAGCTCGCCTTTCCTTCCTCGGGGCAAAGGTTTTTTTTATCTAGCACTCCGTTGATCTTCATCATCACCATTACCAGCACCATTACCAGCACCAACGTCGTCGTCGTGGTCTCTTGTTAGAGAGACAGGACAGGACAGGACAGGGCAGGACGCGGCGGCCATGCCTCCTCCTGGTCCTTCCTTGTTCCTGCGGACGCTGGCGGAGTTTGGACGGAAGGACTTGGCTGGGTTCGTCAAGTGGGCGGCTGGGTTGTACTTGGTGCACGAGTATGTCTGCGAGGTGGCGTACACCAAGGGGCCGAGCATGATACCGACGTTCAACAGGGAAGGGGACGTGGTGCTGGTGGACCACGTCTCGAGGCAGCTGAAGACGCTGGAGAGGGGGGACGTCGTCATAGCGGTGTGCCCCTACGAGCCGAGGAAGCTGGTGTGCAAGAGGCTCCTCGCCCTGGAAGGGGACGCTTGTCCCCCACCGACGCACGGGACGAACCAGGGCTTGAAGACGGTGCCAAAGGGGCACGTGTGGCTGCAAGGGGACAATTTGGGGAACTCCACGGACTCGAGGAACTACGGGCCGGTGCCCTACAACCTTCTGAGGGGGAGGGTCTTCTTCAAGGTGTGGCCCGTGAGCGAGGCGGGGCCCATACAGAGGAACACGGCCCTCGCCAGCAGGACCGCCCTTTGACCGATCCTCACGTTGTCCTATCCTTGCCATCTGCGAACACAAGCATATCATCGAGACCAACTTCTATCGACAAATCGGGCTCTAGAGCTCCTGGGAATACACGGAGTTGACGAGGACGAGGACGAGTCGTGGGCGGTCACCTAGTGGGCGTCAAGGTCGCAAAGATTCCACCTTCGTCCGAGTTGAGCCGCTCTTTCGAGATGAGGTAGGGGGAAGACACCTCTATCTATATCTATCCTTCCTCCTGCCTGTACGATAACTAGATAAACAATAAAAACGCTTTTTCTTCGTCTTGTTGTTGTTGTTGTGCAACACAACTCAAACCCAAACCCAAACCTAAACCTTCCTTCTTCCTTCTTCTCTTCGTCACCGCCACCTTTTTCCTTTATCATTGACGGACCGACGGACGGATGGATGGATTTTGTAGATAAGAATATATTACTAAAAAAACACACATTGTTTGTTTGTTGTTGTTTGTTGTCCCCCCCTTCTCCCCCCTTATGATCACTCCTCCTCCTCCTCTTCCTCCTCCTAATCTTCTACCTACTCCGAGAGCTCCAGCAAAAGCGCGACTCCGCCTCGGATCCAGTAGTCCTGCGGCCTGTCGCTCGGCAGCTGGATGTCCATGACAAAGTTCGTGGAGTGTCCGGTGGTGGCCAGGGTTCCCTTCCTCTCCGTGGTCCTGTAAAGCGGGCACTCGTAATGGGGGAAGCTCCTCTTCTTGGTCAGCTCCACGGGCTCCACCAGGAGCATGGGAGCCTCCGAGTACAAGACCTTGGGCTGGGAGTCCTCCAGCTGGAACGAGTCGTAGTCCCACCGGGCACCCTCCAGGAACATGCCGTTCACGTAGGCGCCCACCTCGTGCTTCTCGGTCACCTCCTTCCTGGGCTGGCACGTGTAGTCGAACCCGAGCGTGTCGATCGGGATCTTGTTCCTCCTCGCAAAGTTTTGCTTGATGCCCGTGAGGAAGGCGTGGGTGAAGTAGAACCCGGAGATCCAGAACACCGGAGGCGGTCCGTTGTCCAGCCAGTCCTTGAGCATCTTGAGCCTCTTGCACAAGTCGTCCACGTAGCTCGGCAGGGGCTTGAGACTGGGGTAAGACTTGCCGGCCCACAGCGCTGGAAGCTTTCCGTCGTACATCGAGTTTCCGAGGGCCTCCAGGTCGCCGCTCATGACCACGAGACCCTCCAGGGCCTTGGCCAGGTCCGCGATGCTCTTCTTGATCACCTCGATCAGCCTGTTGAACCTGACCATCTCTTGGCAGAGCACCGTGTTCATGGACTCCAAGTAATCCACTGGGTACTTGAAGTTCGCGTACTCCAAGTCGAAGGGCTCGGGCATCTTGTTCTTCACGACCTGGACGATCTCCTTGAGGGCGGCGTCCTTGCCCTTGTCCGCCCCGCCGGACGACGTGCTCTGGCTGATCGCCAGCGAGCTCAGGAACAAGTCCGTCTCTTTCTGGTCCTTGGTGATGTCCGCGTTCGCGTGCAGGCCAAACGCCTCGGGCGCCGAGGTGATCGGCAGCTTCTTGATGAACTCGAGGTAAGACTCGTACTCCCCGTCGGGGGGCGCGTAGTAGTTCCCGCTCGAGCTGAACATGTAGTCGTCGTTGAAGACGTCAAAGTTGTAAAAGACGTCAAGGATGGACATCAGGGTCCTCCTGTCCTTGGCGTCCGTGACCCTACCTCCGTAGTTGCACTCGCCCGTCAAGTAGATGAGCGCCTGCAGGGGGAGGTCCTCCGGGTACTCGTTCAGGAACATCTGCAGCTGCCTGACCGAGATGACAAAGTCTGGGGTGCTGAACTGGTACTTGACGTTCCAGCCGATGGGGCCGAAGCTCAGCCTCTCCTGCACGATGGCGTGGAAGGTGCACAAGCCGAAGAGCAGCTTCTTGAACTCGGGGCTCCTCTCCCCGCAACCCTCGAAGAAGCTTGGGTTGCTCAGGGGGTCGCTGTTGTACGTCTGCAGCAGGTTGGCCCTCAGGCCCTTGGGGGGCTCGTTGGTCATCTTGACACTGTTCTGCAGGATGCTCACCGGGAAGTGCTCCGAGGGGTAGGACGTGAGCCACAGCCTAAAGTTGGGGTTGGTGTTCTCCATGGTGATGTTCTCGCAGATCTCCTCCAAGCTGGTCATCCAGGACACGGCGAGGTGGCAGTTCTGCAGCACGACCCACTGGCCGGAGCTCTGGGCGTCCTTAATCATCTTCTCGGCTTTGGGTCCCTGACCCTGGCCCAGGGAGATCGAGCTCACCGGGGTCTTGAGGCCGTCCGCAAAGCTCAGCAGGGAGCTCATTGGGTCACTGCCCGGGCTGAGGATGAAGACCAAAGGCACCGTGGCGAGGGAGTCGTTGTAGCAGCCGCTCAGGTCGAACGGCGGGCTCTCGACGTACTTTTGGCCCATCTTTCCCATGAGGAAGTTCTGCACCGCCAAGGGCAGCTTGTCCGGCCTGATGCACCTGGTGACCAGGAGCTTCTCAAAGGTGTTCAGCTTGGTCTCCCACGGCGCGGGGAACGGGGTGTTGGTGGGGTCCGGGACGTCCCAAAGGACCTTCCACCCGTCGCTGTTGTCCGAGACGTGGTCGGCGAGGCCCTTGTACTTGTCGTAAAACGTGGCGAGCTTGACGAACTCGGTCCAGGCCTTGCGGGACAACCACTCCGGCTTCTTGTCGGCCTGCTCGTCGTACCCGCTCGAGATCTCCACGCCTCCGGTGATCAGGAACCTGTACTCGTCCAGGCTGATCTCCCCCCTGTTGTGGCCGTAGATGGTCACGCACAAGGCAAAAGCGAACAGGAGCTTGTCCTTCTCGAAGAGACTCCTGCAGACCTGGCTGAAAAGGGATCCAGTGAAGTAGTCGTTCAGGGCCAAGATCCTGTCCGCGAGTAGGTCGTGCTTGTCGGCGTTCTTGATCGTGTTCTTGAACAGCATGATGAACCAAGGCAAGGAGTACTGGTACATGGGCTCGAGGTTGGCCAAGCTGGAGACGCAGAAGAAGAGGTGGCTCGCGTAGGTGGCGACCTCCTTGTACTCGAGCCTCGCCTCGTCGATCTGCTTCTCAGTCTTCTTCGCAATCTGCTGCTTGACGTCAATCTCGTTACTCAGCTGCTTGGAGGAACTGATGACGTTGATCGCCGTCTCGTTCTCCAAGATGTTTCCCTCACTGCTGCTCAAGATCTCGATGATCTTGTCCTCGATCTCCTTGAGCTGCCTGGCGTTCTCGGCCGACTGCAGCACGAGCTTGACCTTCTCCTCCTCGAGCTCTGGCCTCTCCATGGACACGGTGAGGGCCAGGAGCTGATCCTCGAGACCCTTCTGGGTGATCATGAAGTTCAGAAGCGTCACCTTCACACTGATCTCCGGCAAGTAATGAGGGTTCCTCAGCTTGGTCGTGACGTAAAAGTGGAACTTGGGGTTGTACTCGATGACCGAGTCACCGAGCTTGATGCAGATGCTTCCGCCCTGCTTGAAGGTGGACCTCGTCAGCAGGGGCTCCAAGGTCGCGTCGAGCTCCTCTCCGACGTTCTCCAAGAGCACAGGGAAGCCGAACTGGATGCTGTTCTCCAGCTTCCTGATGTAGTCGCTGTCATTGAGCTTGAGAACCTCCAAGCTCGCCGCCTTCTCCTTGTTCTTGATCCACTTGTTCGCCTGGCCCTGGGGGTCGATCATGAGGGGCCAGCGGGTGGCCTTGGACATGATGATGGCGTTCTCGATGGACAGGTAATCGTTAGGCAGGCCCTCGATGGCCCACTCCCTCATCTGGACCTGGTCTCCCAAAACAGTGAGCAAGGAAAAGTCCTTCCCGGAGCAAGGGATTCCTCTCTCGATGCAGAGCTTGACCCAACCCTTGATGGCGTCCTCGCGATACTCGGTCGTGAAAGCGCCGAGGTACGCCACAAAACTGCTCGAGAGCAGGACGTCTCCCGTGAGGTTCGTAAAGTCCTCCTTGAGCTTGGCGGCCACGGCGATCCACCTCGTCTTCTCTCCCCCCAGCCCGCCGATGAGCTTCTCGGCCCTGTCCAACTTCTTCTTGCAGTTGTCCACGTCAATCTCGAGCTGCTTCTTCTTCGCAAGAAGCTCCTGGAGCTTGTTCTGCAGCTCGGCGAGCCTGTCCTGGACCTCTTTGAGCTCGGCCTTCTTCTTCTGGAGCGATTCGTTCAGCAGGGCGTACTCGGCTTCACTCTCCGCGAGCTTCTGCTTCTTTGGAGCCACGACCTTGGCGACCCTGTCGTACGCCTCCATGGCCCTCACCCAACAGCAAAGGCCGTAAGCGGCCTTGGCGGCCTTCTTCACGTTCTCGGGCTGGAAATCCTCACGGTCGAGGAAGGGCCTGATCTTCGTGATGATAGCAGGCTTGATGTTGTCCTTGTCGTACTTTTGCAAGGTCGCCAGGAACGTCGTGTCACCCAAAATTCCCTGACTTGGCGACCAGTAGTCGTCAATCTTCTTCACGGGGTTGTTGGGGTCGTTGATACGCTTGGGCTTGATCTCAAGCATGATGCAAACGGTCTCCATCACCGTCTTGATCGCGACTGGTGGGTTCTTCATCGACTTGACGAGGGTAATGTCGTTCTTCGTAAGCGTGTTCAGGGCGGAGATGGCAGCCTCCAGCAAGGGAATGGCCTCCGCGAGCTCAGCCTCGCATTCGTCCTTGATGGCTTTGGCAGCCTGCGCTTTCACGTTGGCCACGGCCTCCTCCTTCTCCACCACTTCCCTCTTGGCCTCCGCGGCCTCAGTCTCCTTGTCCACGACCTTGAGGGTCTCCTCGACCTCCTCACTCGTCTTGACGAGGACGGGCTGCAGGGCAATGAGCTCCTCCTTCATCACGCTCACACTCTCCTCGGCATTGAGAAGCTTCTCGAGGCCGACCTCATACCTGTCCCTGACAGTCGCGACCTCAGTGCGCTTGGCCTTGAGGAGCTTCTTGTAGGTGTTGATGAGCTCGAGGTAGCTCGTTGGGGTGGCGTAGTAGTAACGGCGCTCCTCCTCCAGGAACTTTTGGGCAAGGGAGCGAATCTTGACATGGAATTCGATGCACATGTCCTCGCATGCCGCGCGGAGCTCCGGGGTGGACAGGTCCACCTCCCCAAGGAACTGGGTGGCCACACTCTTGAGCGCGTCCTGGGGCCACTCAGAGAACCAGTCGATCGTGCAGCAGTTCACAAGACTGGGGAACATCCTGAGCCTGCTCCTGAAAGCGTCTCCCACGGGACTCATGCAGACCACGGTGTGCAAGTTGTACCTGCACTGCTCCACGAAAAAGTCGTAGAGGTCAGCGACGCTCTTGTCCTTGCCCACGCGCTTGGCCCTCGGCCTGACCATCTCCAAGATGCTCATGATCTCGTCCTTGGGGTAGAGGCCAGGAATCTCGCCCGTGTTCAGGATGTTGTTGATGTCCTCCATGAAAGACTCGTCCTTGATCTGAGAGTCCGTGAAAAGGAAAACTGTGGGAGATCCCTCGCCTCCACTCTTCCTCAGGATGTCCTTGAGGTCCTCCCTCCACTCGATGGTTCCGTAACTCTTCGTGATCTCGACCTGCCTCAGCTTGAAGTCGGCGATGAAGGTCGCGATCCTGGTCAGACTCTGGCGGCCACTTCCTCCCATACCGACGAGGAGGGCGTTGCCGTAGGGCTGCTGGATAATTCTGCTGATCCTCGCGATGTGCTCCGCGGCGTACGAGAACATGACCAAGTTCATTCTGCTCTTGTGCTGGGCGTTGTAATCGCCGAGGCTCTCCTCGATGACGCTCAGCAGCTTTGGACGCCGGAGCACCTCTTCGTACTTTGGCATTCCATCCTTGCCCTGCTGCAGGAAGTTGCAGAACAGGAATTGGTTCATGTCCTCCTTCAGCAGGTCATCGGTCTCTTCCTCGATGTCCACGATGCTCGAGAAGGTCTCCCCGATCTCCTCCTCAATCACCTGGTTCATCAGGCTCGTGAACCACTTCTTGTCATCGCTGGTCGTCAACCTATCGTTAAACACCCTGAGAACCTCGTGGGTCCACAGCCTCAACAGGTGCTTCTCATCCTTCAGCTGGTGGTTGATGGTCTGCATTCCTTGGAAGACCTTGGAGAGGTCTCTCATGTTGTACACGTAGTGACTCTTCGAGGGCGTCGGAAGCAGCTCCGCCTTGATGGTGTTGTAAATCCGGACGGTCCCCTTCACAATGGAGGTCATCTTCTCCATGAGCTGCTCCTCTGACTTGATTCGCATCATCCACCACTCCACGATGACTTCGTAAATGTGCTGGAAGGTCTGGTCAGAGAACTCGGAGATCGCGATGACGTTGAAGTGCCTCATGTACCTCGGGGTCACGGCGTTCCTTCCACCGCCTGGGGGTCCCATGGCGGCCACGAATTGGATGTCGACGAGCGACTTGAACGTGTTGTCGGACCGCTCGTACCACCCGCCGTGGTCCATCCACTGTCTCAAGATCTCGATAGGAGGCTGGGCACCGTAAACTTCCAGCTGCGGCATGTTCAAATCGTCTACGAATATGACGCACTTGGTCCCGAACGGTGGCCCGAAGACGCCCTTCCTTCTCTTGTCAAGCTTTCCGTCGATGAGGTCCTGAATCTGGTTGGCGTTCGTCCTCGCACTGAACGAGGTCTGGATGTTCTGGTAGGTAGCCTTGTCGAGCGTCTTTCCGAGAACTTCCTTGACGTAGACAGTCTTACCAGTGCCCGTCTGACCGACCACCAGTGAGTGAATGTTGTTGGAGATCAGGGTCTTCAGCAGGTACACGTACCTCACGGTGTCAACAGTCCTGACGATGATCTCCTGGAACTGCACGTTAGATTTGATCTCCTGCTTCGAGTTGGATCCCATCCAATTCACCCACTTGAAGTGCTCCAAGTTGAACTCGTAGTCATAGAGGCTGTCTTCCAAAGGCAGGGCGGACTTCATCTCAATGTCAGGGTAAGTGATATCAAGGCCAGCGCCGAGATCGTAATCCTTCCTCTCATTCGAAGCGTCGACTTCCTTCTGGAAGAGCTTCTTCACGAACGGGTCGAAGAGCAACCTGCCGTTTCCGTCGATGGAGGCGCCGATGCCCCAAACCAAGGCGAACATGAAGATGCTCTCCACAATTTCTTGCGTGACGTCCACCTTTGGGTTCTCCTGAAGCAGTTTCGAGAAAAGACTGGAGATCATCCTCATCGTGGACTGGACCAGGTTGATGCTAGCGGTTCCGACAACTTCCTTGCAGTTCCTTCGGACAAACCTAATGCAGGGGTCCACCATCCAGTCGAACAGGGCCACCACCACCTTGACCAGATCCTCCTTCGCCAGGACTTGCTCGGGCAGGGTGTCCACCCAGCTCTGTTGCAAGGGCTTCCACCCGATCTGCGACGGCTCGACGTAAACCATGCCGCACCTACTCACGGTGGCCGGACTCGCCACGGCAAGGTCTTGGACCTCGAAGATCATGTTCATGCTCGCGGACATCTGGATGATCTCTCCGCTCATCAGGCAAAGCTTCTTGTTGTCATCCAGCACGGTGTTCATGTTTTCGATCCACACGGCGTCGACGGGGCCGTCGAAAAGGACCCACTTTCTGTCAGGCGCAGTGTCCACGGCGCACTCACGGTAGATCTTTGCCAAGATGCCATCCTTCCACTCGTGGCTCACGGGGTCGAACTGGCCATAAAGCTGACCAATGTAAATGCTCTTGGGGTTCATGACACGAACAATGGTTTTGTTCTCTCCCAGCTCGTCGCGCTCCTTGAGATCTCCCAGAGCTCCCTGAAGCACACGGTACGCAGTCGTCTTCGCGCCGTAACTGTAACCCACAAGCATGAGTCCGTGCCTCACGAGAATCATCTCGTAGAGCTGGAAAATCTTTTCCATCAGGACCTTCGTGGGCTGCACCTTGAGCTTGGCACAGTTGTCCCGGACGGCCCTGCCGAGAAGCTCGTAGTCTGGATCCGGAAGGACCACACCAGGGAACAGATCGCTCAGGATACCGTTGAAGAGCGGGATATCCGGGGACAGGAACTTTGGCAAGTTCACATCCTTGAGAGAGACAAGCATGAGGATGTTCTCGTCCTCGTCCGGCTGCTTCTGCTTAATCGCAGCCGCAGCTCTCAGCACGGACATGACCGCTCTCATACCGTAATCGTAGTGAGTCTGACTACTGAGCTGCTCGCTGCAAAGCTTGTAGGTCGCGACCAGCTTCCTCGCAAGGCTCCTGGCCTCAAGATATCCACTGCTGTAAAGCATGATCTCCGCGATCAGAGCGTAGTCGGGAACCATCATCGCCACCGTTCTGAAGAGGGCCTTGAGGTTGTCAGGCAGCTCCGAACGGCCAGCGTAACCAGGGTTCATCGTAATGAAGCAGTTGCACGTCTTTCTGAGCTGCAACCTCGTGCCCTCGAATTCGAAGGACTTGGCATCGGCAGCCTTTGCCCTCTGAATCGTTAAGATCTGCTGAGCAATGACACTGAGCACTTCCAAGTCGATACGGTTGAACTCATCGAAGCAACTCCAGGCACCACTGGATGCCAAACCCTTGAAGAATTTACCCATGGCGAGGTAATCCAGTCCATCAGAGCAGTTGAAGACAACACACTGCATCGCGATAGCCTTGGCCAAATCTTTGGTGGTCTCCGTCTTGCCAGTTCCCGCAGGTCCCTCTGGGGCTCCTCCGAGGTCCAAGTGCAGAGCACCCATCAGGGTACGGTAACACCGATCCGTGAGGGGCGTAATCACCAGCCTGCTTGGGAGGCCGAGGTACTCGTAGCCATAGTAGAGCTGGGCATTAATCATGCGCACCAGCACATCGGCGCCGTCCCACTCGTATCTGAGCTGGGACTGCCATTCAAAGTCCGAGACGGCCATGATGTTGAGGTCAGCGAGCCTGGCGATGGTGTCACGGGCATGGACATCGATGACGATCAAGGAAGAGAGCGTCTTCCTCTCCAGCTTGGTCAGCTTGCCCCTGACCTTGTCGACAATATCCTTGAGCTGCGCCGTGCACTTGAGAGCGTACTCTGGGAGCTTGCCGTCGGAAATTGCTTCCTCGGTCTCATCCGTCCAGTACAAGGAGTCCACGCAGATGACGACCTGGCCAGGCCAATCAATGACCCACTTGTTACGGTCCGTCGTGGCATAGGCGTCGAAGCTTTGCTTGGTCACGTGCTTCACGCTCGCCCTCATGGAGGCCTCCAAGTCGATCAGCCACCTCTCCACGTTTCCGCCCGCGCTGCTTGGGTTGAAGGTGTCCTTCAGTTTGACCTGTTCCCCCTCGGCCGAGATCATGGCGGTGACAGTGAGATCCTCCTCGAAGTGGATCTTGTTGATGCCCTCGAAAATCTTCTTCAAGAAAGGCTGAACGCGAAGCGGGTCCTTCGTCTCCGACAAGATCTCGAGCAGCTCCTCGTTGGAAAGGAAGTAGAACCTCGGGAAAGCGAGCCTCTTTGTCTCAAGATAGTCGTTCAATCCCTTCTGGACGGCGTCCAGGAGCTTGTTCGCGTCGATCAAGTTCTTCAGCAGCTCGTCGTCGCTGCAAACGGTCAAGACCTCGCTGTTCTTCTCGACCTTCTCCATGGTCTTTCTCCACGTCGCGTCTACGGTCTTGAACTTTCTGCCCTCGTTAGGCATCTGCTGCATGATGTCATCGCTGCCGAAGATAGGCTCCAAGTACAGCCACTGCTGTTGGCACTTGAGCCACTCGTCGATGGTCTCCTGCACGTTGTTCAGCCTCTTCTCCCACAGCTTGACCCTCTCCTCAAAGGCACCGATGTAAGGGGAAGCTCTCATGGCTTGCGTCTTCACGACCTGGTCATCAAGAATGGCTTGGATGTCATCAATTCCGCGCAGGATAGTCGTTCCTGTATCCCTCCAATCCATTCTGTCGAAGTTGACCCCGCTCCACTCGTGCTGCATCTTGTCCAAGGTCTTCTCAAGGGAGTACTCCTTGGAGGCGTACTCAGATATCTCTTCGATGACCTCCATGTGCTCAAGGAGCTGCAGCTGCAGTGCCCTCGAAAGACTGAAAGAGACGTCGACCTTGACAGGGAATCCCAAATCCTTGGACATTCTCTTCCAGTGCCTCTCTCTCAATCCAGGGTTTCTCAGCGCGGCAATGAGCGGCAAGTATTCCTGGAACTTGTTCAACCTCTCGTTCAGAATCTTGCAAGCCTCCGCGGCCCTTTCGCTGAGAACCTTTTGAACCTTGGCCAAAGCCCTGATCCAGTTCTCAATGCTATTTGTGAGGCTCTCAGGGTCGAGCTCAGTGAATGGCCCGTCCGTCCACTCGGGGAGGTGGTTCGTGAAGTCACCACAAATCTTCCACAGGTTGCAGTAAGGCTCGAAGGTGCGGACAAGGCGGTCCAGCTCTGGGAGATCCTGCTCAGGCATTCCGAAGATGGACTCGTGGTTCCTGTACACCTCCGCGAGCTGCTGCGCCTGCTTCAACTTGCTCTCAATCTCTGAGACGGAGACGACCCTCTCCTCGACGAGCTCGATCTCGCCGAGCTGAATGAACTCATCGACGTCCTTGCCAATCTGCCCAACGTCTTCCACGAGCTTGGCCCGGTTGTCAAGGAGCTCTTGCTTGAACTTCTCAGTCTTCTCGTTCAAGTTGATCTCACCCTGCTGCACGACCGAAGCGAGCTTCTTTGGCCATCCGAAGACGTCCCAGTAAAGGTCGTGCTCCTGCTCGGTTAGGGTGAAGCGGCTCTCGTTGAAAACCTGGTACAAGTCCGTGCTGGCACTGATGTCAGCCTCGAGCTCCTCCAGCTCGTTTTTACTGGCGTCAAAGAACCTTCGGAGCTCGTCCAACTCCTCCGTGGTGTCTGGGCTGGACGCCATCCTCTCCTTCAAGGCATCGTATCTTTTGCAAATGGTTTCGTTCGACGTGCACCAGTTGTCGCAGGTGAGCCTAAGCAAAGCGGATCTCAGCTCCAGCGCTTTGTCCTCAAGGAAATTCTTCGCTTCCGCGGAGTTCACCACAATCATGGGGAACAGGGTCTGGTTCTCGCACTTCTCCTCGATACTCTTTTTCAGGTCCAGGAATTTCTTCACCTCCTCCTGGCAGTCGCTTAAGGACAAGGGGTTGGTCTTCCACGTCTCAATGTGGCTCTGCACTTCCGCGGTCGCCAAGTCCTCGAACCCGTTGAAAGAATCCAGAAGCTCCCTTGGACCCTTCAAGTTCTTCTCGATGATCTTGGCGATGGCATTTCGGGTCTCGATCACCCTGGCCTCGTCGTGAGAGATGGTCTCCATGTGCTTCTCCGGCACGTCCAGGATGGTGATCTTGGAGCCGATGTCGTCGATTCCGTTCACGCAAGAAATGATCTCGTCGTAGAAACTCAGGATTTTGTCCTTGAGGTCATCCAAAGGAAGCTCAAAGTGCCCCTTTTCGCTGATCGTCATCTCCATCTTGAACAGAGGCACCAAACCGATGCTGTCCTTGTCTTTCACGCCCTCACTCAGGAGCTCAAAGTCAAGGTCATAGTTCTTCCAGGTGTTCATGTACGCGGTCAGCGACTGGAGGGCGCTCGTCCTAAGGCTGTCCGCCATAAGCAAGGAGATCCTCTTCACCGTCCTCACGAACAGCTGGTCATCGATCGTCCCTGAGATGTACGGAATGTCCTCCACTTTGGTGGCCACTCTCAGCACCCAGTCGTGCCTCAAGGTGTCCGCCATGTCGTTCATGTGGCGGCTCTGCAAGGTGTCAAAGTGCTGCAAGTCAAACGGAGCTTCCAGGAGCATCTCGTCGTACTGCGTCACCAGAATCTGGTCCTTCACGTCCAGCTCGTGGTAGAACTGCTGGAGGCAGGACAAGATGTCGTCCTGGGCCAGTCCGAGGGCGCTGCTAATCGTGAAAAGCTGGTCGTCAAAGCTTTCCAGGGGGAGGGGGTTGCTCTCAACAACCTCGTCGTCCCCGTCCCTGAATATCGCTTCCTTGCCGTCCTCCACGTGCAAGAGGTGGAGTGGGACGCAACCCTGGACCGGGACCTGGTCCTCGTGCAGCAAGTGGTTCAGGTTGATGCTCTCCCTGTCCTCCATCTCCTGCTGCTGGTCGACCTCCTCCGGGAGCAGGTACTTGAAGACAGCCGTCTTCATGGCGTGCTTGTAGATGTCTCTGGATTCTTGGAAGAACAAGTCCGCGACCCTCGGGAAGGTAGTCGCCTGCGGGATGTCATACTTCTCCAGGATCATCTGCTTGAAGTTGTCATCGATCATCTCGCTGTTCATGAACTCCTGGGAAGAGATGAGGTCCTGAATCCTCATCCTGCTGCCCAGCTCCGCCTCCAGCTCCTTTGCCAGGCGAATCCTCTTCTTGAAGTGAACGACGTCCTCCTCCTCGAAGATGAGGTTGAACCTCCTCACCTTCTTTTTAATCCCGCTGCTGTCCCACACAATTGTGAACAGGCAAGTCTCCTCGTCGTAGCCCGTGACGGTGCAGTCTGCCCAGCAGAAGGTCCCGTCGTTGTCGTAATACTTGGACTTTGCCTTGGCCCCGAGGCCCTCCTTCCCCTTGTTCTGCTCCAGCCACTCCGTTATGCTCGGCCTGAGGACCTCCAGAGCCGGGTCGTCGAACTTCTCCAAGGGGATCTTCATCCTCCTTCGCTTCACCGTCGTCTGGGACACTCCCTCCAGCTCGATCTCCTCGGCAGGGACCTGCAAGCTCGTCGCGGTGCTCAAAGTCGAGCCTCCCTCCTCCTTGGAGTACTTGGGCGTCTGGAAGGCTCTCGGAGGAAAGCTGCCGTTCCGAGAGATTATCTCCTGCGGTCCGTCGATCCTCTTGTGCTTGCGCTTGCCACCCGTCTTGGTCTTGGGAGAGGCGAAGGGGCTCGGGAAGTTGGCCACGCTCCCGTTGCCGTTGCCGTGACCATTCGCCTTGGAAGGGGAAACCTCGAAGGAAGACCTTCCGAACCCAGCCTGGTGAATTTCATAACTCCCACTCTCGGTGTTCACCAAGCGCTGCACCTCCTTCCTCTCCAGAGTCTTCGGGACTCTCACCTTTATGATGGGGTCTATCATAACCCAATGACAATGCCTCGCTCACTCCTCAGTGAAGGCCCCAGCGAAAGGGGAATGAATGCACTGGACACGACAACGCGTCCCCTTCGCTTGTGTTTGTATGTTTGTAAAAATATTTTTTCCACAAGATGGAGCGAGAGGTCAACGATCGCGATGCAATCCAATTCCTCACGTCCTCATCCCGTCACCACGATCACTCCCGCCTTGCGGTGTCCTCTCCTCGCCTTCCGCCCTCCGCTTCTGCTCGTGTACGATCGATCGATCGCAAAGAGTCAGGAAGAGGAGGAAGGAAGAATTACGAAATTCGGTCACTCCCCACAGCGACGGAAATGGAAATGTTGGCCTCAACACGGCTAAAACTACTCGGGAAATGTCGAACTCGACCGAGAATTCTTGGAAAGTATGGGGCGCCCCATTGTTGACGGGAATGTTGCGAATAGTGTGGATTCACTGTTGCGGAAAAGTGAAGCGTTGGACGAGTTCTGTTTGAATTTCTCCTTTGGTCAAAATTTACAAAAAGCATGGTGTGATTGTGATAGTACAGTACAGGAGAAAGATGACGACGGTTACGATGCGTCTCGTGGATCAACAACTTCTTCATGTCGCTCTTGCTGGTCTTCCTTGGCGTTAGCCCGTCTTGCTTCGTGTTCTCTTCGACGACGGAGGACGACGGAGGACGAGGAGCTTTGCAGAGCCCGAACTCTTCCAGGTACTCTCTCTTCACAATACATTGTTCCTTGTCGCTCAGCATAAGAGATGCGTCCGCAAAGATGATCCTCAACGCCTCGTTGTAGTCCGCGATCTCTCTTCTCCAGTGACTTGCTGTCATAACGCTGGGCCTCCTGCACGGCTTCGGCGTACCCCTCCTCCGTCATCAGGCCGGACTCGAGAGCATCTCTCAAATCCAAAGCATAGGGAGAGGGAGAACTTGTCGTCTTCATGTTGTCGTTGTTGTTGGCGGTGGCGGCGTTGGAATCCTCCTCATTGAGCTCGTCAGTGGTTGATTGATTGTTCCATTGCGCAAAAGTTTAATGGGACGCTCACGATCGTGTCCTAGTACCCCAAGAGGTCGTCCAAGCTCTGCTGCGCCCTGTTCAGCAGCCTCTCCCCCTCCGCCATGTTTGGGTCGAGCTGCAGAGACGCCTGCGAGAAAAGGGTCACACGCACGCACGCATGGAAAACACGGGCAAGAAGTGACGAGTCAGTACATGCGAAAGCCAGTGGACCGCTCAGCGGGCGACAAGAGGTCGATCCAAGTCCCGCCCCCCTCGAAGAACGACTCAAGGCTGCTACTCACCGCAAATTTCTCGATCGCAGCGTCGTACAAGTCCACGGCGCTGTCCGCGTCCTCGACCTCTATCAGCTTGGCCCTGAGGCAGAGGGCGCTCCCCCAGTTGACCAGCGCCCTCGCGTCCCTGGGGTCCAGGGAAAGAACCGTCCTGTAGCACCTCCCGGACTGAACGAGAATCTCCCCCGTCCGCCTCTTGAGGTCCTGGGACATCTTGATGGACTCCTCGCTCATGAAAGGGCTGTCCCTCGCCTCCTTCGCGAAAGTGCTGAGCACTCTCATCTTCTGCCTCGCCGAGCAGAGCAGGGTGTTCCCCTTGTTCCCGTAGGCGGTCACGGACTCTGGATTGAGCTCGGCCGCCCTGTCAAAGTACTCCAGGGCCTGAGAGAAGAGGCCCTCCGCCTCTCCCTCGCTCGCCTCTTCCCTCCCCCTCCTCAGCAAAGCCAGCCCCTCCCCCAGAAGCTTTTCCACGGACGGCGAGTCCGCTGCCTCCTCCCCTGCCTCTTCCTCTGCCTCTTCCACTGCCTCCTCCCCTGCCTCCTCCTCCTCAATCCTGATGTCGAGATCGGCGGCGACCGGTTCATCATCTTCTCCACCTCGTCCTCGCGACGCCTCTGGTTCCTTTGCAGGCTCCTCTGGCCCCCCTTCCCCCGACGTGCTCGCCCTTGCTTGGGCGTTAGTGCTCAGCACCTTCTCGGCTCCCTCGACCTCGCTCGGATCGTACTCAAGCCAGCTTGGGTTGCCGTCACTCGAGGCTCCCTCCTCGAGCGCCTCCTGCACGGTGGGAGTGCCCCCTGCCTCAGGGAGAGCGCCCCGGCTCTCAGCGGAGCCAGAGGGCGCTAGATCCTTGAATTGCGAGGCGAGGCTCTCAATCACCTCCGTGGCCCTCGCCACTTCATCGATCTTTCTCTCCAGGCCCTCGAACGCCGCAGAGGTATACACCGAAGTCGAAGTGTAGCTCGCATTCACCTGGTTCTGGGTCACCGCGCCGCTGCCCGCTAAATTCAAGTCGGCCAGTTCCCGTATGGCGTCCCTGACGTCTTCCTTGATGCTGTCGACCACGCTAGGAAGAGTCTGAACAGCCTCAAGCGAGTCGGCGAGAGTTTCTACTGTTGTCGACACGCCTCTCACCTCGTCCAAAATAATTTCAGACTCCGCCTCAGCTCGAACCTGCCCCGCGGACGAGTACAGGGCATCCTGGACGTCCTGAATGCTCTTCTGATTCTGCTCCGCGACTTGCCTGATCTCCGCGAGCTTCTCTTCCAGCTGCAAGATGCCGGCGCTGTTGTCCGCGGCAGCCCCAAGTTCTCCAACCTCTTTCTCTTCGTTCTGCCTAGCCAGAATGTCCTCCACGTCGATGACGATGTTGTCCTTCATCGCGCTCAGCTCGTCCTTCAGCCACTCTTCGTCCCCTGAGTCCCCCCGGGCACTCGTGGACGACGCTCTCGCCTCGTCGTAAACATTCTCGACCAACCTAAGCAAGTCCGTCTGGATGCTCTCGAGCTCGCTCAGCTCCCTCTTCACGTCAAGCAAGTTCACTTCAAGGAAGTTCGAGGCGGCCTCCTCCCCTTCCTTGACCTGATTCACCCCGTAACTCACTTCCTCCGCAACGATCTCACGCATGTTCTTCGCTTGCTCTTTCAGCACATGGTTCGTGGCGGACTGATTCATCTTCATGAGTTGGCTGAAGGACTTCTTCACCGCCTCCTGCGTCTCCTGCGCCTGTTCTGATGAGGCGGCGAGCCTGTCTTCCACCCTCTCGAGCATCGCGGAGAGGTTTGCGACGGACTCCACCAGGTTGCTTGAGCTCGCCGACGACTGGCCAAGGATGTAGTTGACCTGTGTGTTCACCTGCTGCTGAGATCTCAGGGCGAGGGAGAGCTCCTCCTTGTGCTTGCGCCTCGTCCTCTCCCTGTAGGATATCAGGGCCACCATGGGAAGGAGAACCGGCAGCGCAAGCAAGTAAACCGGCGCCTCGGCCACTCCGATGAAGGCCACGGCGCAAGTGGAGGCGACCGTGCCTCCCAGAGCCCACGAGTCAAGCCGAAAGCCCTTCCTCTCCCCGTCCCCAGCCGCCTCGTACTCCTCCTCGTCCCAGCTCCCACTCCTCATGCGAACGACGTCCCCGCGCCGTCTCGTGCCTCCTCCTCTCGCCTTGGCGTCGCCCAACCGTCCAGCACTCCCGCCTCCCGCAGGCCGCTGCCCCCTCCTCTCAAGGTGGAGGGCAAACGGCAAACCGACTGGGAGGCCCACCGTTCCCTTCGCAGTCGCTCCCATTCTCGCCAACGCCTGCCGCCTCCCATTCAACCTCCCAGGCTCGACCGTCCTCGCCATCATCACCCTCTCCGCCATCATCAATCAATCCATGCCAACTGGACGACACCACTCCAACCGCAGAGCCAAATGGGTCGAGTGAGGTACCGATCGAAAGCTCGCGAGAAGGCCTTGCGCTTGGTCCACACCTCGCTCCCTTCCCCTCCCGTTCTCGAACCTCTCTTCCGCCCTCGGCGTTCGCGTTCCGCTCTCTCCGCGAACGATCCAGTTCTCCTTCCTTCGTACCAACAATGAAACCGCAAGCGCAATCCCAGCAAGTGAGGTACCGATCGAAAGCTCGCGAGAAGGCCTTGCGGTTGGTTCACACCTCGCTCCCTCCCCTCCCGTCCTCGCACCTCTCTCCCGCCCTTTGCGTTTGTGCGATCGCGATCGATTCGCGCTTCTTCCCCCTACGGCATGAAAAAAAAATTGGGCGGGAAAGGACCGAGGAGGTGGAGTGCGTTTTGATGACGATGCGGTACGAGGGAGAGGACGGCGAAGATGGCGGAGGAGGAGAGTGGGAAAGGAATCTATGTCTCGAGACCTTTCGATGGGACATCATGCTGAGAAAGATGAGACCGGCCAGCCTGCCAAGAAGCAGAAAACGGCCAAGCAAAACAACGTGTTCTCGTTTCATTTGATTTGCTGTTACAGTTGGACAGTGCTTTCCCAAGACAAAGTTCTTCTGACGATGTCCAAAGAAGAATTTACCTATCTCTACCTGCGAACATGCTGCCCTGCTTCGCTCTCGGAGGCTTAGGTTTAGACGGCGGAATGATGGCCGACTTGCTCTTGTTTCTCCTCTTCGCTGCAGCAGCCTTGGAGCTCGCAGACTGCCTTATCGGTTTCTTCTTCACTGGCACGTTCTCCGGAAGCTCTAAGCTGTCGTCTGACAGCGCCTCTGCGTCAAATGCACCGGCGCTGCTAGGCGCGGAAGGCAAAGCATTTGTTGGGGTGGTCAAGTTGACTCTAAGGTTATATTGCCCTTGCTGAGGCATGTCCATCCCAAGCTTCTGCAAGTCAGAGGAAAGCCAGCTCATGCTCTGCACTCCCTCGGCCTCCCCCTCCTGGCTATCCCCCGCGGCCTTGCTGATGTGAGAGACGGCGAGGGCATCCACTATCCTGTTCAACTTCTGCTCCACGAGCTCGAGTTGCCGAAGGAGGGGGTCCTCGTGGTCCTCCACATTGTGCTTGTCGGCCTCGCCCTTGTGCGCATCAGCTCCCGTCATGGACTGAATGCCCGGGACTCCGCTCTTGTCGGCCTTCACCTCGACCTTCTGCTGGTCCGCGGGAGCCTTCACCTTCAAATAATCTAGTTTGTTCAGTATCGAGTCGATTCCAATCTGCAATCCCGCGATCTGCTTTCCCGTCTTGTCTAATTGCCCCAAGAGGTACTTGAGTCTCTTCTCTCTCTTGTGCGTCTTCTCCTCGATCTCGTCGATCTCGTGCCTCCTGAACGAAAAGTCTGTGCCGTTCACAGCAATCTCCTGGAGCTGCTGCTCGAGCTGGGCCTTCTCCTTCTCGAGGATCTGCAGCCTGATCTCCGTCTCCACTTTCCGGTTCTGAACCTCCTCCTGAGTGTCGTTCATGTTCTCAAGCTTGTGCAACACCGCCGCAAGGTTGTTCCCCACGCCTATCCTCTCCACCAGAGTATCCATGAACTTCTCAAACAGGGCATCGATGAAGTCCATGCTCTCCGTCGCGGCGACGGAGTTCTCTTGGTTCGAGGCCTGGTAAGCGTCCCCGCTCATCTCCTTCTTCAGGTTCTGGCGATTGCGTTCCCTTTCATGCATGTACTCTTGCATCCTCGTCTGCTTGTCCTTCTTGGTCTTCTGCTGGACCTTGAGCTCCACCCTCTGCTTCTCGTACTTCTTGATGTCCCTCATGATGTCCTCCGCCTTCACCACCGCCGTTATCTCGCCATGCTCCAGCGTCCTCACGTTCAGCTCAATCTCGTGGTGCTGCTTCTCCAAGATATTCAGCTGCTGCCTCAGGTTCAAGTACTGAGACTCCATACCGTTCTGCGTCAGCATATACTGCTTCTTCCTGTACTGAAGCATCAGCTCGTAGCACTCCGATTCCATGATGCTGTTGTTCGTCTGGACCAGCCTCCCCTTGAGCCTCTCGTGCTCTTCCTGCACGGTAGCTGTCATCTTGGTCAGGGACTTGAGCGAGGAAGCGGGAGAGTTCACAGCACTAGACCCCTTGCCCTCGTTCTCTCCCAGCTCCATGTTGATGGTGTGGACCTTGTCCGTCAAGTTGATCAGCTGCTTGTCCTTCAGCTTCCTTTCCGAGACAATCGAGTTGAAGTTCAGCCGAAGCTGAACGACCCTCTTCCTCGCGTCCACGATCTCATCCTTGCAAGTCACCTCCTCCCTGGGCGTCTGCTGGGTCATGCTCAGCTCCTCTTGCAGCCTCGCGTTCTCCTTCTTCAGCTTCCTCAGCTCGCTGTCATTCTTGCTCTCGTGCCTCTTCCTTCCCTTCTTCTTCTCGTCCGTCTTGCTTTGCTGATACTTGTTGTAGTTCTCCGTGATGGACGTCTTCCTGCTCGAGTGCTTCATCATATTGACAGAAGACAGGAGGACTGACTTCTCAGTCATACCCCAGGAGAGTCCAACCAATAAACACACAAAAAGAAAAGAAAAGAAAAAAACTCTTCAAACACTTGAGGACTTGACTTGCTCAACCAATCTTGGCCTCCTCCTGTCCCTCCTCTCTTCCAAAAAAGGGTGTCCCTCGCCAATGGATGGAGGTATGTATGCTATTGCTTATTGCTCCCCCTTCCCCCCTACCCCTTTGACCCCTTGTCAATCCTCAAATTTCACTTTCGGAAAAGTCTAAGACCACAACACCAAATTCAACACTAAGTCGAGGTCGTGCTAAAGATCGCGAAGAGTTCGTGTTTCGTGCATCAGGAGATTTCATTGTAGAGTTTTGGAAAAGTTCAGTATTTCAAATGTGAAGTCCGAACGGTAAGGTGCGTGGGTCCCATGGACAGGGAACAGAGGGGAGGGGAGGGGAGAGAGAGAGTAGGACGCAGTTCGGTGCGAGGCAGGAGGGCACAGGGGGGGGGACGTGCAGGACATCGGACCAGGAGCGATGCCTGCGTGACTTCTCGAGGCGCTTGGCTCGAGAGCAGACCGGAAAACAATCCAATCAAGAGCAAGAATCCATTGGATAGAGAGATAGAGAGAAGTTTCAGAGATTTAGATTTCCAATCAGTTTCCCTTTTGAGGAGTCATGATTGGGGAAGGGGCGAGGCTCATGATCTGCGAGCAGAGGGCGAACTCGGCAGCCTCGGCCTCGTCGTCATCCAGTTCCTTCGAGGAGTGCCCTGACCCAGCGACTGTGGCCCTCCACGACCTCCAGGAGTGCAGACATGTGGTAAAATGTCTGAGCAATAGGACGAGGCCCTTGTCGGAGGAGGAGATAGAGTGCCTGGTGAGTGATCCTTCAGGGATTTGGGTCACGGACACATCTTCATCGTCCAAAAGAGATTCAGAATTCTGACTCCACCTCCCCTCCTTGTTGTTGTTGCTCTTCTTCTTCTCTGCACACGACAGAATACCATTTTGAGGACTCACCAGGAAGTTTGCCTCGAGTTTTCGATACCGGAGAGGCCAACAGCTCCCCTGAACATCGAGAACGTTCCCATCGGAAGCCGGATCAAGATGATCCAGCAGTTCATCAACAAGCTCGAGTACAACCACACCAACCAGAACTACTTCAACTTGTCCAAGGCTCGACCTTACTCGAGGGTGATGGACACGGCGAAGAAGATTCTCAGGGACTGCTTGCCGATCAAGTGCCTGGAGGCGGTGTTTCTGGGGATGTACCTGACGAACAAGATGGACGACATCGAGAGGATACCCGTGAGCTTCAAGTCGAAGTTTGGTGGCAAAGTGTATCGTCACATCATCCTCGCGGTTCACCACATCCCGAGCGGGAAGTACGGCGCGATCGGCCTGAGCAGGAAGAGCAACTTGATGTACAAGGACCTCAAGTACGAGAGCATGACGGATCTCCTCGAGGAGTTCAAGTCGGCTTACGAGGATCTTTACCAGCAAGTCTTGAAGATTTGGGTCGGGCTTCCCGTACCGAGCGACGAGTTCTCCTACTCGCCCATCTGCTGGAGGTACTTTTGCTTCCGGGGCAGCTCTTGGCAGCGCATGACGAAGAGCCTGGAGAGCGACATCAGCAACAGCAAGAGGCTCTTCTCCAAGTGGCTCGTTCAGCCAGGGATTCAGAAGGACGAGGGCGGTGGCTCCCCGGAGCAGGAACCCCCGGAGAAGAAGGAGAAGGCAAAGTAACAGTAGGGTGCCATCAGGGTGAAAGAGGGAGAAAGAATGATAAGATCCTTTCTGCTTGTTTAATCTAGACGTGTCACGCACCTTTTTGTCGAGCGACCCTGATGGTGAAAGGTGGTGGATGGAGGACTTGGCTTCATGCATGGCAGGGGGCTCGAAGATGAAGCCTCCTCTCTGTCTGTGTTCTTCTTTTGAGGAGGAGGAGGAGGTTCAGCCGGAAGGAGAGACAAAGAGAGAGACGACAAAGAGAGAGAGAGAGAGAGAGAGAACATCGATGAAGGAGGAGGAGCATGGTGGCAGATGATCAAGTCAACAACGGAGGCAAGAGGTCTTCATGCATGCATGAGGATGACCCCTGATCCTGCTTTACTCGGTTATTCTCGAACCCTTCAGGGACAGAATGAATGACAGGATGAAAAGAGTAGAAAACGCGACTTGTGGGAGAAAACACTCGGCGGCACAACTCTTTGTTCCCGTTCTACCGCAGACGTTCTTGTGGGACCCCCCAAAAGCGAGTCCCACAGTTGTTTTCGCATGTTGTGGTGTTTTGTCTTGGGTAACGTCTTGTGTGGAATATTCCTCTCCAGGGAGGAGACGACCAAAGCAGAGGGTCCAGTAGCCTTTCGAAAGCTTCTCCAAGGGGGCGAGAACAGAAGGAGAGAGAGAGGACCTTGGCTGGGACTCGTTTTTGGGTTTTGGTTGCGTTATTTTTGGTTTTTGATTGCATTGATTGTCCAAAGGGATTCCTGGCAAAAGTTCTCGCAAAAACTTTTTTTCCTTTCCAAAGATGCAGTTTCAGCAGTGGCATGGGGACGAGCTTACCGGCGGGTTGAGCGAGGCGGAGCTCAAGGAACTCGCTGACGTGAGCGCCTCTTTCGACATCAGGCCGAGGCGCAGGCTCCAGTACCTGGCCACCTTCATGGCCCTCCTCGGCCTTGTGTTCTCCATCGTGGGAGAGTCCAAGGTGTACTCCGAGGCAGACCACTTGAAATTCTGTGACGGGAAGATTGATAGCAGTGGAGCAGGAACTTGGGCGGTTGTGGCCTTGCTCCTCATCGTCGCCGCCTTCACCATGGTGATCTCGGGGCCAAACGAATGCTGCAACGCCGTCTTCTGCATGCGTTACGGACTGAAGACCTTTAACGCTGGCTTGTGGCTTATGCTCGGCTGGGTCTTCTTTGCCTTTGGCGTTTGCTGCTTGTACTTTGGAGCCGTCAGGGAGCTCAACCACGATTGCCCAAAGGAGATCGAGAACACTTACGAGGTCATCGTGGAGGGCTTCATCGTGGCTGGCGGCGTCATGGGTTTCCTTGGTACCTGCTTCGCGTGCTTTTACTACGGCGACTCGATGACTCTGGCGGGCCTCCAAGCGGAGAAGGGCCTCTTGGTCGCCAAGCAGAAGATGATCTCGGGTAATGGCCAGCCAGGAAGCGCCATGAGGACCCAAGCCGACGAGGAGAACGGAACTTTTGGCGGGGCTGCCATGGTTCCCATGGAGGAGACCAACAGAACTTAAAGAGAGTCTGGGTCAAGTGAACAAGTCCTCACTCTTGGTAAGGATGGATGGAATTCTGTAAACCAAACGACGACGTCACACTTGTGAATCGATGAAACAAAAACGTTTGAAGTTGCTTTCGGTAGTTCTTCATCGACAGCTCTTTCTTCTCTCGGGCACGCGTCCTGCTATTCGAGTGAGGGACACGCGCCTCACACTCACCCTCCAAGCGCCAAACGCCAAAGGTCCAGCAAGCAGTTCGAAGACTTGCCACAAAGGCAAAGGCAAAGAAGAAGAAGAAAATTCTGCGACCCTCCTCCCAACCCCCTCTCATTACTTTACACTTCTCTCTTCTCGTCTCAATCATCACCTGTTCTCCTTCTCCTCCTCCTGATCCGTCACCTTGAGGACAACCACGCAAGGCACCACCTTCTTCAAGGTCCTCTGAAAGTTGTGACTCTATGTCCATCATCAAGTGATGGGTCTTTGGGAAGAGATAGAGAGCATGGCGAGGAGGAAGCCGAAGAGATCAAGGAGCCCCCCGCACCACCTGCCTCCACCACCATCCCTTGCCTCCATCCTCTCCTCTTCGTCTCCATCATCCATCATCATCACCTTCCTCCTTCTCTTCCAGACTTTTCCTTCCTTTTGGATCAGATTGATGGAGCTCACTTGTGGTGGGCAGGGCGAAGGTGAGTTCTGTGACGGAAGAGGGCCTCGACGTTGACCGCTTCGTCGTGAGGCGAGGAGAAGTGGCGCTTGGATCGGAATCCTCGCATCGTTGTCTTTCGATAGACCTTTCACTCGAAGAGAATGCCGCTCGGATGAAGTTTTGAGACACTGAAACGACGTTGCTCTCCCTTGGCATTAGTTTTATCATTCAAAGTGTCATGCGTCCTTTCTGTGCGGCAAGAGCGAGGCTGAGGTGCCAGGGAGGCATCGGACTGATGTCACCGCGAGTTCCTTCCGCCAGCATCGGCGCTCCTCTCTTTGGAGGCTCCCTGTCTCGCAACACGAGGCGGAGGAGGCCAAGTGTCTCAAGTGCTCCATTCCGATTCCGATTCACGAGTGCTGCCTCGACGAAGGTTGACGTGCAAAAGGGAGGGAAGGGGCAGAAGCACAAGGGAGGGAAGGGGCACGAGGAGGGCGTGACGCCGAGGAGCGAGGACTTCGGAAAGTGGTACCTAGACGTGCTGAAAGCGGCGGAGCTTGCGGACTACGGTCCAGTGAGGGGGACGATGGTGATAAGGCCGTACGGGTATGCCATCTGGGAGCAGGTGCAGTCTTGGCTGGACACTGAGTTCAAGAGGACGGGCCACCAGAATTGTTACTTCCCGCAGCTGATCCCGTACTCGTTCATTGAGAAGGAGTCCAACCACGTGGAGGGCTTCTCGCCCGAGCTCGCTTTGGTCACCCAGGGAGGAGGGAAGGAGCTGGAGGAGCCTCTCGTGATGCGGCCAACGAGTGAGACCATGGTTAACCACATGTTCTCGCAGTGGGTTAAATCGTACAGGGACTTGCCGCTCCTCGTGAACCAGTGGTGCAACGTGACCCGCTGGGAGATGAGAACGAGGCCCTTTGTGCGGACTTTGGAGTTCCTGTGGCAGGAGGGGCACACGGCCCACAGCACGGCGGAGGAAGCCGAGGAAGAGACCGTGAGGATGATCAGAATGTACGAGGAGTTCGCGACGAAGATGGCGGCGATGCCAGTGGTGACGGGGAGGAAGAGCAAGATCGAGAGCTTTGCTGGCGCCGACTGCACTTACACCATCGAGGCCATGATGGGGGACAAGAGGGCACTCCAGGCGGGCACGTCCCACAACCTGGGGCAAAACTTTGCGAAAGCTTTTGACATCAAGTACCTGGACCAGGACGGAGAGTTGAAGCACGTCCACCAGACCTCTTGGGGCGTGAGCACCAGAATGGTCGGGGGGATCATCATGAGCCACGGCGACGACAAGGGCTTGAAGCTCCCTCCTTTCCTCGCCCCGATTCAGGTCGTCATCCTGCCCATAGGGAAGAAGGAGGACCAGTTGAAAGCCGTGAACGCTTGTGCACAGGAAGTTCACGACGCTCTCCAGGCGAGCGGCATCAGGTGCAAGGTAGACTCTTCAACGGGCAAGAGCCCTGGCTGGAAATTCAACTACTGGGAGATGAAAGGAGTCCCCGTGAGAATCGAAATTGGTGCCAGAGACCTGGAGACGAACTCCTGTGTCGTCGCGAGGAGGGACAAGCCTGGCAAGGATGGCAAAACGTTCGGAGTGCCCGTGGAGTCAGAATCACTGGCAAATCTTGTGAAGTCAACCCTCGCCAGCATCCAAGACGGCATGCTCGAGGAAGCGAAGCAGTTCAGGGACAGCAACATTGTGGACGTCGCCACATACGAGGAGCTCAAGGCTGCCGTGGAGGAGGGCAAGTGGGCCAGGGGTTATTGGGTGGGCTCGGATGAGCTGGAGGAGAAGATCAAAGAGGAGACCGGGGCTACTCTGCGGTGTTTCCCCTTTGAGCAGCCAGCTGGGGACGGGCAGTGCTTCATGACCCAGGCGGAGGCCAAGGAGGTGGCCATCTTCGCAAAGAGCTATTAGGGACAGATTGTTGGCTTTCGTTTGTTTTCCTCTATATTACAATCGAATCGATTCAAAATGTCTCATTGTTGTACAAGTTATCCTTTTCTTACAGGGACCAATTGTTCACCATGGTGCCGTGCGCTTGGATGCTGGAGCCGTCCCCTCGCAGGTACTCCAAGGCGATGCGGTGGGGGTCCATCGAGGGGGTGCCGTGAACTTCATCACTTCCCATCGAGATCGTCGAGACGGAAACGTCGTCCTGCTCGTTCGGCAGGGGGCGCTGGCCCACGCGAGCCCTCGAGTTCTCCGCGGAAGGCTGAGCCCTGCTGCTCTCCCTCTCCAGGCTTCCTCTGGCGCCCTCTCTCGAAGGCAAGGCCTGGATGCGAGTCTTGGCGAGCGACAGGGCCTTTCCATTTCGATGATGCGTGTTTGGGCTACGAGTGATAGGCTCGTGCCTGCTGCTGCTTTCTTTGAATTTCTGGTACCGCACCGATGGGTCCCTGAGCTTCTCTTGCTTCTTCCTCTTCTTTTGTTGCTTTACCATCTTGTTCCTCTTTTTCATGAACAGAGCAGCCGTTGCCTGGTCTTTGAAGCCCCACTCGTTCGCTATCTTTTCCATCTTGGCCTTCTGCTTCTCTTCGTGCACGCTTAGTGTGCTCTCAGAGGCGTGGAGCTTGGAGGGAGAAGGCGAGAACGACGAGCTCGTCTGCTGTGAGAGCACAGGCGGTTTGAAAATTCCCCTTTTCCCTGAAGTTTGTTGCGCAGGGCTGTTCGTAACGTACGGGCTGTTGGACGACGACGGAACCGGCGTCCTGTCTGCAGACCCCTCCTCCTCAACAATCTCTGGAACCTCGTGGTACGCCGCGGGAGAGGGCCTGTACGAAACGCTGCTGGACCCTGGATCCTGAATGCCGTAGCCCGCGGGAGTCTCCGAGACACCTCGGCTCGGCGTGATGACCGAGCTGAGGAATTTGTCAGCCTCCGCGTCAAAGTCCTTCAAAAAGTCGTCGTCAAAGTCCTCGAGCTCGAAGTCATCGTCTTCGACGTACTTGGACTGCTCCCTCGCCTTTGCCATGTACGACCTCACCCTGAAACCACGCCAAGATGCTTGGATCCTTTGGGCGGCCTTGCGCCTCGTCAAACTCTCTTCGAGGGCCTTTTCCTCCTTCAACCTTCGGAGCTCCTCCTTGGCATGGATGTACTCGGAGGACCTCTTCAATCGCAGAGTCCTAAAGCCCCTTTGGATGGTCTGAGCCGCCCTTTGGCGGCCTTGGGAGCTCTCCCTGTACTCGCGCCTTGCCTTGGCAAACCTTCGCCAAAACCTCTGGATGAAGACCGCCTTTTCGCTGAAAATCACCCTCCGTCTGCTGTAGAACTGAGCATCCTCGGTGTGAATGCGTTGGTGCCTGCTCACGTCCTTGCAATCCACGTCCACGTCCACGAGTCTGCATGCGTTCAAAGTATTCTCCTTCCACTGCGCGTTGATGGCAGACATCCAAGTGCCCTTCTGCTTCCGTTGGATATCCGCAACAGAAGCAACAACGGGCAAGTGGGTGGCGGCAAGCGTGTGGTCGGACAGGTAGCACTGCATCTGGTCCCTCGCGCTCAGCAGGTGGCCCGGAGAGTTGTGAAGCAGCTCTGGCTTCAGCCTTTGTATGCAGTTCCATTTCAGTAGAGATGTGCCGGCGTGGAACGTGCATTTGGTTTTGACCTCTCCCTCTCCCACCACCGATTCGTTGTTCAGTTCCAGCAGCGACGGAAGTATTCTTCGGACGACCACGTCAAAGTCTCTATTCTCCGCGATAGGGTTCTCACACAAGTTCAAGGATTTCAGGCGCTGGCATGAGGACAAGGCAAAGATGCTCTCCACGTCACTCACTTGGTTGAAAGCCAGCTCAAGCTTCTCGAGCAAAGGGCAACCCAAAACAGGCTCCACCTCCTTTATTCCGTTCTCATCCAAGTGCAAAGCCCTCAGCTTGGGAAGGGACAAGCAGGCGAACGGAAACGATGTCAGTCTGTTCTTGGACAGCCTAAGCTCCGTGAGATTTTCCAGGGCGTTCATCCCCTCTACCCTCGGGAGGGCAAAGATGTAGTTGTTCGCCAAATTCAGAACTCGGAGCTGCCTGCACCTTTCAATGCCGTCAAAAGCCTGGATTTGGTTTCTCGATAGATTCAACTCACGCAGCAGAGCGAATTCGGCGATACTGCCCAGCTCCTTGACTCTGTTGCCGGCCAAGCTCAGAGACTTTAGGCCCACTTTTGAGGCAGACGCACACACGAAATCCTCGATTCTGTTATCATCTGCTGTGAAGTCTTGGAGGTTCACCATGCTGCCAAGGAAGTCGACGGCTGATATGGCGTTCCCGTCGAGGTGCAACGACCTCATCTTCGAAAGATTCTTGAGCTCGCCGACTGTGCTGAGGACATTGCCTTTCATGTTCAGCTCTTCCAGCAGCGAGCAGCCTTGTATGCCATCAAGTGACGCAATGGAATTCGAGTTCAAGCAAAGCTTTCTCAAGTTCTTGCATCTCCGGATCTGTTTCATGGAAGTCAAACCCTCCAACGAAAGATCGAGGTCCTTCACCTCGTCCAGGTGAATCCCTGGGGAGTTGAGCGACAGCATGTCCTCGGTCAGGTCATTCTTTTTCGTGGCCTGATTCAGCTGAGGGTAGTGGCTGGCATTTAGGGTCAACGGATGCACTTTCCTCTTCTCCACCATCTTGTTGTAGCTCAGCATGAAGCTCTCTTGCCTGAGGCTCATCATCACATACGCCTGGGGCCAAAAAATCGTCTGTAGGCACTTGCGCTCATACTCGCTGCGCATTCTTTCCATGGACCAAGCGTAAGCAAAGTCCTCGGCCATGCCCGAGTCCTTGGCGTTACTCGCATTCTTCAGCACGCTCGTGCTCGATCTCGACCTCTCGAGAAAGCCCTTGAGGGAGCTCATGAGACCGTGAGCACGATCGAAGCGGGACACCGTCGATGCCATTCCCAAGCTATCCGCAGCGGATCGCACGTGGCCCTGCACTTGGGGAATCTTGGGAATCCTTCCCGACTCGAAAACCTTGAGCGATTCGCGCGCTGCCTGGAAGAGCTCGTGGGTCAGCCCCTTGCACCTGTCGCTCAGTCCACCCTGCAGCTGCTGCATGAGGCAGTTGCTGTTCTGCCCCGTCCTTGTCAGGAAGTCCGTCATATTGTACATGTCTTTGAGCGAGCCCTCTCTCGCAACTTGGGCGACCTTGTTCATCAAATCCTTGGAAGATTTCTTGGCTGTGATGTGCCTCCTCCAGGCAGCTGCTATCACCTTTGCAGCGCGACCCTGGGCCCTGAAGCTCTCCCTTTCGACCGACATCCTGTAGTAGCTCTGAATGGCAACGACGCTTCTGGTCACCCGCAAGTACTTCGTCCTCTGCACCCACATTCTGCAGAAGGTTTGAATCGCGACCACGCTCTTCAGCAAGCTCTTGACAAGCTTCGTGGCGGAGCTCCGTCGGAAATGCTTTTGGATGTCCCTCGCCTTCTTGTTTCTGTCCAGAAGCCTCTTGCACGCCAAGCACCTCGCCCACTTCTGGATGACGACCGCGGCAGAGCGAAGCCTTCGCAGCTCTTCCGCGCGGACCATCGCTTTTTTCCTCCGCAAGGAGCTTTGGATCCTAATCGCAGCAGTCTTTTTCCTTCTGAAAGAAAAGTAGTGCCTCTGAATGACCCTAGCCGCCTGCTTGTCGTGCAAGTCGCTCAGGGCTACTTTCACTCTCTCCTCCCTCTGCATCTCCAGGCGCCGGAGCCTCTCCCTGTTCCTCTGCTCTTCCTGCTCTTGGAGAGCCTTCAGGTTCTCCATTTGCTTTTGGGCCTCTCTCTCGATCCGCTCGGCTTCCGCCCTCTCCTTCTCCTCCTCTTGCGCCAACTCCATCTCCGCTTGCTTGAAGCTTTCCTCAATCGCTTCGAGCCTGGCTCTGCTCTCCTCCTCGAGCCTGGCCATCTCGAGCCGAGACTCCTCCTCCCTCTGCAGTCGCTCCTCCTCGGCCTTCTTCTCCAGCTCGAGCCTCTGCTTGTCCCTCTGCCTCTCCCTCTCTTGCTCCATGAGCTTGAACTTCCTCGCAGCCTCGTTTCGACTCGCTGCTTCCTCCATGATCTCCTTGGAGAGTTCTGCGCCTTGGCCAGCTTCCAAGGCCTTCGCCGCCGAACCTACCGGGCCAGCGGCGTTCTCCTTGTCCTCGCCGCCACCCTCCTCGTCCTGGCACGACCTCGGCGGCTTCAGCTTGGCCGTGGAGTCCCGAATGTTCTCGGAAAGGGTGCTCAGGACATCCTCGTAGTCGTGAAGCTTCTCCTCTCGCTTCTTGAATATCGTCCTGAGGTTGTTCAGCGAGGCGCTGAACTCCGTGCTGCAGCTCGGCTCCTCGTCCCCCTCGTCGCTGCTGCTCTCGTCATTCAACTGATATCTCCTGAGCAGTCCTTCGTCGTCCGAATCGCTTTCGGTGTCCGAGCAAGAGGCGTCCCCCAGGGCCTCCAACTCCAGTCTGAAGGCCTCCTCGTCCTCCGGGCTAGGCTCGTAGGCCTCCCCCGCGACCCCCGTTGTGTCCATACCTCACTCTCCCTCGTCAACCTTGCCAAAGATTCTCATCTTGGAACATCTTGGACGCGCTTTCAACGAAAACCTCTCGCTCCTCCTCCTCCTCCTGTTGCCTCCCTCTCCCAAGGTCCCTGCCTTTGCCCTCTTCTCCGCACACAACCTCTCTCCCTTCTCGTGCCCTCTCTTCCAGCAACCTTCCCCAGTCAACCGAGGGATCTTTCGAAAGAGGAAGACCTGCTTCTTCCCTTGGTCCAACCCTCTGCCCTTGGTCCCCACCGCCTCGGCCTCTGCTTCAACCAAAGGATGGTCCTCCCCTTCCTCTCCGAGCTCCTGGGTTCTGACCCCTCTGAACTTTTTTTCAAATTTCAACGGATTTTCGGCCGGCCGAAAAAAGAAGACCATCCTCGCGCAAGGAGACGAGACGAGACGAAGGGACGGGGACGGGGAGGCTCTGTCCCTCCGCCTGCCCTGAGGATCGCATCGCTCTTCCAAAGGGCGGAAGACTTTCTCTCTGCGAAGAGCAACTTGAAAGGTGTTGACAGACATAGTGATGGTGGATGTTGCTGGTTTTTGTTTGCTCGGAGGGACCAGCGCAGTGCAGGGGGATGGTCGAGCACGATGAAGACGAACCGGGATGGTGGTGGTCACCACCGCCACGACTGTCACGTCCATCAACCCCACCACCTACATCGTGGAAGCGGAAGGAGGCCACCTCGATGCTTGACCTCGAAGGAAAAAACTCTGATCTCCCCCACGCACGTGCGAGCGAGCCAAAAGAGAAAAGAGAAAAAACACACCACACAGACACACACACACAGAGAGAGAGAGAGAGAGAGAGAGGAATAATCGCGATCCATCTCCTCCTTGGGTCCTGGCCTGGCCTCCATCCATCCATTCAGCTCTTCGAAGCGTCCAAAAGAGAGAAGGTTTCAAGTCCACGTGATAGGTGACACGGACCTCCTCCTCTTCTCTCTCCTCTCTCTCTGTCTGTCTCTCTCTCTCTCTCCCTGCGCCTTAGCGAGAACATTTTAACTCTTGTTGGTCTGATCCTCAAGAGCTCTCGTCCACGTTTGATAATATATATTTTTTTTCAACCACGGGGGAGGACCTTGAGAGGGGAAGGAGTTTGGCGCGACGAGGGAGGCGGGGACGGCGACGAGTGCGGAAACAGGGGACACGAACGGAAGATACGTCTCGAGATCTTTCGAACGAGCACTCGGTCGTGTCATTTGGCGCTCGGGAAAGGAGGCAATAGGTCGAAGGAGAGGGTGTGACGAAGGGACGCGATTCGCGAAGGGGAGCAAGGGAGGGAGGTCGAGAGGGGACGGGGCGTTGGGTGTCGACGAGACGGTTCGTGGTCTTCGCATCGGGAGCGCGATCGCTTTGGATTCTTCTTCGCACCTCGACGTCTGGCAGGCGAAGGGTTTGACGCGCGAGGCCCTCGAGAGAAGAAAACGAAACGAAACGCACAAGAGAGAGAGAGAGAGAGAGAGAGAGAGAGGGAGGGAGGGATTGCCTGGTCGTGTTCGCATCGGAATTGATTTCCTTTGCCTCGCCTTTTCCTTTGCCTTCCATCCATCAGGTCGTCTGGGACGCTCTGTGAGGTGGGATGGGGCGTCTATTCAAGCAGTACTTGAATGGTCCGCGTATCTACAGCTGTAGCAACTGCAGGTGTCACACAAGCGACCACGACGAGATTGTCTCCAAAGCGTTTCAGGGGCGCCACGGCAGGGCGTACCTGTTCAACAACGTGGTGAACGTGACCCTTGGGCCCAAGGAGGACAGGCTTCTGATCACGGGCCTGCACACGGTGGCGGACATATACTGCTCGTGTTGCCAGCAAGTGCTGGGCTGGAAGTACGAACAAGCCTTCGAGGAGTCTCAAAAGTACAAGGAGGGGAAGTACATCATAGAGAAAGCGAAGATGGTCAAGGAGGGGAGCTGGTGATGGGGCGGGGAGGAGCGCGGCGCAACCGCTGACAAGCAAACTCGAGCTTTGTTCCCCCTCCCCCCAGGGACTGACCCAACCCTCGCACCAGCATCAGCGGCACGGGGCGCGCGCACGGGCACGGTGTATCAACAGTAGTAAACTAAAAATCGTAGCAGTATTTTACAACATATTGTATTCTTCAGTTTTCCGCCGCGGGGGAGCGACGTGCGGCGAATCGGGGTCGCACCCCGCGCCCCACTCTGCCCCCCCAGACTTAGCCCTCCTCCCCGAACTCCTCCGTGAAGTTCTCGAAAACCTTGAGGTCATCCGAGCTCACCGTCGGCCTGGCACGGAGCAGGACGACGTCAAAGTCCGACTTGCAGATGGGAGGGATGACGACCTGCTCCGCCAGCCCCTCCTCGGCGAACTGCGTCAGGGTGTGCTCCACCGCCTTGGGGTCGCTGGGCGCGCAGGCGATCCACCCCGCCGAGCCATCGGGCTTCTCGGTTGGCTTGAAATGCGTAGCGTCCTGAGTCCTTCTCACGGGCTGGAAGAGAACGTCTTTCACGACAACCGCGACGTCGCTCCCGCTGAGGCCCTCGGTCTTCCTCGCGAGCTCCGCGAAGTCGGCGTCCGTCAGGTCGTTGGGCGTCTCGCCCAAATGAATTTTGAACATGGTGGCCCTGGCGTGCTCCTCCGGCAGAGGGATGTAAATCCTCTTGTCGAAACGCCTTCGCACGGCTTGGTCCAGGCTGTAGGGCAGGTTGGTCGCACCAAGGATCAGAACCCTGTCCGAGTTGTGCCCCACGCCTTGCATCTGGACGAGGAACTCCGTCTTGATCCTCCTGGCGGCCTCCGACTCGTTGTCGCCCCTCGCGGAACACAGGGAGTCGATCTCATCGATGAAAATGATGCTGGGGGCATTCTCCCTCGCCATGTTGAACAAGTTCGCCACGAGCTTCTCGCTCTCTCCGAGCCACTTGGACACGAGGTCACTGGAGGAGACCGAGAAGAAGGTGGAGTCCGCCTCGGTGGCCACCGCCTTGGCGAGGTAGGACTTGCCCGTGCCCGGCGGGCCATACAGAAGGAATCCGCTCCAGGGCTTCCTCTTCCCGGTGAAGAACTGAGGAAACTTCACGGGCAGAACGACGGCCTCCTTGAGGGCCTCCTTGGCCTGCTCAAGACCAGCGACGTCGTCCCAGGAGATGTTGGGCTTGTCCATGACGATGGCGGACCCCAGGCTGGCGCGCAGCCTCTGCTTCTCCGCGTCCGAGTCGTCCTTCCCCCCGTTCTCCTTTCCGTCCCGCTTCTGCATCCCCATGGCCTGGTTCCCTCCGTTGCTCTGCTGGTTGTCCAGCATCTTTCGAACCTCCTCGGCACGCTTCAAGTACTCCTCGAACTTGGCCGTAATCGCTTCTTTCGCCCGCGGGTTCTTCTCGTACTTCAAGTGAGTCTTGAAGTACTCCAGGGCGTTGATGTACAGCGACAGAGCCTTCTCGTAGTTCCCCGCCGTGTCCTCCGTCACCGCCTCCTTGACGAATTCGATCGCCTTGTCCTTAAAGTTCGTGTACATCCTGACCGATCACTCGAGGAGAGCCCCAACCCAAACCACACAGAAGAATAAATATAGAGAGAGTAGAGGGACCAATCCAACACAGGGGATCGCACCAAGTACCAAGCAGCTCCCGCCGAAGACTCTCGACCTCCTGCCTAGACCCTTTCCTTCCGTCCCTCGCCCCTCGCTCTCGCCCCAGTCCCCTCAGGCAAACCTTCTGCTCGTCAGGGGGCAGAGGAAAGGCAACAACAAACTTGCTTCAGTTCTAACTTCCTCAATACGCCGAAGACTCTCTCGAGCAAGGGCTCTGTCGAAAGATCAAGACACGAAGATTCTGTCTGCAACCTGCAAACCCCTCCTATCCCGCGAAGGTTCACGCCAGAGCCTCGCCAAACTCACCTCTACTTGAAGCCCCAAATCAAAAAGAAAGCCAAACGTTTTTAGTCCCCAATTCCTTCACATCACGCCATTCTCCTCGAGCGAGGCGTCTTTCGAAAGATCAAGGCGTGACTCTTCCTCTTGTCACCCGCCTCTTCCACTCATCTCTCTCTGTCTCGTCGCACACGCCCCTCGAAACCTCGCCTCCTCACTCACCTCGTCCGCCCTCGTTTCGATGTTCGTTTCATCTCGTCTCCTCTTCCTTCATCGAAAGACGTTCGGTGAAGGACGCGGAGGTTGAGGGGAGACAAAAACCAGCAGGCCTTGGAGGCCTTGATGGATGCGATGCCACTAGTACGAGAGAGTTGTCGACCAAGGGGGTTTGGAGGGTATATTTCACACCAGAGTACGTCGAACGGAACAAAGGTTTCACCTTTTTGGATTGGAACTCCCAGGATTGTCGTGCACGGGGACCATCAGAGGAAAGCTGCTGCCTTTCGAGACGCTCAAGGGTGGTGAAAAGGTGCAGTTGTTGCTTGAGAGAGGAGGGAGAGATCGGTTGGTTGGCTGGTTGATCGAACAATCGATTGTTTGGGGGCAACGAGGACAGAACTTGGTTGGGAACAAATGGTGAGAGCTGAAGCGATTCGTGGGTACACGATTTTTGACTACTCGAGGAACAAGGCCACGACGACGGAGCAGAAGAAGAAGGTCAAGGGCGAGGACAAGGGCCAGGTGCCTGCCTGTGACGTGATGAGAGCGCCCCTCGGTTGTCATAGACTGTTGGACGACTTGTGGCAGAGGAACAAGACTCTCGTGGACGATATTTTGGGCAAATCTCTGGTTCGCGCGTGACCTTCTGAGGAGGCCCCCGGAAGCTCCTCTGCTCTCCGTTTTGTGTACGTTGATTTACGTATTCACTTTTACTACAAGAAGATTGGTAAACGCTCGTCGGTCACTCGTTTAAAATAAGCCCACGACAATGTGTAATACCAAAAAGAAGCGCGCGCGAGCAAGCCAGCTTCCCATGTTTCATCTCCCCATTCACTTGGCGGTGGCGAACCCAACGCGCTTGTTCTGGAAGTCGAACACGGTGTGGTAGGCACCAAGGAAAACGTCGCCAAGGATCCAAAGAGGGCCGGCGGAAGGTGGAAGGTCAATTCCCATGAAGCCGCTGATGCACTCGGACTGTCCGGCGGTGGTGACCTTGAGGATGTACTGGTCTGGGGTGAGGGTGAAGTTCCTTCCCCCGATGGAGAAGTCGATGTTTGGCATGCTTCCCAACTTGTCGCAGTCGACGACGCCCTCTCCAGAGGCTGGAAGCAGGTTGTCGCAGACCTCGTGCTCCACAAAGTTCTCCACCCACTCGGCGGTCGCGTTGTTCTGGAGAGAGTTCTCGACAAAGGTGGCCGCCATCTGGCACAACTGGCAGACGTCGGAGGCCTCCTCCTCGTCAACAACGCTCCTGCCCCCGAGGACGGAGGAGAGGGATCTCCTGGCGGAAGAGGTCTGCTTCATCTTGTACAGGCCAGTGACCTTGTCGCAGAGGTGCATGTCCTGGCAGACCTCCAAGGGGCTGGCGTTCTCGACCTTCTTAAGGAGGTCGGGGAGGTAAGAGCTGAGGTACTGCTTGCACTCGTCGGCCAAGGCGTCGGTGGCTCCGAGCATCTTGTTGATCTTGGCGACCTCCTTGCTTGGTCCAGCGATGAGGGAAGTTCCGGTGTCGGCGATGGCTGGGCACCCTCCCTCGCAGAAGTTGAAGTCCCCGTTTCCAATGCTAGCGGCGTCCACGTTGAACTGCCAGTAAGCCTCCCTGGTGACAGGCACGTAGGTATGGTCCCCGTCAAAGTGAGCTGGATCCACGTCGCCGAAGACAATCTCTCCGCCTGGGCTGGCGTTAGCGGTACGGCTGAACCACACCGAGAACAACGGCTGGATGTTGAACTGAGATATCATGTTGTAGAACACCGGAACCACGCCATCCACAGCAATCCTCTCGAACGCCAATCCCAAGATTCCATCGAAGCGGCCCATCACAAACGCGATCCCAGGCTCGTTCGTGGCCTCAGCAAACGTCTGGCCCTGGATGTCAAGGTCAGCCACGCTGCACGTATCCGAGCTCAAAAATCCAGAAAGCGACCCGCTCCCGTACTGGATGGCGAACTCCGTTCCGTTCTTCACGTACGTCGTACTCTTCGTGCTGTCGTACTGGTTGTGAAGCTTGCAAGCCACGTTGTACCACTTGCAACTCTTCGAAGGGATCCACAAGTTGGAACTTCCCGTGTCGAACACAACCTCGAAGTTCTGTCCCGGCGTTCCCAAAGCGATCTCACCGTAGTACTGAGCATCCATGTAGTTGGTGATCACCTCCTTGTGGTCCCCCAAGTGGGATCCCACCTCCTCGAAGTGATTCCTCGCAAGCTGCCCAGCTCTCAACACCTTCCCTCTCCTGATTCTCTCCACATCAAGTGGCTTGTGCTTCAACGTCACCCTGTTGCTCGTCGCGCTCACGTGTCCGCACAAGAGACCACACAACACGACACTCGCAAGCACGACAACATCGCGGCGGTGACTCATCTTCTCCTTCTTCAACCCCTCTCTCGCTCTCCCTCTCTCTCTCTCTCTCTCTCTTCTGCAACCAAACCCATCCATCCACAAGTCACAAGAAAAAACAAAACGTCATTCCGTTGTCAGTTTTGTTCTTGTCCTTCAAGCCATTTCCTCCACAGGAAACAAAACTTTTTGAGTGAGGGCTCTTTCGAAAGAGAAAACGAAGACGCTTTCTTTCGTCTTCGTCTCCAACACTCGTTTTTTTCAACACTCACCTCAACACGTCGCTCTCTTTCGCTCTCCTCGTCGCTCCTTGACTCTCAGTTATGTAGTGCCTCGTCACTCCCCGCCGTCATCTCAGACTAATCGCAACTATAACACTATACTCACACATTTGAGTTCCCGCCAAAAAAAAAAAAAAAAAAAAAAACCACGAAATCGATCGATCGATCGGGGGGAACAAACACAACGCGATCGATCGACGCGATCGCGATCGAACACAAAGGGCGGAAGAGCGGTGCGAGGACGGGAGGGGAAGGGAGCGAGGTGTGAACCAACCGCAAGGCCTTCTCGCGAGCTTTCGATCGGTACCTCACTTGCCAAGTTCATTCCACGCCAGCAACAACATGGGTGGCATCACGAGGGTCTACAAGGAGAGCAAGAGGTTGAAGGTGTCGTCCTCGTCCTCGTCGAGGGATCGGCAGCGGAAGGGAAGCAAGGGGGCCAAGCTCAGCGTGGCGGAAGCCATAATGATGCTCGAGGCGAAGGCGAAAGTGGACCGGAAGGGGAGGGGCTCCAGGGCAGCGTCCTCACGCGCGGTGGAAGCTGAGACTCCAGTCCCGGAACCCTCCCCCCCGAGGAGAGGTAGGGGGAGGCCGAGGAAGCAGCCGGAGCCAGAACCAGCGACGACGACGACAGCGAAGAGGGGGAGGGGGAGGCCGAGGAAGCAGCCGGAGCCAGAACCAGCGACGACGACGACAGCGAAGAGGGGAAGGGGGAGGCCGAGGAAGCAGCCGGAGCCAGAACCAGCGACGACGACGACAGCGAAGAGGGGAAGGGGGAGGCCGAGGAAGCAGCCGGAGCCAGAGGCACCGACCGCGAAGAGGGGAAGGGGGAGGCCGAGGAAGCAGCTGGAGCCAGAGGCACCGACCGCGAAGAGGGGGAGGGGGAGGCCGAGGAAGCAGCCGGAGCCAGAGGCACCGACCGCGAAGAGGGGAAGGGGGAGGCCGAGGAAGCAGCCGGAGCCAGAGGCACTGAGCGCGAAGAGCAGCGCTGTGCCAACGGGAATGGGTCGAGGTGGCCGCTGCCACGTGGCGCAAGCGGAGGTCAACGGAATGACCGTGAAGGTCGGAGACCACGTGTACGTTGACCTGGGAACGGCCGAGATTGACCTGAGGGAAGAAGATGACTATCCTTGCGAGATCTGCGGACTCGGCTCAGCGCACACGGACAAGGTCACGCTGGAGTGCGACGGGTGCCTCAAGGGATACCATATGGAGTGCCTGGACCCGCCTCTGAAGGAGATCCCGCCCGGCGAGTGGCTGTGCCCCCAGTGCAGCGAGGGCGGGGCAATGATGGAGGGCGGGGACTCCAAGCTTCGCACTGCGAGGGAGTACTTTTTCGCCAAGCACTTGGGCCTCGTGAAGATCGAGGGTCTGTACTACGAGAAGAAACAGGGCGCGGACGACAGGGGCAGGGGGAAAGCGGGGCAGGGGGGCGGGGAGGTCATGATGATGTCGTTGAGGTGGTTCTACCTCCCCGAGGATACCCACACGGGGCGCCAGCAGCATCACGGGGCGAGGGAGGTGTTCCGAACCAACCACTTTGATGAGAACGAGGCACGGTGCGTGGTGAAAACGGGTGTCAAAGTCTGCACGCCAAGCGCGTACTCCAACGCCGACGCGGAGGGGGACGACGTGTTCTACTGCGAGTACAACTATGACCCGGCCTGGAAGCGGTTCCAGAGGTGGTACAAGCAGGAGAGGCATACCACGGCCAAGGACGATTCGGAGGAGTACAACCTGTCTGATTTGGAAGACTCTGACTTTGAGGTGGACAACTTTTTTGATGGCGGCCAGGATGAAGGGGACGAGGATTACTTGGTGGGCTTGCGCCTGAAGAAGAAGGGGCAGCCAAAATGGAAATCCGAGGCCAGCAGGGGCAGGGCAAAGATGGAGCAGGGCGGCATGCTTCTGTCCTCCCACAGTAAGATTGGGAAGGGCATAGCGACCCTCGGTGCCGAGGAGGTGCCCTCGATCTTGAGAAAGGTCGCGAAAGGCAGGCGTCCTCTGGAGAGGGCGAGGGCCGCCCTCACCCTGAGTGCAACGCCAAAGCACATCCCTTGCAGAGAGGACGAGATGCAGCAAATCGAGGAATTCGTGCACGGCTGCCTTTCCGGCGGGAACAAGAAAATGTCGCAACAGCAAGGAAGGTGCCTGTACATCAGCGGGGTCCCCGGGACTGGGAAGACGGCGACTGTGCTGGAGGTCATGAAGCGATTCAAGAAGAAGGCAGAAAAGCAGGAAGTGCCGCCATTCCAATTCGTGGAGCTGAATGCGCTGCGCCTTCCCACGCCACAGCACGCGTACTCGTTCCTGCTGGAGCAGCTCACGGGCTGGCAGACGACCCCAGGCAGGGCGGCGGAGGAACTGAATGCAATGTACTTTGACGAAGATTCCAGGGACGCCACCACCTCCCAGGAAGCTAGGGGCGGCCAAAAGGGCCAGGGGTCAAAGAGTCAGTCACAAAAGCCTATCACGATCTTGTTGGTGGACGAGATGGACCAGCTGGTGACGAGGTCCCAAAGCGTGCTTTACAACATTTTCGAGTGGCCCATGCACAGGGACAGCTGCCTCAGCGTCATTGGGATAGCTAACACCATCGACCTACCAGAAAGATTCTTGCCAAGGGTGTTGAGCAGGCTCGGTCTGCAGAGAGTCGCGTTCCAGCCCTACTCCCAGCAGCAGATTCAGTGCATCATCAGATCTCGATTGGAGGACCTCCAGGGATACTCGGGCGGGAGTCTTTTTGACAAGCAGGCCGTCGAGTACGTTGCGAGGAAGGTTGCCGCCGTGTCGGGCGACGTCAGAAGGGCGCTGGAGCTTTGTAGAAGAGGAGCAGAAATCGCTTGTGAGCAATGCCAGAGCAAAACCACGACGACGGCGGAGTCTGAAAATGCGATGGATGAGGTCAAGGTCACGATCAAGCACATCGATGGAGCCATCAAGGAGATGTTTGGGGCGAGCCACATGAAGCTTTTGGAAGCTTTGCCCGAGCTGGACAAAATTGTCTTGGGCTTCCTGACCTTGGAGCTCAGGAAGACTGGCACTGTCGAGACGCTCATGGAGAGCCTCGTCACGAGGGCCAGGCGAACCCTTTCGGTCCTTCCGAACAAGGACGCCCTCAAGGACCCTCAAATAGCAGAGATAGGCAACAGCGTGACTCAGTTGAGCCGGATGAAGCTCATCATCGCAGAGCCTGCTGTCAAGCACAGGCACAGAAAAATCGCTTTGAACATCCCAGCGGACGACATCACCTACACCATCGGAACCAAGGGGGGGGAGGAGCTCCAGTGGATGCACAAGCTTCTGAAAAGCTGAATTGGGGCATCACGCCGCCGTCACTAACCAACCAAGGTCCGTTTTGATTTGTGATAAAAATAAAATCCTTTTATTAAATTTACAGCCAAGCTCAAAGAAAGCAAGGGCGTCCTTCTCTCTTCGCCCCCTCAGACGCTTTCCCTCGAGACTCAAGCCAAGATCCCTTGGGTCGCTCCGCTGTTGGCCTTCCCTCCTTCCGGCTCCTTTGGCTGGCCAGCCTCCTCACCCTTCACAGTGATCTTATACTTGTCCTGGAAAGCTTTTAGCTCCTCCTTCCTTGCGTCAAACTGCTTCTGAAGCTGTTCCTTGATTCCAGTGATCCCTTGCTTGTTCGTTGCCACGGCAGGCAAAACCTCCCCGACCGTCCTTCACCAGGTGACGACGACGACGACGACGACGATGGCGATGATGACGACGAAAGAAGAGAAAAGGAAGCACTCAAGTCAGACAAACGCTCTCGGCATCCAAACCGCAGGCACAAACTTTCGGTGGACAAGACAGATCTTGGCCCTCCCGATCCCTCTCTCTCTCTCTTTCCTGGATTCATTGTTTGTTTGTTTGTTCGTTTGTTTGTTTGATCGAAACTGTTGATGGCGGTTTCGATTTGCGTTGGCGTCGTTTTTCTTCTTCTGGGTTCCGACTGGAAACTCACCTCTCCACTAATACACCGCCCACGAGTCTGAAACATTTTCTCTTCTCTTCCATTCCACTGATAGCTTTGATGACGAGTTCGTGTTCCTGCAACTCGGCGTCGAGTTCGCTCAACTTCTGGTAAAGTTGTTGGACCTCTTGCCTCATGGCGCCGAACCTCTGCACGACCTCCTGCTCACTCTTAGGCTCTCCACTGCTCGACATGGTTCACGCGTAGCCTTCTCTCTCTCTCTCTCTCTCTCTCTCTCTCTCTCTCTCTCTCTCTCCGCTCGATTTTGAAAACATGAAGAGCTGCTGCTGAGGGAAGCCAGGAGCTTGGGATGGATGGAGGGCGTGATGATGGACGGATGGGTGATGGGTGATGGAGGAAAGGGGGGCAAGACGGGGGGTGTGGGACTGTGTGCTACGCCAGGGTCTCTTCCTCTTGCTTGTCTTGCTCTTTCCAATCAGCCCTCACTTGATTTACGATGGAGGAGGAGAAAGGCGGTGATGGATGGATAGGAGGATGGACGATGGAGGGCGTGATGGAATGGGACGTGATGCAATGCCACGAGAGATCTAGTGCGTAGACGAATCGTGGTTTACAAATCCGAGCTCCAGGCAGCAAGCTTCGGCTAGGCTGGCCAGGAAAGGGTGGGCGATCTGCTCGTACTCGTAGTTTCCCTCGCCGTCGTTGAGCACTCCGTTCGCATTCGTGTAAATGCACGCTGCGAGGAAGAAGGATTTCCCTGTCTCCACGTCGAACACGTAAGCGTTGTCGAGGCTGAAGCCGTATGCCTGCCCGAGTTTGTTGTAGATTCTGAACGCCCTCGAGTCCCTCGCCTTCTTCACACCGGGGAGGAAGAATTTGTTCCACTCGTAAAAGTATTCTCCGTCGCCCCCTTCGAGGTACTCGGGGTTGAAGGAATCCGTCGTCCCCTTCGCCATCGCTTCCATCAGCCAAAGCCTGTCCGGGAAGGACAGCATCTCACCCGAGGCTGACCCTGCGCCGTGCAAATCGGGCCGAACCACAAGCGAAAGAAAGTCCTGCAGTTCTGTTAAGCTCGCTTGATTCTTCCCCCTAAAGTCCTTGGGACCGTCGTGAACGATCCTCCCCCCGTCGTCCCGATCCCCCGCAGCGCGATCCCAATCCCCCGCCGTGCTCACATGCCTGGTCCCTACCAAGCAATCCTCGAACAGAGGGGCCACGACCCCCTCCAACTGCGAAGAAGCGTTGCCTCTGCAGTCGATCCCATCGCAAAAGGCGTCCCCGCACCGCAGCCCAACCACGAGACCAGTCGCCATTGTCGCCTCCACCCCAAGCAGACCGTCCACCACACCTGGCTGGGGACCAAAGCCAGAGTCCTGTAGGTAGTGCTCGATCCTAAAGTGGCGGAAGCCCAACTTGCTTGACAGAAACTTTTGCAGAGTCTTCCTTCCCACAAAGTCGAGCAGCAGGTTAAACGCGCCGTTACTCGACACGAGGAAGACGTTACGAATCAAGTGACCCAGGGTGATCCGACATTGTGACTTGTTCGTCGAATCCGTCCCTATCGTGCAGACCATGTCTTTCTCCCTCGAGTTCCCTTCCTCCATCCTCCTTCGGTAATGGAAGATGAGTGGCGTCGTGATGCCGAAGCTCTGGCCGAGGAGACCTCCTGGCGAAGAGAAAACCACGCGGCGGAGGACGTGAAGCGCCGCGACGGCTACGCACACCTTGATTGTGCTCGCCGGATAGAAGTACTCCTCATCGGACCGATACACGTAACGCATCATCCCACGAGGATTGTGCTCGTCCTCGTTGCAGGTCTTGAGGCTGCATTGGAACCGGAACGCTTTGGGGTTGGAGAGAACGTCGTCGAAGGCGGCGTCGTCCTTGAGACGATTGAGGGCACGGTTCAAGGGACCGTCGCCCTTGCCTTCGCTTCTCTCCCCCTCGCTGGCGCCGCGGTCCATCGCGTCCACGTCGTCTCCTCCTGTCCTCCTCATCAAGCGAAGCTGCTGCTGCTGCTGGAGGAGAAGAGGAGGAGGAGGAGACCAGGAGGGAGGGAGGATTGGGAGATTGGGAGGGATTGGGAGGGACGGAGGGATGCATTGTTCATTGTTTCTTCCTCTTTCCAAAGAGCCCTCGCTTGCTCACTTTCACTCCCGCGGGAGAGAGAGAGAGAGGAGAGATGGGGGGGGGGGGCTTCGCGCTTGCTCGACGGTTTTGTGAGCGGTAAGTTTTACATGAAACAAAGTGTACAACATTGCGAAACCTAGGGGTAAAGAATAAAGAATGATGCGTGAACAGTGCCCATTGCCTTTGGCCAGAAGCGGAGGAACACCAGGTGCTGACCTCCGCCACACCGGAAGCAAGCCTGCTCGGGCGCGTGAGTCTTGACGGCGAACGCCGCGAGGGAAAGGGTCCCGGGCTCGGATCCCTCCCGCTTCACTCGCTCTCGAACTCGCCAGACTCGAACGTCATGGACTTGCGTGCGGCCGCGATGTTCTCCGCGTTTGGGTTCCCGTTGGGGAAAGGGTTGGGAATGGTTCTCGCGCTGGAGTGGCGGACGTAGCCGGTTCCCAGGCACTTGACGCAAGTCGCCGTCATCCTCATGCTTCCGCTCCCGGCGCCGTACCTCCTCGCCCTCCGCCTGGATCTGGGGCCCCTGGAGCCCGTGACCACCTTCCCCGTGCCGTAGCACGCGGTGCACTTGCTCTCCCAAACGTGGAGCTCCGTCCTGCAGTTCTGAGTCCAAGGGTCGCACTCCTCGTCCTTCTTCGTGCGAGTCTTTCCCTTGGGCGGGAGGGCCCCCTCCCCGAAGGGCAGGAGGAGGGAAAGCGTGAGCTCCTGGTCCACCCCCGGCCTCCCCGCCCTCGCCGGCGAAGAAGAAGCCTTCCCCTTCCCAACCCCCCTCTCCTCCTCCCTCCTCTTCCTGCTCTCCTCCCTCGCGGATGTTATCCCGACGTCGTCCTCGTCGTCGAACCAATCGAAGCTCCCGCTGACGTCCACATCGTCAAACGAATGGCTCGCACTCGCTCCAACGAAATCCCCTCCTCCAGACGTCTTCTTCCCAAACCTCTGGACGCACCTCTTGGGCCTCCTGGCGTCCACGAATCTCCTCGAACGAGGAGAGCCGCCTACCAGCGTCCTCGCGCACGACCTCACCCCCATGATCACCCAAGCGTGACACCTTCACCGACCTCGCGCCGCCGCTCTCTGCACCCTAGGCTCGAGCCACCCTCGCCGTCACCCTGGTGCCTCGATCCGTCAACCGACTCGTTCTCCCGTTTCCCTTGACCAAATCCTTCGAGGGACGGCTCAATCGAAAGAGCGCGACCAGACACTTCGTACTCCGTCCCCAACTCCGACAACTCTTGCCCCGGTCGTCTCCCCGTCGCAGTTAAACCCTGTCGAAACCCCGCCCCCGACTGCCACGTCAGTGTCACTTTTTTCTATCTCTACGGATATTTTTCATTCATTCTTCTTGAAGTTTTCGCCTTCGAGAGGAGGAGGAGGATGTGTCGTGTCCTGCATGACACGAAGGTTTGATGCATGACACGAAGGTTTGATGCTTTTGGGATCATGTTGTTCACCTTCTTCATGTTGTCCACGAGGGCTTTTCTTCTCGTGTTCAGGCGACCATGATCGCTCCTCCTTGTTCAAGTGAAACCAGTTGGCCTTGGCTGCGTTGTTGTCCTGGAGGGAGGAGTACAGGCCATGGTGACGATGATGATGACGATGGTGGTGATGGTGGTGGTGGTGGATCCCTTCCCTCCTGTTGATCAAGGGAAGGCATCGATTCTTCCTCTCTCTATCTCTCTCTCTCTCCTCTCCTCTCCGCATGAATCACGAGCAGGAGCAGAAGGAGCAACAGGAGGAGGAGGAGGAGGAGGAGGAGGAGGATCTTTCTGGCTCTCCCCTATCACGTTACTTTCCCACAAACAGAACAGAACAAGTTGCTCTCCTCTCCTCTCCTATCCTATCCTATCCTATCCTTCCCTTTCAAGGACAAAATATGGCAGGAAGGTTCCCATGGATTTCGTAATTCCATAAGAATAAGATTCATATTCCTCACTGTTCCATCCAAGACGTCACACAGCGTGGTCCCATCCAGGGTCCCACCAAGGCGGGACTACTCCGTTGCGTTTCTGGGGTGTGACTTCACTCGTGGAATGTTCTCTGAGGAGGGGAGAGAGAGAGACAGGCCTGTCTTGATAGTCGGCGAGAAGGACTTCTCATTACTCAGGTGTTGTGTGGACGACTGGAGTTGAGGACGAGAGGAGGACGAGACAGGGGGGAAACGTGGTGACCTCCCAGTGGGCTTGCTCTTCACGAGGACTTGATTCCCTTCCCGGAGCAACAACGGGTGCGCTCCGACTTCCCTGGCGAGACGGAGAGACGTTCTGGACCTTCACCAGCAGGAGAAGGTTTGGTGCAAGTCTGAAGCGTTTTGTGCCTTGAGCCGGGAGGGTTGAGGGTTGTGGACATGGTGGAGAGGAGGCAAGGGTCGTGCAGACTAGGTCAGTTGTCCTTGATGGTATTGAGTGACGGAGAGACGCTTGAAGGCTTGGGACAGAGGTCGACCGAGGCAGCCCAAGTCCGATAGAGGGGAGTGGCAACAGTGTGAGTAGTGCCAACAGAGGCAGCCGAGTCAGACGGGGAGGAAGGTTGAAGCGCTTAAGAGGAGGAGGATGAGAAGAAAGGCGGCTTCCACGACAATTGCGTTGTCGAGCCTGGTCCTCCTGCTGCTCCACGCGTCTTCCTGTTGCGTGGCAGAGGAAGGGAGCACCGGTGAGGTGAAGGTGACGGGGAGACCCAGAGCCAAGGGACCCAAGGACGGCCTCCACGACCAGTGGAAGCTCGGGACGCTGTCCCGCATCGCGTACCTCTTGGCCGCGCAGGATGCGTGCGAGCTCGGGGAGGGCACAAAGACGGACTACTGCTTGAAGTTGGAGAAGAGCAAGGGGGAGCTGTACCCTCTCAGGCTCTGGGCTGAGAAGCAGAGCAGAGACTGGCCCAACCTCCTGGGCGCTGCCAAGCTGCACAGCGCGTCCCAGAGGTTGTTCGGGGGAGCAAACTACGCAGAAGCGGAGAAGTCTTTGGACCAGTCCATCGTGTTGCAGCTCTTCCCTTTCGGTTCGGAGAGCGTTCAAAACAAGTGGCACACGAGCCTGGTTCATCCGGACGCCTTTCTGAAGCACCAAAGGCAGCAGCTTGCGGACGCCTTCGTGCTCCTCGCTGCTTCTTGCCTGGAGGAGGGGTACAAGAACCACAACATTGGGCAGCTCTTGAAGAGTCACTTTGCGCTCGACACCGCCATCGAGCTCTTCTTTCTGGACAACTTGAACAGCAACGAGAACGAGTACACGAACATCCTGCACCTGGACATACTGGGCGCATTGGAGGAGACCATCCCCATGGCGACGAGCGCTCACTTGAGGGAGATTGTGCAAGACGCGGGTTTGGATTGCACGGGGTGCGAGAACGACTTTGACTTCCAGAGGAAAATCATGGAAGCCGTGGGGTCTGGGTTCATCTTCAACGTGGACGAGGACATCAGAAGCGCTGAGTTCGACAAGTGCAAGGGCAACCAGGTCTTGCAGCAGTCGACCAACGTCATCTTGCACCAGCTGTCGGCGTTCCTGTCCTCCTCGATGCTCACGGTCGACGCGGGGAGGATGCCAGAGTCGCTGGGCAGGCCTTGCTTCTCAAGGAGCGAGACGGGTGCGTGCCAGTCCTACTTTTCTGAGGACGTCGCCAAGACTGTCCAGTGCGTCGACGTGGATGAGAACGGCATGCAGATCGAAGGTCCGGAAGAGTCGGCCAAGGTGAAGCTGCCGGCTCTCAGCGTGAACGAGAAGAGAATCGCGAATATTCTCACCAAGAGTTTTGGTTACAATGCGATCGAGGAGAACCCTCTTCACAGCAGCAGCCCTTGCAACAACCCAAACGCGTACGAAGAGGCGGAGCTTGAGAATTGGAAAAGGGTGGAGGAAAACCCAAAGGAACACTTTCGCAGGAGGGAGGAGGACCGGGTGTACTTCCAGAAGGACACGACGGACTTGTCGCCTGATCACAAGGGGGACGACCCCATCGTTCCGATCACTTTGCTCTTCATGATTGTATTCTACTTTGGGTCCTGGATGCTTTGGAAGAACAGGAAAGCGCTGAAAAGGAGGGTAGCAAAGTACGGCATGTGGAACAAGGAGCTGAGGAGGGAGAATTCAGCCGACACCGCGCTGCTTCGGGAGGCAATCACTTCTGGGGACATTGGCAAGCTAGAACATGCTCTGGGCGAGGTCTGCAATGCCGACCCAGCGGTGGTGAGGCGGGCCAGGAGCCTGCTGTCCCAGAAGAAGAAGGCCAAGAAGGAGGCTGACCAAGCGAGAGCGAGGGCCAAAGCGGCGAAGCAGAGGGCTAGCGCGCAGAAGAGGGAGGAGAAGCTAAAGAGGAATCAAGGGGAATCGATCAGCACTGCTGCCACCATTGCGGCGGTGAGGGCCAAGGTGGAAAGGGAGAGGCAGGCTGAATCACAAGTGGACCGGCCAAACATCTGCGACTCCTCGGCCTCTGACGAGGATTTCATGCCTGTGGTCGCCCAGCAGAGCAGGCTGAGGAAGAGGTCAACCACGGGGTCCTTCAAGGCGGAGGTGATGGAGGCCCTGGCTCCAAGCTCGACTCGGAAGAAGTCCGACACGGGCTCCGGAAGCTCTCGGGGAGAGGTCGTCGTCGTACCCAGGCAGGACACCAAGCCGGCCCGGTACCCCCCCAGGAGGAACTCCCAAGGCAAGTCGCACCAGCACGCGAGCCACTCGAGCCAGCCCTACCAGGTGAGGGGAGGAAGAAGAAGCCTCGACAAGAACGGCTTGCCAAAGGGAAGAGATGCTTACATCAACTTCAGAAAAGGCTCGAGAGAGAGGAACGATGCTGGGTACAGCGGTGATGAGAGGAACCAAGAGGCACACGCGGTTGGGAGCAACGGCACGAAATACAGGACGACCACTGGGTTGGGCCCGTCTAACGAGAGGATGACGTCGCACAGGGGGAGGCACTCGCACCCGGCGTACGGGGGTTCATCCGACTCCAGACCTCAGGGAAGCGCCAACCCCGCCGCGCAGAGGAGGGAGCACCACATGTACACCAGGAGCGGCGCTTACAATACCGGGGGAGGCCACCAGCAGGGTAACAGCGCGAACACGGCGAGCTCGAACAACACTTACGGGTCGAGCTTGTACCAAACCGATTTGATCGGTTCCTTGGTCGGGAGCTACAGCCCTTTCAAGGCCTCGAACGGGAATACCCCATCCGGGATGCCACCCAAGCCCAGGCCACCTCCCCAGAGGGGCACCGACGATGAGCGGTGGGGCAGAAAGCCAAGAAACCCTTCGTCTGCGAACATACCAAAGCACATGAGGGCCAACTCCTTTCCAGAGGTCGACCAGGACTTTGAGGTGGACTTGAACCCCTCCCAGGGTCTGAACTCGGAAGGGACGGTGGAGTGGCTTCCGAATTTGTAACCTGTGAGACCTGGGCACACCACCCGAAAGCGTGTCGTCGAAAGCCTCTCTCTTTCGTGTGCTGCTTGCTTGGGTTTTATTGATATAAAAGAAAAAGAAAAAACGAATAGAGCGACTGGACTCTCTCGAGGTGGGTCTTGTCTTTCCAAGGCTTTGCTTTCCTTCCTTTTTTTTGGTAATAAAGTTTTTGAGTTTCGTGATGAAAAGCTCAAGCCGGGAGGGAGACAACACGTCGCGGATTGCCGATCCGTGAAGCCAGCCCCATGGCATGCATGCTAAGCTTGGATGGACGTCAGGCGCTCGTGCTCGCGCGTTAATGTTGATCACAATTTTTTCTCAGGATTCAAATTTGGCTGGAGGGAAAGAGGATCAGAATTTTGCTCCGTTTGGCGAGAGAAAGGAGAGACCCCTTGACTTGGCGGCAGACGACGGGCGGCGACGGGCGTTGGGACGAGGGGTTGGACAACAGGCGGAAGCGTCGTGTCTTGCTCTTTCGAAAGAGCCGTCGCTTGAACGAAACGGCGCCGTGGTGAGGATTGGAGGACGCGGAAGAGAAAGTTTCTCGCCAGGAGGGAGGAGGAGAGTGTGAGGAGGAAGAGAGCCGGCGAGGGCGACGAGAGGGCGCGTTGGGACGGGAGGGAGGAAGAGAGGGAGACTTTCGGAATCCTCTTTGTCTCCTCTTTCGAACGCGTGGTCGCTTGAACGAAGAGGCCTCCTGGTGAGGAGAGGACTCGGGGAAGAGGTTTGGTCCCCTAGGCGTTTGAGTGCTGCCTGCCTCGTGGTTGGCTTGGAGGGATGCCGAGGGCGACGAAGAGCAGGAAGAAGTCGAAAGCCGGGATGATCAAATCCACGGTGGACTTCGAGACGATGTTCGAGAAGGACATCAAGAACGAGCTGAAGAGCAAGAGAACGACGGTGCTCAAGGAGATAAGGAGGAATATGACGCCGAGGAAGGGAGAGGTGGAGGTGGAGAAGGGCGACGTGAGTGGCCTCGCCTTCCTTGCCAAGCAGCAGCCTCACGACGACAAGTGCGTGCAGACGGACACCTTCGAGGTGTACGTGTCGGACGGGGAGGAGGAGGGAACTCCTCGCGGTGTGCCCGCGGCCAAGGACGCTGCCGGGGATACCCTCGGGGTGGAGAACCTGGTGACGAAGCAGGCGGAGGCCCTTCTGGCCGCCAAGCAGATTCTGACGAGGGACAACGAGTGCCTCGCGAGAGACAACCAGGTCCTCCTGGACCAGGTGGAGTACCTGAACACAATGATCGACGCCTGCGAGCGGCAGAGGCTGGAGCTCCTTGAGCAGAACAGCGCGCTCAAGTTCGAAAACATCCTGCTCTCCGGGACCTTGTCCAAGGCCAGGGACAGGAGCGAGCAGCCAAGCCCCAGCACCCCACCCACGCCGGCGGCCCTGGTCGATTGGTTTGGAGACGGGGTGGACTATGAAGGGAACCGGGAGGTGTTTTCCGAGTACCTGCTCACCTTCCTCGAAAAGCCGTTCTCCTTGGGGGAGAGGTTGGGGGAGGCCTTGAGAGACCTCGGGAGGCTCCCTGAGGACGAAAACGAGTACACCCTGACGGGAGTGTACTACAACAGCTTCTGTGACTTTTACAAGCAAATGGGTTTGTAAACATATAACGCCCACCTGTATAACAATACACTTTCTCTTTTGCTTTTTTTTTTTTTTTTCTCAACCCCAAAGCCTTCCTTCCCCTTACAGGTACGTGTTCTTGTTTGGAGTTCTCAGAAGGTCGTCGGTTGTTCGAGGGGACGGGGCTGCTGACGTCCTCTGCCTCGGCGACGGTCCATCCAGGAATTTTCCGCTGTTTCCCGGGCTCATCGGATCCGCGTGCCTCTCCGGATTGACCCTCATGCCGCCCGGAGTGCCCACTGGGCTGAGGCCACTGGTTTGCGCGGTTCTCTTCTTCAGCCTGGAGCTGATGATCTGCCTCACGATCAGCTGGGGAGGAAGTGCCGCAGGGTTTGTCTTCGTCTTGTGGGCATACGGAGGGTGCTTGCCGGCGTTGAAGAAGGCTCTGTTGGTGTTGATCGCCCGGGCCGCCTGAATCATCTCCGAAAAGTCTGTTGGATTGTCTCGGAAAGGGTTCGTGATATGCTCCTTGATGTCGATCATGGCTTGGTGAAAGATTGTCCAAACTATCAGGTAGACGAGCTGCGTGGCCATCCAATAGTAGTAGCTGGTGTACACCGCCAGGCTGAAGATGTAGCCGGCAACGACTGCTTGAATAATCAGCAGAACTTTCACCATGCTGATGACCAGGTGGGAGTAGGACATGGGGTACTGCGTGTTCACCCGCGCCAGAATCATCGCGATGTTGTTCCTGGCGGTGTTGCACTCCTCCAAGATGGTGTTCTGGTTTTCCAGTGGACTTGGCAGACGACCGTCCAGGCACCACTTGGTGAAGAGGGAAGCAATCCAGACCCAGACGACCTGAGCGCGGGAAGGGCAGTCCTTGAGCAACTCTTTCTCGTGCGGCAGGAGCAAGCCCTCGTCGACCAGATCCCCCAAGTTGTCACAGCCAAGCCTCTTCCGGTCGTCGATGTTCCAGGAATCCACCTCTTTGGCATCCTTGAACAGAAGCTTCACGCTCAAAACTCCGTACCTCAGGATGATTTCTTTCGCCTCGTCATCTTCCTTGGTGTTTCCGGGAAAGTACACCGCGAGCCTCGCGCACATGGAATCAATCGTGTTCAGCACACCCTGCAGCAGCTCGTGCCTGATGTTCCACCATATATCCACCGTTTTCTTGTTGTCGACGGGACGAAAGAGCAAGAGTCAGTCAGAGATGAGAGAGAGGCCGCGCGCGACTAGAAAGAACTCGTGTACTTACTGTGACATACAAGCCGAGCAAGAAGCTGACGAGAGTCGTCAGCACTTGCGAGGTGTCAGCAACGACCTTGAACTCGTCCAGAACCTCCCAAACTTCGACCAAATTGTCGTGTTCAAAGTCCTGCCAGCTCACCACGGAAGGGGCGTACATTGCCGACAAATAGCACACGGCGAACGATAGCCACGAAAGGAAGAGCAGGGACAAGGACTGGTACCAGATGAATGGAGCCGAAGGTTTCGAGAAGACCGTGCCTTGCATGACTCCCAGCCACCCGAACTTGGCCATCCTGGACTCGTTGAACCGAACAATCTTCGAATTCCCGTCCCTCTCGTTGATGACCTTCCTCTTCAGATTGGAGAGCTTGTAGCGAAACCTCAGGTTGACGCCATCGCCCGTTCCGGAGCCCACAGGCTGGTCCCTCACCGGGGCAGTGGGCACCAGGCCGATGTACTTCTTGATGACTTTCTTGTGCTTGGGCTTCATCTGGCCCTTGCCCAGGCCGGTGCTGCTTCCGTCGGACAACTGCCTCACGCTCCGCGCCGCGATCTTCACGCTTGAGGATTGGTTCTCGACAAGAAACGCGTCCATGGACTGGTGTATCCTCGGGTTGTTGTTCAAGAAGCTCGTCGTCCTCTTCATGTCAGCGCTCGCCAGGTGACTCGACTCCAAACCGTCCCAATCGGTCCTTGGGCTCTGATAGTTGGACTCCTCCAGGTTGGTCGGACTCTTCAGGTCCGAGGAGTCGTCCCTCCTCAGGCTCCTTCCGTCGACGTGGCCGAGGCTCGACGTGATGTTCCTCGTCGTCTTCCTAGACAGAAGAGCGAAGGGGTTCTGGAACGCGTCAAACACGGACGTCGACGTCGCTTTCTTCCCTTTCCCCTTCCCCTGCTGCTGCTGCTGCCTCCTTTGACTCGCCGTCGTCATTACGGCTCCTCGACCCCGCAGCGGCGCCTGGCTCTCCGGATCCCGAGACGCGCTCAGGTCCGTCATAACCACGTGGGGCCTCTCCTCCTGCTCCTCTATCTCGCCAGCCATCACGCTCTCCCTCTCCCTTTCTCTCCTCCTGCTGCGCTTTTGGAAAAAGTAAAACCGAGGCGTTAGCTCCCGGCTTGAAATGTAACGCCCGCCTCTCTCGAGGACTCGAGGAGGCGGCTTGGCTTGGAGAGGGAAGGAGGCTTGGACTTCATAAAGGTGTTTAGGATGACATGACAAAAACGTTTATGTTCTTTGGAGGCAAAACTGTTTGTGTCTGTGTGTGTGTCCCGGCTTCAATGGTAACGCCCGCCTCTCTCGAGGAGGCTTTGGCTTGGAGAGGGAAGGAGGCTTGGACTTCATAAAGGTGTTTAGGATGACATGACAAAAACTTTTAAGTTCTTTGGAGGCAAAACTGTTGGAGGCAAAACTGTTTGTGTGTGATAGATACTTACTCTCATACTTTTTGTTGACAAAATTGTTGTGTGGCGTCCCTTCTCCCTGGCTAGTGCTTGAGCCGCAGCCACGCGTAAGCGAGGCTTGAGAGGATGATGATTGAGACTCCAGCGATGTGCAGGGCTGTGGGGTCAAAGACGCTCGAGCTGAACCAGATGGCAGCAAAGGTCTGGGGGATCACCTTGAGAACGCTGAGGACTCCCGTGGTCAGAGCTACGGAGAGCATGCTGAGGAGGACGAGGCTGCCCTGGAGGAAAAAGGTCACCACGGAGCCCACCACCAGGTCGAGGGCGATGCCGATCGAAAGCGCGTCCCAAAACGGCACGTCGGCAAAGTAGCCCTCCTTTGCCAACGCTGCCGCCAATGCTGCCAGGAAGCTGAAGAAGCACTTGACGGATGTGTAGCCGACAAGCGTGTCGAGGTTGAAGTAAAAGTCCCGTGTCTCGAAGCCGCGCAAGCTGTTGGCGCCGCCAGAGAGCCTGCCAGAGTTGGAGCTCTCCTTGGTCATCCACTGAGGGAAGAGAACCAGGGAGGCGTGCCTCATGAGCACGATGCACACGCCCTGTAGCACGGGAACCAGGAGGTTGGTGACGAGGCCCAGAACGGTTGCCTGCTTCTCCGAAGTGAATTGAAGCGACAGCATGATGTTCCCGACGGTCATGAACAGAGTCAGGCACCACACCTCCGTCGTCGGCTGTTCCCCAAGAAAGGCGTAGCCAATCACCGCAACCCACACCAAGGAGGTGGAAGCAAAGAGAACGTGGTAGTCCGTGCTCACCTGAGGAGGCCAAGGAGACGAGAGAAGAAACAGAACCAGGTCAGCACAAGCAATCGCGGATCGCTGTCGCACGCACGCGCCGCACCGCACCGCACCAGATCCAACCCGATGTTCGCCAAGCCAAGCTTCGAGCCAAAGGCTATCCCGAGCAGCCAAGTTGCCTTGACGATGTCCTTCCAGTACTTTGCTGTCAAGTAGTGGCACCTCGACCCAGCACCTCGGCCGCCAAGGCACCGCCATGCTGACTTGCTGGAAAAGTAAGCGAGCCCTCCGAGGGCGCACACGAGGAGGTACACCGTCGTCGTGAACAGCGGGTAATGAAACCTTCCGCTGTCGAAGAGCCTCTTGTTGAAGACGGGGATGAAGCTCGACGACGAGAGGAACGTCGCGGCGCCGAAAACAATCAGGAAGCCACGAAAGCGTTTCAGCCATGGCGGCTCCTCTTCGTGGCTCGACGTCGACGTCGACGTGTGTTCCGGACTCTCGAGCAAAGGGGTATCCAAGGTGCCGTCCGAGTACGACTGCACCCCATGGCTCGACGCGACAATCACGGAGCACCCCCCTTGACGCTCCTCCTTCACCACCATCTCTCTCTCTGCGACCAGGGGCAGGCGTTACGATTTTGCTCTGCCTTCTGCTTCTCTTGGCTGGCGGAGAGTTTGGAGAGTTTGGTGGCGTCGGTGGTTTTGCATTAGAGTTATAATGGTGGTGCCCCAAAAGGGTTGTGTGTTTAAGCGTCCTTATCTCTGCTCATGTACTTTCCGGTTACGGTGTCTACGATGACGTTCTCGCCCTCTTGCACGAAGAGAGGCACCGTGACGACGTGGCCCGTCTCCAAGGTCGCTGGCTTGTCACCACCTCCCGACTTGGTGTTGCCCTTGTCCCCCGTGTCCGTCTGCGTGACCTGGAGGGAAACGGTCCTGGGAAGCTCCACGCCGATGACCTTCCCCTCCCACTCCAGGACCCCGGCTTCCATTCCCTCCTTCAAGAACTTGGCCCAAGTGTCGTCCTGCGGTTTTGCGCGCGCCAGCCAGAGAGAGAAGAGAGAGGGAGGGAGAGAGAAGGCTTCAGTCATCGGAAGCTTCGGCTCGGTGACCTTGGCTTGTCTGCGGAAAGGAAGTGTGTGTGTGTGTGAGAGAGAGAGAGAGAGAGACGAGCGACGACGGCGGCGAGCGGAAATCCCAACACGGCGCTTACCTTTTCGAGTCTAATCTCCTCGTAGGACGTCATGTCCATGAAAACGTACTGGTCTCCGTCCATGTAGGTGAACTGTTTGGTGGACTTCTCCATCTGGGCGAGCTCTACCTTCTCACCGGCCCTGAAGGTCTTCTCCACGGTGTTGCCAGTAATCACGTTCTTGAGCTTTGACCTCACGAAGGCCGCACCCTTTCCTGGCTTGACATGAAGGAACTCCACGACGCGCCACGGCGCCTTGTCGATCTCGATGGTCAAGCCCGTCTTGAATTCGTTCACCGAGATGGCACACACGGCCACGTTCCTCCTGGCTTCCCTCGCGAGTCTGCAAGCCGGTGAAGTCGAGGGACCCCAGGGCCTCCTGTGGTTCACCCACCGAGGGGCGTGGCATCCTCTCGGTCCAACGCTCCTCGACCCCCGTGTCCCTCTCCCTGCTATCATCCTCGCTCTCTGCAACGAAAACCAAAGTCTGAACCGAACTCAAACGTGTTAGAGGCAATCCATTCATCCATCCTGCAACAAACAAACAAACGAAGGGCTTTGGTTTTTGGCAATCCATTCAACTCGGTGCTTCACCATTTTCGGAGAGGGTGGGGTCAAACGAAAGAGGAAGAGGAGAAGCTTCCGCCTGTTGCGACGATTCTTCCGAACCACGCCTCTGTCCGCCCGAGAACCCCTCTCCTTTCGACACACTCACTCACCTGGACGGCCCCGGCTGTTGTGGATAAGGGCAAGCATTCATACTTCGACGACGAAGAACGTCATCCATCGAAATCAAAAAAAGTAGAAACTGTCCTTCCCGCAGTGGGAGTTCAACTTGAATCATTCAAGTGCCCCACTCCCGATGCTCTCGTCCTTCCTCCTCCCCTGGCTTTCTGCCTCTCCCTCTGTCTCCTCTGTCTCCTCTGTCTCCTCTGTCACCTGTAGTCGGCGGTTTGCCTTTTTCCCCTTGATCGAGGGCCAGCAGGCGTTACTGGCTCGTTACTTTTTCTTGATCAGGGAAGGGTTTTGGAGCCAGGCAAAGTCCTTTGGATTCCTCTTGATGTACTGGTACAATTCGTCAGGCGTCCACCACAGCTGGGGCGGCGGCGAGCTTGGGGAAGCCTCCGTATCTGATGCCTCGGTGGCCAAGGACACCGTGCTCAAGACCGACGGATGGTCCTCGGACATGTCCATCATGGACTTCATCTTGCTCACCGGGAACTTCTTCTTCCTGCTGAAGGCGAAGCTCTTCATGTTTGCGACGCACATCAGGTCGGCCTCATCAAAGTACAGCCTCCCTGTCTCGGAGGACTGACCCCTGCTCACGATCTCAGCGAGCGTCTGCTTGTGCATCTCAGGGTCCTTGCTGAAGTACAGCAACGCTACGCCGGACATGAATTCTTTGAATTGGAGCGTCCCGTCCGAGTTGATGTCAATGAGCTGGAAGACCCTCTCGGTGACAGGGTTCCTTTCCATTCCGAGCACCTCGAACAGCTGGTCTTGGGTCAGCTCCCCATCCTTCCCGGCGGCCTTGTGGAACTCGTTGACGAAGAATTTGAACTCCTCCACGGAGCAATTCGCGTCCAAGATATCCGTCAAGGTGTTCATCTCGAGGTTCAGCTTCTTCCTTGAGTTTCCCCTGATGTTCATCTTCTGCGCCGCCAGGAGAAGCTGCACATCGGCATAAGAGTGGTTTGTCACAGGAATTCTCAAGTCCCTCGCCATCAGCACCCTGACGTGCTCCGAGTAGAGGAGCGCGTCCCGCTTCTCTTCCTCGTCCGGCTGGTACACATCTGCAAGAAGGAGAACGAGGCGATGTGTGTTGGGGGGGGGTTAGTCAGAGAAACGAAGTCCCAGCCAAAGGAGAGCCAGTCCAAAAGCCTCACTCACCCATAAAGTGGACATCAACGGAGTTGTGCCAACTTGTGAGCATTCTCAGCAGAATGATGCCTATCCCGGGCCCGCCGCCATAAACCTTGCAAGGGTCCGCAGTCTTCCAGTGGTACTTCAAGGTTATGGGCTGAACAGGCACCCCGGCAATGAAGGCTCCTTGCTTGAACGTGATCAGGGCGGTTCCGTTCGTGCACGTGCTCTCTGGGAACATGACGATGGTGGGCCACTCCGGAGCACCGGGAGCCGACTCGCTGGACGTTTGACGGGCGCGCGCACAGATGGCTTCCTTTGCGCTCTCCGAAGACTTCTTGCTCGTCCTGTCCACGAGAATCGTCTGCCCAGCCCTGATGATGTCCCGGCCGAAGGGAATTTTCGTGACCTCCTTCTTGGCCACAAACATGAAGCGCTTGCAGGCGTACATGATGAAGATGTCAATGAAACTGACGTGGTTCACCACGCAGATGGGCGCCTCGGACCTTGGCGCCGGGGTGCCAACCACGTTGATCTCCTGGAAGCTCAGGGAAAAGAGCCAAGCGCGCCAGAAGTAGGAGCTCCAGTTGACTATGCGGCAGCGCCACTGGGGCATAGGCTCATCGTGCACGTAGTGGCCGATGTTCGCGATCGCATCCAGTATCCACGCCATGACAATGGAAGGGCAAAACAGCAAGAGCCTCAGGGGGAGGACGAAAATCGACACGAGCACGGTCTGGATGACAATCTTCCTCGACCACGGCGGCGTGTTGTTCACAAACGGGTTCGCCCGAGACTGTGCGACGTTCGCTGCAGCGAGCTTCTCCTTCGGGGTGAGCCCGTCGCTCCTCGAGGACAGCGTCATCCCACTTGTGCTTGAAGCGAAGGCAGGGCTCCCACTTTCCTCCCCGACATCGAACGTAACCACCGTCTCCTTCCCACGAGACCCCTGCGCCATGGCGCCTGCTGCACGAGGAAGCCCTCCTCTGCAGCACCGAGACACACAGACAGGCAGAGAACGAGTCTCGTTAGCTCAAGCAGGGCACCGAGTTCTTCGAGCGAGGGCTCTTTCGAAAGAAGAAGAGACGAAGGTTTTCTGGGTGGCCTCCTCCTCGCCTCCCGCTCCCCTTCTCGTCCTCCACAAGTCCCGTACTCACCACCTCCGCACCTTGACAAAAAGCAAGAGAGAGCCAAACGTTTCAGTCTCTCAAATCCTCATCACGGCGCCATTCTTCACAAGAGAGCAGTCAAACGAAAGATCAAGAGACAAGGAATCGTTTGGCACCTTCCTACACCACCCTATCTCCCCTACGTCGTCCCTTATGTCGTTCCGAACTCACCCCTCGTTTCGCCCTCGCCTCTGGGCGTTATGAATCTGAAATTATTTGACTCACGTCGTGCGATTTACGGGTTTGAGAAGCTCTGGAGAAGAGCCGGCGATCAAAGAGCGAAGGGAGGCGTCCTTTGGTGGAATCCTTGACGAGTTGTGGCCCAATTTTAGGCTGATCATCGAGAAAGCTTCGTGATCCGTCGTTCTCTCGTCCCTTTTGTCCACGTTACGTGACGCTTGTGTGCCATTCGACGACAAAGCTGCATTACAGGGTTTGGCAACCTCGAAAGCCAACTACTCAAGAGCGAAGGGAGGCGTCCTTTGGTGGAATCCTTGACGAGTTGTGGCCCAATTTAGGCTGATCATCGAGAAAGCTTCGTGATCCGTCGTTCTCTCGTCCCTTTTGTCCTCGTTACGTGACGCTTGTGTGCGAAGATTGGAGAAACCTTTGGCTTCTTCCCAGTGTTGAAGCCTACCACAGGCAGAGGGGCTGAAGGGAGAGAGAGGCTTGACCGAGTTGTTCCGAGGAGGTAGGGGTTATCGGGCGAGCGATTGTTGTGCCGAGCGAGCGTGCTTCCGTTTTGGATCGAGTCAACGCCCGAACTTGAGCTCAAGAAATACCTTTCTTTCCTTCGAGGCGATTCGCTTTGGCAAGCGAGGAGGGAGAGGGGGGAGCAGGAGAGGGTGTGTGCCTTGTTGTTGCTCGTGTTGCTATGTATGAGGCTTGCGTAGGGTGCTGGTGGTGCTTCTTGTAACGTTAAATGGATAGCAGAGGAAGTGAAGACGACGAGACGGCCATAGCTTTGACGGAAATAAGCTGGGAGAGGTCCATGAGGAACGAAGCCAACCCTAAGACTCAGGAGGAGGTGGTCATGACGGAGACCTCCGTGACCGTGCGAAAGCAATCGAGGCAGCAGAGCAATCCGTTGTTCAGCGGTTTGCACGATCACGACGATGACGAGGGTGGTGAGGGTGGCACCGGACCAGCGGAGGGCCAGCCCGCGAGGACGCAGAGTTCTCCACCAAAGTTGAACCCAATCTTCTCGGAGGCCTGCGCGGGCGCAGACCCAAGCGACGAGGAAGCGAGGGGCTCTGTGGTCAAGGTGAACGTCCTAGCGAGCGAGGATGACGGCGCTGGAAAAGAATCTGGAGAGGCATCCCAACCGGAATCGTTTTCCATGAGAACCAAGTGCAGGGAGTTCGTTTACAGCGTACAGGTGCAGGCATTCATAATCATCTTGCTTGTCCTCGACGTGGCCCTGCTGATCACAGAGGCGTTCGTGGACAGGGGCGACACGAAAGCGAACGAGAAGGACAAGCTGAACGTGCACCAGGCAGTTGACATCTGCACGGCGCTGATTGTGATCATCCTGACCTTCGAGATATCCCTGCGCATCTTGGCGGACACTCCAAAGATCTTCTTCAAGAAGAAGCTGAATTGGTTTGACTTCGCCATCACCATCGGCTCCGTTGCCCTGGTGATTGCCGACTTGGATTACACCGGTGCGCTCCTCGCGGGCAGAAGCGTCCGGGTGGCGAGCCACCTCAGGCTGATCCAGAAGGCGAGGCTGGCGACGCACTCCCTTCGGGTGATCACGCGGTCTCTCGGTGCGACTGCGAGTGCCAAGCTTGCGGCCAGGAACAGGGTTGGGACGAACAAGAAGCGTTACCAGAGGGAAGGGTTCGACCTCGACCTTTGCTACATCACCAAGGATGTCATCGCCATGTCGGTTCCCGCCGTGGACAGCATCCTCAAGCTCTACAGAAACCCGATCGAGGAAGTGGAGAGGTTCTTCAGGACCAAGCACACGGAGATGAGGCCAGACGGCCAGGGCTTGTGCGGTATGTACCAGATCCACAACTTCTGTCCTGAGCTGCCTTACGCGGACTCTTACTTTCATGCCTCGGGTGGCGAGATACTTCGGTACTCGGTGCAGGACCACACGCCGCCGAGCTTGAACCAGTTGATCGACATGTGCCACAGCGCTCGGGACTTTTTCAAAAGGAAGACCGCGGAGAGCGTGACGGCGAAGAGTAACGCGCCGAGCGTTACGGGGGCCAAGGGGGGGAAGAGCAAGGCGGTGCTTGCGGTGCACTGCAGGGGGGGCAAGGGGAGGTCCGGCACTGCTGTCGTGGCATGGCTCCTGTATTCCAAGCAGCAAGCCAGCAGCGACAAGGCGATGAGCCTATTTGCCAAGAAGCGGACGGACCTCACCAAGAAGGGCAAACTCCAAGGGATCGAAACCCCTTCCCAGAAGAGGTACGTCAAGTACTTCGAATCGTACCTCCACAGCAACTGGAGTTGGAAGAACCTGGAACCGAACAGGACCCTGGTGACCCTGCCCTACGTGCCGGACACGTACGTTACGCTCCAGTCCCTCAGGGCACCCATCTGCTTCGAGACGAATCCGTACTTGGCTCCCGACGAAAAGGCGTCCGACAAGCCCTCGGTCCCCACGTTTGTGTACTGCGTCGTGGACACCAAGAGCCAAGACTTTCTCAAGGTGACCAGCGAGACCCGTGTGAGCGAGGACGGGTCGTTCGAGATCGATCTCTCCCAGGATGGGGGCTGCCGGGTCCACGGGGACGTGAGGCTGAGGGTCTTCGGTCTCGAGGAGGGCCAGAGGGCGCCCACCATCGGCGAGATCACGAGCAAGATCAGCGTCACCAAGGCGGGCAAGGAGCAAGGCCTTCACTTTTTCTTTTGGTTCCACACCGCCTTTGTGGGCAACACGCTCGGTGACCCGTTGTCCCTGGGCCTCAAGGACCTGGACAAGGCCTGGAAGAACAAGAAGGGCCTCTTCAAGCAGTCCACGGACATCCAGCTCAACCTAACCAAGCAGCAGCAGGTCGGCTAATCCAAACCAAAACTATTATTATATCAATAATACTCGTCCGATTACTATGAAGCAACACCAATAAGCTGAGGCAGCGTCAGGCCATGAAAGAGGACAACGAGAGAGGGAAAGCCAAGCCATCCAATCTCCTTCATCTCCTCCATCCACCAGCTTGGCTAATGTATCACTGGCAACAGAAGCTTGGCGCTCAGCTAGTGAATCGTCAGCAGCAGCTTGGACAGAATTTTTTTTTGGAGGGGGAGGGGATCGAGAGGTGCGCCTCTCTAACGACTTTGGAGGTCGACGCGGTCGACGGGCGGGGGAGAGAGGGAGAGGGAGGAGCGCGGATCGAAAGCGTATGTTACGACCTTTCGGTGGACCCTTCACTTGAAGCGTTTGCGCGTCGGAGTGACGCGTGACGACTCTTTCTTCCATTGTGGCCAGAGGAGGAGGCTGGCCAGAGGTGGAAGTGACGTGGCTTTGAGGGAGCGGCGTGAAGTGTTTGAGGGAAGGAGGGAGGGCCATCGCATCGAGAGGGTCGCCTTCCGTCTCTCTGCAAAGCGGCGTCGCGTTTCGCGAAGCTTTCGAAGAGGAAGGGTCCATTTTGAGGATGGTGGAAGAGGACAAGGGAGTGGAGGTGTCGGAGCGAGTGTTGGTGTCCTGTCGCGATGTGAGGGAAGAGGACGGAAGGAAGGAGCTGGTGTGGGAGAAGGCGACGGTGAGGTACATCGGCGAGGTGGATGAGCAGAAGGGAACTTGGTTTGGCATCGAGTGGGACAAGGCGGAAAGGGGAAAGCATGACGGCCAGGTGGAGGGGAAGCAATACTTCGCGTGCAGGAAGACGTGGGTCCCGGCGTCGGCCTCCTTCGTGAGGGAAAAGAGGCTGAAGAGGGGCGTGACGCTGGTGGAGGCGATCAGGGAAAAATACTGCGGCGGCGTCTCCTCGGAAGACCTTGAGTGTGATATGTTCATCCACACCAGTTCGAACCACCGGCTTCCCGTGACGCTGGTGGGCCAAGACTCGATCGTTCGGCAGCAGAGCGTGCTGGAGGAGCTCAAAGCGGTGTATCTCAATGGATCGGACCTCAACCGGATCGGACCGACGGGTGTGGTCTCGGAATCGGTTCCAAAGATATCCGAGCTGGACCTCTCTTCCACGCTGCTCAGCAGCTGGTCTGAGGTTGCGAAGCTCTCGCAGGAGCTCCCAAGGCTGGAGCTCCTCGACATCAGCCGGAACGAGATTAACTGGGCAGCATCGGCGCCGGAACTCTCCTCCGCGGGCGCCATATTCCAAAACTTGACGGCGCTGGTGCTGAACAACTGCTGCGCGGAGTGGGTCACGGTGGCGGGTATCGCGGGGCGCATGCCGAGCCTCAAGGAGCTCCACTTGGCCGGGAACCGAATCGTGTCTTTGGGCTGTGACAACCTTGAGCTTAGCTTGGGCAAGATCGAAGTGCTTCACCTCGAGGACAACCGCATTGCAGATTGGGCCGAAGTCAAGAGGCTGAGCGCTCTGACATGCCTGAAGAAATTGAACATGAGCGGCAATCTTTTGACGGACGTGGACAAGTACTCCGAGGCTCACAGGCCAGGCTTTGTGGCGCTCGAAACGCTTTTCCTGAGCGGGAACGTCCTGCAGTCTTGGGAAGACATCGATGCCTTTGACCACTTTGAGAGCTTGAAAGAGATCCGCGTTTCGAGTTGCAAGTTCCTGGAGGGCTTGGACATGATCGCCTCGAGGTTGGGTGTCATCGCGAGGCTTCCGAGGGTCTCCAGGCTAAACGGAAGCGTGATTACGCCAAAAGAGAGGGTCGATGCGGAGATTGGGTACCTCACTGAAATATTAACGGAGTCCGTCGGCAAGGAGATCAAGGATATCGAAGCCACGCACCCGCAGTTCAAGAGGCTCTTGGCTTCGTATAGGAATATAAACAAGAACACGGTGAAGGGAGGCGGCGCGGGCAGCAGCGGGGACCGAACAACCATAGCGAAAACTCTGCTGGCGGTAGAAATCTCCTTGGTCACCAGCTTGGATACCAAAGAGGCCGTCACCACCATAAAGAAGAAGCTTCCATCGAATTTGATGCTGAACAAGTTCAAAGTGCTCGTCCAAAGGCTCTTCAAAGTTTCTGGCGCAAGCATTTACATCGACAGGGAGGATGCGCCGGAAGAGCTGCTTCACGCGGAGGACACCCTGCAGCAGCTTGGCGTGGAGGAAGGGCAAAGGCTTCTGGTTGTGGCGTAATTTAATTTTTTTTCTGGGGGCCAAAGAATCACCGTATATCTATCTTTGGCTTGGTGTTATCATGTATTCATACAATTACATAAAATGAAGTTTTTTTTCCAGCTTTCTGCTCTTCCAAACTTGTTAAAATCCTAAGGTCGACCTGCCTGACTTTTTCCTCTCAAGAGTCTTGAAATCTTTCAGGTTGAAGAAGTCCGCCTTGCCCCTCTGCAAGCCCCCCAGCATTCCCATGTTGACATTCTTCACGCTCTTCAGAGGCTTCAAGTCGCTGAAGTTGGGCGTGAAGGATGCCGAGGAGGGTTTCAGCGTGCTGATGTCTGCAACATTGTATCGTGACGGCCTAGCACTTTGTGACCTCCTGGCATCGGAAACAACGAAAGTTTCTTTCTTCTGAGATGCTTTCAGGTACGGACTGTTCGTGTACGCCCCGTGATTCGAACCCTTTGTGGACGCTCCCTCGCCCGGCGTGGTTGCTGACGTTTTCATCAAGCCGTTTCGAGGAGTTCCTGGGGTCCTTGGCGCGTCCTCCACCTCCTGCTCCCCGGTCATCGGGGTCTCAAACGAGGATTCCGTGTTCTCGTCTGGACTCGCGGGCTGCTTCTTGACTTCCGTCCCCATCAGCGATCTATACTTCAAGTACGAGAAAGACGCCTTCAACTTCTGCACCTTCTTTTGGAGCTGCACAACGTTTGCCTTCACTAGCGCGTCCTCGTCTGGGCTTGCTGGCCTCAGCAAGCTGCTCAAGAACGAGATCTCTTCCCGAAGGAGAACTCTCATCTCGAACTCGACTTGCTGTTGCCTCTCCAGAATCTCCTTCTTGAACTCGCTCATGGAGTTAAAGATCTCCTCTTGTTCCACGGCGCACCTCTCATGAATGGACTCGATCTCCAGCAAGAGCTCAGTATTGTCCTGCAGCTCGTTCTCCGCGTTCTTCTTGTAAAAGTTCAGCTTCTGCTTCTCCCACTCCAGCTCCTTGAACACCTGTTTGATCTGCCTCTCGTGCAAGGCCTGCATCTCAGTCCTCGTCACGCTCTCTTGCTGGGTCATCCTCTCCTGGTACTGCTGCTCCATGAACTCAATCTTCTCGTGCAGCACGTACTTCTCACGCTCGTTCTTCTTATTGATCTGCCGCAGCTGGTCCACCACCTCGCTCCGCTCCGTGGTGACCTTCTCCAGTTCCTTTCGAAGGTCTTGCACCTCGGCCTCAGCCTTCGCCGATTCAGCCTGCGCCTCCTGAACATGGTCCAAAGCAGTCCCCCTCGCATCATTAATCGCATTCTCTTCGATCTCTTTCACCCTATCCTCCGCTTCCTTCCTTATGCTCTCGATGTTATCCTCGTACTCCTTCTTGGCATACTCCAACTGCTTTGCAGTGTCCACCTTCATCTCTTCAAGGCTTTGGTTGCATCGCTCTTGGATCACCTCAAGCTCCTCCATAGCTTTCCTCCTGTCGCTGCGGCACGCTTTCACCGTCGCTTCCAGCTTCTTCTCCAAGTCCTGGACTCTCTTCTCTGCAGCAACTGCTTTGCCATTCGCTTCAGCTGCCAACTTCTCTGCACCAACATTCTATCAAAGCCCGGTACACAATAGTCAGACGTGGATGCACGTCGCCGTCATGAACGAACAATGCAATGCAATGCATTGTGATGTAACATGCCACTCACCTTCTCTGCAACATTCTTGTACTTGGCCTCCGCTTGTGCTCGAGCATTCCTTTCCCTTTCCAAGGACTCTCTAAGCTTCCTTATCACTTTATCTCTTTCCAAAAGTTGGTCACTTTTTGTGGAGCAACTCAAGCAAGGTTGGCAAGGTTCTGGATCTTTGGAAGGGGTGTCAACCTCCACCATCTTTCCTCACTCTCACGCTGCAGAAGCAGAAGCCCTCACTGAGCCGACCGAGTTCACTCCACTTTGCCTGACCTCTCGCGGCCTCTCCTTTTGGAGTCTCATTCAAATTACACGGGCAGAGGCAGAGGAGTAACTGACTCTCCTGATGATGATGACGACGATGATGATGGTGGTGGTGATGGAGGCAAGGGATGGTGTGATGGTCTCTTTCTTGCTCGCTTGGCCTTCCTCCTTGTCTTGCTCATCCTCTTTCCAAAGAAGAACCCAATCAAAGGTCGCTCGGCTAACTTATTATTCCATGACCAAGCAGGTGATATTTATTATCAGGTTTACAGGACTTGGTCGAGTTTTTCCTCGCTTTTGTTCTGCCGTTTCGAGGCTCCCTGTGTCCGTATGCTCAGGATGCGCTGGGCTGACTTGTCCAAGAGGGAAACAATCCCGCTGCTGTTGTTTCTTGCGTCGCTGTCGCCTTCAGACTTCCTGTGGGAGTCCCTCACTCGATGGGCGTAGTCGTCACCCCACATGCGAACCAAGCCACCCATTTCATTCTTGTCACTCAAGACTGAGGCCTGGGGTTTGTGTGGCAGCTCCATGACTTTGTTCTCCAGCCCCACGATTCTTTGGCCCTTGTCCTCGTTCGGATTACGGGGCGCCATCATGATGATGTCCTCTTGCTTCGGAGGCTCAGGCCTCGGCATGTTTTGCCTTCCCTTCCGCGTGAGCTCCGACTGGATGTTGTTGTTGGTGTTCCAGTTGAGAGCCATTTTCGATTTCAAGCTCACGACCTTCTTCAACTTGTCCAGTTCCTCGTCCATCTCGCTCCTCGACACGCACCTGGAGAGTCTGCCGTCGACCGCCTCGACGATGTCACGGCTGACCTCAGTGAACTTCTTTTGCAGTGCGATGACCTGGGAGTTAACGTCCCTCTCCAAGGTTGTCCTCGTGTTGGTGATCTCCCCAAGCTTCGTGTTCACTTGCTTGGCGAAGAACTCGAACTTGTCCTGAATGTCTCCGCCCATGTGTACAGAATGCTTCAGCGTGTTCTGGAAGGCGCCGTGCGCCTCGTCGAGCTGAAGCAGGTGGACTTGAAGCTTCCGGATGTTCTCCGCTATCGATGTCTCGTTCTCTATCCGGGTGGCGACCTCGAGGTTGTGTTGCTCGTTCAGCTTGGAGCTCGCTCCTTCAAACCGATGACGCATCTGCTGCTCGAACTCGAGCATCTGCTCGTTGCTCTCCTTCTGGTGCTTGTGCAGGCCCTCAAGGACCGTCTCCATCGTCTTCACGGTGTCGTCCTTCAGGCTGCGAACGGCCTCCTTGTGCTTGTTGTTGACATCCTCGCACACCTTGAGCACCTCTGCTCGAAGGATATCATGTCCGTCCTGCCACGAAGTCTGCGCTTCACTCGCCAGGACGTGGTGGCTGTCCAATCGAGTGGAGAGCTCGGCAAGCTTCCTCATCTGAGAATGATTGTCCTGCTCGATCCCCTTCGTCTTCGCATTAACTTCCGCGAGAATCAGCAGCTTGATGTCGTCCCGATCAGGCTTCTGCAGGAAGTCCATGTGCAGCTTCTTGGAGACTTCAACTTGGTCGTTCAGTGATTCTGCGAGGGACACCACCTTGGAGTCGAGAGACTCCAGCCTGCTGCTCGCTTGCTGGGAGAAGAGGTGGCTGTTCTGCTCCAAGGACGAGAGATCCCTGGTGAACATGTCGTGATCAACCTTGTCTGACTTCCCCTCCAGGTGGGACTCGATTCTGTCCATACGAAGCTGGCCCTGCCTGAACTGTTCTGAGCTCTCCTGCCCCGCAGAGGCAATCTTGGAGAGGAGGTTCTTCTCGACTTGGTCGACCTTCTGCGATGTCGCCTTGCGCGTCAATTGGTCCACGATCTCGCTGTTCAGTATGGCAAGTTTCTTCTCAATCTCGCTAACGCTTTCATTGGCGGACAAGAACATCGATCTCGCTTCTCTCACTGCATACTCCTTGGAGACGTCTAGGTCTCCCTTTGACGCGAAGTCCTTGGGCAGCTTCTCTTCGATGAAGTGCGCGAGGGAATCGCTGACCCTTGATGTTTCGCCCTCGATCCGTTTCCCCTCTTCAGCTATTTTGGACTTGAGGGCCTCCTCCAGGTCGTCCAGGTCCTTTTTCGCAGGCAAGGTCCCCAGTTCCTCCTTCAGACCAACGAGCTTCTTCTTCAGGTTGCCGTAATCGTCCCCGAGCAATTTGACCTTGGTCGTGTTCGAAGTCAAATTCTTTTGCAGCACTTGATGCTCCTGCTTCGTGGTAAACTCGGCCAACTTCCCTTCGATCTCAGTCGCTCTCGTGTTCGCCTGCCGGATCAGATCGTGCCAGTCCCTGAAACGGGTGTTCATGCCCGCCATTTGCTTGGCCACCTTCTTCATGTCCTGCTTGTCCGCTTTAGCCTCGTTCAAGTCCGACTGGATCTGCTTCAGACTTGTGATCTCATCCTGCACGGAGACGGACATCTCCTCGGCCCTCGAGTCGATCGCGCTTGACATCCTGTGCTCGAGGTCCTCCAAGTCACGGGGCCTTGCCCGGGTGCTCACCTCCTTGGCAAGGTCGTCCAGGTTCTTCAGGATGCTCAGGTTCTTTCCCTTCATCTCCATCGTGGACGTCTCGAGGACGGAGAGGTCCCGCACGAAAAGGTCCAAGTCACTCTTTGTTGCCTTGTTTGCGATGCCGGCCGAGAGGTCCTCCACCTTCCTGGTGACCGCATACATCTCGGTCGCCATGTCGCTCTTGGTGGCCTTGGTGTTGACCAGCGACTCGAACTCATTCACCTTCCCCGTGGCGTGGCTGATCTGCTCCCCGAGGTCCAACCTCGCCGCCTGAACCAAACCAACAATGTGATCCCCCAGCTCTTCTATCGTCTCCTTGCTTGGCAGCTGGAGCAGGGACTCCTCGATGTCATAGATCCTTCTCCCGTGCTTGTCGCTCTTGTCGCTATACGCTTTCACCTTTCTGTCCAAAAACAACAAGCGCTTGGTCAATGTATCGTAGTGAGGCTTGTCAGGCTTCTCCTTGATGGTCTCTCCCAGCCGACCGACCTCCTCTCGTATCTCTGCCATCTCCGTCCCGATCTTCTTGTTGCGCGACTCCACTTGCCTGAGGTGGGAGATGACCTTCTCGAAGTCGCTCTTCGACGGGAGACCCTCCAAAACCTTCTTCAGGTCCGCGAACTGCTCAAAGCTCACGACAGAGTTGGAGGCCAGCTCCTTCGTCTTGGCATGGACGAAGACCAAGAGCTGATCCTTGACCTCCTCCATGTCATTTGCCTTGGCGTAGTGATCCAAGGACTCCTCGAAGGTGGATATCCGCTCCGCGAGGGACTTCAACACCTTCTCGTGCGCCTTGTCCCCACGCGCCAAGTGGTTCCGGACCTCGTGCATATCTTTCCCATGCCTGTCGAGCTCCTTCACGAACTTCTCATCCACCCTCGACACTGCACGTATCACGTCCACCACAGCGCTTCGAAGGACCTCCTGAATGTTTGTCCACTCCCCTTGCCCATTCACAAGGTCTTGGACGTCTATGCCGCTGCCCAAGTCTGACATTATTGTGGTCCGCGCTTCCTCTCTCCCCCTTGTTGCCGTCAAAGCCTCAGACGGAACGCACGAGGTTCTCAGCTCGAACCAGTTGTACGTGACTGCTCGCGATCCTTGTCTACTTTCCAAAGACGCCTGCTTTGTCCCAATCCTTCAGGTGTCCTGTTTCATACTGGCCAAGCCAAGCGTCTGGGGTGTCTGCCTCGGTACAGCCTTGTCCCAGGATGTGAAATCGTGTTCGATGACGTCAAACAGACGCTCGGACGAACACACGCACACTGTGTGCCTTGCCTAACTGCTCTGCACCTTCCCAACCCTCTCTGCTGCCTCTTGCCACAGCCACCTCCTGACGCCGTACTCTCTCACCCTGAGGCCAAATGCTGCAAGTGAGGTATGTGCGGAAAGCTCGCGAGTTCCTCTACCTCAATGTGTCGCCCTACTTTGCTTCTGCCGCGGTCTACCTTGCTCTGACTCCGCCCAAAGGTCGCGCCTTTGCTCCCTCTTGGACCCACACACTTGAGACTCTGAATGGATTCTGAATTTGGATCGAGAAAACCTAAAACCTAAAACCTAAAACCTAAAACCTAAAACCTACCCGATGGATCATCAAATGAAATGAAATCGAAGGTGGGCGCTGCGCTGGGGGGGGGACGATCAAAGGTAGGTTCGGACGAGCATTAGACGACGAGAACGAAGGCACAAGTGCGTGAGGAGGACAGATTTCGGTGATCAATCTCTTCCTCTTTCCAAATATCCCTTCCTTGGACGAAAAGATTGAAGCTTTGTGGAAGGATTGGACCCTGAACACAATTTTTGTTTTTGTATGACTCATACGCGTCGTATGCTTTCATCCATCTAGCAACTCTCTTTGGCTTTGCTCGGCAGCCTTGAAACTTTAGTTTGTGTGCAGGTTACCTCGACGATCCTGGCACGATGAGCGACAAGGATCATAACGGGGACATGGTTTCGTTGTTGGGGCCGAAGAAGGCCAAGAAGGTGAAAGAGAAAGTTGCCACCACCAAGAGGGTCTTCATAAGCCAAGACCGGTGGGTTCTTGTGGCCAGCGTAGCCATACTTATCTTCTCGTTCATGCTCGTCAGCCTGTCGGGCTACGTGACGAATCTGAGGCAGGAGGACGTTAAGCAGGTAAGTGGGGTGTGTGGAACGAAGGATTCAATCAGCGGGACGAAAGAACCAAGCCTCTCTCTCTCAAACACGCCTCGGTGCTTTCGCTGACGACCGTGATTGTCCCCGCCTCGTCTTGTCCCTGCATCAGGCCATGTACACCTACGAGCAGCAGATCTTCCAAAAGAAGATCGAGATATACCAAGAGGAGTATCGCGTGAAGGGCGTCCAGGTGACGGAGCTTGAGAACCGCATAGAGATCCTCGAGAAGGAACTTCGGGAGGTAGGCGCCCTGTGAAATCTGAAACCCCGCACTTGTTGCTCTCACCCCATTGGCTCTTTACGTTCATCATCTGACACTCCTGGACATCATCATCACTGTCTTTGCTCCTCGTGCATGATGGTTGTGCAGGCGTACAACCAAGTCAGTTTTGCAAACATGCAGCTGGAGAAGGCGAGCCGGATGCTTGGGGAGGAGAACATCAAAATCAAGCAACTCGACAATCAGAACAAGGGCCTTGCCGGTGAGCTGAAGAAAAAGATCGAGGTGCTGGAAGGGCTGCAGAGCGACCTCAGTGACGAGACAAAGGAGCACGGCAACGATGCCAAGGAGAAAGCTGCTCTGGCTGAGGAAAAGCGTTTGCTCGAGAAGGAAATGAGAGGAAAGAATGCTAAGATTGCTCACTTGGAGAAGCGAGTAGAGGAGCTGAAGGGCAGTTACCAGGCCTTGCAACTTCAGATAACAGAGCTCGAGGTGAAGGAGCAGCTGGAGAGCGAGGAGCTCGCTGTCCTGAAGGAGTCGATAAGCGCGAACGGCGAAGACACCGATGCAGCTCTTGACAAGGCACTTGAGGACTTGAAAGATTTGCTGAAGAAGGACGAGGACGAGAGTGGCGATGGAAGCTCTGGCGACACTAGTACCGCCAACGGTGGTGACGGCGACGGCGACGTTGATGACGACGAGGACGACTTCTGAAGAGATAGAGATTGATCAACCTCGTCCCCCCCCCATGTGTGAAACAACTATGTGTACTTTAGTAGTGGGTGATTTTATTTCAAACAAAGGCTTTCTTTCTCTCGCGACATTTAGACGATGTCCTTGGACATTTTCCTGCGCATGAGCTTCTCTTCGCCATCTCCGGTGTCCTGGTCGTCTTCGACCATGGACAGGAGGCAGGCTTGGACGGCTTCGTGAACCCGGAGGAAAAGCCAATCCCTTCCCATCGCATTGATCACCCCCGCCTTCTCGAGAACCCTCAAGACGTTCCCGTTTGGGTTGGAGAGGCAGATCTGCACATCGTTCTTCTTGCAACCCTCAACGATGTTCTTCAAGGCGTGGGCTCCGCTCGAGTCACAGTTGAGAACGGGGCCCATCTCGATGATCACGAACTTGGGAGGATTGAGCCTCTTCTCCTCAGGCATCACCTCAACGTTGTCCGAAACCCCAAGGCACACCCTCCTGACCTTGTCCTTCACAAACGCGACGTTTGGGAAGTAGAGCGGGGCGTCGATCCTGAGAATGTTGATGTGGTCATGGACTCTGGCTTCGGGGTATTGGCGGATGCTCCTGTAAACGAACGTGCCTGGAATCTGGCCAAGCACAGCCGTGTGAGGCTGGGCGATTTCATAGATGATCACAGCTAACGAGGCTGCCACGGACACCGCTATTCCGAGTTCCACCCCAAGCACGAGCGTTCCAACTAGGGCCGCGAACCACAAGAACAAGTCTCTGCCGTGCGTCTTGTACAGGAACTTCATCTCCTCCACATCGAAGAGGTTGATCACGGAGCTGATCACAATCGCTGCGAGGGTGCACTTTGGCAAAAAGTACAGCGGGCCCGAGAGCAGAAGCAAGGCAAGCAAGACCATCGTGGCAGTGACCACCGAGGCGATAGTGCTCTTGGCCCCGGAATCATTGTTCACGGCCGAGCGCGAGAAAGAGCCCGTTACCGCGTAGGAGGAGAAGCACGACCCGACCATATTTGCAAGGCCCACCCCGAAGAGCTCCTGGTTCACACTCAACTCATAGCCATTCTTCGTCGCGATGGATTCCGCGATCGCAATCGATTCCACGAAACCAAGCAAACCTATCGTGATCGACTTTGGAAAAAGGGTTCCTGCCTGACTAAAGTCGATCTTTTCTGTCGACAGGGGCGGCATGCCCTCTGGGATCGTTCCCACGACATCGATGTCCATGGACTTGTCAATCCTTGTGACGTATACCAGGGCAATCGTGAAGACCGTTACGATCAACGGAGCCAACGCTCGAAGTATCTTGAGCTTCTTGTACCTCCTGCTCAGCTTCTTCATCACCGTGAGACTTCCGAGGAGAATAATGCTCATGACAAAGGCCTCCACTTTGAACAGACCTTTGTCGATCCCCTTGACGATGTCCTTCACCGTTCCCTGGATCGTTTCTGTGTGCTCGATCTTGAAGCCGAACACGTGCTTGAGCTGCGACATCCCTATCAGAACAGCCGCCGCCGAAGTGAAGCCAGAGATCACGCAGTGGCTCATCAAGTTGACCACGAAGCCCAAGCGGAGGCAGCCTAGAACCATCTGCGTGAGCCCAGAAAAGAATGCCAAGGTTATTGCTGCAGCAATATAAGTCGAGGTGTACTCAGGAGAGTCCTTGTCCACGTACGACAACGATGCCTTAGTGAGGAGAGAGATGATGGCCACTGGGCCAACTGCAAGCTGCCTGGAGCTTCCTGTCGCGGCGTAGGTGATCAAGGGAACGAACGAAGAGTACAACCCATACTCTCCGGGGAGCCCTGCAATCATAGCATACGCCATGGACTGGGGAATGACCATGATGCCCACAGTGATTCCTGCTATGACGTCCATCTTGAAGGTTGTTGTGAAGCTCTTGTCCTGGTGCGCGTAAGCATCCGTCATTGTCTTGAACGGTTTGCATGGAAAGAACTTGAGCACCCACTCTTGGAACACGAAACGAGCTTTCTCTCCAGCGCTCAGGCTCGACCAGTCCAGAGGTCCTCCTTCCCCTGTCCTTATCACCTCCGAGAAGAGGCTATTTTTTGTCTCCTTGTAAGGCTCTGGCCTGTAAGACACGCTGAAGCTTCCATACGCCGTGGTCTCCAATCCATCATCACTCCTCGCCTTCCCCTTCCTGCTGCTTCCTCCTTCCACACCGTCAAACCCAATCACGGTAATGTCCTTGGCGTCGGTCATCGTGGGTCCTCTGCTCCTGGCCTTGGCCTCCTGGCCTTGGCGTCCTGGCTGGAAACGGAAACAGGTCGATGAAACCTCGTCGTCGAAAAGATGAAACCCTTTGTCCCTTGGCTTGGTGCTGCCTTAGCTCATTGGCGTGTTCCTTGGGTCTGCATGGTCGCTGGGCAAAGGTGACCACCTTTCTCTCAAAGGGACATCTCTCGCTGCTTATCCTCAAAAACCTTTTCCTGATCGACAGGACAGCAGGAGAGGAATGAGGAGAGGAGTGGATGGTGTGGATGGTGATGGAGACAAGAAATGGTGGTGGTGAAAGGTGCCCACCTTTGCCAACCGTTCATCAGTACTGAGATCTCTTGCATGATGCAGCATTGTCACCCTCTCTCAAGAATAGCAAGGCTTTCCTTCATCCGGAAATTGTCGAGGCATGCTGAGGATAAGTATTATAGTGTACAACAGTGGGTATAAGTTTAGTTCCAGGACATGTCCATGGTATCCTCGGTGACAGACCCAGTGAGGTCGCCTGTCATTGTGATCGTGTCATTGTTGTTGTTCACGGCCTTTTGGAATTTCTTGTTCAACTCGTGTCTAAACACGCCCGAAAGACTCTCTGGAGCACTCTCCTCTTCGTGGTCATGGTTGCCATTCTGCTTCTCAGTCCCAACTGGCTTAAGAGCGGCATGTTGCTTCTGCAAAGCGTCCTGAAGGTCGTTGCTGATGAAGGCCTCCTTCTTTTCCAAGGCCATGACTGCTTCTTGGCGCTGCTTTGCCCTGGCCAAGGCCCTCGCCGCTGCAGCTTCAGCGATACCGCTGCCATGCTGCAGGCTGCTCCCCTGGCTGGGCTTTTCACCACCCTGGGGATTCTGCGACTGCGGTCTCAATTGCTTCTTCTTCTTGATGTCCTCCATGATCATCTTCATCTTGTTCTGAGGTACAAGGGCAGACGACGTTGGGGGCGGCGGTGGCGGTGGCGGAGCCTTTGGTGGCCCACCCTGGGGGGGCTGAGCTTGGGCGCTCGGAATGAGGCTCTTCAAATCGGGCACCGTCCCCGCTGCAAGCTGCTTGCAGAGCTCTTGAGACAGCTTCGAGATGTCCGCAGAGCTCTGCCCCCCGTTTGACAGCTGCATCAACATCGAATTTAAGAACTCTGGCGTCAACAAGTTTGGGGGTGCCACAGTTTCTTGCGATGGGTTCAAAAACAAGTGGTCGAGCAGCTCCGGAATCCCAATTCTGGTCTTTGGGTTCCTGTCGAGGCACCTCTTCATGACGTCCAGCAAGCTCTGGTTTTGGATCGATGGGAACTCGATTTGGTGGTTGGGGTCCGTGATCGCGTGCAGCTTCTGAATGAACTGAAGGTGGCTAAACGGCGTGCGGCCGTAAACCATCTGGTACAAGATGCAGCCCAAGGACCAAACATCAGATGCCCTTCCAACCTTGGTCTGCTTCCCGGAGCGGTTTCCGTTGCTGCCCGAGAGAATGGCTTCCGGTGACATGTAGTTCAACGTTCCAACCTGGCTCTCCCTCGCGATGTGAGTGGTATCATTCTGTATCGCCTTTGCAATGCCAAAATCGATCAGTTTCAGGGCTCCCTCCACGAACAAGAAGTTCGCCGGCTTCAGGTCGCTGTGCACGATTCTCTCCTCGTGAATGATGTGGACGGCCTCAAGCATCTGCTGCCAATGAAGGCGAATGAAGTTAAGGTCGATTTTATTCTGACCCTCCGCTGATCTGACCTTTTCTCTCCTCTGGAGCAGCCTTGCGAGGTCAACCTCGCCATACTCGAGCACCATGTATATGATTCCCGAGTCCCTAAAGATTTGGCTGTCCACAAGCTGAACGATTTGGTGGCGTCCCTTGAACCTATTCAGGAGAGTGATCTCGTCCATGAAGCCTGCAGCGGCCTCCTTCTCGCGACCATCCAGCTTGATCCTCTTCAGGGCAAAGATCTTGTGATCTGGCGAGATGACCTTGTAGACTTTACTGCTACCTCCCTTGCCAACGCACTCCAGGACGGTGTACTTCACGTTCTGGACCGTTACAGAGTTGCTGGATTCTCTCACTTGCTGGGTACTTGCTGCCGGCTTCGCTTCCGCTTTGCGAGGAGCGACAGAAGCATTGTTCCCAGCAGGTTGTCTCCTGGAGATGTTCTCTGCCTTTGGCTGGGAAGATGCAGAGGCATGAGAAACGACCCTTTTCTCTGCCTGTGCCGGCCTCTCGACTCCCTGGTCCTTCCTCGAGACCTCCTCCGTCGGACCTGAAGATGTAGACCTCGTGCTATTTCTGCTTGCAGAGCTCGTGCTGTACGAGGCCTCAACGATGGGCGATAGCTTCCCAGAAAGGTCGGTGTAATTCTCAGTGACCGTGGAGGACGCGGGTGGGGCCGCCTGTCTCCTTTCGCTGTTCAGCGAATTCAGTGCAGCGCTTTGTTGCGGCTTTGGATCCTCCTCTCCTGGCTTGATCCTTCTGGCCGGGCCAGCAAAACGCTTCAAGCCCAGCCGCTTTGGGCCTTTCATGCTTCCTGGAGTGGCCTGGTCCTCCGAGTCACCTGTTGTGGCTGTCGCCTCCGTGTACTTTGAGTCTTTCCCAGGTCCTTTGGCATTCGTGCTGTGAATTTTGGAGGCCTCAGTGGGCGTGTACGTGTGCAAAGCCTTCGTTGTCAAGGTCGACGAAGTGGGGTGCTCGCCCCTGAAGGGGGTCCCTGTCGTGTGCAGCGTTGAGCTGTTGCTGTAAATGCTGCTGCAGAACGTCTTGGAAGAGAGAACGCTGGGGTCTGTCCTGCTCAGACTATCGTCCTCCTCTCTTTTGCTGCCCTGGTGAAGGGGTGCTACCGCAACCTTCTCGCCCTGGCTCAAGTGTCCCAGCTTGTGACGCAGCGACAGCTTCGAATCCAACGGGTCTGCGTTGACACCGTGGTGGTGGCTAGGAGCGACGCCGCTCGTTGCCAAAGCGCTGCCGGCGCGCCTCTCGGCGGGAGCCGCCACCGGCTGTGCGGGCTGGCGGGGCTCCTGCAGGGACAACTTGGACACGAAGCTTTCCAGGTCGCTCTTCTCGATAGCTCCCGCCTTGACCCCCTTCTTCACAATGCCCTTGGCCTTTTCGCTGTTTCCGGCCGCGACTTCGAAGAGTGCCCACTGCTGGTACAAGTTCTGGCTCGTCTCCCCTATTCCCATGTTCCTCAATGTCTTGAAAGTGTCCCTGACGTCCTCTTCGTTCTTCTGCCTCTTGATGTACCCGAGCCAAAGGCTGATGTAGCTCTCGTTGTTCTTATTGCCCTTTCGAGGCACGAGTTTTGTCGCCCACTCGTAGAGCTTGTAGAGGCCCTGGGCGCTCTTTCCCGTGGCATCACTCGCCAGGAGCGCCTCTTCCTCTGCCGAGAGGAGGTCCCACCACGCCTGTGCACAGGTGCAGTCGCCCTTCACCCTCCGGACCCTCTCCACCAGAACCCCCGCGGCCTCCTTGCTCCTCGCCGCCTTGCTCAACACGGTCTCCGCATAAATATCGACGTCCCCGTTCCACGTGTTCCTCCTCGACGCCGTGGCGGCGGCCGCTGCCGCGGTCAGCGCCTGCTGCGCCATCGTAGGCGTCTGGCTCGGTTTCTGCTGCAGGAAACGCTCCCGGAGCGCCCTCGACCCGCTCGACGGCGTCGCGATCGATCCCAAGTCTCTGCCCTGGTTCGGCTGCCTTATGCTCGAAAGGGGCGTCCTCACCGGCGCGGAGGACGCCGCTAGAGCACCGAGGGGCGTTCTCGTCGAAACGCTAGGCTTGCCATTCACCCTGCTCGCGCTCACCGGCGTGCCTATGCCACCACAAGCCAGACCCTCTTGACCGGTCGCCGCGTTGCTCGTCGCTTTCACCAGCGCTTGCTGCTCCTTCTTTCCGTCAATGAGGTGCACCTGACGGAGGACGCTCGACGCGCTGGTTGCGGTGAACGCCTGCGGAATGACATTCTCCTTCTCCATCATCCTCAGCGTCGTCTGTCATGGGCCATGATGCCATTCAGAGCAAAAAACAGAATCAAAAGCAAACCCATCAGTCTCAAAGCCTCACCACATGCTCGTCACGACGTCATTCTTCGCAAGAGAGAGCTCCACGGAAAGAAAACGAGACGAAGATCTCGTTCGTGTCGCGCGGGAACTCGACCAAACGTCCTTCTACACCGTCCAACTCGTCCCGAACTTACCTGCTTCATCACGCAAAAAACACCAAGCAAAACATCGAAACGTTTCAGTCTTCCAAATTCTCCTCACTCCACCATTCTTCCCAAGAAGCGGGTCTATCGAAAGATCTCGAGACGAATATTCGATCTAGAACCCTCCCCTCTCCCCGTTCCCTCGTCCTCTCCCCGCAATCGTTCCCAAAAACTCACCTCTTCGTCGTGACGCCCGCGCGTTGCCCTCCAGTTCTTCTGTCGCTTCTCAACGGATTTTTTCATTCAAAACATGAATTCACCACATGACGTTAATTATACAACACAAAGAAAATGCATCCAAAGACATTACCTTTCGTGTTGATCAAAAACATTAAGGTGAACGTATAGTAGCGAAATTCATCAATCGTGGAGAATTAACGTCTCTACAAGAAGGGGAAAGTCTGGCGGCGAAAGGACGCTTCAGAGCCAGGAAGGCGATTGGCGACCGAGAGTGAGGTAAGTTCTGAGGCGTTTTTGTGACCAAAAGATTATCGTTGAAGATATTTTGGAGGTGTAGATCACATGATACGTTCTTTTAGCTTTCCAACGACCCCTCGCATGAAAAGAATGCTTTCGTGATGAGGATGCGAGAGACTGAAACAGCTTCATCTTCATCTTCTTCATCCGTGCACAGGGTTCATTCATTCATCAGGCATCCCTATTCTCACCAAGGAGGAGGAGGAGGTTTTGAGTTGTTTTGAGCTCGCGCGCGCGCGTTACGCGTTTATCTTGATTTCGTAACGCTCGTCTCGTCTCGTCGTCATGGGGAAGAAGAAGGGCGGAGGGGAGTCGAAGTCCAAGTTCAGCGTGCTGGACTTTGGGAAGGACATGGAGACAGGAGATACGAAGAAGAAGAAGTCCAAGGAGAAGTCGAGCTCGAGCTCTGGAGGGAAAGGAGAGCAGGGAGGCCTGACGAAGAAGCAGCTGAGGCAGAAGAAGCAGGAGGAGTTGGCGAAGAAGAAGGCGGCGAAGGATGATTACTATGGTTTCATGGACTTGCCTCCCTCGGACGAGGACGAGTACGGGTACGAGGAGGAGGGGGGCCAGGAGGAGGAGAAGAAGCTGACCGCGGAGGAGGAGAAGAGGCTGAAGAAGCAGGCGGAGAAGGACGCCCTGAGGAAGAAGCGAAAGGAGGCGGAAGCCATGGCGGCCTCCAAGGAAGCGAGGAGGCAGGCTATGCTGCAGGACGACTCGGCTTTCGACGTGTCTTTTGAGGCCCCGCAGTACTCCGAGGAGGTGCTTGCGTCCGTGAAGGACATCAAGGTGAACTCTCTCACGGTCAGGGCAAAGGGAAAGATCCTTCTGGAGAACACTGCGGTGACGATAGCCCACGGCAGGAAGTACGGCCTGGTCGGCCCCAACGGCAAGGGAAAGTCGACCTTGCTCAGGCTTCTTGGAAAGAGGCAGATTCCGGTCCCCGAGGGAATCGACGCCTTGCTCGTGGAGCAGGAAGTCGTTGGTGACAAGCACACCGCCCTCGAGTCCGTGGTCATGGCCGACGTCGAGCTGATGAGTCTGAAGGACGAGGAGAAGGAGCTCACGGCGAAGATGGAAAACCTGAGCACGGAGGACAAGAGCGGGGAGGACTCGAAGATCGCGTCGAGACTCACAGAGGTGTACGACAGGCTGAACACGATAGGCGCGTCCTCTGCTGACGCGAGGGCGTCAAAGATTCTGCACGGTCTGGGCTTCACCCCCGCGATGCAAGGGAGGGCAACGAACACGTTCAGTGGTGGTTGGCGTATGAGGATATCCCTGGCCAGGGCCCTGTTTATCCAGCCCACGCTGCTGATGCTCGACGAGCCCACGAATCACTTGGATCTCAGGGCAGCCATCTGGCTCGAGGAGTACCTGATGAGGTGGAAGAAGACCTTGATCGTGGTGTCGCACGACAGGGACTTCTTGGACTCGGTGACTACGGACATCATCCACCTTCACGACGAGAGGCTACACCAGTACAAGGGCAACTATTCCACCTTCGAGGAAATGTACGAGCAGAGGAGGAAGGAAGCGAACAAGGCGTTCGACAAGTATGAGAAGCAAATGAAGGCGGCGAAAGCGAGCGGGTCGAGGACGAAGCAGGACAAGGTGAAGCAGAATCAGAAGCAGTTGAACAAGGAGAAGAAGAAGGGAAAGAAGAACAAGGGCAACGACGACGACATCAACGTGAATGACGCGCCAAGAAAGTGGAACGACTACACGGTCCAGTTCGAGTTCCCGGAGCCAACGGAGCTGAACCCGCCTCTGATCTCTCTCATGGACGCGGACTTCAAGTACCCGGGGAGGGACGACTTTGGGATGAAGAACCTCAACCTGGGTATCGACATGGGCTCGCGGATAGCCATCGTGGGCCCCAATGGTGCGGGAAAGTCCACCTTGATGAACCTCCTGGCCGGGGATATCGAGCCCACGTCTGGGGATTCGAGGCGCAGTCAGAAGCTGAGAATTGGGAGGTATGCCCAGCACTTCGTGGACGTTCTCACCCTGGACGTCACACCTGTACACTATCTGCTGGAGAAGTTCCCAGACAGCGGCCTCAGGGTGGAGAACATGAGAGCGAAGCTGGGCAGGTTTGGCCTCAGCGGGCACCACCACATGCAGCCCATCGTGAAGTTGTCTGGAGGTCAGAAGGCGCGTGTCGTCTTCGCGGCCATCTCCCTCTCCCGCCCTCACATCCTTCTTCTGGACGAGCCCACGAACCACTTGGACATGCAGAGTGTGGATGCCTTGGCCGACGCCATCGAGATGTACGAGGGCGGCGTGGTCATCATCTCTCACGACTCCAGACTGCTGTCCAGGGTGTGCGAGGACGAGGAGAGGAGCGAAGTCTGGATCGTCGACGATGGCGAGCTCGAGACTTACGACGGGGACTTCGAGGACTACAGGGACGAGCTTGTCAAGGAAATCGCCGAGGAGCTGGACGAGGACGAGCATTGAGGACATCCGTCGAAGCTTCAATAATCTCAACATAGTATTATCCAAAGCTATTATCTAATCCAATCCAATCCAATCCAATCCAATCCATCGTTGTTATCCTCCCCCTCCCCCTCCTCCTCGATCTCTTCCAAGTGAGGGCACTTGTGGAAAGAGCAAGGGACCGTGGGGTGCCCTCCCCCACCATCCAATCTCCTCCCTCCCTCCCTCCCTCCTCCTCCAAAGGAGGCGGAGGCTCCTCCCTCTCCAGGATCTCAGGCTCTGGAGCGAGCTCATTTTCAAGGGTTTCAGGGTTTCGACGGCTTGGGTTGGAGGAGCGACGACTCGTCGAGCCTTGCGTGAGGCGAGGGAGTGAAGAGCCCAAGGGAGCGCGGCCACGGTCTCGAGAATCTCGAGAGCTTTCCATCGACCCCTCGGTTGCCCATTTTGACAACCGGAGTGATCGACTGGAGGCGGAAACCATCGAAGGGGATCGCCGAGAGGTGGAAGCGGAGAGGGGAGAGCGTTGCGTTGTCATGGCGGAGGACGGCGAGGCGGTGAGGATGGAGGAGGCGGGAGAGGTGGAGCGGTACGATCTGAGCGTGTTCTCTTCCTTGAGGAAGACGCAGACCCAGCAAGGCATGAGGCATGGCGACTACCTGCGTTACAGCAAGTATTGCACGAGGAGGTTGCTCCGTCTGTACAAGAGCTTGAAGCATACTCACGGGAAGGGAAAGTACGAGAAGAGGGAGCTGAAGGCGTGCGACGTGACGGAGGAGCGTTACTTCTTGATACCGCTGATGTGCGCGGAGAGGGTGTGGGCCCAAGCGATGGAGATCAAGAAAGAGATGGAGAACTCGAAGAAGTGGAGGGGTCACAGGAAGCAGCATATGGCGAAGAAGCTTCGCAAGGCGAGCAAGTGGGCGGACGATTTCACCAAGTTGTGCTCGGCTCGGGCGACTTCGAGGACTGTGCTCGAGTCCGAGGCGTACGCGAGCTTCATGAAGGGGACTTACCTCATGGAAGTGGAGGAGAAGTGGCAGGCCGCCCTTCAGCAGTTTCTGCAGACGAGGGCCCTGTACGAGAAGCTCACGAGGGGGGGCGCGGACGGGGGCGCAGACGGGGGCGCGGGGGATAGTAGCGTCTTCATTGAGCTTCAGAGCGAAATCGAGCCCGTCATTCTGTTCTGCAAGTACCAGCAACAGAAGGAGCAGGGCACGAGCAAGCTGTCGGACTTGCAGCAGCTGAAGGACTCCACGGAAGGCATGTCGGCGCACCTCAAGGCGCAGTTGGACAGCCTGATGTCCGGGGCCGAGGGGAGCGCGATGGTGGGCGAAATCGCGTGGCGCGGAAAGACGGTCGCGATTCCGGGAAAGAGGCTGGTCAGCCCAACAAGCGACGTCGTGGCTCAGATAAAGAAGATGGAAGAGGACAGCAGCACCAGTGGCAAGGGCGCCGGCTTGAGCGAGAGGGAGGTGCTCGAGAAGAGGCTGGGGGCTTACGGATCCCTGTTCACAATGTTCGACACGGTAAAGCAAATCATCCATAGCGAGAAGTCTGAAGTGGCGGGGGGAGGAGCGAGCGCGATGTCCGCAGAGTCCAAGGAGCAGAAGAAAGTGCTGGAGCAGTTTGAGAGGATGGTGTCTGGCCTCATGCTGGAGAGCCACGTCAAGAGGAACGTGGAGCTCATTCAGTCCAAGTACGAGGCTTACATCCCGTCAAATAAGGAGGGCCGGAGGGCAATCAACACGACGCCGGAGGAAATGTACAGGCTTTATGAGCACCTCAAGCTCGACGTGTTTGACTTGTCGGAGCTGGCCTCTCGCCAGGGCGAGGAGGACGAAGCGCTGTACGACGAGTGCTCCGTTGCGATGAACGCCATCAAGACCATCCTGTGCTTCTTCCTCGGAGAGCACTACAACACCAAGAAGCAGGACAAGGAGGCCTTCTTGCTGTACAACAGGGCCATAGAGCACTCTGACAGGGTGGAGGACTCGGGGGCGAAAGTTTCAAACCTGTTTGCACCCATCCTGGCCGCGGCGGAGAACATTTCCGGCCTCAGTAGGATTGGCAGGTGCATCACGCACGCAAGGGCCTGCGCCAGCAACTCGGTGTCGAGGAGGGAATCGTTTTCGGAGCAGGCGGCGAAGGAGGACGATGCCACGGAGACGCTGTTGGACAACCTTAGCAAGCCAAAGTCGTTTGTGGGCAACAGGAAGAGGCAGGTCTGCAGGCTGCCCCCCTCCTTGAAGAGCCTGCCGTGCCAGCCCTTCTTGCTCGACACCGCGATCGACCACATCAAGTACCCCGAGGTTCCCGTGGAGAAGACGCTAGCAGAGGCGGACCAGGCTGGAAAGGCAGAGGAGGAGGCCACGGCAGCATCGTCCCTCTTGGGTGGCGTGACTTCCATGTTTGGCTGGGGCTCGAAGTAACTTCCTCCCCCCCTTTTTTCTTTCTGTTTATTTTGTGCGTGTGGAAAAAAAATTGCTTTCAAAGAGTTCTTTATCAGTCCCATGCTGCCCCTCGTACCTCGGCGTTCGCGAAACAAACTTAAACCCAGGTCGCCGCGTTGCGCGTGTATTGCAGTAGCTTCGCTTCCTCCGTCCCCTCCTCCGGCTCGTGGTCGTACTCCCACCTCGCCGTCATAGGCAGACTCATCAAGATGGACTCGATCCTGCCTCCCGTCTTGAGACCAAAGGTGGTTCCTCTGTCGTACACCAAGTTGAACTCAACGTACCTCCCTCTCCTGATCTGCTGCCACTCCTTCTGCTCCTCGTTGAAGTCGTCGTTCACGTGCCTCTCCACGATTGGGACGTAGGACGGGACCACGGTGTTCATGCACTCCTTGCTGAACTCAAATATGGTGTCTGGGTCCTTGTCATTCAGGTCGTCGAAGAAAATGCCTCCGAGGCCGCGGGTCTCGCCCCTGTGCTTGATCACGAAGTACTCATCGCACCACTTCTTGAACTTGGCGTAGTACTCCGGGTCGTGCTTGTCGCAAACCCCCTTGTACATCCCGTGAAAGTGCTTCATGTCCTCCTCGTCCACGTAGGAGGGGGTGATGTCCGTGCCGCCGCCAAACCACCACTGGGAGGGCACGCCGTTCCAGGCGTCCGTCTCAAAGTAACGGTAGTTGAAGTGCATGGTCGGGGCGTGGGGGTTGCGGGGGTGCATCACGGAGCTGATTCCCGCGGCGAAAAAGGGGACGCGGTCGTTCGGGTCCGTCGACCCCTTCTTGTCCACCCCCGTAGCGGCCCTGTACGCCTCCGGGGGCATGCTTCCGTACACCACAGAGACGTTCACCCCGGCCTTCTCCCAGACCTTCCCGTCGGAGAGCACGCGAGATATGCCTCCCCCGCCGCCGGGCCTGGTCCAAGTGTCCTCGTGAAAGCTCTTGCCGTCCACGGCCGTGATCGCCGCGCAAATCTCGTCCTGGGCCTTCCTGATGGTCTTCTCGAACTTCTCTCTCATCCCCGTGTCCCCTTCCCTGCACAGCCTCTCCGGGGCCTTCGAGAGCATGACCTCCTTCGCGATTGCCCTGGGCGCGGCCGCCATTCTTCTCGCCGCACCGGACTCCTTCCTGGACACCGCCCTCGAGGAGGAGCTCTGCTGCTGGTGGGGACGACCTCCCCCCCGCGCTGCGCTCGCCCTCACCGCCGCGCCCTTCCTGCCGACCTTGGTCCTCGCACAAGTCGACCTCCTCACCAATCTCTCCGTCTGCATCATCGCCTCACTGCCATCGAGCAGCAGCACAGCACCAAGCCAAGCACCAAGCCATGGTGGGAGAACACGCGAGAAAAACACGAAAAAATGGGTATCTCAGTCTTCTGCCATCCTCGACAGCGGTCCCAATCGCTCAAGCGAGGTGCCGTTCGAAAGCACGTGGCATGATAATTTAAAACAACACCCCTCCACCTCCCCTCACCGCTTCCCTCTCCCCTATCTTGGACGATACTTACCTGCGTCATGGAGTCAAAAGGTGAGAAGATGAGACTAAATCGTCAATACAAACCTCATTTCTGGTTCAAATCTTTCGAACGAGGTGTCTTTCGAAAGAGAAAAAACGTGGTTCATTCATGTATCACCCCATCGCGTGCCTTGTCTCCGTCCCTCGTCCTACCTTGGTCGCGTTCTTCCTCGAGAAGTGTGTCCTCCAACGAGATCCAATCCTCCAATAAGGAGCCAGAACCTTATCCAGAATCATCCTAGAATCCTAGAGAGGAGGGTCGAGGAGCGAGAGGGGGTTTTTTGGAGGGTGAGGAAGGACAAAGGGGACGCGTGGAGCGGAAAGAAGGCGAAGGATTCAGAAGGATCATCTCGCCAGCTTTCGATAGAGCCCTCGCTCGAGGGTGGAGGTGATCAGGTGAGGATTTGAGGACGGGAAACGTCGGAGGGAGTCGCCAGGGAGAGGGGAGTTTGAGAGGGAGAGGGGAGCTTGAGGAGGGCGAGGAGGGCGCGAGGAGGGCGCGAGGGGGCGAGGGGGTCGACTGGGAGGCGGAAAGGTCAGGTAGTCTTCTTTCTGTCGAGTCCTCGGTCGAAATCTTTGACCGACTGGTGAGGATTCGTGTGACGAGACCGGTGGAGGAGGTTTGGGATTGAGAGGCACGGGGCAGGAGGTGGAGGTGTGGACGATGGCTGTGGGGAGGAGGTGCGCGCGAGGGGCTCCTTCGCGGTCGAGGTGGTGCGGGGTGGGGCGGCACGGCAGGGGGTGCCGTCGGGTCGGCGGTCGCGCGGTGGCGGAGAAGGGGGGGAGGTCGCCCGCGCCCGAGGTGGCTGGCACGAGCCGGGGCGACGCCGAGGAGTACAGGGGCGTGAACGACTTCATTCGCAGCGGGGGCACCGAGAGGAGGTGGCTGCTGAAGCAGGCGGCCAAGACGAGCAAGAGGACTCAAATACGGAAGCTTGGCTCGGTTCTGAAGGGCTTCGGCGGCGACGGGGGGGTGGACGTGCTGGTCGTGGGGTGCGGCCCCGCGGGGATGGCCCTCGCGTCCTCGCTCGCGGAGGAGTCCGCCAAGAGGGGCGGGGCCGTCAAGGTCGGCCTGATCGGCCCGGACGTTCCCTTCGTGAACACGTACGGCGTGTGGATGGACGAGTTCGAGGAGCTGGGCCTGGAGGGCTGCGTCGAGAAGGTGTTCGACGACGCCATCTCCCACTTTGGGGACGGCGAGAAGGGGTTTGTGAACGTGGGGCGAAGGTACGCCAAGGTCGACCTGGACAAGCTGCAGGACCACCTCCTGAGCCGGTGCCAGGAGGCCGGGGTCGTCTTCGAGGAGGGGCAAGTCCGGGGCATCGACCACGGCGAGGGCCAGGGGTTGACCACCGTGCGCTGCAAGAGCGGGGCCAGCTTCGTTTGCGACGTGGCCATCCTCGCGTCCGGCGCCGCGAGCACTGCGTTTTTGGACTACGAGAAGGGCGTACCCGATGCGGGGGCCCAGACCGCGTACGGCTTTGAGGTCGAGGTGGATTCTTACCCCTTTGACTCCTCCGCCATGCACTTCATGGACTTCAGGAGGCACCACTCGGGCGTGTGGCAGGGGAAGGCTCTCCACCCCGGCATGACGAGGGCCCTGCAGGAGGAGTCCTCCTGGGGCACGAGGAGGGAGGTCCCCTCCTTCCTTTACGCCATGCCCCTGGGGGGCAACAAGGCGTTCTTCCAGGAGACCTGCCTGGTGGCCAAGGACGCGGTGCCTTTCAGCGTGCTCAAGAGGAGGCTGGAGACGAGGCTGAACGCCCTGGGGGTGAAGGTCAAGGCGGTTCTGGACGAGGAGTGGTCTTACATCCCAGTGGGCGGCCCGCTGCCGGACTCCAGCCAGAGGACTCTGGCGTACGGGGCCACTGCGAACATGATTCACCCGGCGAGCGGGTACTCCGTCGCGAGGAGTCTGAAGGGGGCCCCCGAATTCGCGAGGGACGTCATGGGCATCTACGACAGGAGGAGCGGCTCGGGCTGGACCGAGGAGGCGTCCGCCCTGGCGTGGAACAGCCTTTGGTCCGACGAGAAGAGGAAGTGCGCCGCGTTTCACATCTTTGGCATGGAGCTCCTGGCCCTGATGGACGTCAAGAGCATCAACGACTTCTTCCTGGCGTTCTTCTCCCTCCCCGAGGGCCTGTGGAAGGGGTTCCTGTCCTCGAGCCTCAACTCGAACCAGCTCCTGTTCTTTGCCTTGTCCATGTTCGCTGTCGCCCCGGTGCACATGAAAGCAAAGCTCGTGGGCCACCTCTTTCATCCCGCGGGAGCCTACCTCCTGAAAGCTTACAATCCCTTGCAGCAGGGGGAAGAAGAAGAAGAAGAAGAAGGGCCAGCTCCATGAAGGAACCCAAAAAGGGATAAAAAGAAAAGTGCGAAAAGGCTTTTGCTTTTAATAAACAAATAATTGTTGTCAAACCATCCTGCACGTGTGCTGGTTTGAGAGGGGTTCCTTCATGTCAGAGGAAAGAGAGGAGAAGGGAGTTGAGGGCCACCCCACCGATTTTCTTTCATCAAGCCAGGGAAGACGGACGTTATAAGCAGACTTCACAAAGAATCTCATCGAATCTTTCACACACACACGAGACTCGTGTGACACGAGGCGAGAGAGAGCCGAGAGCCGAGAGCCGAGAGCAGCAGCAGTATTCTTTCTAAAAAATTCAAATTCAAACGAGCGGCCAAGGGAGGAAAATTCAAACTGGAGGGGAAAAGATTTCTCCCTCCAAAACAAAAGAAACCTGTTGACAACCTGTGCTCCTCTGTGGAGCCAAGCCGCTCTGTGTTCTCTCTGTTGTTCTCTCTGTGTTGCTTCGTTCTTTGACTCCACCGTCGAACATGCTGCTGACTCTCCTGCTTGTTCCAAGCTTGCCTTGGCAAAGGATGGTGATTGCACTGGAGGGCATGGCTCGCCGCCAGGCCTTGACCTTGTTTTTTGGGAACCTGGCCTTTCGTGTAGTAAATGCACACGTTCGCCTCACCCACTTTCCCGTTAGAGAGAAAGGAGGTTACAACGGATTACAAAGTGCTGTGGTTCGTGTTAATGTGGAATTGGTACAGGAATGTACGAAACCTGAGACTTTTTTTGATATTTTCTTTTTTTGTTTTTGTTTTTGTTTTTTGTCAAGGGAGAGTAGTAATCCCGTGTTGGTTTGGCCCCATACGTTGTGGAATTTTTGGAAGAATTGGGGAAGAATTTGACGGAGGACGCCAGGGACGAAAGTCGCTCACTTTCACGAACCACTTGGCGACAAGCGGACACAAGTCAAACAAGCGACAACCTTTGCGTTCAAGTTAAGCTCTTCGACCCAACCACAGTCAGTAAAACATGAGGGAGATCGTTCATATTCAGGGAGGACAGTGCGGTAACCAGATTGGTGCCAAGTTCTGGGAGGTAAGACCGTAACCCATGCCGTGCCCGAAGAGAAGCATTCGTTGGCAACGGGAAGAACATTCCCCATTCCACACAAAACCCTTTCTCAACTTTGCTTTGCCTTGTGCAAAAGCAATGGAGAGGGCAATGGCAACATTGCCAAGGGAAGGGCTCCGCCAATGAAAGGTTTCCTTGCTCTTAGAGGACGGGAGCAACCTTGCAAGCGTCAAGTCAATGCTCCCGTGTGGTTTTGTGCATTTTTGAAATTCAAAACGCAAGCTTCCTTTTAGGGCAAACTTTTTTTCGAAAAAGAAAACCCCAAAGACAAAGCAGAGCTTGAGTTCAGCAACACACAATGCCAGCACTTCGTCCACGAGCCCATCTCTTGAGAAAACCTTTGTTGAACTTTTGACTGACTGAAATACGAAAATGTTTTCCCTTGCACCACAAACGTCATGCAAAAACGTTTTCTTTTTCCTCTTGCTTGCTTTTGCTCTTGGTTCATGCTTGCTTTTGCTGCTGCTGTTGGTGTGTAGGTCATCTGTGACGAGCACGGAGTCGACCCAACCGGAACCTACCACGGAGACAGTGACTTGCAGCTCGAGAGAATCAATGTCTACTACAACGAGGCCACCGGAGGAAGATACGTGCCAAGAGCCATCCTCATGGATCTTGAGCCTGGTACCATGGACAGTGTTAGGTCCGGACCATACGGACAGATCTTCAGACCCGATAACTTCGTTTTCGGACAGACCGGAGCCGGTAACAACTGGGCCAAGGGTCACTACACTGAGGGAGCTGAGTTGATCGACTCTGTTCTTGATGTCGTTAGAAAGGAGTCCGAGTCTTGCGATTGCCTTCAGGGATTCCAGGTCTGCCACTCCCTCGGAGGAGGTACCGGATCCGGTATGGGAACTCTCTTGATCTCCAAGATCAGGGAGGAGTACCCTGACAGAATGATGATGACCTTCTCTGTCGTGCCATCCCCTAAGGTGTCTGATACCGTCGTTGAGCCTTACAACGCTACCCTCTCCGTGCATCAGTTGGTCGAGAACGCCGACGAGTGCATGGTCTTGGATAACGAGGCCCTTTACGACATTTGCTTCAGGACCTTGAAGCTCACCACCCCAACCTTCGGAGATCTTAACCACTTGATCTCCGCTGTGATGTCCGGTGTCACCTGCTGCTTGAGGTTCCCAGGTCAGTTGAACGCTGACTTGAGAAAGCTCGCCGTCAACTTGATTCCATTCCCAAGACTTCACTTCTTCATGGTTGGTTTCACCCCATTGACCTCCAGAGGATCCCAGCAGTACAGGGCCTTGACCGTTCCTGAGTTGACCCAGCAGATGTGGGACGCCAAGAACATGATGTGCGCCGCTGACCCAAGACACGGAAGGTACTTGACCGCCTCTGCCTTGTTCAGAGGAAGAATGTCCACCAAGGAGGTCGACGAGCAGATGCTTAACGTCCAGAACAAGAACTCCTCCTACTTCGTGGAGTGGATCCCAAACAACGTCAAGTCTTCCGTTTGCGACATCCCACCAAAGGGATTGAAGATGAGTGCCACCTTCGTCGGTAACTCCACCGCCATCCAGGAGATGTTCAAGCGTGTGTCCGAGCAGTTCACTGCTATGTTCAGGAGAAAGGCTTTCTTGCACTGGTACACCGGTGAGGGTATGGACGAGATGGAGTTCACTGAGGCCGAGTCCAACATGAACGATCTCGTCTCTGAGTACCAGCAGTACCAGGACGCCTCCGCCGAGGAGGAGGGTGAGTTCGACGAGGAGGAGGAGGAGGCCTAAGCCTTTTCTGACCAAGTTGTCTACGATCATCGTCATTTCAGAGGATGATCCTTATAATTCCCTAAAACCTTTTTTCTTTTTTAATCAAGAATTTTGTTGTTCTACATTACATTACCAGTACTGGATGGTTCCCCTCCTTCCTTTGGCCTGCCCTCTGCGCTGCTCTGTGGTTATGTTACATCTATATGGCTTGTTGGTTTGCCCCCGCCACCCGCCACGTTACTGCACTGCCTTTCCTCTGCCTCTGCCTCTCCTCTTTAGGCAGTCCCTTGCTTGATCAGCTTGAAGAGCGTTCTCATGTTGTTCGCCTTGATGGCTGCCCTGCAGGAGGTGACTAGCGCGGACTTGGCCTTGCCCACGCGAAGGTTTGATGCTTTTTGGATCATGTTGTTCACCTTCTTCAGGGAGTCCACGAGGGCCTTGTGGTTAAGAGCTTTCTTCTCGTGCTCGGCGACCATGTCCTTGTTCAAGTGAAACAGTTGGCGATAATTCTCCCTCACCGCGCTCATGTTCTGAAGGATTCTCGCTTCCTCCCCCTTGATCACAAGCTCCTTGATGGCCCCAGTTCTGTCCGCCACATCCGCCGATATCGTCAACCTTACCGCGTTGTAGCTCTCAACATCTTGCAGCACGCCTTGGAACTCTTCCATCTCCTTTGGAAAGTCGTTCACTGACTCCAGCTCCGATATTCCCAAGAAGGAAGCAAAGTCCTGCACGACCTCGCCGGCCAGGCTCATGTCATCGGTGGAGATGACGATGATCGACTCGTTTGCATTGAAAGTGAGGACCAAAGGCATCTTGTTGATCGAGGACACGAAGCCCATCTCAAAGGTGTCCTTGTTGTAGTTCGTCGTGCTCGTGAGGTTGGTCTGGAACGCCGCGTCGACCCAAGAGACGAATCTTTGTATCGTGTCCTTCACCTTGAACTTGACGTAAGACGCAGGAAAGTTGCTGCGGAGGTCCGAAGGCGCGGGGACGAACGACGTGAACTTGCCCAAATGAATTTCGGCGTTCACGGCATGGTAAAAGTTGCTGAGCGGGAAGCCTAGCAAAACTTTCATGGAGATCACGCAAGCCATGCGGCTGATCAGAGTCACCGGGAAAAATGCAGTGTCCTTCTCTTCGGGGAAAGGGTAGAACGTCACTTCGTTGGCAAAGATGCCATCCGCTTCCACGACGACCGCCTTGATCGCCGTGGTCTTCGCGGACTTGATCACGAGCCTCAGCGAGTAGTCCCCCTGCATCTTTTCGATGTACACGGAGATCTTCGTGTCCACTTTGGCCTGACCGGGATTGGAGAACTCCGCCTGGAAGTTTGCGTTTTGGTACATCTTGATCTCCTGCTGCAGCTCCGTCCTCAGGTGCTGCAGCTGGCTCAAGCTCTCCGCGCTCTTCTTCGAGTCCTCGATCGTTTTCCCGATGGTGGAGTCGGCCTGCAAGTACCCCTTCACCTCGCCATCCTCGGTGATGCAAATGACCTCCTCCCTCCCGTTGCTCCTGAAGTCCGCGCAGAGCACCGAGGATATCGGGGCACTGAAGTTTTCCTTGAACAGCGTCTCTCCCGACTTCTCGGACCTCACCTCGAACTTGCCATTCGACCAGCCGCTCAGGAGCTCCGGGACCCCATCGCCATTCAGGTCAAAACTGTTGATGCACTTGGGCGTGTGCCGGCTCTTGACCCTCCACACCCTCCTCGAGCTGTTGTATATTCCTATGGTCCCGTTCGACAGAGCGTAGCCGAACTTGAAAGAGCAGCACAAAAACAAGGACGGGGACGAAGAAAAAGTCAGTATCTTTGGTGCAATCCAAGTGGAAGGACTCTGGGCCAGTTACCTTGGAGCTGTACACCGGGCACAAGCCCGTGATCTCGTCTATCTCTAGGATCTCCTCTATCACCTGCTCGTTCTGAAAGATTCTGATTTCATTGTCCTTGGATCCTACCAAAAGCTCCTTGCCCGGGTTGTTTGTGAAGTTGGCAAAGGCCATGGCCGACACCACGTCACCAGTGACCGTCCAGTACGCCTCGCTTCCCTTGGCGTCAAAGCCCTGGACCGAGCAGTTTCCTCCGATAAGTGCCAAGTTGGTGCTCAGGCTGCCGAGCTTTCCAACGAGGCAGCTCGTGACTCCATCGGGCACATCCCTGAAGAAGAGATCCCTGTTCTCCTCCACATCGTATGCCAGGAGGTTGTTCGGCGTTCCGATAAGCAGGACGTCCCTCCTCAGCATAGGATCTATCGTGCCCGACGCTATGCAGCTGATCTGCTTGTTGACGTTCAGGTACTTGACTTGGTTGTCCCCATCGATGTTGGTCGCCTGAGGCGTGTGCACGAAGACTTTTCCTGCATTCGTCACGCACGTGAGGGACAGGGAGCTCCCGTTGAAGCAGCCTATCGTGGCCTGTCCCGCGTGAACGGGGTCGCTGAGGTAAAGCTTAAAGGCTGACTTGTACATAGTGGGAAGACGGACGCTACCTCCTCCGTAGGAGAGAAAGAGGGAACAAAAATTCTTCTGAAGATCGCGCCTAGAACGATTGCAACTGCTCCTTTCCCCTCACCACCTGCCTCTCCATCCCTCGCTGGCGCAGGAAACTTGCCACCACCACCACACCTGCTCCTGTCCTCCACCTCCGCGCCTTGTGTGTGAGTGGTACCACTGGAGTCTCGACGACGAAACCTCAACAAAGTCGGTATCTTTGGAGCTCCCAAGAGACAAGCTGTCAAAGTGTGCAGACTCTCGCGGAAAACTTGGCCCCGATGGACCCTCAAGAAGAAACCTTTGCCCCTCTCTGCCTCCACAGCTCTGTTTCCTTGTCCTCCACCTTGTGCGTCAACTAAAGACCACTTCTCGTGACGAAACCTCAGCAAAGTTGGTATCTTTGGAACGCCCAAGAGACAACCTTTCGAGCGGTGAACCCCTTCGTCCAAGTATCGGTCTTGATCGACCCCCAAGGCGCTTGCTTTGCCTCCCCTCTCTTCCCCTCGGTGCCGATTCCGATTCCTTGAAACCTATTTCGATTTTTTTTGGGGGGAATTTTCCGCCGGGCCGCGGAAATGTTAGAATTCTATCCATTCGTGGACAGAGATCTTCGTTTCTTGGTGGAGAGGAGAGGTGAGTCTTCGGACGACGTTTTGAGGACGAGGACGACACTCGGAACGGTCGAGATGGTTGCAGTCAGAATTCATGTCCTTCGAGCTTTCGAAAGACTCCTCGCTTGAAAGGAATGACGTTCTGTGGAAGATTTGACGACGGACTGACTGAAAGTTTCTCCCTGTTATTGTGTTAATTTTTTCGGTAGAGGTGAGTGACACGCGTCGCGACGAGCGTCGAGGACGGCGAGGGCGTCCAAGACGAGGGAAACAAGCAGAAGCGTGGTCCTGTGATCTTTCCGTCGGTACCTCGCTCGAAAGGATCGACGTCGTGACGAGGATTTGCCAGACGTTCTAAAACGCATCGGCATCTTCCAGTAGTGACTGACTCGAGGTGAAGCTCATCGTCGTGCGAAGAGAGAGAGAAAGGGATGATGTCGACGAGGGGGCAGTCGGTGTGCAGCTGCGGCTCCGTTGGAAGGGCGAGAGCTCCTTCACGAAGGGCGCTTTCCTCGCTTTCGACGAGAAGGGGAGAGAGGTCCGCCTCAAGAGACGATGTTTCCTCCAAGTTCCTCGTGCTCGGTGGTGGCGAGGCAGCAAGGTCCAGGAAGGTTGTGGCGCCCTTGAGGTGTTCCCAGAAGACGAACGAGAGCTCGCCGATGCCGTCCACGACGACAATCGCTTTGGACAACTACACGGATATCGTGAACAACATGGCCAAGTCGGTGCTGCTGGGCTTGAAGGATAACTTGACGAGGATGGAGGTGGAGTTCCCACCCGTCCTTGAGTCGGACGCTTACAAGAACTCCTCGGACGTCTACATCGATGCCAACGTCCAGTTCGCGATCGCGCTGGGCCGCGTGCTGCAAGAGTACGAGAGGAAGGTGAAGATCATCCTGCCGGACGAGAACGAGGTCCGGAGGGCGGAGAAAATTTTTGGCCAGGCGCTCGATATGTACGAGAACATCTCCTTGGGTTCCCTCACGGGGAGGGGGGACGTCATCTCCGACGCCATCGAGGGCGTAAAGAGCGCGTTCTCGTTCTTGGACGGCCAGGGAGGACAGAAAAGCAAGGAGTTGGACGACGAGGCGAACACGTACATCGTCATCAACGCGAGCTGCTCCGAGCTCCTGGACCTCAGAGACTTTGTGAACAAGAAGAGGGAAGCGCTGCTCGAGGAGCAAGGGGGCTCTATTCCGCTGGGCTGGGAGGAGTACAAGGACGAGAAGAGCGGCAGGAGCTACTATTATGACACGAGAGCGAAGTCGACCACCTGGGAGAGACCCGTAGAGAACGAGCCTGCGGTGATCTTGATGAACCTCGAGCTTGAGACGCTGAGGGGCGACCTGGGGCTGATCGCCTTCCCCCCGAAAGAGATGCACTGGGAATTCTTGTCGTCCTTCAAGCCAGTCTACTTCATACGTCAGAGGGACTACTCGAAGACCATCACGGAGTCTCCGTACTTGGTCAATTACAGCGGCGCCATTTACAGGGAGTACCCTGGGGACTGGCAGGTGCTCTTGGAGGAAAAGCTTGGCGGGAGGAAGTACAGGCCCATCAGAAGCAGCGAGGACCGTTACACGCTTTTCGAGGCCAAGGAAACGATGATGGAGGAGATGGGTCTCAAGTCAGACGAAACTCCTGCCTTGAAGTTCCTTCGAACGGGTTACCAGACTTGCACGTGGTGGGAAGACCCAAAGGACTACGACAGGGAGACTTCTGACAACTGGAGGAAGTGAGGAAACCGAGAAGAAGAAGCAATAACAACGAGCGTGTGTGCTACATGGGTGCCAGTTAAAAATGTTTTTTGGAACTCACAACGCCGCGGCATAGTCCAACGTTCTCCGCACTTTCACTTTCTTCAGACTTTTCGCTGCTGTTTCCGACGCCTTCTTCGCCGGCTTGGGTTTCGCCGCCTCGTGGTCACTCTTTCTGGTCGTCGCCAGGAGAGGTTTCCTCAAGGTCCTTTTCGAGACTGGGTTCGAGTTTGTCGTGACAGCCTTCTCCTTTCTCCTTCTTTTCAGTCTGGATGACGTCCTTTCGCTCACTCCGCCACCCTCGCCCTTCTGTTTCGCTTCGACGAAATAATTCACCCCGTGGCCATCGTACCTCCTGCTGCTGCTGGTGCCGGCGGCCACGAGTTGCAACTGCCTGCGCCTCTCGTACACCCACCCGGATCTCAGCTTCGATCTCGGCGAAAGCGTTGCCGAGCAATCAGGCTCGGAGGGTTGTTTCCTTTCATTCGCGCCCCCCGGGCAAAGCACAGGCATGGACGAGTCCTTTATGCTTCCATCGTCATTGAAATACTTTTCGATGGCGGCAACCTTCTCTTTGTAAGAATTGAAGAGCAGCATCTTCCCAGAGATTTTCTCTTTCTTCTTGCCTGGAGGGCGAGCCCCCCCACTCGCAGATGCCCCATCCACCTGCCTCCTGTCCCCCGCCTCCTTCGCCAGGGCGAAGAATTCTGGCCACCTCCTGTGCAACTCAGAGGACTTCTCCCCCTCCCTCCTGATGATGCAATCCACAACCAGATCCTGCTCCCGAGCGGTCTCCTCGCTCGTATCGACGGGCGCGGTTCCCTCCGCATTCTGCGAAAGCAGCTGGGAGTGAGGCAACAGGGGATTCCCCCGGTTAGGCGCAAGCTCGATGAGCGAGAAGACCCCAGGCCCCTTCTCCTCCGCGGGAATCAGCACCAGCGGCGACCCGCAGCTCGATTGATTGATAAGGATGCACATCGTAGGCCCGCCCTGCTTTGCGCTTGCGCTGGGGGCCGAGGCCGCCCGCAGACTCCCGATCCTTTCAAACCAGCCTTGGATGCCCTCGTCTCCTGCCACCACCTTCACGTGCCCAAGCATAGACGTCAACCGGTGAAAGGGAACGCAGCCGAGGGGAACCACCTCAAGATCGAAAGACATCGAGGTGCTCACCGCCGCAGACCGCCCCTGATCCCCCCCCGCCTCTTCCTCGCTCCGGCCCGAGTCCCCGTCGTCCCTTTGCTCTGCCACCCTGACCAGATCAATCTTTGCCTCTGTCCGGTGGCCTCCCTTCCCGTTAAACACGCCGTTTCCCCGCCACAGGATCTCGGATGCAAGCCCCGAGAACAGGCCGTCCAAAGCCTCGCTGCAGTCCAAGCGAACCCTCGACAAGTCTAGAAGACTCGTCCAGTGCGCGAGGCCCTCCTCTGTGGGCTCCTGCGTCGTCACAACGTGTCTCACCGAGTTTGGGAACTTCTTCCGTGTTTCCTTCAGCAGGGTGTACGCGTGGAGATCCTCGACCGGTATGGGCGCCTTGCACGACACCTTGTGCGCAAACCAGACCAAGTCCAGCTCGTCCACTTCAACAGAGCGCGCGGCCGGAGACGGCGAGCAGTCGCCACACCCCTCGAGCTTCACCACAGACCCCTTTCCTGCTCCTTTCACCGGGCCTCCCCCCCTCGGGCGAATGCCTTGCGCCAGGCCCGCGATAGAATCCAGACCTTCCCCCTCGGTCCGACTGCCGTTCCCCTTCGCAGGCCTCGGTCCGACGAGGTCCTCGGCCACCTTCCCTTGGTCGCCGGGCCAACACCGTATCACATGCCGAGACTCCCTCCGCTTGAGCTCCTCGATCCGACCCCGTGCCTCTTCCTTGACATCCGCAGGGAGCCTCTCGTCGATCACGAACACCAATGCCCTCCGCCTCTCCATCCCCAACCCCATCCCCTGGTGGCCCCCAAAAACAATCAAAACAATGGATACGATCTGATCAGTCCACCGTCCACCGTTCGCTTCAAGAGACGGCTCGAACGAAAGAGAAAGACGAGACGGTTCCGTTTTTGCCCCTCCCCTCCCCTTGCCCTCCCTCCCCGTCCAAGGCAACGCAACGCAACGCGAAGAGCTCACCTCACTCTCACCCTCCTCTGCTGCTTCCAAAATGATCCTAAAAAAACCTTCAATATGCGTCCACTCGTCTCAAGCGAAGGATCGATCGAAGCAGCGGAGCATGACAGATCGATCGGTACACCTTTCCGCTTCCTCAACCTCCGCCCTCGTCGCCTACGATCGATCACGAACGCAGCCAAAGTCCCTCCCTCCTCTTATCGATCGCGATCGATCTGTCGTTTGTTGAAGGCGACGGAGGAGGGAGCTTGACGACGCGACGCGCGACGCGGGCTTGTTTCGACGACGACGAGGAGGGCGAGAGGCGAGGACGGTGTTGCAATCGAAGCTACATCTCGCGAGCTTTAAATCGATCCCTCGGACGAGGCATTTGCTTCACTCATCACGAAGTTCGTTCATTCCAAGATGGCCATGGCGTTGGCTCGGTGGATGAGAGGAGGAGTGAGGAGGTTGTGCCGCAGCGGAGGACGAGGAGGAGGGCTCATCGCGATGGAGGAGGGAGTGATCGAGTCGATGAATCGTTTGGAATCGTTTTGTCCGCCGCCTCGGCTTGAGGTTGTTCGCATTCCGTTTGGAATGGGAGCAGAGAGGTGGCAGCAGAGGATGGTGATGGGAGAGGGAGGGAGGGGGATGGAGGAGGAGGAGGAGGAGGAGGAGGGGATGGAGGGGGAGGATGGTGGGGGGAAGGGGTCAAGGAGGCTGCGTTCGGATTGTGACGCGATGTATACGGAAAAGGTGGAAGCGGTTTATCCGACGACGATACAGCAGAGGAAGAAGGGAGCTCGTGTCCTTCAGGCTTTGTTTGATATTATCGAGAAGGATGGGAGGTTGTACGACCTTTTGTTCGATGAGCTTGGGATAAACTTTCAGGACATAAGGGTGTCGCCTGATGGGAGCTCGGCTTACATCCGGTGGTCCGCCGGGGAGGGGTGCGAGGACAGGGCGGAGGCGGCGCTGGGGAAGAGCGCGGGGTTCCTAAGGAGGAGGCTCGCGCGGTCGCTGCCGTACCGGAGGGCCCCGAGCATCGTCTTCGTGTCGGACTACCTCACGGAGGAGGAGTCCAGGATGGAAGACATCTTCGACAGGATCGCAATGGAGAACGAGGAGGCCCGAAAGGCCGAACGAGGTCCAGAGTGAACAGCGGAGAGAACCAGGATTGGGTGGAGTTGTTGTAAAAACTCGTTGTTTGTGTGTGTATTGCAATGTTTTTTTTCTTCCTTTGCATTGTTCGTTCAGAAAATGGTCATGTTCTCCTCGTTCTTCTGCTCAAAGGTGAACTTTCCGCTGTCGACGAGCTCCTTCAGGGAGGACGCCTCATCGTCCGAGAGGCTGAGGATGCCCTGCAAGGTGCTGAGCTTGTCGTCGTCCTGGGTGTTCTTGTAGAAGTACGCGTAGACGTCCATGAGCTCCTCCTTGTCCTTCCACGATACGGACTCCTCAGGGACGGCCTTGGAGCAGGCTATGACGTTGTTCATCGTCGAGGTGAGCTCAGACGCGTTGCCTTGCCTCAAGAAGGAAATCGCTTGCACAAAGAGCAGCCTGAGCTTACCCTTGACAGAAGCATCGACAAACCGCTTGGCCGTCTTCTGGTCGAGGCCAAGCTCGTTCGGGATGGACACGAGAACTTCCTCAGCGTCGAAGACGCCCTGGCCGTTGGAAAGCATCTTCTCGACCTCCTTCTTATAGAGGGTCTCCCTCGCTTCCTTCTTCATCACCGAGTCGATGTCGATCCCGGACGCCTTCATTTCTCTCAGCTTGGACACCGTGAGCAGCCCCTGCGCGTGCAACGCTTGCAGGTTTCCAACAACATTCTTGTCCACAAGACCCTTGATGACGCTGTCGGCAACCGTGTCGTTCAGCCCAAGCTTGGTTTGGAGGTCCTTGAGCGCCTCCTTCTTCTCCTCCGTCAAGGTGGATCCCGAGACCATCTGCTGCGCCTGGTTCTTGAACGCCTGCTCGGCTAGAGACTGGTGCACTTGCATGGTGTCTACTTCGGTCAGGCCCAGCACATCCCCCAGCTGAATCAGACGAGCAAACTCGCTCTCGTCTCTCTCCAGAACGATGCTGGAGCCCATTCCAAGCTTTCTGACTTCGCCCTGCATGCAGTACAGGAGGTACTGCCTGTACAGATCCGTCCTGTCGCGGACGTCCATCTCCTCCTTGAGTGTGATGACCTTCTGACCCCTTTCCTTCGCGCTCTGCTTGGAATCACCCGACTTGGCTTTCTTCAAGGTCGAGGGGGTGGTCTCCTCGGACGACGAAGACACCTCGGCGACCGATGAATCAGACTCTTCTTCCCCGCCCTCCGCCTTCGCTTCTGCTGCTTTTTGCTCGGCCTCCTCCTCCTTTTTGGCCTCCTCCTGAGCCTTTGCCATGATCTCCATCAGCTCTGCCTGCTCTGCCCTCTTCTTGTTCGCCTCGGCAATCTCCGGGTCGATTTCCTCCACAAGGGGGGTGAGAACAAAGTTTGAGTAGAACACGATCTTCTTGAGCTCCTGGGCCGCCGCCACCTGATCTCGCTGGCTGCGCACCCTCTGCACCATCGCCATCATCTGCTGCCTTGCCTTCCTGGAGGCCAGCTCCAGCGCGAGCTCCTTCTCCAATCTGAGGTTGTTCATGGACTTCCTCAGCCTCATGATTTCGGATGACCCAAAGGCGTCCGCGGTCACCGTGAGAATGTCGTTCAGGGTAACGTTGAAGGCCTTTCCCTTGACCTCCTCGTTCATCTTGCTGATCTGAGGTCCCTGGATGCACAAAAGCTTTTGAATTTTGCTCAACTCGGCCTCGTCGTCATCAGTGATCTCGCCCCCCTTCTCAATCAAGGACTCCAACTTCATCCTGTACTGCTCGAGGTTCACTTCCATGGCCTCCTCCGCGTCGAAGCTGATCTTCTCGCAGAGCTGCTGCAGCCAGGAAGCCTTGCTCTCCTGAGCCTCCAGGGTCCCGTCCCTGTAAGCAGCGGCGAGCATTCTCCTGTAGGCCTTGCTGGAGATGGCATGCTTGACCGTTGCCGCCTCCTTGTTGCCCATTCCGAAGATGAGCTTCAAGGTATCAGCGTTTTCCACGGTCTGGCCCGAGATGCAGCCCTCCGCGGTCAGCTTCTCCTCGATGAAAACTTTGTAGAGCTCCTTCAGGTTGGCCCTCTCCGTGTCCGCGGCGTACTTGCCGCCATACAGCGAGACTTGGCCGAGGCCGCGGGCCAGGTCCTCGTTTCCTGCAAAGCTCAGCACCCTGTTGTTCAGCCCCACGATTTCGTCCAAGAACGCGACGACCTTGGAGAGGTCCCTGGCGCGGACACGCTGGTTGAGAACCTCGACCGCCCCGTCCAGCTTCTTCTCCACCTCCTGCCTCAGGACCTTCTCCATGCTCTTGGCGGCGACCTCGTCGCCCAGGCCGAGCTGGAGCTGGGTGGTCCTCAAGCCCGCGAGGACCGAGTCATTCAAGAGGTCGTCCGAGGACCCCGCGCCCGCGAGTTTCGCGTCGTACAGGGAGCTCGCGTTGTCCCTCTTCGCGAGGTTGAGCTGGGCGTCGGTCAGGTTGAAGACCCTCTTCCAGGGAAGGAGGAACTTGGCCTTCTTCTCCCCGAACACTTGCTCGGAGACGAACACGAGCTTCTGAAACCCTCTGAGCTCCTGAAGGCCCCCCTCCTTGGAGCCGGACTCCAGCCTCTGCCTCTTGAACCGGTTGCCGAGCTCAAGGTGGCACTCCGCCGCAGCGGCGTCATCAATCCCGAGGGCGTCCTTGAACGCGGATATCTTGCTCGGCTCGTCGCCCCTCAAAGGCTCGTCCGACGAAGGGATCACCGAAGCGAGGTACGCCTCGTAGATGCGCTTCATCTCCAGACCAAGCTGGTCCGACAGGTTGCTCAACCCGTAACGCGGAGCGAGCTCACGGATGGCCCCGGCGTTCAGTCCAGTCGCCGGGTCGTCCCCCGCTGCAGCGCAGATGTTATGAAGCTCCGCTGCCGCCGCGTCCATCGTCTTCTCCTGAAGCTTCTTCACCCCGAGAGCTCCCGCTCCTCCGAGCACAGCCGCACCAGCAACGCTCGCGATCGGCTTCACGTCCACCTTGTCCTTCATCACCTTCCCTCCGAGAGCGTAACCCGCACCCAGTCCAACCGCCACGAGCATCGCGGCACCGGCCTGCCTCGTGACGTGAGACATGGAAGCAAGCGTCTTCTCCGTCCCGTCCATCTCCCTCACGGGACCGAAGATGCTCCCTCCTCCACTCCCATGCGCCGCCGCCACCACCCTCGTCCTCGTCCTCCTCGCTCTCTGCGGCAACCCTCTCCTCATGCCACCCGGCACCAGGCTCGTGCTCGTGTTCGTGCTCACACTCATGCTCATGCTCGTCCTCGTGCTCGTGGTGGTGGTGACCTGCCTCCTGGAGGTCAGTGCAGTGACTCCTGACTCCTGACTCCTGACTCCTCTCGGGTTCTGGTGTTGGTGTTGGTGTTCCTCGCCTCCTGCTCCGCCGCGTTTGGCCCCTCTGCTCTGCTCGTCAGCCGTCAGTGGATTTAGTGGATAAGATAAAAAAAGAAAACTCTGGAGAGGACAGGACCAAAGGGGAGGGGGGGATCAAGGGGGAGGAGGAGGAGGAAAGGAGTGATGATGATGGTGGAGGATGTGTGTGTGTGTTTGTTTCTTTTGTTTCTTTTGTTTCTTTTTTCCTGTCTCTCTCTCTCTCTTTCTGTCTTTCTGTCTTTCTGTCTCGTTTGGCTGTCAGTTTGGAATAAGAAAAGGGAGGAGGAGAAGGAAAAGTCTGGAGAAAGACAGAGCAGAGCAGACAGAGGATTGATGAGGATGGACGATGGATTGTCTTTCCAAGCGAAACGAAACGAAACGAACCCATCACCGTCACTCGGCACAGCTTTCCTTTGTCTTGAGAGGGTGTATGAATGTACAAAAATGGTATTACAATGAGGTGAATGGAATGGAATGAAACGGTCTTGGCAACTCCTCGCGCTACTAGTGTTGTTGTTGCTGCTTCCTCGGGCGCTGCCGCACCCAGCCAGTCAGCAAGCTAGTTGCTTGGCGTGCTCGGCTTGGACGGGCTCACCAGCTGGGCGAGGCTCATGGTGTCCCTCATGATCTGACTCGCGCCCATGGAAATTCTCCTGGCCTTCCTGGAGACTCGGGTTGTCATGGGGGCCGCGACGCTGGTGATGGTCTCGACCTCGTCCGGGAGAAGGAAGCACTTGAAGGCGATCACGGCCAGGAAGAGGGACACCATCTTGGTGTGGACGTCCACCAGGAACCAGAGGTAGCCCAACGCGGCGCCGACCGTCGTCAGCTTGTACTTCCTGTCCAAGTGGATGCCATTCCACATGCCCAAAGCGAGCTTCTTTCCGATGACCAAGTTCCTCCTGATGTCCTCCTCGAAGCTCTTGTACAGCAGGGGCAGGGTGAAGGCCGCGCAGTGGCCGACCAAGCAGATGAGGGACAGGGACATGAACTTGCTCAGGGTGATCAGGGTCCACATGGAGAACGCGATCTGAAGGGTCGCGGTCGCGCTCGACCCGCTGAAGGCCCTGTTCACTCGTGGGACGAGCGAGAGGAGGGCGCTCTCGAGCGTCTTGGTGAAGGATTTCACCTGACCCCTCGTCATCACGGGCTTAGGATCGTATCCCCTGATGAAGATGCCTCCAAAGAAGTTCACGGCGAGCATGGAGAGGCCGCAGTACGCCGCGGACACGGAGGGCCTGAAGCTGATGATGCCCGTCTGCGCGTAGTGCCAGGTCAGGAGCACGAGGAATCCCGACGTGAAGGCAAGGCAGCTCTTGGCAGGAGTGTTCCACATCGCGCAATCCTTCGCGTACTCGAAAGCCTTGGCAAGAGTATCACCACCCTCCTTCGCCTTCGAGGGCGTCCCGTCCACGAAAGGCGAGCCAATGCCATTCTTCTTCGGCGTTCCACGCATTGGCGTCTCGCGTCTCGATGTTCTTCCCTCCTGATCATTCAACTGCAACGAGAGAAGCCAAAGAAAGTCAGCACTTGGATCAAAAATCATCATCACGGCAACTCCATTCGTGTGAATCAAAATGAAATGAATCAAAATGACACCAACGAGTTCTCTTACCTTGATCTCTCCCAGTGGTGACCTCGGCGGCGACTTGAACTCTGATGCGAACCTGCTCCTGAGGGAAACACACGGCACAGTCGAGTTCATCGTCATGGCATTCGCCTTGGTCTTGGCATGACAAAGCACGTTCTCATTCTCGTTCTCGTAAACGTCGTTGTTGTTGTTCCTGTTCGTCGCGTACTTGACCCTGGAAGTTGCAATGCCGCTGGGAGGCGATCTCAAGGTGTCCAACATTGTCCTCCGTCCTCGTCCTCGTCCTCGTCGTCGTCGTCGTCGTCGTCGTCGTCGTGATGTTCTTGGCTCCTCCTCGTCGTCGCCGTCGTTTCTGTCGTTTTGAAGCGCTCAACGGGGCGGTAAAAATGCGGTGTGAAAGGAGCAAAATGAGGTGTAAAAAGAGTTTGCTCGTCAAGTCATGATCCAGAGGCGGAGCCAATAACATCGATGAATGAATGAATGAATGAATGAATGGATGGATGGATGGATGGATGGATGGATGGATGGATGGATGACTGTCTTGCTGCTGTCACGGCTCATTGTGTCTTCCCCTTGCTCTCGCGCTCTCTTGCTGCTTCCAAAGAGCCCTCACTCGATAAGAATAATGACAATGAGGGTGATGAGGGTGAGGGACAGGCCCTAACTTGACAAGAACGAGGGTGAGGGTGAGGGATGGGGTCTGAAGTTTGCATTTGTTTTATTGTTATCATCGCCACCAATCCTCAGAAGTTGACGAGGTCCATGTCCTTGTGGTTCCTCAGGATGTCCTCGAGCTTGTAGGTGTCGCTGGCGAAGGCCCGGATGCCAGCCGCGAGCTTGTCGTTCGTGGCGCCGTCCATGGAAAGTTTCCAGCGGAACTCGTTCGCGCCCAGCTCGTCCCACTTTTCGATCTCGCAGTCCGCCTTGCCCTGCTCGGGGCTCAGCCTCCTCGGCAGGATGGAGCCCCTCGCGGCCAAATCGTCCAGGAGAGCCGGGGGAATCGTCATCCTGTCCACTCCAGCGAGGGCGAGAACCTCGTCCAGGGGGTCCTCCCCCGTGGGCGAGCGCCAGCTCGCTGGCATCAAGATCGTTTCGTACCCGTAAGCCTTGTAGTAGCAATGCATCTGCTTCACGCTTGCTACCCCTGGGTCGTCCTCCACCGGCATTTTCTCCGGGTAACCGTCGTTGGCCTTGTGCCACTCGAGGACCCGACCGGGAAACGGGGAGATCAGGTGGGCCCCGGCCTGGGCCGCAGCAATGGCCTGGGCGAGCCCAAAAACCAGGGTGATGTTCGTCTTGAATCCAGTGGCCTCGAGCTTGCGCGCGGCCTGGATGCCCTCCCAGGTTCCCGGCAATTTAATCAACACCCGGCTCGTCGGGACGCCCTTGTTGCTGTACATGCTCAGTATCCTGCACGCCTGTGTGTGCATAGCCATCGTATCAAAGGCGTACTTGATGTTCACTTCCGTGGAGATGTACCCTGGAACAATGCTCGCGATCGAAGCACCCAGGTTGACAGCCAGCCGATCCACTGCAAGGCCGAGCCTCCCGCCGTGAGGGTCGTCGGGATCCCAACACTCCTCCACCGCGTACCTCACCGCCTCATCCACCATCTCCTGGTACAGAGGGTTGCCACTTTGACCAGCCTGAGACACGAACAACGGGTTCGTCGTGGCATCCGTGATCAATCCTGTGTCCACCATCCTCCGCACCGTCTCGAGATCCCCCTGGGACGAATCAAGTGAACCAGCAGGTGAGGCAGCAGGTGAAGCAGGTGTTAATGATACTGCCACCCCCCCCCTCTCTCTCTCTCTCACACACACTCAGCTTCAAGCTGCTTCCAAGGTTGAGATTATGTGTGTGTGTGTGTGTGTGTGTGTGTGTGTGTGTGTGTGTGTGTGTGTGATGCTTACCGTATCGACCGAAAGAGTCGTCATCCTCGCCAGTTGCTCGAGGCTTGTCCCCGTGCTGGCCGTCGATGAGCAACGTATCGAGTCGCATCGCCCTTCAACGCTTCCCCTTTCCCGTCCACGTGATCCACTCGACCTGAAACGAAACCTCAGCCTCACACTCGACGCCATCCTTATCCACTTGTCTGTCCTTCTCGCTCGCTTGCTCGAGCAAGAAAGGACGAAGACTTTGGCGCAGGAGGGAAGCGAGAGGGGCAAAGAAGAGGAGAAGGGAAGGGTACCACGCGAAAGTGCGTCTCGCGATCTTTCCATTGGTACCTTGGTCGAGTCGCATCGCCAAAGGATTGACGACGTCTGGGAGCAAAGATTGATTGATTCCTAGCGTCGAGATGACGAGGGCATTGAGGGGTTCAACGTTGTCGTGGAAAGGTACGTCGGGGCGAACGAGGGACGAGGGGTCTGGACTCCCTCAGAGGCCAATATCCTCCACGAGGTTGTCCTTCCGTGCTGGTCATCGTGTCCGTGGCAGCACTGCAGCACGAGCGTTGCTGGACGAGGATCCAACGACGACGAGTACGACGAGTACGACGTACCTGAAAGACTTCACGCTCGAGGAGCTTGGGGATTACTGCGAGAAGGAGCTGGAGGAGCCCAGGAAGCGAGCTAGGCACGTGTGGACGCACCTCTACGGCGATGCTTACCTCAAGTCCGAGTGGGAGGACGAGGGCCAGGGGAACGGAGAGGACATGGGCTTCTCCCAAAGGTTTCTCAGCAAAGTGGGTGAGAAGAGGGTCGAGCCAGGGGCAGGGATGACTCTCACGGACTCGAGGTCAGCGTCTGACGGAACCACGAAGCTGATCTTCCAGAGGGAAGCGGATGGGCTGAATATAGAGACGGTTCTGATTCCCGTCGACAAGGAGGGAAGCAAGCCGAGGGTCACCGTTTGTGTTTCTTCGCAAGTCGGTTGCGCCATGGGGTGCAAGTTCTGTTACACTGGACTCATGGGCCTGCAAGCGAACCTCACCGCCGGGGAGATCGTCGAGCAAGTGGTCCAAGCGAAGAGAATGCAGAGGGGGACCCACCTCCCCGTCACTAACATCGTGTTCATGGGGATGGGCGAACCGTTCCACAACCTGGACGCGGTGCTCAAGGCGATCAAAATCCTGACCACGGAGTCCAAGGGCTACACCCAGTTCTCTCAGAGAAAGATCACGGTGAGCACTGTCGGCCTGGTGCCGGAAATGAGGAGGTTCGCCCAAGAGACCGATGCCCAGCTCGCCCTGTCTTTGCACGCCACAACGGAGGAGTCGAGGTCATCGATCGTGCCTACAAACAACAAGGTGCGTCTTCGCTCTCGCTCTCGCTCTCGCTCTCTCTCGACGCGAGGCCTTTCTTCACGATCCACTGACCGAGCCTCTCCTTGCTCTCGCCGTTAGTATTCCCTCAAGGAAGTTGTGGAAACGCTGGAGGAGCTGTTTCCAAAGGGCCGGACCAAGGGAAGCCATGGCAGGCACGTGCTGATCGAGTACGTCATGCTGGAAGGAGTGAACGACACGACGAGCGATGCGAAGAGGTTGGTGAAGCTGCTGGAAAACGTCGAAGCCAAGGTAAACCTCCTAGTGTTCAACACGTTTGAGGGCTCGCCGTTTGTGCCTGCGGACATGGATGCCGTGAAGAACTTTCGCGCACACCTGGTGAGCCAGAACCTTGTTTGCACGATTCGGGATAGCCGGGGGGACGACAAGATGGCAGCTTGCGGCCAGCTGGGCCTCGGGAAGAAGAAGAAAACAGGTGTTCTTGGCCAGATCTAATCTAAACTGTTTTACTATTAGTCATCGTTCGCACAACAGATGCTATGTTTGTTATTCTTCCCTACACCCTTTCGCCCCATCCCCATCCACCCCGTTGGTGTTCTTACGCCATCTTCGATGTGATGGCATGCTCGATGCTGTCCATCTCCTTGTCCAGCCGCTGCAGCGCGTCCTTGAAGCACTCGATTGGGTCCCTGTCCTTGGAGCCCTTGACCTGAAACTTCACTTTGTGTTCGAGTGGGTGCTCAACCTTGCGAAGACGATGACAGCGTCGAGGGCGATGGGGTCAGGACATCGGTCAGACAAGCAAGCAAGAGGCAACTCACCTTGTATCCCGCAAACTTCACATGTTCCGTGTCTCTGTGAAGCTCGTGCCTCACCAAGTTACCTATGGTGTGGTCTACGACGACGAAACGAAGGACACGGCAGACGGCGGTGGTGAAGAAAGAGACACACAAAAGAAAGAAGGGTGGTGGCGGTCAGCATTGAAGTTCGAGGAGGACAACGCCACCACCACGATGTTGTTGTTGTTGTTGTTGTTGATGTTGATGTTGATGTTGATGATGATGACGTTGGTGTTGAAGGAGAAGGCCAAAACCCAAGACTCACCTTCTCTCTCCACGGTGATGGCGACGGCGTTTTCTATCTTCGTGTCCTTCACAACGGTGACCTTGTCCACGTCATCAGGAAGGACGAACTTGTCGTAGCGCTCCTGCGCGTTCATCTCTCACAAGTCAACGCTCCCTCCCTTCTCTGTGCCATGAAGAGAACAAGGCAATCGATCGATCGATCGGTGTCAACAACAAAAAAAATACTCATCTCGGAGGCCATTCCCTTCGATCGACCACTCATTCGAAAGCTTAGAACGATAATCTTTCACCTGTGTGTCGTTCTCCCTCTGTTTTTGCTCTCGAAGACCATGAATCGTCCTCGAAGACTCACCTCTCTCTCTCTCTCCTCTGCTGCTGCTTGTCCAATCCAAACAAAACCGATTCAAAATCAGTTCATCCGAAACTCAATCCCTTCGAACGACCGCTCATTCGAAAGACAAGAGCAAGACGCTTTCACCTGTTCCGCCTCCTCTTGCCTCCACCCATGTCCTCGTCCACTTTTCCGTCGCGATCGCGATCGATCGCGATCACTTCGACTCACCTTTGCGCGCTCAGTGTGTGATCGCTGGGGTGGCGCATATAGACGACGGAGGGGAGGGAGTTGCGGCGCGGAGGGGCGCGGGAAGAGGGGCGGGGCAGGGAGGGAGGGAGAGTCGGGGGGTCACGATCACTTTTGTCTCTCTCTTAGCTTTCGAACGAGCTCTCTCTCGAAAGAAACGCTTCGGTGAAGAGGATTGTTTGAAGGGATGACGAACACGAACCCCATGGAGGAGAAGAAGGTGAGGACCGGGAAGGGTGGGCGGTGGTCCTCCTCGTGCGTTACGACTCAGTCGCGCGTTACAAGAGCTCTGGCCATCGCACTCGTCGCGATTCTCATGTCATGCGCTTGGACGAACTTTGTGGAGGAAGGGATCCAACATTATTATAATGATCATCATCATCATGATCATCATCATCATCATCAGCATCAGCATCAGCAGCAGGAGCATGTTGTTGGACACGAGGGGAAGTGTCCAGCGTTGTGGACGGGGAGGAACTTGACGGTCGGCGATGCCTGGAGGAGTGCTGAGGCCAATGGCCGCGATGGTGGGGTGGAGCGGGAGGGAAGGGAGGGCCTGGAGAGGGCTGACTTGGACTTCACTGCTTCTGTGGTGGACGAGCCGGTCGAAAGGTTTGCCAGGAGGTTTGTCGTGACTTTCAGGGACTACAAGCTGGTTGGGGAGCACCGTGCGAGGCTGACGGAGAGGTTGAACACGGAGCTGAACGAGACGCAGAGAGGGGGATGGAATTGGGTCGACAGGAAGAACGCTGCTGTGAAGTATCCCACCGACTTTGGTGTCGTTTCGGTGACGGATGAGTCCGTCCTGCCGGCGCTTCGGGGCGTCGATATGGTCAAGGGGATCTTCGCGGACAACAAAATTGCGGGACGCGGGCTCCTGAGCACGACAGAGTCCGACTACAGATCCATGTGGGACAAGGTGGCCGAAGAATTGGGTCCCGAGGACATTCTGGTGAAAGGTCCCGGTCGCTTGCACGGTCCGTTCTCCTCGGAGGGCCTAGATGGAGGGAGCGGGCAGACGAAGACTTCTACTAGGGCGGGGAGAACCTTGAAGTTCGGTTGGCCGTCCTTCAAGAAAGGGCAGCTGAAGTCCCTGTACAAGCCGGAAAAAATATGGAAGCTTGGCTTCACGGGGCAGAAGATCAGGGTGGGGATCTTTGACACGGGGGTGAGGCAAGACCACCCTGACCTGAAGCACGTCGAGTTCAGGTCGAATTTCACTCACCAGCAGAGCTTGAGCGACGGTCTCGGCCACGGGTCCTTCGTGGCCGGGTGCATAGCCTCAGTCAACCCCCAGTGCCCTGCCAACGCCCCTGACGCGGAACTGTACACGTTCAAGGTTTTCACGGACGACCAGGAGTCGTTCACTTCCTGGTACCTCGATGCCGTGAACTTCGCGATGATAAAGAAGGTGCACATCATCAACGTGTCCATAGGCGGCCCTGACTACTCTGACACGCCTTTTGTGGACAAGTTCAAGGAGGCCGCGGGGAACGGCATCATAGTGATCGTGGCGATGGGGAACATGGGTCCGTTGTGGGGCACGGCGAATAATCCTGGCGATGAGATGTTTACAATCGGCGTGGGGGGGCACAACTCTAACTTCGACATTGCAAACTTTCAGGTGAGGGGCATGACGATACAAGAGGCTCCTTATGGGTATGGCAGAATCAAGCCAGACGTGGTGACTTACGGGGAGCAAGTGAGCAGCCTCAGGATAGAGAGGGGCTGCAAGGAATCGTCTGGCACGAGCATTGCTGCGCCAGTCGCTACAGGCCTTGCAGCCCTCATCGCAAGCTCTGTGCCCGAGGAGGACTGGTACTGGAAGCTCAACCCCGCATCCATGAAGCAGGTTCTCATGGAAGGCGCTGACAAGCTCAGGGGGGTGAGCATCTATGCCCAGGGACCAGGAAAGGCGAACTTGGCGAAGTCCTTTGCAATCATGCAGACGTACAAGCCCAAGGTGACGATCTTTCCCCCCAAAATCGATCTCTTGGATGATATGCAGTACATGTGGCCCCACTCACGAAGTCCTCTGTACGCCAGCGCCATGCCTCTGATGATGAACCTCACGATCACGAACGGCTTGGGATCCCACGGCTACTTCAAGAAAGAGCCGGTGTGGACGCCAACGAACACGTTGGGCCGAGAGCTCGTCTTCAAATTCGAGCACAGCAACGTTTTGTGGCCCTGGAGCGGGTACCTGGGCCTTTTCGTTCACGTCAAGGAGTCAGCGCGTTTCTCTTCTGGGCGGGCGAAGGGCACGATCACCTTTACGATCCATTCCCCTCCTTTTCCTGGGGAGAAGAACGGGCGGGAGCAGGAGGTCAAGGTGGACTTTACGGCCATGGTGATTCCTACTCCACCGAGGAACCAAAGGGTTCTGTGGGACGATTACCACAACATCCAGTACCCCCCCGATTACATCCCGATAGATGACCTTGAGTACCGCAGGGAAATGCTGGACTGGAACGGGGACCACCCCCACACCAATTTCCGCGAAGTGTTCAACTACCTCACCGGTAATGGGTACTACGTTGAGGTACTGGGATCTTCCATGACCTGCTTCGACGCCTCCAACTACGGCACGCTCGTGCTTTGCGACTCGGAGGGAGAGTTCCACCAAGAGGAGATCGCAAAGCTGGAAAGTGACGTGAAGCAGGGAGGTCTTGGGCTTCTCGTGATCGGGGAGTGGTACAACAGGCGGCAGATGCAAAGACTGAAAATCTTTGACGACAACACGAGAAGCATATGGAGCCCCATTGTGGGGGGAGGCAACGTTCCGGCTCTGAACAGGCTTCTTTCGCCCTTTGGAATCGCATTTTCGGACGAAGTTACGAAAGGCCAACTCCGCTTGGGCAGAACCTCGATTCCGGTGGGCACGGGAACTTCCTTGCACCGCCTTCCTCCGCAGTCTTCGCTCTTCAGCCTCTCAGGGGGCGGCTCGCCTGTTCTTGGCTTGACCGCGGCGGGCAAAGGGAAAGTTGTCGCTTACTGTGACACGAGTGCCTTTGATGAGAACCTCGGCAATTCCTTGCACCCGGAGATCTTCCTGGACTTTGTCAGTTACGCGTCTGGAAGAGCTTATCCTTCCTGGATCAGAAACGGCCAGGTGCACAACCAGGGATACGTGGGAACAAGAACCAGAGCTCCCGGGGCGGATGAACTCCTCGAGGAAGATGCGCTGAGAGTTCTGAAGAGGCCTATGGGATGCCACACCAATGCCCCGCTGTACCAGCGGCAAAGCCAAGGCGCCGAAGAGGTTCCAAAAGCAAAGGAGGCCGAGCCCGTCCAGGAGGCTGATAAGGGCGAGCCAGGGGAAGGGCAGGGAGGCCGGGCAGATGAGAGAGTCGGGGAACACATAGAAGAAGAAACTCTGGTCGGCCGCGCCCCGCCGACGACCACCGAGCCCGAGTGGGCGTCGCTGAGGCCCCGAGTCGACGCCAGAAAAATCTTTGAAGCGTACTACCAGAGACAAATTTATGGCTTTCTGGTCGTCATCGCCTGTCTCGCCCTCCTCTTCCTGTGGAAGCGAATATCCACGAGCAGGCGCAACAAGATAAAGGCCACGAAGAACAGGTACACGAGACTGAGGCAGATTGTCTAAGAATCCAGGGGGAGGGCTTTTGTAAAAAAAATTACAGGCGCCACATCGTTGCGCTTTGTGTTGTTAACAGAATAAAATTATTTGTTCACTTGTACAGGGAGTGCTCCAGAATGTACCCGTAAACCCCCTCTGGCACCAAGTCCGCAATGGACTCGTCCGAGTCCAAGGCAGCCCTCAGCTTCGTGGAGCTGAGGTCAGTCAGGAAGTCGTTTTCCACGAAGACCATCTGCCACTCCTCCTTCCTCTCGTGCAGAGCCGGGATGCTGTCCAGTGTCGCCTTCCCGTCGTACCCCGATCTCGATATGCACACTATCCCGTGATCGATCACGAGGCTCTCGAGGTGCTCGTCCGACCACAAGTTGGGAACCTTGAAGCTCTCTATGAGGTCGGAACCGCAGACGATCATGACTCGAACGTCACCGGCACCGCCCTTCTTCTCCGCCAGAGCCCGGCCCACCCGCTCCCGCACGCTGTCCAGCACGTCGTGCGTTCTCGACCACTGGGGCTGGGTCGCCTCCCAGTCGTCCACCATGACGACGGGTGACTGCGCCGCTGCCAGCTGGCACATAGCCACCCTGTGCTCCGCGTCCACCAGACCCTTCTTCTTGTAGTGGCTGCTCACCGGGGACATGTAAGCCCCAAGGACGGGGACCCCAGACTTATCCAACGCATCCTTCGCCAGCTCCAACATCCTCAAGTGCACCTTGTGCGGCGGGTTGAAGCTCCCACACGCCAACAGCACCACCTTGCTCCCACCCTCCACCCTTCCCTTGACGTCCCAATCGAGCTTCTCGGTCCCAATTCCTCCCGAACAACCGGAAGAGAATGATCTCGTCATCACCAGTCGTGTCCTTGCGCTCAACACTCCCCTCCTTCCCAGAAAACCCCTCCACATCCCATTCCCTTCACTCCACGGCCATCGCCTCGCGCTCCTGATCCCTAGGCAAGCAGCAACCCAAACCTCGTCAGTCATCCTCATGACGGAACCAAATCTTTCACGCGACCACTCCATCGAAAGAGGAGAACGAGACGCGTCCATCGGTGCGCCTCCCCTCGACCGCCTCTCGCCCGGCCGCCCTGCATCGCTCTGGCAAACTTACCTCTTCTCCACCGGACGCCTGTGAGCCACAGAATACTTTGGCTTCGGATAACAGGCGAAGCAGAGCAGCAGCAGGAGAAGGCGGCGGTTAGAGGACGCGTCGGGGCGTTACGGTCGGAGGAGGAGGGGAGCGTTACTGGAAGAATTGTCTCGTCGTCGTCGCTGAAGTCGTCCTCTTTCGAACGAGCTGCCTACGTGTTCGAGAGGGAGAGGCGGTCCTGAGATTGGTCCGAGAGAGGATGAGGATGAGGATGAGGATGGCGAGAGGAGGAGGAGGAGTCGTGGAAGGTTGCGACGGGTCTCCCTCGGGTGCTTTGGTCTTCAGAAGATCAAGGAGGAGAGGATGGCCAGGAACCCCTTCTTCTACTCGTGGGAGGAGCAGCACAGGAGTAGTGAGGATGAGGATGAGGATGAGGATGAGGATGAGCAGCTTCTTCGGGGAGGACCAGGAGAAGCAGCTGGAGAAGATGATCGAGGATGCGGAGAAGGCGGACCAGACCAACATCGACGAAGAGGACTTCGGTGAGTTTTAGATTGAGGCATCGTCATTGGAATGAATGAATGAATGAATGAATGATGACAACACCAACACGGCGGCCAAAGCCTTGAGGATTTTGAGATCCAGACTGAGGCTGACACCCACGATATTGTTTCGTTTCGATCTTCAACAACAGGGAAAATCTGGCGCATCGGCTTCATCAGTCTCTGCGCTTTCATCGTGATCCTCCTGTTCAAGCTAAGCACGCCGGTGATTGAGTCGACCCTGAGTAAGTTGCTTTCCTGTCCCTCTGAAGAGAGAGAGAGAGAGAGAGAGAGAGAGAGAGAGAGAGAGAGATGGACGAGGAAGAGGAAGGAGCAGGACGATACCTGTGCTGACTCGCTTTTTCACTCGCTCGCTCTTGTGTTATGCACCCAGTCCGGTCGCCGCTTTACGACAATCCAACGATTCAGTAGGGAGGGAGAGAAGGGGTTGTGTGTGTGGGGGGGAGAGGAGCGCGCAACGGGGCGTCACGCCGCAAGACATCTTACAAGACAACGCGAAAATGTAATTGTATCCTTTCATCGTTTGATTGGCTTGGTCCACGAGGACGGACGGATTGCTTCGTACCCGAAAACATGCAATCATGCATTACAGACTGGCTGCTTCTTGAGAGACTATATAAACCACGGGCTGGGGAGGAGAAGACGCTACTAGAGACTTGCATGCACTGTACTTGAGCTTGGGGATAGCGATCCTCCGCTAGAAACAACCCTAGGCACTACTAGAGACTTGCCTGCGCTGCACTTGAGCTTGGAGGTTGCTCAGTTGGGGAAGCTGACGATCTCGCGGCCGTTCACCGGGGTAGGGGAGCGGTTGTTCGTCCTTACTCCCGCTGAGGTCTCCGCCAGGACATTCTGGAAGTTGAGAACTTGGTCGACGGAGGCCTCGAGAGGGGTCTTCAAGACATGCCAGTAGACGCCCTCGGAGCAAGGAGGCGTGGTCAGGGACCCCCTGTAGGCAAAGTAGTCCTTGCTCGCCGGGAGGAGCTCCTTCATCACATCGATGGTCGCCCCGGTTTCGGTCTTGGCGCCCTTCTCGTGGAGGTAGGCCTCCTCTGCTGCGCTGTCCTCGCCCTTGATTCTGAAGGCAAAGTCATCCGCCTCGGACGGCCAAAGCTTGTTCAGCAGAGCGTTCTCGCTGCCGTACTTGTACATCATGCCGACCACGGCGAGGTCTCCCGTAACGTTCGTCTTGGTCACCAGGTGAACTTCCATCGGATAGATGACACCGTCGATGGAATGCTCGGAGGGGCTGTGCCAGTGAAACTGCAGGGGCTCCAGGGACTGAGGGCCCTCAGGCGTTTCGATCACCGCGGACAAGTCCGTCACGTCGAACATGGTGTTGAGGCCGTGGCCGGTGTTCTCGATGACGATGTCCGTGCCAGGAGCGAAGTCGAAGGTCGTCAGGCCCCTATTGCCCTTCTGGGCGGAGGCCGGGACGGCGTTTGCGCTCACGATATCAATCGGGCTCTGCGCCATGCCGGTCCCGCAGAGCTCGGCAACCTGAGAGGAGACGAGAGGACGAGGAGAAGGAGATGGTGATGGTGATGAAGAAGGGAAAGGATCAGTAATTGAGATCGGGCCTTGGCGTATTCTTTTCTTTGCTTACTTCATCCCAGTCTAATCCGTTTGCCTGGTAGGTGAACTCTCCCGATGCGCCCGCCGCGGGCGCGATCGCGAACAAAGCCGCGAGGATCGCACAAGCCTCGATCGTCTTCATCGTCGTCATCCTGAAGGAACCAAGCGGTGGTGGTGATAGTAGTGGTAAGGTAAGTAACTGGAGGAGGAGCGGTTGCTGCTGCTCTCGTGGTTCTGTCTGATCGAAATTGGATTGGATCGGACCCTTAACAACCTCTGGGGCCGGCGCCCCAAAGTTAAGAGAAGCTTTTCTGACCGCAGATTTGTCAGATTGTGACGACACGTTTTTTTTGGAGGGGAAGGCATCCCATGGACAAGATAAGGGAGGGAGGGAGGGGGGCTTCACTACACTAGGAGAAGAGGATGATGATGCTGGGAGGACATCCTGACAAAGTTGGGAGTTCCGGAAGGGGATCGCGCCATAAGGTGGGCATAGCCCCCCATTTCAAGAGAGAATTGAAGAGGGAGATGGTTGCATCCTTGGCGTCGACTCGAGACAACCATTGAACGCCAAGTCATGCACAAGAGGAATTTCCTTGAGGGTCTGGCTGCATCTTGAGCATTGGACCCCTTCAAGCATTCCTTGCTAATGGCATATCTTCCGCGTTCAGTGCGAACAAAGAGGGGGCTGCGTATGCAAGCAGCATTACACACATCCCCATGCTCTCTTCATCAGTAGAAACAGAGCCATCTCTCCGCCTGAACACATACTTCTTCGTCCGGCCAAGGATCTCTTTGACGCGCAAGCTCCCTCCCATCTCTTGAAGAACGCAATAGATGGCATCCCGAAGCGTTCTCTTTCCATTGCGGGTCTTCATAGGACGTGCGTTGCCTCTCATCATGGTCACCTGCGCTGACGCTGGCTCAGGCTGAAAGGACGAACCCGCACCACCACTATCCTCCTCACTGTCACTCTCCTCTTCGATGATCTGATCGTCGCAGAGTCCGTCGAGAAGCTCTGCACACACTCTCCGTCCACGTCCATGGCGATGACACCTGGGAACAACCCTCCTCCCTTGTCAGCACCACCACCGTCGGCGGCCCTCGTCGCCGCGTTCATCGCCGCCGTCGACCTGGTGCGTGTCCAGCGTCTCTGTCTCGCGGGACGCCTCATCACCACACAAACACTGCGCTGGCTCGACGTGTGCCTTCGAAGACTTGGTAACGCACATTTGGCTTTGTAACGCACATTTGGCTTGGTAACGCACGCGGCGGTCTTGGGATGATGATTGAGAAAAGGCCATGATGGCACAGAGTGATATTTCTATCTACAGTTCTTATACAATTCTCTCCTAAAGCTTGCTTGACCTGACATACAGTCTTTGCTTGCTTGCTTGTAGATTAAACAACCAACACTCCCCTCCACCGCCGCGCCGGCCACCCTCCACCCTCTGTGCTTATTGATTCTTATTGTTGGTACAGGTTGTTATTGTTGCTGTTGTTGTTGTTGTTGTATCCGCCCGGGGCCTGGTTCGAGCCCCCTTGCTGCTGGTGCTGGGGGTACGGGGGAATCGCGCCACCGTAAGGCATGGCCGCGGGACCCACCGAATGGTGGTACGGTTGCTGCGGCTGCTGGGGGTACAAGTGCTGGGGAGGCTGGTAGTAGGAGGGGTACACCGGGGCCTGGTGGTGGTGGTGGAGCTGCTGGGGCGGGCGGTAGCCCTTGTTGTGGTGGTCCCCACCCCTGGGAGGCTTCGGGTTGCTCCTTCCCCCGACCTTCCTTTTCCTTTGCCTCCTGCCCCGTTTCACCTCCATCTCCTTCTCGTCGTCGCTGAAGTCGTCCTCCTCCGGGGCGACTTCCTCGTCGAACTTTCCAGAGTTGTCGTACCCCTTCGTGTACAGCTTGCTCTCGACCACCACCTTGGACAGCCTCTCGACCGCGTACACGCGCGTGCCTACCTTGCAGTGCTTCTCCACGGTCTCGTTGTCGCACCTCAGGGAGTACAGGGGCTGCTTCACGGGGCCGAAAACCTCGTCCACGTAGCCCAAAGGAGAGGCGAGGTGGTCGCTCGCTGCAAGCTTGCACGGGAGGTTCCCCCCCTCGCCCTCCACTCCGGCAGCAGGTTCGGCCTGCTGCTCCTCCCCCTGCTCGTTTCCTTGGCCCACGCAGAAAACGCTGCCGATGTCGTACACGCTGCAGCCTCCTCCGTACTGGACCACCACGGTGTTCTCCACCACGCAGGAGATCTTCGCGAGAGGCAGAGGCAGGGAGAGAGAGAGACAGAGTCAGAGAGAACAGTACACATGGGGTCAGGTCAGTGCGCTGACGGCAAGGGTGGAACCCGTCACATCAAAACCATCATCACCATCACCCATGATTGATGTGAGAGGACGTCTTTGCTTTGGGCCGTCGTCCTTACCTTGCCGACCTCCACCATGGTGTCCGTGCCTTGGATGAGGTCCCTCTCCAGCGGCTTCAGGGGCACATCGGCCTCAACTTCGTTCTTGGTCCGCGGAGCCCCTGCGGCCCCGCCCTCCTCGTCGTCGCTCCCGGCCTCGTTCAAGGCCTCCCAGCCCTTGGACTGCAAGAGGGAATCGATCATGCTCGCGGCTCGGGCCGTCTCCTCCTCCCCCTCCACTCCAGATGCGCTCGTGCTGCTCTCGCTATCACACTCCTCCGCCTCCGCCTTCCCCTTCCCCTCCTCGCCCTCCTCCTCCCCCTCACTCGAGCTCGAGTAGTACTCACTCGAGGAGGAATAATATTCCGAGGAGGAGCTCGCCTCGGCCGTCTCAGCCCTCCTCACCTCCTCCAGCCCCTTGATCCCCGCCTTGGCCCTCCCCTCGTCCACCTCTCCGTCCCCTCCCTTGCTCTTGTCCTCGCCATCCTCGTAGTACTCCGCTATCAGGTCCATGGCGGCTGCCTAATGCCTCGCCGCTTCAAGAGGTCAAAGCCGTGTCCAATGGCGTCCAAAAAGGACGAGAAAGAACGCAAGCCGATGAAGAAGCCGATGAAGATGCGTTACGCGTCGCCCTTCGCGTCACTCCTCTTTCCCTCGTCGTCGTCTGATTCCTTTTCCTCCCGAGCGCTCGCTCCTTCAGCTCCTCGGCGCTTGCAGTTTTGCTGGACAGAGAGATGGTGATGATGATGGTGATGGTGATGGTGGTGTGCTTTGATGATGATGGTTGAGAGGAAGATTGGAGGGGATGGTGGTATGGTGGAAGGTGGTGTCTCCTTCTCCTTCTCCTCCTCCTCCTCCTTCTCCTTCTCCTTTTCACAAAGGAGACCCCCTCGCTTGCCAAGGTGGGTGAGGAAAGGCGATGATGGATGGCGACGACGAGGGGCAAACGACCACCGTCGAGAGCGCGCGCGCGCGCGCGCGTGTGTGTGTGTGCGTGCGGTCTGCTATAAAATGCTAGGTCTGCTAGAGTACGATGAATGTGTGTTGACTTTATCCTAAGTGAAAAGAATCTTTTTGTTTGCTTCCAAGAAGGACCGGCCGACCCGTAGACATCGGATCAAAAATTGCGTTTGCCTTTCTGCTGGTTCGTCTGTTGTTGTTGGCTGAAAGCCTTATTTGCTTGCGGAAGAAGCGCCGTTGGCCTTCTCCTTGTCCTTCTTTCCCCCCTTCTTGCCCGTTTCAGTCTTCTTCACCCCGTTCTTCGGCAAGAATCGGCCGCCCGCGCCCCTCTGCCTCCTGCACGCGTGCTGGTGTCTGCTCTCGTGCAAGTATCGCTTCCTTTTCACCATGGCGTACTTGGCCTCGAGCTTGGCCCTCTGGGCCCTCCGCCTCAGTATGCAGTGGTACTGCTTCGCGTTCACGTACAGGGGCTCCTCCTCATCCACGGCCTGCTGGGCTTGGCCCGCTGCAAGTCCCGGCGGGGCGCCCGACGACGAGCCCGTGGCCCCTCCGTTCACGCCACCGGACTGCTCGGCCGGCTTCTTCGCCTGCTGCTTCCCGTCCTCTCCTCCGTTCTGCATGCCCCCCACGAGGCTCTGGATGTTCCCCACCGGGGGCAGGATCGGCCTCGTCTGGCTCGCCAGCAGAAAGTTGTGGGGGCCCGGGTGCTGCAACAAAGGCATCGCGTGGTGCGGGTGCGGTGGCGGAATCAGCCCAGCCTGCCCGTAAGGGCCTCCTGCCGGGAATCCATGGGCCCCGAGCGCCGATCCATACGCCGGACTAAAGTGCACGCCAGGTCCTTGCTCCTTGGTGGTCCCCAACGCGTTGGTGGTGGACCCGTTGCCGTTCGCCGTGGTCGTCGTGGTCGTCGTCGTGGTCGTCGTGGTCGTCGTGTTGTTCTCCACCACCGCCACGGCCGCCACGGCCGCCCCTCCCCCGTTCCCCACGCCTCCAGACGTGCACGCCGCTTCAAGCGCCCCCTTCTCCAACTTTATCGGACGCCCTCCGTCCATGCTCTCGTTCGGATTCACCACCGTCGCCATCCTCCTGTCCAAAATCTGAATGCAAAACTCCTGCCTGCTCCTTCGTGCTTGAATGCTTTTCTCTCCTCGACAACGCGAAGAAGAAGAAGAAGAAGAAGAAGAACGAGGAGAGAGAGATGGCAGCGAGACTTCGACGCCGCGATGCGTTGAACCCTTCACTTTTGTCCTCCTCGCCTCGTTTGCTTTGCGATGTTATTGCTTATTGCGATGCCCAGTGACGGAATGAATGAATGAATGAATGAATGAGGAATGAACCCAACGAACCACGTCGACCTTGGTATCTACGGAAAGGTTTCGAGGAGAGGAATCCAGCTGGAGGGTATTCCAAGCGGCAAGGTATTGTCCCTTTCTTCCAAAGGGTTGTCGTCCTCGTCGTCCTCGTAAAAAGCAAAGCACTCGACCCCCCTTCGTGAATTGATGCCCTGGCGTCATCCGCGCCGCTGATTGGCTGCGTTCCGGATAGCGTGACGGACGGACGCACACACTCTCTAACGACAACAAAACGAACAATATGAGACAAGACGATAGATAAACTAATATATTCTACACGAGACGTTCTCATGGAAACAATATGCTTCACGAGAGATTCATAGGACCCAAAGGGAATGTCCACGTGAAGGTAACGTCGTTTACCCGAATATTACGACACGAGACGATATATATACCGTAATATTTTACTTGAGACGTTCTAGTAGACACAATATTCCACGAGGGACGTTCACTTAGAGCTAAAGTAATGTCCTAGGAAGAATCATAAATTGAGAGACAGAAAAACGTTTTGTGGGGCGGCTAGCCGAAGAGAGAGAGGGAGACCCTTTGGCTTTCGTCGCGTTTTCGTCCACTTGGGATGGAGTTCCTCGCCACAGAAGGAGAACCAAGCGAAGATTCGTCTCGAGATCTTTCGATTGGTGCCTTCGTGGACGGTTTTGACCCACAGAGCGCTCGGTGAGCACGCGGACCCGCATCCTCAGCCTCTTCTTCACTCCTTATCCGTAACGTCTGTAACGCACGCGATTGTCGTCCTCGCGTCGTCGCCATGGCGGGCGTCGTGAGCAGCGACGAGGAGGGCGGGGGAGGGGACTACGCCAACGCCGTTGGGTCCTCGCAGGTCAGGAGGAGGTGGCACGTGCCCAAGGAGCACGACGTGACGACGCCTCCGGGGTCCGCGGCGAAGGTGCCTCCGACGACGACGACGAAGCCACCTCCGGACGTGGAGCAGCCTCAGCAGGAGTCCTCGTCGTCGAGGAGGGCCCTGTTCGGCTCGCGAGCGGGGCCCGCGACCGAGGACGAGGCCCTCCAGGGCCGCCTCGAGGACGGCGAGACGAAGTCCCCCAGCGAGGCCGTCCTCTTCGCCAGCGAGGTCAAGCGGTTCTCCAAGCAGAGCCTCGCGAGGGGGACGCAGCAGATCAGGAAGAAGCTCCACAGGTTCTTCGTGGACAACCCGGCGTACGGCGCGGACTCGGAGGACGAGGACGAGGGCGAGAAGAAGAAGAAGCGGAGGGGGGCCATGGCGGTGTTCTGGATCCAGCTCGTGCTGCCCTGCGTGGCTTGGCTGAGGACGTACAAGGTGAGGTCCTTCCTCGCGGCGGACATCATCGCCGGGCTCAGCGTGGCCATGATGGTGGTGCCCCAGTCGATCTCTTACGCCGCCCTCGCCGGCCTGCCGAGCGAGTTCGGGCTGTACACCGCGCTCCTCCCCGTGTTCGTGTACGCTGTCTTCGGGAGCTCGAGGCAGCTCGCGGTGGGCCCGGTCGCCATCGTGTCCCTGCTCATGAAGGAGGGGCTGCACAAGGCGATCCCAGCGTCCCTGGCGATCCAGGACCCGAACAACCCCCAGGGCGACGACCAGCTCGAGGCCCAGCAGCAGTACAACTTGATGGCGGTGCAGATCACCTTCGTGGTGGGCCTCATCGAGGTCGTGATGGGCCTGCTCCGGCTCGGCTTCTTGACCAACTTTTTGTCCCACTCGGTGATCCTGGGCTTCACGCACGGCAGCGCCATCCTCATCGGGTTGTCCCAACTCAAGCACGTGATCGGAATCAAGGCCGGGAACGCCAAGGGGACCCTGCAGGACATGATCAAGGCCTACTCTAAGGCCGGGGGCACTTTTGACTGGAGGGTCCTGGTCATGGGCCTCTCCTTCCTCGCGATTCTTGTAGCCATGAAGGAGACGGGGAAGAGGGCGGACAGCAGGAGCCCCCTCAAGTGGCTCAGGACGGTGGGCCCCCTGACCGTCTCGGTCCTCGGGATCGCCATCTGCTACGGGGCGAGGCTCGACACGTACGGGATCCCCCTCGTGGGCAAGTTCAAGGGAGGGTTCCCTGACGTCACGTACGGCAAAATCTTTCCCCTGTCCTCGGAGGTCAGCTTCATCACCACCTCGTTCTCCTGCGCTATCGTCGGCCTGCTGGAGAGCGTGTCGATCGCCAAGAGGCTCGCGGCGAAGAACAAGTACCACCTCTACCCTAACCAGGAGCTCAGGGCCCTCGGCATGTCCAATCTCGTGGGCGCGGGGTTCAGCGCTTACCCGGCGACGGGATCCTTCTCCAGATCCGCCGTGAGCAACGACACCGGGTGCAAGACGCAGCTCGGTGGGTGCGTTACTGCGGTCATCGTCCTGGTCACGGTGCTCTTCATCACCAAACCGTTCTACTACATGCCCATGAGCGGCCTGGGAGCCATCGTGATATCCGGGGTCTTGGGTCTTCTGGACTTTGAGGAGGCCCTTTACCTCTTCCGGATGAACAAAGTGGACTTCTTGGTCTGGATGGCGTCCTTCCTCGGCACCCTGTTCCTTGGCGCGGAGCTGGGTCTGGCGATCGCCATCGGCCTCGCGCTGCTCTTCGTCATTTACGAGTCCGCCTTCCCCCCGATCGTGGAGCTCGGCCGTCTGCAGGGGACCACCGTGTACAGGAGCCTGAAGCAGTACCCCCACGCCAAGAGGTTGCCCTCGGTCGTGATCCTTCGGGTGGGCGCCCCGATTTATTTCGCCAACTGCAGTTACGTGAGGGAGATGTTCGAGTACTTTGTGGAGAAGCACGAGCGGCTTGGCCAGACGGTCAAGGTCGTCATCATGGAGATGAGTCCGGTGAGCCACGTCGACGCCACGGCCATGCACGCCCTCAATGAGATGATGGAAGACTTCGTGGAGAACAGGAACCTCAAGTTTATGATCGCAAACCCGAACCAGCAGGTGGTGAGGTCCTTGCAGCACGACCGCAAGGTATGGGCGATGCTTAACCCGGGGGAGGGGGTCGCCGGCAACCTCCGCGCCTTCCCCGAGGAGCTGGAGGACGATTCGAGTACCCTGAGGGATCGGGAGAACTTGTACTACGGCTCCCACGACTCCAACCTCTTCGTGAGGGTCCACGACGCCGTCAAGGAGAGCGCACTGTACTGCTGCAAGGAGAACGGCAAGGACCTCGGCGATTTCGACGAGAACTCCAGGCAATTCTTCGAGGACCTCCCCAAAACCCGGGAGAAGGGATCCCGGGGGGAGTAGAAAGAAAGGCCTGGGCGCATAACCAAAAGCACACGCACGCACGCGCACGCAATCCATCAATTCTAGTTTTATTTCAGCATCATCATCCATGATTCAGCACCTCATCGGTCGACAAGTCCTACCACCCACCCCCACCCACCCGCCTTGGAGGTTACTGAGCGAAGCAGGTCCTCGCCAATCGCACCGTTTTCCTCTCCAGTGTCGTGTAGAGGCCACCATGGCATGATGCATCGATCAAGCACTCTACTCTACCCTCCCTGTTGTGGGTGGTTTCCCTTTCCTCCCCTCAAGAAGTGATGACTCCTTGAGCAAGAGGAAGACCAAGGGAGAAAGGAGGAATGGCAACAGAGCAAACCAAACCAATGGGAAGGGACCATCACCGAACATGAACATTCATTCCCCCCCCTTGCCTTGGCCTCCATCATCTTGGCCTCCCCTGCCTTGAACTTCTCAAACCAGAGAGGAGAGCACGATGGCGTCGGGGTTCGGTATCACGGGTCAACAGGGGCGGTAAGTCCGCGGGAAGGAGAGAGAGAGAGAGGGAGGGAGGAAGCACTCGTCGAACAGAACGAAGAATTCCCTGACGGGGCGGAACCCTCGCCCCTCGTCGCCCCTCCACGCACCGCGGAGAGGAGACGAAAGAAACCAATTTCATTTTCATTTTCATTTCCTGACAAACGCAAACCCTTTTTGCTCTTGTTGTTGTTGTTGGCGTTGGCGTTTTTGGTTTCGACTTGGCAGTTGCTATCCGATATGGATGGACTTCTACGGGGTAAGTGAAGCCTCGCGGCTCGGCTCAGCTCGTGTTCCATTCCATTCTGACAAAGGAGCGACAACCTTTCTCCTCTCTTTTCTTTCTGTTTTTTTTTGGCACAGTGCATGATGGAGACGGATCAGCCGTCCAAGTGTGCGGAGCTGAGGGAGGATTACTTTGAGTGCCTCCACCACCGCAAGGAGGTAAGCGAGGGGACGAATTTCCCTTTCCTTTCCCTGTGACGATCTTCCCATCTTTCTTCCAAGGGAAAGGGAAAGGGACCACGGCTCGGGCTCTGTCTTTCCCCTTTCCCGATGTGCTGGTGGACTTGCTCGCTCTTGGATTGCTTTGACTGCTGGTGCTGACGGTCTTCCTTTTCGTTTCTCACCGCGTGCTCTGCTCGAAAGATTGGTCGCTTCAACCGGATAGGACAGGAGATCGCCAAGCAGGAGGCGCAGGGAGAGTCCCCGCTCACCTCTGCACCAACCCCGTCGACGAATCCCACTTGACATCGCTAGAGACCGGGGAGGGTCCTCGTTTGCGCTTCTGGAAGCGGCGCGCGGATCGAGAGAGAGAGGGAGAGAGCGGCGGAGTGGCGCAGTCTGGCAACCCCCCAGACGTCCCTCTCCTTGAGAATTTCTCTCTCTCTCTCTCTCTCTCTCTCTCTCGTTAGAGAGGAGAGGGGGAGGAGCGGAACCAGGGGCAGGCCTCTTGTTGGTTCCGTCTTGGTATTATTCATTTTAGTGGTATTAATTCACGAATTGCTAGATCACCCCCGACACCCACCCACACCCACACCACCACCACCACAACAGTCCCGTGCTCTTCCTCCGGGGGCGAGAAGAAGAAGAAGAAAAAGGAGATGATGATGATGGAAAAGAAGTACAACTTGCTTGAAAGGATTAGGAGGATTGGATTGATGCCCGTGCACCACCATCATCACCATCACCATCACCATCACCATCACCATCACCATCACCATCACCATCACCATCTGTCTCCCTCTCTGTTCTCTGTTCTCGCGTGGGGAGACGGAGACCGTCTCGCACACGGCCTCGATGCGGTTGTGCGAGGGAAGACGTTAACGCTCTTCCTATTGAGCGGCTCAGAACTTCCTCCACACTCGAAGGAATAACGACAAGCGAGGGCAATTCGGAAAGCTCTCAAGGCGAGGCGTCGAATGGCGCCCTCCAATTCGTTACCGACGCTCGCCCTCTTGCCGATCGTCCTCGTTGTTCCCATTGCGCGTCCTCTTCTCTCGCTGGACAATTGAAATTTGGGCAGCGTTGACCCTGGATGAATTGGAAGAGGCCGAGATGTTTTTGGGAGGAGAGCCATCGGCATCGGTGATCGATCATTCTGCTCGGCGACATCGGCGACGACTGCGGCTCGAGAACGGCGATTGATTGAGGCTGATCACCCCATTAGGACCTCCTTCGACGGTTCCCAAACCGGAAGTTTTTTTTCGTAACCGACGGATCTCTCCAAAGCGTGCGTGCGTGCGTGCGTTACGAAGCAGAGGAGTTGAGGGAGAAGGGATGACGATGATGATGAGCAAGGGGGTGCTGTTGATGATGATGATGGGGGCGTCCCTGGTGGCCGCCCAGGCGCCGACGCCGCCGGGGGCCAAGGCTCCCGCCCCCGGTGGCGGTGCTCCCGCCAAGCCGACCCTCGACGAGTCCTTCGAGGGCAAGGGGACCTTCGGCATCGAGTCGGCCCTGTGCGACGGGGAGGGCGAGTTCAGCGGAGAGGCGACGTACGAGGGCGAGGGCGAGTTCATGAGCGAGGGGGGAACCTTCCAGGGCGAGGGGATCTACTTCATTTCCGGGGGAACCTTCAAGGCTCCCGAGGGCGCCGCCAAGTGGACGTGCGAGGGCAGCGGGACGTTCGTCGTCCCGACCGCGGCCTCCCAGGCCAAGTTCAGCGGGAATGGCACGATCACCGGGAAGGGGACCTTCTCCACGCCGACCGGAACCTTTAAGGGGGACGGCATCTACGAGGGGAACCAGGTCGTCTTCACCAACAAGGCGGCCCAGGCCACGAACCTCACGATCGACGCCATGAGGGTCACCGAGCAGAGCGGCGACCAGCCCAAGCCTCCCAAGGCCGGCGGGCTCAGCATCCTCGGCAGCGGCATCGCCAGCTTCATCGGGGCCGGGGAGTTCCAGGGCCAAGGCACGTGCAGAGGCAACGGCACGCTCAGCGGCAGCGGCACCCTCAAGGGGTCGGGCAAGCTGATCGGCAGCGGCACCCTCAAGGGCAAGGGCACCATGGAGGGCTCTGGAACATTCGAGGGCAAAGGAAAGTGCACCGGAACCTCCGTGAGGTACTACGAGTCTTAGGACTCTTCCTGCTGCCACGCCACAGGTGTGACCCACCAAGTGTTTCCTTTTCGAGTCCACGAGGACCGTTCCCAGTCCGCTTTTTCTTGTTTTGATTCATCTAGTGTTTTCTGAATCTTTTTACATACAAAATAAAATTCATTTGCAGCCTCCTTTCCTCTCCTCTCCTCGCTCACACGCCATTCGAATCCCCTCCCAAACTCTCGTAGCGGCCTTCCTGTTCCTCCTCCTCCTCGGGGTCCAGCTTCTTCCCAAAGCACAGCTGAACGAGGAATCCAATCATCCAGAAGATGATGGAGAGGACGCCGACCCAAGTGGCCAGCTCCAGCGTGCGTCTCCACGCCAGGTCGTCGCTCAGGGCCTTGTCCTTAGTCTTGTTGTATGTATTGTACAGCCTGTCGTGGACCATGCCCGCAATAGGTGCGCTCGGGACGTCTCCGAAGACGTGGATGGACACGGTGTACAGGGCGCAGGCGAACGGGCGAAGGATGTAGGGGGTCGTCCACATCGCGACAATGTTGATGGGCCCCTGGATCGAAAAGATCAGTATGAGCCCAAGCGTCATGGCGAGGATGAAGGACTCCACCGTGTGGCTGAAAAAGAGGGTGGCGAGCAAGCTGATGCACCCCAGGAGCGTCATCACCGCGCAAAGCAGCAGGGACGCAGCGACAGAGACTCCGGCCTTGTCAAGCAGGAAGCCGCCCAGCATGGTCCCAATGATGCCAGCGATAACAGTCACCAGGCCAAACACAGTGTCGGCCGACCCGTACTTCTCCACGTCGGGGTACATGGCCTGCCCGGCCTTGGGGCCCCAGTACGCGTACACACCCATCATCGCGGAGTACATGCAGTACCCCACGGCGCCAAGGACGTAGACCTTGTTGGAAAGGATGAGCCTCATGTCCCTCAGCGCGATTCCCAAGCCGCTGATGAAACTTTTGAAGCCGCCCTCGTTCTGGGCGGCAGCAACCGCCCCTACCCCCTTGTGCTTTGGCCAGTAGTCCAAGCTCGATATGGGGACCAGGAACGCAAAGGCCATCAGGGGCATCATCATCGCCCCCTCGATGAAAAAGGCGAACCTCCAGTGAAGGAGGTACGCCACCAGTCCACCGTAAGCATAGCCCAACGCCGTGCCCGACGGTATCGCGACACAAAAGACAGCCAGCCACTTTGTCTTCTGCGTGGGCGGGGCGCAAGTGTCAATGAAGTTCGGAACAATGGTGATCAGGGCCGCCTCTCCGATCCCAACAAACGTCCTGCAGAGTGCCAGGGACCAAAAGTCAAACGTGAAACCACAGCACAACACAGCCACACTCCAAAGCACCAAGCCCAACCCACAGAGCCGGATGTTGTCCTTGGTCTTCGCCGCAAACGCAAAGCACGGCGATGCGACGAGAAGGCCCACGAGGAACATGCTCTGCAGCCAACCGTCTTGGGCTCCGTTCAGATCAAAATCTCCCTGAAACCCATGACGCGGGGATCCCTGCATCGTGCACTTGGTCTCCGGAGGAGAGTTTGGCAAAGCGTAACACGTCCCGTTGCTCACCTCGAGGCCGCACAAGTTCACGGGAACGCACGTCCTCGTGTCGAGGGAACCATTCACGCCAGCCGAGGCGATGGCTCCGCGATCTAGGTAAAGCAAAACGTTTGCCATGGTGAAGAATATCAACATATTGTGAGGTTTGCTGGCGATTTTCCTTGCCCACGTTGCCGTCGCGGCGCGCTTGTCTCCCTCACCGGCTTGAGGCGAGGGTTCACCTCCATAACTGTTGCTCGGGGAGTGAGTGTTGGAGCTCAGCAGGGGTCTGTTGCTCCCCCCGCCCTCCATGTTCCCGCTCTTCCTTCTTTGGCCACGGGGTTCCATCTCCCCCCCTCACTCGGCCTTTGATGAAGCTCCTCGCTCGAGGAGTCAGCAATGCCATCCAGTCCAGCTGGATCAGAGCCAACCAGGGAGAGACAGAAAGAAGAGGATGGTGAGGATGGTGGGGATGGTGGTGGTGGGAGGGAGCCACGCAATCAGTCTTTTCCATCATCCTTGGTTCTCTCTCTCTTCTCTCTCTCTCTCTCTTGGTGGCCTGAGGAGTCAGCCAGCAAGAGCAATGCATCCAGTCCAGCTGGATCAGATGCGTTGGAGCCCACGGGGTGGTTTCATGGCACAGGTGAGCGGTATCAAACAGAAGAGTTACATTACAAACAAAGCTGGGCCGCTAAGTCCTTGAGTCCAGATGCTTTGGCGCCACCAGGGCGAGAACAAACATAGCGAGAGCAGTGAGGCCACAGAAAACAAAAGGCAAGCTGACTTGGAGCATGGTGCTCCCCTTTATCCTGCCGCACAGTGTCCACAGAAGACCAACGGATCCCGGACCGATCACTCGCATGAGGGAGGCGAGTGCCTGGCCATACGAATTCACCGCGCCAAAGTGGGCCTTTGGGGACGCCATATTCACGACTATGATAATGGAGGCAAAACAGTTTGTACCCGTGACGTGGATGAGGATGGCGTGAACAGTCATCACGACCCAGAGAAGGGGGCTCATATCGCCAAGACCGCTCCTGTTGATCTGGTTGTCCTCATCGGGGTGGTCCACCTGGGTTGCCAGCAGCCTCATAAAGGGCGTGAACACCGCCAAAACCATGCAAGTGATGGATCCAAACTTGACCAGCCAGAGCGTTCCCTTCGCCTTGACCAGCCGGGGAAAGAGCAAAAGAGAATACGGTATCGTGAACCCTGGGCAAAGCAAGCGATGAAGTCAGAAGAAGAATCAAGGTGGACAAGTGCACGCGCGCAAGGGACGACTCCACTCACCTCCGCCGATGCTCATGAAAATTCCGACATCTTTGCTGGCCAGGGAGAGGCCTCCGTTCTCGACCCTCGCAGATCCAAAAAGGGGAAAGAGCTCCTCGAACGCGACGTAGAACAAAGCAACCATTCCGTAAAGGAAGCACGCAAGCTGGACATCCCTGTTCCTGAACCAACTTTCCTCGTTCGCACCTGCCGATTTTGCGGAAGAAGACAACAGCCCTTGGTCCTCATCCTCATCTGAAACCTCCCGTCCCTCTTCGTAACGGTGCCCGTTGTCCATCCCGTTCCCGTTCCCGTTCCCGCTCATCACCTCAGTCAGCTCCAACCCCTCCTTCCCCTTTGGATCCTCAAGGTGCTCGTACTTGACGTCCTCGTACGTTCGCTTCGGGCTGCTGCCATCGGCACCGCGAAGCGCGCCCGCGCTTGATCTGAACGTGAGCACCCTCCTCAAGCCCTTGTTCAGTCCCAGTGGCTTCTTGTTCTTCAGAGTCTCAGGTACCACCAGAGCAGCATAGATCGCTGAGCAGAGGGTGAACACCCCGAAGAAGAAGAAGGACAGGAAGAAGGGGAACCGGTTCAGGAAGGCATCCTCGTGCTCGCAGGTCGGAAACCTATGGCCGTACTGCTGGCACGGCATGGCGAGAATGCCAGCCAGTGAAGGTCCAATCAGAGTCCCTGTCGTCCAAGCTACACTGAAGTACGCCATCCCCTTGGCCAAATGCTTCCCGGACATCTCTGATATCATACACTTGAGCATGCTGGTGATGTTGTTAAAGAGTCCCGTCACTATTCGTATCGTCAGTGCCATGTAATAGTCCGTCGTGAAACCCAACAGCACAGATCCAATACCGATGCTGAGTCCTCCTATGAGTGTCACCGGCTTCCTCCCTATCCTATCGCTCAACCATCCCCAGAAAAACGACGTGATGAACATGGACAGAGGGAACATGGATGCCAGGACGCCTGTGTACGTTCCAAGGAGCTTGGGATCGTCCCCCGCTACGCCGTAGAACTCCACCATGAACACAAGCAGTGGGAAGAGCATCATCACCTGCCGTCGTTATGCCGATGCCGATGTCGACGCAAGAGAAAAGAAGAGTATGGCTTGTCAGATAAAACTTGCAGACCATGCTGGCACAAAGCGGAATGGAGAAGCCGCCTTCGGTTGAGCGACAGAAGAGGCCTTCGTTACCTGGACGGCTTGAGAGAACTGGACGAGGAGAAGGGGAACCATCTGTCGGAATCCAACACCTTCCATGGCGCCTCCCTTGGTCGCCATGGCCTCCTCCTCCTCCTTGGCCCCCGCCATCGCCTCCCTGGCGCGGAGATCAGATGCTGCTGGGGGTGGATGTGTGGTCGGAAGGCCATGGGAGGGAATGGAGGGTGGGTTGGGACAGGCGGCAAGATGAAAGGTTCATCAAGGTTCTGTGATGGGTGATTGTCTCCACCTCACACCCCATCATCCTTTTCTTGGTGTGTGGGAGGAAGGTGGCTTGGCTTCGAGAGGACGAGGACGCGACAGGCGGTTCTGCACTGTTCCTATTCATGCATGTATGTATGTGTTTGTGTTACAGTGTGTATTATGACAAGTTGCCGAGCTGCGGGGGCTAAATCCCTTTCACTAAATCCCTTTCAGCATCCCCTCAAAGACCTCAGCGAGGGCTTTTGTGTCCTCCATCGCACCCAGGTGGCACCCTTTGGAGGACAGGAAGACTTTTATTCTCTCCAAGGCCGCGGTTTTCTTTGGACCCAAGCGCTTCAGAGACGACAAGGCTGGTTTCAGGTCGGACATAATCTTCCCGAGCTTCTCTTGAAATTCGGTGTCCTCCTTGTAGGTTTTCTTCATGATGGAGGGAAGGTGAGGGAGACTGTCCCGGAAATCCGAGAACGCGACCATGTTTTCATTCATGAGCCTCTTCGCCCTCCCCTCCAGGTCCTTTACTTGGGACCAGACTGTGCTCTCCGCCACCTCCATGATGCGTGTGAACTGATCGAGTGCCCGGGAGTCCCCGCTGCTGGGCAGGGGATCGTTCACGTACGCAGGCGTCTTGAGGACGTCCTTGTGCATCTTGAGGTGAAAGTGCGGTGTGTAGTCCCGAATATTGTAAACTTCCTCTCCAGCCTTCCACACGTCGACCCTATCGTCGATGGCTATAGCGAATGGAAGTCTTTCGTTCAGGTTCACGAGGTTCGGGTCCCCGAAGATAGCCGATGCCAGAGACTTTCGCTGGGAGCTCCCGCTCTCTATCTTTCTCCCAAAGTCGCTCCTGGGTATCAGGTCACCTTTCTTATCCAGTAGCCTCCACACCTCCCAGGCATACTCTTTTTGGCCTTTTGTACTGACATAAACCATGGCGTTCTTGCGCCCGTTTCCCCTCTGCAGGAATCTCGCGACCCTATCCCATCCCGGGCGGATGAACAGCACCATGGCTGTCGATCGATCGCACGGTTCGATGCAAGTGAAAGCAATTCGACCCCTGTCTTTGTCTCTGTCGCTCCCAACATTTTGCAACTTGTGCTCAATGACCTGCCTTTCTGCGTTCCTGCCCGTGCTCATTTGAACCATTTGGGTCTCAGGCTGCCGCAAACCACCCAGGAAGGAGTGCCTGATCCAGAAACCTTTCCTGTATTGGTCCAGGCACGGGCGCCAAGTCTCGAGGTACCTCTTGCACAAGCCCATGCCCTCTGAGCTCTTCTCCTCCTTTTTCTCCTCCAAGTACTTGCACATCGACTGATGTGTGTGCCCCTGAACCAAAGTTTGGTCCAGGTCAAAAACATAAGCGAGGCTCCTGTTGTTAAGCGTTTCTTTCACGTGTTCAATCACCCGGGGGTGAGCAAACCAACCATAAAAGCAATCTGCATTCGGAAAGGCACACAGGTACAATCTCTTTCCACCGAGTTGAGCACGGCATGGTTCTCCCCAGCTGTCCTCAAAATCAATGACGGGCACCGTTTTGCCTGTAGAACAAAAATTGGCGAGGCTTTTGAAGTTGCTGTTGTCCCTTGGGAACATACCGCCTAATCTGATCATGACGGATGGCTTAGCACATCCAGAGCTCAGTTGCAGGTACACCATGCAGGAATTTTCAAAGTCCTTTCCTTGAAAGGCATCTGATGACGAGATGTTCAAACCTTTTTGCCTGGTGCCCTCAAAGGCATCTCTCACACACTTGGCGAGAGGGTTCTCCTTCTCCGTTGCACAGTCGTTGAACGATATTATTGCGTCACTAAAAGTAAGCGACTCCTGATCGCGGAACACGCGCGGCGCAAGTTTGAGCAAGAGGTTGAAGTTCAACTCCTTCATAGACACAGGGTCAAGAGCAGAGGTGGTGCCAGAGGCAGACGGGAGGGGGGCATTCACCTTCGCCCGCTTTGGCTCACTGGCCCCTTCCTTCTCTTCCTCTTTCGACGGAATTCCCCTCTTCTTCACCGGGGCAGGAGCAGGAGCAGGGGCAGGAGCAGGAGCAGGTGCAGGTGCAGCTGAAGGGGGAGCTCCGTTCACCTTCTCTCTCTTAAGTTCACTGCTCTTTGACTCCTCTATCATGCTCTGACACCTGGCAGAACGAGAACCCTGTTCGGAGGGAGGATGATCGAAATAGCATCGCGCCTTGTACCTGCACTCTCCAAACTGCTGCCAATACCTGCAAACAATCGCAGAAGGATTCCTCGGATACGGATACACTTCATCGAGATCACCATCTCTGAGCTGTTCTTCAAGTTGTCTACCGCCACGTCGCACGGGTCCCGACTGCTGATCGAGTCGACGATGGATCCCTCCTCGACGATGGATCCCTCCTCGACGATGGATCCCTCCTCGACGCTCGGACCATTCCGAACGACTGCTAGACGGTTGCCGATCCAAGCGGCCGGTTACTGGTTCAAGACGACCCTCGAGCCGACGACTCGTGGGTTGGTCATCGAGTCGATCCTCGATCCGACGTTGGTTTCCGTTTCCGCGTTGTTGTTGTTCCTGTTCAAGTCCATCGTCAAACCGGTGCGGCGTTTGCTCGACGAGGACGACGCGGCCGTCTCGATGACGTTCTTGTGAACCACGGGGCGATTCTGGGCCATAGCTTCGACACCGAGAGGCACTCCGCTTCATCTCCTCGCTGCTCCCATCGCTCTCGCTTTCCTCTTCGCGGCTTTCCGTCGCGTCGCATTCGATTTATGTATGGTGCACTGCGGGGATTCGGGAAGGAAAGCGAATTACGGGCCAAAAGATGGGAGGACGAGCGGGGCGGGAGGCCAGACCGGGTGTGTGCGTGTGCGTGCGCGCGCGTGCGTGTGTGTGGGCACGGATGGAGGTTAATCTCTCTTTCCCTCTCCCTACTCCCTCTCTATCTGTCCTTGTTCTGCCTGCTAACGAGCGTTTGTGTTTTATTAAAGCGAGATATGATTTATTGAATGATAGGTGAGCGTGTCGGTGCGCGCGCGTGCTTACCAAAAGCGAAGTGCGCTTCATCACCATCACCGTCATCCCCACCACCATCATCACCTTCTTCTGTTTGTCCTGGTGAGCTTCCTGGCATTCGGGTTTTTCTTTGTGCTCTGCTTCACCTGCTCGAGGTAGTTTGCCTGCCTGTCGTCAAGCCTTCCCGTCGTCATGCCCTCCAGGCTGTGGTGCCAAGTCGCCTCGGTGAAGCCGTCGACCCTCGGCTTGGCCTTGCCCTTGGGTATCTTGAGGTTGTCCTCCCTCAGGATCGGGTTCTTCGCGTTCCTGCCCGTCTGGGGCTGAGGCAACGAGTACTGCGTTCCTCGGAGCATCTGCTTCTTTCGTCCCATCTGCACAAAAGTGACTTGGCCCAAGCTGTCGACCACAATCTGGCACCTTTCCAGGGTGTTCATGTTCCCGCACTTTGGGCAGAAGATGTCGTTCGAGAGACTCTGGGGGTTGTCCGTGCTGTATCCGCAGGCGTGGCACCTCAGTCCGAACTTCTTCGCCTCCCTGATCAGCATGCCGTCCTTGGGCCCAGCAACCTGTAGTCCCATCTGGAGCAGCACGTTCTGCATCGCAAAGTCGCCCGTGAGGCTCACCACGGGGCTCTTCACCTCCGAGGCCCCCTCCACCTCACCGCCGTCGTCCGTCTCAATCGCAGTCGCCGTTGTTGCTGCCACGGAAATCTTTGCGGCGGCGTCTTGCGCAGGGGCCACAGTCGTCGTTGCTACTTCCATCCGCTCCTCGTCCTGCATTCTCTGCTTCCTGAAGAACTTTCTCTTCTGCTTCCTCTGCGCATTCTTGCTCTTCCTCGCCGTCTCCCAGCCCCCACCGTCCTCCTCCTCGGGTCCCTCGCTGGTCGTCACACCTTCCAGGGCACCGGCCGGGATGGCCTCCTCCTCCCTCTTCTCGCTCCCGCTGGGGGAGGGACCGAGTGCGGCACTGGCTCTGCTCTGGGAGCCCACCTGGCCGGCCTCACGCACTTGGAGTGGCGCCTGCGCTGCGGACACTTGAACCTCCTCGTCGGCGCCAAACTCCACCTGGCTGTACACGATCCTGCTCTTCTGCGCCGCCGAGGCCTCGCCGGCGTCCTCCTCCTGCTTCGAGCCCCACTCCTCGTCGTGGTTGGCATTCGGATCCCACCCCGGCATCACAATCTGATACTTTGCGTTCTTCCTGCTCGAGGTGTTCTCCACGTTCATCGAGGACAGGGGAGACGTACGCAGGTGGCTCACAGACTTGACCAGCTCGCGTTCCATGTCGTACGCCAGGGCGATGAGAGACATATCGACCCCGGAAAGAACGTGGACGTCACCCGTTTTCCTCGCAAAACTTCTCACGGCTTCCTGCGCCTCCTCCGTAGGCTCCTTCAGGACCAAATCCAGCACCGAGTTCGACGTCAGCGCATCCCTTGACTTCTTGTCCCTCACCTCCTCCACCACCTGAGGCAGCGTCATCAGCCTCAGCTTTCCTTCCAAGGCCTTCTGACGCAGCTTCGCCGGAAGCATGCTGGCCAAGTCGCCCGCGCTGTGGATCACCGCATTTGCATCGACCACGACGACCTCCACGCTCTCCGCATCGAGGTCCACCCCCCTCACTGCTGCTCCTGCCAACGCCATCGCCATCGCCCTAGCCCTATGCCCAGCACACTCCCTCCCCTCTAGCTTCCTCAACTCTGAGTCGTTCCCTTCGAGTGAGGAGTCGATGGAAGCCTCGCGAGAAGACGCTTCCGATGAATTGTTCTCCTTCTTACTCTTCGTCGCCTCTCGACTGTCACGCCTCGCGACTCGACCGCCTCTCCCCTCGGTCCAATGCGCTTCTCTCTCCGCCGACACTCGGCAGCGCAAGCCTTGAGGGGAGGGGTGAAGGAGTCCAAGGAGTCGATCGCAATCGACGGGAAGTTTAGGTCCGTGAACGGGGGAGAGGGCGAAAGCTGGCGAGGTCATCAGAAGCGTCTTCTCACGAGCTTTTGATTGGTGTGTCACTTGATCGGGAAAGATGTCGACGAAGGTGATCGAGGAGTTGCTGAAGGATGCTCCTCCTGGACAAACCAAGGAGGTTCTCAAGGATGTCAAAGTCCTCGTGGGGGATGACGCCAAAGTGGAGGAGGTTGCGAAGGCGACGCTCCGCCAGTATGACATGAGGAACATGACCCTCGCATCGTACAAGTTTGGCGGCGAGGAGAGAAGTCTCGTGCTCTCACGGCACGGCGAAGTGACGAGTGACTCGGGTGTGTACTACGATCCCTCGACCAAGCAATGCGTGAGGTACGACCACTTGAAGCAGGAGGGGGAGGTGACGGATGATGCGAGGGAGGAGGGCAAGAGGCTGGAGGGGGACGAGGCGACGGAGGAGACGAGAAAGGCCCTGGAGAAGTGCCTGGAAGAGTCTTACATGAAAGAGAACTATCCTTTCGGGGCGTGTGCCGTGTACAGTTCGGTTGGGGGCGGGGGGAAGGAGTACGCGGTCTGCATCAGCAGCACCGTGTACAAGCCCCGCGGGTACTGGAGCGGGCGATGGACGAGCGAGTGGATCCTGACCCCCGCGAAGGACCAGTCGTCCTTCTGCCTCAAGGGAAAGTGCGACGTGGCCACGCACTATTACGAGAACGGCAACGTGCAGTTCAGGTCAAACAGGGAGTTTGTCGTCAACGACCAGAGGTGCGGCAAGGACGAGCTCGCCAAGGAGGTCGTCAAGTCCATCGCTTTGGAGGAGCTCAAGTACCAGGAGGACCTGCAAGAGTCTCTGAGCGACTTTGCGGAGACGACGTTCAAGAAGCTGAGGCGTCAGCTCCCCTTGACCCAGCTCAAGTTCCCCTGGCAGACGGGCGCGGCGTCCCTCGCGAGCGAACTGATGAAGAGGGAGACCTCTTGAAGCGGTCTTCCCGAGAGAGCACACAAGGAGGACCGTCTATTTGCTATTTATATACTTATCGCTTTTTTTTCTTCTTTTTCCCCGATCAGTTTCCAATGCGGAAGAACTGGAGAAGCTTTTCACGCCTTGACCGCCTTCTTCTTCTTCGGCTTCTTCTTCTTTGGCAGCTCCTTCTGGATGAGCTCCCTCTTGACGCTATCGGCGGTCATCTTGCACTTGCAAACCTCGCACTGGACGTCCGCCACCGGGTCGTTCCCGTCGATTCCGAGCACCTTGCCGAAGAACAAGACCTGGTTCTCTCCGCAGTTGGTGCACTGCCCGTTCAGGATCAGGGTGTCCTTCAGCACCACCTTGGTCAGGGAGTCGCTAAGCACATACAGGATGGGGAGGACGACGACCCACACGGCGATGAACCCGAGGGGCTCCGGGAGCTCCACGAACTTGGATATGCTGAACCCGGTGAGGAAGTCGAGGACGAACAGAAGGCTCAGGGAGATGCCAACGCCCGGGATGTTCAGGAGGGTCAATCTGAAGTAGTCCACCCCCATGTCCGAGTACACCCTGCGGGATCTGATGCTGCACCTCGGCCCCCCAATCGCGAGCGTCGAACCCTGCGTCTTGAGCTTGAGCTTGAGCTCGTTGAACTCCTCGTCGCTCAGGACGGGCTTGCCCATGGAGTACGCCTTGGTCGCCTCCAGGAACATCTGCTCCTCCTTGGTCATCGTCACCACGGTCGAACCCTCCCAAAGAAGCTCGTCCTTGAGCACGTCGAACTCCTCGTCGCTCAGGCTCGGGTTGTCGCTCAAGTAGAACTGCCTCAAGGCGTCCAGGTACTCCTGTTCCATCTCTCCCAGAGTCTTCTTCTTCTTCACCGGCTTCCCCGTGTCGTCCAACGAGCAGAACGGATTAATGTTCTCGTCGAAGGACATGTTCTCGTCCAAGGACACGTCCTCGCTCTTCGGCTCCTCCGTCGCCCTGCAAAGCACGGCACCCCCCTCGACTCCTGGCCTCCTCGACGCCGAGACGGAGGCCCTCAGGCGGCTGGTTTGCCCCCTCCTCGCCTTCGCCACTCCATGGTGCGCCTGGCACGACGTGGACGCCACCTGGTGCTGGTGCCTCACCGCTTGCTTCATCCCTCCCCTCTGGTCTCTCTGCGCTTGCTCACGAGGACACGACACAACAACAAACATCAGCAACGCAGTCCACTCAAAATCTCGCCAAAAACGACGAGCGACGGCTCATTCGCGAGAGATCGAGACGAATCATCGATTGGTAGGTCGGTACAGTCCATCCCGATCCCCCTCCGTTGTCACGCCTCGTCCAAACACTCACCTTCCAGCCTCCTTCGCCCTCCTGGACGCCTCGTGACTTCCCAGCCCCACATCTTGAAAATCTGATCCGAAGGTTGCATACATCAGTGTAAACCAACTCACCCTCCCCTCTTGTAGTGTTTTCATCTTATCCTCGGATGTCGCATTTCGAGTGTGAGATTGAGGATAACGAGAGAGCCTCGGCCAATGAGGAAACAGAAAGGCGCAGACCATCACCACGACGACGACGACGACGACGACGACGACGAGAGCGGAGAGAGGAGAGCAGTGACGTAGTTGCGTCCATCCATCGCCGCGTTTTTCTTTTTCGGTTGTTGCGCTTGCGTTTTGTTGTTGTTGTTGCTGTTGTTGTTGTTGTGCGACGAGCGAGAGCGAGAGAGGGAGTTTGATCCCTGATACATCTCATATCCATTCCATTCTACGGGGACGAGGAGGAGAGAAGGTAAGCAGCTTCCCATGGCGGTGGATCATCATCCTCTTCATCATCATCATCATCTTCTTCTTCTTCTTCTTCGTGGACTGACGGGGAAAGCGTCTGTGTTGTCTCTGTTTGGTTTCGGCGGTGGAAATGGATAGAGTGAGCGTGACGGACACGAGCAGGGCATTGGTTTCAACAACAGCGAGGAGGAGGTCTTCCGATTGGCGCATTCGTTCCAGAGATCAATCCGTCGATCAAGCAGCTGTTGGTTTGGTTTGGTTTGGTTTTCCCATTCCCATTCCCCATTCCCCATTGTGATTGATTGATTGAAGAGTTCAGCAAGAGTTGGTGAGGATGATGAGCAGCAAGTCGACTAGTGTGGCCGCGAGGGTGTGCAAGGGGAAGGGCGTCTGCTCCGTGGCGAGGGCGGGTCCGCGTTTTCACGGGATGGCGTTGGAGAGGAGGACAACTAACCCCACCACAACGACGACGACGACGACGACGCGTGCGGTCAGCGAGGACGTCCTCACGGTGGCGACTGGGTTTGGTGCGGTGGTGGGAGGCGGGGCCCTGGCGACAGCGTTCCAGAGCGCGACGGACCCGGAGGTCAGGCGGCAGCAGATGGCGGACGAGGCCGGTGGGGACGAGCTGAGGTCGGTCGGAGACTACTTTGAGGGGGAGGGCTTCCAGCGGTGGAGGAGGATCTACGACGACGAGTCCGAGGACGTGAACAAGGTCCAGAGGGACATCAGGGATGGGCACGCCAAGACGATCGACATCGCCCTCGACTGGTTCGGAGCGAGCATCGAGGGGATGACCGTCTGCGACGCGGGCTGCGGCACCGGGTCCCTGACCATCCCCCTCGCGCTGAGGGGGGCCAGCGTCTGCGCTAGCGACATTTCGGGGGCCATGACCCAGGAGGCCAGCAGGCGCTTCGAGATCGCCGCCGAGGGGAGCTCGAAGGCTGTGAGGCCCTCCTTCGAGGCCTCGGACTTGGAGAGCGTGCGCGGAAGCTTCAACACCGTGGCCTGCCTCGACGTCATGATCCACTACCCGGACAACAAGATGGAGGAGATGATCGGCCACCTCGTGTCCATGTCGGAGGACAGGATCATCATGAGCTTCGCGCCCAAGACCCCGTACTACTCGCTGCTCAAGAGGATCGGGGAGCTCTTCCCGGGAAAGTCCAAGGCGACCAGGGCCTACTTGCACGCCGAGGAGGACGTCGAGAGGGCCCTAAACAAGAACGGGTTCAAGGTCACCAAGAGGGACATGACCGCTACGAGCTTTTATTTCTCAAGAATTTTGGAGGCCGTCCGCGAATAAAGAAACCAATTATGTAAGGTAGCTCTGTTTTTCATCATCCTGCGAGGCTTGGTTTGTGGCGGAGTGCTCCTCGCCCCCCCTTGCCCCCCCGACAACGACAACAACAACAACAACCAACCGTTCGATTGGCCGACATCGAAACTCTCTGGTAGGCCTGCCTGCCTAGGGGTACACCCACTTGTACTCCTCCTCCTTCTTGTGGGCGTTGACCCCCGTGGTCTCCCACCTCCCGCCTTCCTCCCACGCGACCAGGGCCTGGTAAATCTCGTCGTAGACCCTCCTCGTGTGCTTGGTGAACTCGCTCCCGTCGCCGCCGCTCTTCAGGTTGTCGTACCACGACTTGAGCTTGGGCTTCTCGTAGCCCCAGTCCTTCCAGCCGAAGTGCCGCTCGAGCATGACCTCAAAGAAGACAAACGAGGGAAAGAGGGACATGTCCGCACTCGAGGGGCTCGGGCCACAAAAGTATTCCCCGCCGCTGCAATAGTCTTCCAGCGTGTGCAAATTCTCATCCATCACCTTGAGCTCCGACGCCCTCTGCTCGGCGGACTCCGACACACGGTACAGGCAACCTTGGATCGGCTGCATGTACGTGTCGAAGATCTTGGTGCTCAGCGCGCACAGGGCTCTCTCCTCCGGGGTCTCCAGGGTGAAGCTCGGCCCATCGTACTTGTCCAGAATGTACTGAAGGATGACCTCGCTCTCCCACAACGCTATCCCGCCCTCCGTGATCAGCAGCGGCATCTTGCCCTTCGGATTCAGCGCCATGTACTCCTCGGACTTGATCCCACCGAGATCCGACGGTGGAACGATGTCGATCTTGTCCTCGAGGCCCTTAGCGTAGATGGCAATCCTGCAGCGAGCTCCGTTGTTGCTCACCGGGATGTCGTAAAGCTTGGCTGATCCCGACATCGCCCTCACGGCGCGTCCTCGCGCTGCCTGTGCCAGCCCAACCGCCCTCGTCCCGGCCCTCCGCGTCGTCGCCCTGCTCCCTTCCATGGCGCCCTCTCTCTTTCGTTCTCTCCCAGCCTCTCATTCTGGATAACGAAAGAGAAACGGATGAGATGAAGGTTTAGGGACAGTGCCTTTCTAATGTCGCACATTAGGAAGGAGGAAGCGGAGGGTGAGGGGAAGGTCCACAACGTGTCATGCACTGCCGTCCTCCTCCGCCTTCGCTCCCTCCCCCCCCCCCTCTCTCTCTCTCTCTCTCTCTCTCGCTGCCTCTCTGCTTCCGAGACAAGGGGAAGAAGGTGGTGATGGAATGGATGGCAAAGGCGTGGAGGGACGAGGAGGGAGATCCCCTTCACGATTGCGGAAGATTGTTGGGCACCGTCCATCGGTAGTTTTACTGTGACTCTCGCTCGAAAGAGAGAAGAGGAGGCGCTCGGGGGTGATCCTCACAGGGCCAGGACCCGCCTCGTCCTTGGAATCCAAAATCAAAAGTACAACACTAAAGCTTGCTCTCGTTATTCCGTCTCTCCGGCTCCTTCTCCGCGCTCTTGATTGAGGGCAGGGAAGGAGGGGGCTTGCCTCTCATAGCCTCCGGCGACGCGAGTGAAGCAAGGGACTCTCCGGCTCTGCGCTTCTTTGCCTCCCCCTCCTCCTTCTCCTCCTTGCTCTCCCTCTGTTCCAGTTTCAACTGGAGGGACTCAAAGCACGCCCTGAGCTCCTCGATGTCCTTGGACACGCTCTTGTACTTGTTCTGAAGGATCTGGATGTATTCGACCTCCTCGGTCACGCTCAGCACCTGGTCTCGCAGAATCTGGGCCTGGGTTTCCTCCAACGAGCAAAACTGCTCCCTCAGCTCCAGGAAGTCGCTCCTGGAGGACTCGAGCTGGTCTCGAACACGCGTCTCGGCCTCCTCGTCCTCCGCCCTCAGCTCCTCGGCAGCACCCTCGATCCTGGCGACCTGGCCTCTCAAGGCTTCCACCTCCTTGAGGACCTCCTTGGTGTACAGGCTCTGCTTCTCCTTCTCCTTCCCCGCGCCGAACCTCGCGGAACCCATCAGGGCGACCTGGACGCAAAGAATGATGCACGAGGTCGCGAGCTGGACTTTATTTACGGACTCCGTGCCATCGGGAAGCGGAGGAAGCGACACCACCGTCCCGAGGTCAGGCAACGTAGCAATCCTTTGAGTAATCTCGGACAGACTCTCATCGAGGGCCTTGGGTGGCGTCCAGCCCTGCCTGCTGCAGCGACGGCGCGTTCTCAAAACTTTCCTCGAACCAGTCACACCCTTCAAGGTCCGGGATGGATGCCCTCTCACGAGCCTCGCAAGCGTTCTTCCCCCGAGCGCCATGGTCCTTCCCATGCCAAACACGACGTAAGAAAAAGCAAACACGTTTCAGTCTCTCCACGCCTCACCAGAACGTCATTCCTTTCGGGCGAGGGGTCGTTCGAAAGATCGAGACGCGAAGGTCACGACTGAGACCCTCTCGTCCGCCTCCTCGCTCTCTCCCGTCGTCCTTCGTCCGTCGCCGTGCCTCGCTCCCTCACTCACCTCCTCGAGCTGTTGCTTCCCACAATTTGGCGGGAACTTGGAGAGCAGGGGGAGAGTGACACATCATTGGAAAGGTGAGTTCGAGGCGACGGGACGAGCGGAGGAGTCGTCGGAGCGGTGGTTGGAGGATGTAGATCGAAGGAAGAAGTCTTCCTCTTTCTTTCGAGTGGTTGGTCGAACGATGGGTTGCCCTGGTGAGGATGTGACGAAGACTGAACTGAAGGTTTGATGATGGTTTGCTGGGTTTGTGTTTTGTTTCTTGTCAGGGAGTGCCAAGCAGATCGGCCAAGGTCGAGGCGGGTCACCAGGAAGCTGAAGGGAGTCAGGATGAAGATCCACATTGTTTTGGATTCCGTCAGGGACAAGAACTTGAAGCAAATGAAGCAACTGAATGCTGCGATATTTCCTGTCAAGTATAAGGTAGGGGTGCCATGGGATCTCCTCGGTCCTTGACTGGCCCATTCATCTTTCTTTCTTTCCTTCCTGCCTGCTTGGGAATGGGAAGGCCACTGACTCATCCGATGTTCGCGAATTGTCTTCAGGACAAGTTCTACAGTGACTGCATAGCGTGCGGCGACGTGACGCAGCTAGGTGAGTTGATGGTCGATGTTGTTGTTGTTATTGGGCTGGCTCGGGGGAAGAATTAGTTCCTGCGGAGGGCTGACAGTCTCCTTCTTGTCCTCTTCCCGTGCGCTGCAGCGTATTATAACGACATCCTCGTGGGGGCGATCGCTTGCCGTCTGGAAAGCAAAGGGGAAGGGAAAGCCAAACTGTACATCATGACTTTGGGAGTATTAGCGCCTTACAGGGACCTTGGCGTGGGGACACATCTTCTGGAGCACTCCCTGCGGGTGGCCAGGGAGGACCCGAACATAGAAGAGGCTTACCTGCACGTGCAGACAAACAACGATGGGGCGATAAGGTTTTACGGCAAGCACGGCTTTTCGATCAAGGAGATGATCCCGAACTACTACAAGAGGATCGACCCTCCGGACTGCTACATCTTGCACAAGAACCTCGTCGTCGCCGTGGAAGGGACAGACGGCGCCGAGTAGAGGCAATAGCCAATAGTAATGTAATGAATGACAACGAGCGTGCCAGTGAGCCGTTATTGTGCGACTGACTTCTTCTTTTTCTTTAGGAATATATGCTTGTATACCGACACGCCTAAGCTGAATGAAGAAAGGAGGGGAGGGGGGTTTGAGTCAGTCGCTCGCCTCTGGATACTTTTTTTTCTGAGGCGGAAAGGGGTTCGTGTGTTTTGCTTGCTTGTGATCAGAGGGGTGCATGAGTGTCAATCAACGAGATTCAGAACAGGTCTGCAAGGTGATATGGGTGATTGCTAATCATCACTTCACGCGCAATACAAAACACACGACCCCGGTCCGTTCCCCTCTGCTGCGCATCGCCTTACCTTGTTCTCTCTGGAACGAAGGGAGGAAACGCACACTTCAAGAGAGGGGTGTCAGCCCAAGAGTAAGCCCCGTTGAGTTGGCAAGGCCTTCGTCTCCTCCTGGGAGGAGACTCCAGCCTGCTGGCCACATAACTGTGTGATTTGGCTATCTACCCCGCGGGCAGCAAGCTCCGGGGAGCGAGAGCCGGCACGGGGGTCTCACCCTGTTAGGGTTGGCACTCTCTGCCTCAGAGCCCGGGGACTTTCGCCCAGTGGAAAAATGGAGTCCACCGAAAGTGGCCCTTCGAACTGCACCTTACCTGCAAGGGCGGCGAAGGAAAGAAGGGAGGCGATGCGTCAGTCCAATTGCAATGGATCAATTGGGAGAGAAACAACTCAAGAGAGAGAGAGGCAGGGAGGGTGGTTGGAGGCGAAGACAACAACAGCAACAACAGCAGAAGCAGCAAGCAACCCTTTGTTGTTGTTGTTGCTGTTAAAGTTGTTGTGGATCGTAGCTAGCGATCAGCTGGTGGTGCATGTAAAAGTGTTTCTCTCATGTTGAGTCTTCGGTAAGGAAATGGTTGTTGTTTGGTTGTATCATCACTTCGCAGCTACGAGATCCATTCCATTCCAATCAAAACAGAAAGAGAAGAGAAAGGAGGAAGGGAGGAGCCAATGTCCCAAGCCTTACCTTGTGAGTCATCGAAAGTCATGTCAATGGGTGAGATCTTCCATTCCCATTCTCATTTCAATTCATCATCATCGTCGTCGTCGTCGTGGCTGGACGTCGGGAACCCATTATGATCCCGACGCCGCTTTCTCGTCTTCCTCATCCCCATGTGTGTGAGAGAGAGAGAGAGGTGAACAAAAAAAAAGAGAGAGAGAGAGAGAGCGTGTGTGTGTATGTGCGCATTCATCAAGCTTCTTCCTCACTTCATTGCTCGCTCGCTTGCTTGTTTGAAGGAGGAGCGAGATGCGTTCCGCTCTAGGCCGCCGACGAGGTTTCCTCCTTTTCTGATCCGCCGACTTTTTTTATTCCCTCGTTTTGTTCTCTGGCGGCTGTTTACACCCAAAACAACACATTAAACCTCACACGTAGAATGGGACACACGTATCGTAGTAGTTGTTCTCCTTGTGACGTTCCGTTCGATGTTTGTACACTCATTGTTGGCCTCGTTGCGTTCGTCTCGCGAATTGCGGAGATCGACAGAGACCGGAGTCACGAGGTGCCGCGTCCTGGGCGAGGAGAAGGAGAACATCATCACGACGACGACGACGAGAGCGGCGACGAGGACGAGAGCGGAAGGCGACGACAGGTTTTTGTTCTTCTTCCTCTTCTTCTAATTCTTCATCCTTTTTTTGGTTTAGGACGAGAACGAGAACGAGACGAAGGCATCGGTAATCGGTAAACGGGGCATCAGCAGCAGCAAAAGGAGGAGGAGGAGGAGGAGGACCCTTCCTTGTTTCGTCATTGATCCAAACATTGCATCCAATCGCATCGACTGAACTCTTGCGAGGGATTGTGGTGAACGCGAGAGGGGCGAAGGCGTCGAGGTTGCTGGGACAGAGGAGAAGCAACGGAGTGTTTTGTCACAACCATCGATTCGATTCGATTCGATTCGTGTGTCACGACCTGGCAGCAGGGAGAGGGAGGACCAAAGGATCGAGGGAAGAGGAGGAGGTGAAGGGCTTTTGGATCGGCGTGTCACAGACTTCTTGTCGAGCGCGGCGGGACCACCAACCACCACCACAAAGGTTGCTGGAGTTCGGTGGGACACACACACTCTATCTGTCTCTGTCTCTCTCCTGGAGAGTCAGCCAGTCGCAATGAACTCTTCCCTGGTGGAGATGCAAGGGTTCGGGGGCGAGAAGGCGAGCAGCGAGGATTCGGATCCGGCGACCTTTGAGCCGAACGAGGACACGTTCTGGAAGGCCGTGGACAGGGTCTCCATCACGGTGTCCTCGAAGAGGCTTGTCGAGGACGACGGGGCCGAGGGCGAGACGGAGGATGCCCAGGTATGCAAGAACTTCTTGGACGAATACGTCTCGGCTTTCTTGGACGATTACTGCGCTCGCTTCTGCTCCTGAGAATGCGAGTCGCATCACGTCCCGTCCCGTCATGTCACGTCACGTCACGTCCACTACCTCTCGCCCGCTTCTTTGAACTAACTAACTCGCGTCCTCACTATTCGCCCTATCTCCGCTGCTGCAGGTGAAGGAGGTCCTGAGGACTCACCTGTCCCGAAAGAACCGTCTGTTCGACATCCTTTGCTTCAAGAGGGAGCGCGGCCTGCCGCTCTTCGAGGTGAGCTCCCGCATGATCCGGAAGAAGCACCCCATCATCCCCATGCCCAACGGCGAGGTGGCGCACGCACCCCACCCAGCGTTGGAGCCGGAGCACTCCCTCCAGGAGAAGGGGAGGGTCCTGACGAAAATAAGCGACCTTCAAGGGCGTTGCATCGTCTCCCTCAGGCCAACCTTGCTGTATCCCATGAAGGGGGAGAACTCTTTCGTCGAGGCCGAGCTCGCCAAGGACGGCCAGGGGAACTGCTGCTCCCAGAACAGGAACAGGAAGACGCTCGGAAACTACAAGAACACGGGCTTCTGCCAGTACCACGTGTTTGGTTCCGAAATGGGCTCGGAGGAAAACTGGAGGGTCAACGGCTGCAAGACTGTCCGCGGCTTCAACTTGCAGAGGAACAAGGGGGAGACCAAGCTCAGGCACATGCTTTGCTTGGAGATGGACGAAGGGAAAGTCTTCCTGAAGTGGTGCACCCAGTGCCACCTGTGGAAGAATCTCAACGAGTTCTGCTCCGGGATGATGAGCAATCCGGAGGATCCCAGCCCAGGCATCGACACCTTTTGCGGGAACTGCTACGAGAGGCAAGTCAAGTCCAGGGAAAAGCAGCTGCAGAAGAGAAGGAACGAGAAGAAGAGCAAAATGTCGAGCGATGCCATCCAGCAGGGGGTTGGGGCCGGGATCACCCAGCCTTCGGTCCCCGCTAGCGTCGTGGAGCAGGCTCGCGAAGTCATCGAAGACGCGGCTCAGCCCCACGCCACTCAGGGCGTGAATGGGCTGCCCGTGGCCGGGAACGTCACCATAGGAGGGGTCTCCGCAGTAGTCGATGCCCCGAAGACGCCCGAAATCTCTGAGCAGCAGAAGTTGAACGGAGAGGCGGTCGGAAACGGCGCGGCTACGACAGGGGAGGGCGGCCAGCTTGCCACAACCGCGCGTTCTTCACTGCAGCATCATGCTGGCAGCAATTGTGCGAAGAAGAAGAGCAAGAGGAAGCACTCGGAAGTCAGCCCGGAGGAAGCAAAGAGGCTCAGGGCGATGCAGCTGGAGTACTTGAACAGCATACCCGTGACCGACTTTTCTTTCTGGTACCCGAATGAGCAGGTGTTCGTGGAGGCCCTGGACAGCGTGAAAGTCGATAAGGCGACACTGAGGGAGTACTACGAGAGCCCTAACAGGGTGGGAGACATTCTGTTCTTTCCCTTTGACAAAATTCCTGACTTTGTTGAGGAGAACAATCCAATACCGAAAAGGGGGAACTTGTCAGAAATCATCGAGCGCGAGAGGAGCCAGGGAAAGGTGTACCACCCAAACTTGAGGGTGAGCGACAACCAAAAGGTGTGCATAAACTCCCTGGGCCCTGTGCTGATGTTTCCAAACCTGGATCAGGAGACTGGCGAGAAAAGCTGGAGATTCGTGGCCACCAAATCGGACTCCTGCTGCAACGTCAGAAGCACTTCGGAGGCGAAAAAGAAGCTGGAAAACTACAAGTTCACCGGCTTCTGCTCCGATTGCGTCAAGGGGGAGGGCCAGGCCTCTTACCAGGCTTGGATCGACGCGAATTGTGCCTCCATCCGGGGGTTCAACCTGAATCGCAAGAAGGTCGACCACAGGCTGAGGCATCTTTTGTGCCTTGAGTCCAAGGACGGGAAGGTGTTCCTCAAGTGGTGCACTCAGTGCCACACCTGGAAGAACTTTGCTTCGTACATTTCCCCTGAGAAGAAATGCAAGCTCAACACGTTCTGTGCCATCTGTCACAGGCGACAGATGGTTAGCAGAAAGATGCAAAGTGAAGCGAGAAAGCCCGCCAAGGCCGTCGCCCCGGCAGATAACGGGGTCTTCCACGAGGCCAACGGGAACGGGAGTGCCTGAACTCTCTTGTGTGTTTTAATCCTGTACTAATGTATGTCTGAATAGAAATGTTGTTCTTTTGTTTCTGTCACTCCCCGCCACACGGTTTGAGGAGACAAACCGAGCGCACACGCGCGAACGACGATTCGCCGCTCGGAGCCGTTCTCGTCACCATCATCACCATCATAACTCGTTGCTGTTGTATTACATGCGCTTCACTCTTCGAGGTATCTGTAGGAAGTCTTGGATCTCTTATTGTACAGGACGTAGTGCTGGAATATAAATATAATGTCGAAGAAGAGCGTCTCGATGCTCAGCCCGAGTTTTCCCGCGTCCCCCGTGAGTGGAGTGACGTCGTTGTTGTTCCAGCACAGGAGGAGGAGCTGGAAGAGGTTGCAGATCCCCCCCATCAAGTCCAGTATGATGCCCCAGACGGACCACCCGTCCGTGCTCTTTCGCTTCCAGTTGTAGTACGCCTGCGGGGAGTACTTTATGAAAGTCATCGTGAGCTGAAGGTGGTTCATCGCTGTTATAAAGCCCAGCCAATCCGTCAGGCCGAACACCTTCTTGCCCGAGAGGGCGATGCTGAGGCTCACGAGGATGAAAAGAACGGCCACCGCGAGTATCATCGTGGCCGTGAAGGTGATCCTCTGGTTGCCCCTCTCGTGCGTGCACAGCTGCCCGATCTGTATCATGACCATCAGCACGGCGTGGATGGAGAACCCCACGTCGTTCAGCGCCACAGGTATCGTCTTCGTCTTGTAGTGCAGCATGTACTGGCTTTGAACGGCCTTGCTGAAGTAAAGCACAACGTTGAAGGCTCCGTAGGAGGAGTGCTTGATGAAGTTGAAGGACACGAAGTCAAAACTCAGACCCTCCACGCTGTACGTTCTCCAGTTCTCCCATATCTGGGGATAAAAGCTGCACGACCACGAGAAGAACGCGGTCCAGCCAAAGAACTGGTAAAGAAAGTGCGCCGCGTCGCTCTTCCACTCGCCGTCCTTGTGCCCGTCACCCCCGTCCTTGTTTCCGGCAGCGCTGCACACGGCGAGGACCTGGGACGCGAGCACCAGGGCCAGGGGCAGGGCCACGTTCCAGCGGGGAAGGAGAAGGAGGCTCCTCTTCCCCTCCGACGCCGATGCCTTCGTCACAACCTTCGCCACCATCACAACGACACCCGAAGTGAACAGAAGATGTCTTCCTCTATCCTATCCTATCCTTGCTCCTCTCTCGGCCTCGGCCTCTCTCGGCCTCTCTGCGTCGTGTGGTTGCTTCCTTGCTGAGGTCCTGGCTGGCGAGCGCCACTCCCTCTGAGAAGGATGGATCGCGACTCCAAACCGAAGCACGAAAGGGAAGGGATCCTCCTCTCCTCCTCCTCTTCTCTTCTCTCTCTCTCTCCCTCTCTCTTGTGAAAGTGAAGTGAGGGTGAGGACAGAGCACCACCACGCCGGTTTCTCAAAAAAAAAGAAAGAAAGAAAAGAAAGGCAAAGAAAAAAAACGAAGAGCAAACAAGAACGCCGCACCCTCCTCTCTCTCTTTCTCTTGCTCTCTTGCTCGCTCGCTCGCTTGGCGCTCTCCTCTCCTCTCTCTCGCTCTGATCGCGCGGTCTCTCGGAAATTTCAGCTTCAACTTTTCCGATCGTTGATTTTTAAAGTGGCCGAAAATTCGGTCAACTGCTGAGGGGAACTAGAGCGACGTCGAGCGGAGGACCTTGACCTTTGGCTTTGGGTTTGGGTTTAGGTTTGGGTTTGGACAGAGGCGGTGGTGGTGGTGGTGGTGGTCAGGATGGCTTCCCGTGGAGGTGGAAGACCCACCACTTCGTCTTCGAGGGTCAACACTGCGAACATCATAAGCGATGGGGAACAGATATACAAGTGGTCCAAGATGTTTGACAAACTGTTGCCCAGCAGTGGACTGAAGATGAGGGTGAACCTGCCGGATACGATATTGGTGGACTCGGAGCAAAAGATTTTGTCGTGGTACTGCACGACTGAGGGGGGATACATCTCGAGCAAGAGCGTGCAGCGCTCTACCTTGAAGGAAGCCGTGACTGAGTTTTGTGCCAACATGTTTGAGGATACTCGAGTCAACCCCAACTTGTACGTTGCTGTGGCCTACTTTGCGGACCAGAGGCGCGTCCTGCTTCGAAGGAGCGACATCTTGAACATCGTGAGGAAGAAGGAGAGGATGGAGAAGACCGAGGCGGAGAAGACCAAGGAGAAGAAGCAGAAGCAGAAACAGAAGAGCCAGAGTCGCGAGGCGAGCCCACTTGGCAGTGCCAAGGCTCCACCGGAGGAGAAGCAGCCTCCCCCAGAGAACGAGGAGGGGTCGGATGCTGCAGCTGCAGCGAAGGAGGAGCCCGAGGAGGCTGGAGACGCGGCAGAGCCGGCCGCTGCAGCGGAGGAATCCGCTGAGGTCGAGGGGGGAGACCAGGCCAAGGCTGTGGAGGACGCGACTCCTGCTGCCGCGGTGGACGAGACTCTTGGCCAGGCCGACGCGGATGTAGAGGAGGAGGAAGCGCAGAACGCGGAGGAGATTATCGAAGGCCAGTTCAAGGACTTTTATAGCAGGGCGTTTATGCTTCAGCAGTACTTTCCTCCGTCCTTGGACAGGCGCTACGTGTGCAGGTACAGCAGCGACAAAGCCTCCGGAAAGGTTGGGTTCAGCATCCTGGCCCGGAGGTTCAGCGAGCGGTATACCAACAACTTGGACGTCTCCGTAAGCCAGGCCGTGCAGGGGGCGACCCAAACGGTGAAAAACCAGCTGATGACCGCCGACGTTTTGCCCAAGCCCACCAACCTGAACGTCGAGGGGGAGGGTGGCGTGAAGCCACCGAAGGAGGTTTCTCCGACAAAGACGAGGGACGAGAAGAAGAAGTTTTTCAAGGACAACTCATCGGAGAGCGTTCCGGAGCACCCAAGGGACTTGAGTTTCAAGTCTGAGGTTCGCAAGGCAGTGACTTCTATGGTCAATTTCATAGAGAGGAACCACAGGCTCCACATCGGATCCGGAGTTTTTGAGCTTGTCCGAGGCCTCGAAGGGAGGCCATGGCTCGTGATGCTTGATGGCTTGCCCACATCGAGGATGTCAAGGGGCTCGGCCTCTCAATCGAGGTTTAACACGGCGGCAAGGGAGTCCGCTTCAAGGCTGAGCAATCGCCCAAGGAGCGCATCCCCGATGAGAAAGAGCGCAAAGTTCTCGTCCTCGGAGGCGCAGGTTCTCAAGATACATTCCAGGCCAACCTCTGCGAGGGGGTTGCAGTCCAGAGGCTTGCAGTCCAGGGCCAAATCAGCCCGCAGCAACGAAGCGCTGAGCTCTTTCGAGTCCAGTCTGGTGGAAGCCTTGTCTCAGGACATCGAGATCCTGAAAGAGAAAATCCAGCAGCAGAACGACATGCTGGAGCAAACGGAATCCGCGCTGAAGAGGGAGCTGGAGAGAAGGAAAGCCGACCAGATATCCTCGACCAACGAGATCATCAAGCTCAAGGAGGAGAATGAAAACTTGAAGAAGGAACGGAAGAAGCTCAGCGTGGAGTGCGACATTTACAAGAAGAAGTCTGCGGCCCTCGAGAAGGAGAACTACGAAATGTCAAGGATCGAGGATCAGAGGCAGAATGAGATGAAGGAGAGGGTGACAAAGTTGGAGGATATCAGGGACGAGCTGAAGGATAAGTGCAGGGGTCTGGAGGCGGAGACTGTGAAGCTCAAATCCAAGGAATCCGTCGCGGATGCCGAAAAGAAGCAGCTTGAAGCAAGACTTGCGGAGGAGCAGGAAACTGTCGCTGCTGTCAGAACTCAGCTTGTCGCTCTGAGAAAGAAGCTCCTGGACACGGAAGCTAAGAACAAGGAGCTGGACATCAAGGTCTCGACCTACACCAAGGGGGGCAAAACCAAGCGAAGGATTATTGCTCCGGAAGACCCTATTACCCTCGCATCCAGAGCGGAACAGGTTGTGAACAACTTGAACACCCACGACTTGATGGTGGACTATGAGCCTGGCTACGGCGACGAGAAGGAAAACCAGGACGTCAACAGGATCAGGCACAAGATCTGCGACGTGCTATGCAACAATGTGGAGTCTCTTCAGGATATTTACAATTATTACGCACAGCTGGGAGAGGTGAACAGGGAGGGCCACAACCTCTTGATGAATCAGATGCAACTGCTCAAGTTTGCCACTGATATAGGCTACTTTGACACAGAGGGCGGCGCCCCGGAAGACAATGACAGGAGCCACCTAGACGACGTGGACATCATCTTTCGGAGAATCGTCTCCAAGGATGACACCCATACGAGGATAACGTTCACTGGCTTCCTGGAAGGAATTTGCAGGCTCGCTTATGCCAAGCATGGGTCCACCTTGAAGGTTCTGATAACAGAGGAAGACGATCAGGCGCCCGAAGAAAGGCAGCTTCGAATCGATCATCAGGCCGATGTGGTCATGTCGTTCTTGGCGAATCTCCTGAAGAAGGCCAGGTGGAATAAATTAGGAGGATCTGCGATGAACAAGCAGAAGCAGCAATGGAGGAGGGCGCTGGAAAAGTCCATTCGGATTCAAAGGATGGCAAATAAAAGAAAGTAAAAGCATGAAACAAAATTTTCCCCACCACTCAACACTCACGTTAATTTACATTCTCAGAACCTCCCCGTTGTTCTCGTGCTCGTTGAACTCCACCCAGTTCTCTGCGATCGGCGTCTTGATCAGGGACTCGGGGATCTCAAAGGCATTGAGAAGGGCAGGAACGTGGGGGACGAGGTTCATGATGCACCTATCGGTGTCCCTCTTGATCTGTTCTGCTGCTCTGGAGTCCAATATGCCTTCACACATGTACCAAGCAAGGTTGGCTTCGACGCACTGCAGGGCGTAGAGACTGGCGAGCTCTGAGACCACGTCCTTGGCCGCAAAAATGCTGAGTGCCTCCAGGGACTCGATGGCCTGGTGCATGACAAAGTACTCTCCGTAAGACTCCGCGGTTGCCTGGACGAGGTCCGACTCCTTCTTCATCCAAACGTCGTACACCTCGGAGGGCTTCAAGACCGCGAGCTTGCCGATGAGGGCGTTGTGCTGCCTCGCGTACCTCAGATTGAGGAGGTCTTCCAAGTTCTTCATGGAGAAAGACCCGGACGAGCCGCCGTCGTAATCGATTTCCGACGCAGGGCCCTCCGCAAGCAGCTCCTTTGCAACCTTTTGCATGAGCACCCGGTTGTCACCCTCGGCAGTGATTGCGGCGTGCGAGAACCCGATGATCTGGCCGAGCCTGTTGCACGACAAGTACCCCTGGCCACCGCATCTCTCTCTGCATATGGTAGCCGTATTCTCGCAGTTCCAGCTGATGAGAGGTTTGATCACGCAGCAAAGCTTCACGATGTCACTGCTCATCGACTTTCCAGTCATTTGTAGGGCAAGCTTCTCCTTCACGTGGTTGTGAGCAAATCCCAGGCAGTAAGTCCTTGCCAAAAGGGGAAGCAGGGCCTTCTGCTGAAGCTGGTAATCAAAGATTGGGGTGTCGCTCTGTCCAGTCTTTCCAACCGCCAATCGGGTCAGGGAGTACCTGATCGCGATCAGCAAGGCGCACTTCGTTGCAGTCAGAGACATGCTCGCAATGCACACCCTTCCGCTGAGAAGCTGATCAGCGACCTTGAGGAAGCGGTCGCGAGGCTTCTTGATGCTGCTCACGACGTTTCCCCTCGCGTCGACCTGGGTGAACGCGTCAAGGAGAGCCTCGCGCGGCACGCGCAGGCCATTAAATGTAAGGATCCCGTTGTCCACTCCATTGCATCCCATCTTGTGCCCCATGTCCTCAATCGTCACCTCTGGCAAGGGGACCAGGCCCTTGTCCTGCCTGATCCTGCACAAGAACGCGTGGACGCCGTGGTCCTCGCCTCTCACGAGCATCCTGGCGAACACGACCGCCCACTGGGAGTGGCACGCGCCGTTCGTGATCCAGTACTTCTTTGCCACGGTAGTCGGCGTGTTGATCACCCACTCGTCCGTCCTCTCGTCCAGCACAGCTGTGGTCTGCATCTGCACCGCGTTGTTGCCGAACCCTAACTCCGTCAGCGCGAAGCAGCCCACCGAGTCGATGTCATCAATCGACTTGAGGAAGGATTCCTCTTTGCCGCCAAAGTGCTTCTCCGTCCCAAGCCTCAGCACCGTTCCGCCGAAGAGGTTGAACTGGACGGTCATCTTCGTCGCGAGGCTTCCGTCGCACAGTCCAGTCTCCTCGTGCGCTGCGAAGATCCTCATCGGGTCGTTCCTAAAGTCCTTCACGGAGAGGGCGCCGACGCCGTTCTGGATGGCTCTCAGCCTATGAAGCGCGAGCTCCCTCTCTGACGCCAGCGGGATGTTATACCTCGGAGAGAACAAGCTCGAGGACTCAAGATACCTTTTAATCTTCTCCCGATGTTCCCTGTTGTCCGGCGTGAGGGCGACCGCAAGGGCTTGGCTCAACGCTTGCTCCTGGTCCGCGCCAAGCATCTTCCTCACCTCCGCGATACGCCTCTTCGCCCTGTCCTTCTCCATTGTCTCCCGCTTCTCGTCTCGCCTCAGTCTCTCTCTCTCTCTCTCTCTCCCTCTCTGTCGAGTGAATGAGTCCGTCCCTTCCTCGCTTCAAATCCTCCCCCACTGCGTCGTTTCTTTCGTGCGACGGCTTATTCGAAAGAGGATAAGATGTTCCTTTCGATTCCACGACTCTCTCCTTCCTCTGTCAACGTCTCCTCCCGCCCTTGCTCTGCCTTTCCCTCTCTCTCTCTCTTCCTTCGTCTCTCCCTCTCCCTTTTTGCCTTTTGCTTTTGAGGGGAAGAGATATTTTACTTGCCCTCAAGGAGGAGAGGGAGACGGAGAGGGGAGGATGGCGGTGATGATGGTGAGGGGGGAGAGGGGGGAAGAGGGAGGAGGGGACTCGTGCATGCATCGTCTCTCGATCTTTCCAAAATGTCCTCAATTGGCGAGAATGGTGGCGGGGGACCGCGATGGAAAGGGAGAGAAAAGGGGAGGAGGATTTTGATGCTGGTGGTGCAGCTGCCAGGTGGCGTTGTCCTGTCGCCTTTCTCCTTCCCTTTCGCTGTCCAAAGCAAGTGTCCTCCCTTGATGGGGGAAGGGACGAGGAGGGGGATCGAATAATGGATAGGGAGCGTGTCTGAGCTCAACCAAAGAACCTAAAATTCTATTCTATCCTATTTCTTCAACGATGTGCATTTAAGCGATCGATCCCCTTGTCTGTTCGACAGTCTAGTCCCCGAGCGTCACCGTCACTGGTCCTGCCCCGACGAAAATATCCTCTTCTTCCACTTCGGCGACTCCTTCTTGGCTGCCTCTCTGGAGTCTGGTTGCTGATAGTGCTTCATCCACAGGGCTTGGAACTGCTTGAGATTCTTCAAGAACTTGAACGCGTCCACCATCATGGCTTCTACCTCGATGCAGTTCTGGACGAGCCGCTTCTCCCGGTCATTCACGCTGATCTCCGCGTCCTCACCGACCCCTGCCTCGTCCCCATCACCAACCTTGTTCACTTCACCGCTTGGTACTCCTCCTGAGACCGTATTGATCAGGTCGCCCATCCCCGTGCAGACCTTCTGGGTCAGAACACTCCCCGTGTTGAACCTGGAGGCACCCTCCCCCGGCCCCGGCGTCACAAAGAAGCTCGCATCCGCATCATCCGCATTCCCGGTGATATTTTTTCCGTACCGCTCCACAGCATCTCTCACACGGATGTACATGTCCCTCATCCTCTTCAAGTCTTCGGTCTCCTCCTCCACATTGAGGGACTCGCACACGTCCCTGAAGCCCCGCTTGTCCTGCACAACAACAACACACCCCGAGGGCCAAACCAAACCAAACCAAACAAAACGAAAATGAAACGCATTGTCAGCCTCAATCCAAGGCACCTTAATCTTATCCATAACCTCTGTCTTACCCCAAGTTGTACAAACGTTGTCCTCTCGAAGTTGGCCTCCTTGAGTTGCTTGACGGCTTGAGTGGAGACACCGAGATAGTTCGCAGCGTCACGGATGGTGCAGTGCCCCAACTCATCCAAAGCCTCTTTCGTCAGTTGCATGATGATGATGATGATGATGATGATGATGATGCCCTCACCATCGAAGTCGAAGCGCCAAACTAACACTAACGCGTCACACGCAAACCCATAAACGGGGACAAAAAGGGCCGACGTTATGTCCGACATTGGGTTTTATTCTATCACGTCACACGAGGTCCAGGGAAACCACGTGGGACCGAACTTCATAGAGAACAAAGTGGTCCCACACGTGGAGATCGGATCTTTCGATTTGATTTTTTTTCATGTCAGTGTGGACTCGGATCTTTTCCGGGGATGACGAGGTGGACAACATCGCAATCGATGGATCGATCGGCTTCCTTGCTTGCTTGCTTGCTTGGATTGTGGTCGCATTGGTCGCATCCCTGTCCAGCATCATCATCATCCATCGCACGCGTCGTCTCCCGAGCTCTCCAAAGATCCCTCGTTCGTTTTGTTGGGTGAAGATGGCGACGACGACAGCTGCGGAGCTTCCTCGTGATGCTTTGGTGAAGATCTTCGAGTTTGTGGTGGTCCAGCACACGCCGCATCCTCTGAGGTCGCGAATGAACCCTCGGTACTTGGACATGGAGGCCGAGAGGGAGGCCGAGAGGGAGGAGCCCGTGTGGATCGACGTTGGGAGGGTACTCGCATCGTGCGCTTGCTCGTGCTCGTCCTGGAGGGATGCTTTGGATGGCACGAGCCACGTCGGGGACGCCGCACGGGATGGGAACCAGGGAAGGCGCGCGAACGCCGAGAGGTTCGTCTGGGGAAGGGCCTTCACCCTCCAGCATCTCTGCGCTTACGGCCGGCGTCACGAGATCACCGAGTGCTTCGGGACGGAGGCGGAGTGGAGGTTGGCGGTTCGGTCCAACCTGCTTTGGCTGAGGCGCATCAGGGGGCGGGCGAGTGACATGGCATGGCCGAACAGGAAGGACAAAGTCCTGCAGGAAGTCTTCCGAGGGGGGGAGGCGGCGGAGCGGGCGGTGCGCAGGGTGCGGCGGAACGTTCGGGCACTCCTGGGCGTGGCGGAGGGGGATCTGATGGAGTATCACAACAAGCAGTGCCACCACATTGGGTTAAAGTACTGGTCGGACCAAATGCTCGGGAGGATAAGGGTGGAGCAAGCCTTGGGGGCGATGGCGAGAGCGTCTTGCGGGGGGAAGGAAGACGGGGGCACGACCTCATCCTCGGTTGCGGAGGGGCAAGGGAGTGCCGAAGATGAAGATGCACTGTGGCAAAGGCTGTGCCAGACCAGAGAGGAAGTGTACATCGAGGAGGGCGCCGTCCAGATAGCGTCGATAAGCAACCTGGATCTCAGGAAGGAAGCGATTTCTGGCGTCCTGGACGTGCTGGCTTTGGAGCTCGACAGGAGGCTGAAAATCATGTCCGCTGCCAAGAGGGGGGAGCACTGCGACCCTCCGGTGGAGACAAGGAAGTCCCGCGTCTGCCAAAGGAGGTCGGACCTCTCGGATATCGAGCAAATTGCTTGCTTGAACTCGGTGTGCTTCAACGAGACCAACGGGTTAACGAGTTGCGAAGTCCCGGATCTCTTGAAGAAGTTTCGCGCTTCTCCGCCGTCCACTGATCCAGAGGTTCTGAGCAGCAGAGTCCGCGAAGATGCAAGAGACTTCTGCGCGGGGTTCCACGGCCTTGGGTTGCGCGGCAACGAAGAGAGCTACTACGACCCGCACAACAGCTTGATAGATCACGTCTTGGGGTACGGCGATGACAACGTGTTTCCTACCGTGTCCGAGGAGGGCACCCCTTTGATTGACATGGGTAACCTTGTTATGATTGAGTGTTGTGGCAACCCAATCAACTTGGCGGTCATCTACGCTGCCGTTGGCCGGCGGTGTGGCATCCCCGTGAGGTTAGTGAACGCCCCAATGCATTTTGTGGCCGCCGTTGGCCAGGACGCGTTTGTGGACGTCTTCTTCGGAGGCGAAATAAGGTCCAAGGACCAGCTTGTGTCGATGATTCACTCCTATGGCAGGCTGAACCTAAATATGGATTGGACAGCAAGCGCTGCTCCCAAGGCATTGAACCTGAGGCTGTGCATCAATCTTGTTGACATCTACTCGAGAAAGAGGACCTACAAGAAACTCGCGCCTATCTTGAGGCTTGCGCTGGCGCTTCACCCGAACCATCCGGAAATGCTGATGAGCTACGCAAAGGTGCAGGCTGTGCTCGACAACTATGACGAGGCCATCGAGAGTCTGAACCGACTCGGTCGCTCTTTCGGCGCAGGGTTTCACTCGCAGAAAGTTGCGCTCGAGATTAAAGAGGCAAAAATGCTGCACCTGAAGGAGCTCACGTGCAAGCGTACCAGGAATGAGAACATACGGTTCAAGATCGGCATGACGATGCGTCATACGAGATACAATTACAGGGGCGTCATTTACGGCTGGGACTTCACTTGCGCGGCGGGCGAGGAATGGATCAAGCAAATGGGCGTGGACGACTTGCCTGGAGGCAGAAACCAGCCTTTTTACAAGGTTCTTGTGGATTGCATGGACAGGAACTTGCAGAGCACCTACGTCGCCCAGGAGAACATTACGCTGGACAGCGAGATTCAACAGATCAAGCACCCCGACGTCGGGCGTTATTTTGATTACTTGCGGTTCGCGTCAGAGAACGCGCAGGGCCAGCGATACGTTCCTAACGATTTGCTGAGGAGCCAGTATCCGGAGAATTGAAGACCCGAAAAGTTTTGTATTATAAGCGTTTTTGAAGCGTTTTTCACCCGCCCCGGGGACTGCAGTAGTTGATCGGGGACTGCAAAGAGTGGCTCCGAGAGAAAGAATGAGACGATTCCATATGCTCGAGGTCGCTTTGCGTTCGAGGAACTAGCAAGGGCTCGGTGCTTGCGTACGGCGATACTGGTTCATAGACCGCCTCCTCTTCGGGCACCCCGCCATACGTCCAGAACACCGCGGACGCAAAGATGCCAACCCCCAAGCACACCGAGCCGTAGATTGCCATGGTGTATTCCCAGCCAATAGCAGGGCTCAGAGCTCCACTTACGGGGGGGCTAAACATCAGCCCTGTGTTCTGGAACTGGTTGAAGATCATCACGATTGTATTCACGGTGTGCTGATCCAGCTTCCCCCCCACGCTCTCCTTCATGGCAGGAAGTGTGGGGATCATGCAGAGGGACTGGAAGGCCCCGAAAAGACCAAGGAGAGCTACTTCCCAGTACCTCTGCGCTTGCAGACCCGCCTCGTCCCCGACTTTCGTGGCAGCAGGCCCCAGGAGCACGAAAGACAGCCCGCTCAGCATGAGTCCCCCGACCATGATGGGTTTGTAGCCGCACGTGTCAGCCAGCGCCCCGACAAACGGGCCAAAGCCAGAGTAGGTGACGTTGATCACCGCGAAGATGACCCCGATGTACTTGTCCTTCACGTTAAGGTCGTCCTGCAAGTGAAGGGAAAGGATGGTCTCCACCCAACCGAATGCACCCGTCCCGAGCAGCAGCACAGCGGCCGTCACCATCACTCTCCACGTCAGTACCCCCCAGACCTGGTCGAGGAAGGACATTCCGTTTTGCTTCTCCTCCCCGGAAGTGAAATCAACGAGGTTTTCCTCCGCCCCCACCGCCGCGCCGCGGTCCCCAGAGCTCCCGATGTGGTGGTAGCTCGTGATCGTCAGCCTCCTCTTGTTGTGCAGCCTGTGGTACAGGATCACAAAGGGGAAAGACAGTGCCAGCAAGCCCGAGGCGGCCAAAAAAGGGAGAGAGAACCCGCCCGACGTGTAAAGCAAACTCCCGAGCACCGGTCCGGTCATGAAGCCTATCCCAATAATGACTTCGTTCAGACCCATCACCTTTCCCAAGGAGTTGGGGAAGGTCTCGGCAACAATGGCGAAGATGGCAAGGTTCGCCATGGCTGCCCCGAAGCCCTGCAAGCCCCTGCTCACGAGAAACATTCCGATAACCCCCTTTGGATTCTTGCACGCCATCTTCGACAGGCCGAACACTACGACGGTCACGGTTTGCAGTGGCACGCCGGCGTACAGGAGGAACACCCTCCCTAGCCTCTTGGCCAGTAAGTTGCACAACGGTGAGAGAACAAGTATCCTGTGCGCGCGCGCAGGGCAGAGGGAGAGTCCAAGCGGTGTCAGCAGCGGGCACACGCAAAAGAAGGAAGGGTACATCACGCAGCCACACTCACGCACGCACTTACATGAATGGAAATATGGCAAAGATGAACCCGGTGAGCAGCTGCCCCGGAAGCCCCAGCGCGTTGATCTCCTGCGGAAGGAACGGGAGGACGAGGCTTATGGTGATGTTGGAGCTGAAGGAGACGCTTGTCATCATCGCAATCACCACGGCCTTCTCCCGCGTCGTCAACTCACTCTCCTCCCCGGAGGTGCTCGACCTTCCCTCAAATTCACTCATCACGAACACGACGACTAGCCGAGTCCCCACCCGTCGACGACGACCTCACACTTCACAATCCCCCCTTGTCCTCCTCACGTGCGCCTCGTCCTCGTGTCCTCGTGTCCTCACTCGCACACCCCAGGGTCGTAGCAATCAAGCGACCCCTCTATCGAAAGATCACAAAAGACGCTTCCAACCCTCACCCTCTCTCACCCCCCAACCCTCTCTTCCCTCCTTACGTCCGCCTCGTTCTCGTCCCTTGTCCTCCTCACGTGCCTCGTCCTCGTCCTCGTGTCCTCGTGTCCTCACTCGCACACCCCAGGGTCGTAGCAATCAAGCGACCCCTCTATCGAAAGATCACGAAAAGACGCTTCCAACCCTCACCCTCTCTCACCCCCCAACCCTCTCTTCCCTCCTCACGTCCGCCTCGTTCTCGTCCCTTGTCCTCCTCACGTGCCTCGTCCTCGTCCTCCAGTGTTCTGCTGGAAGAGGAAGAGATCGTGTCGTTCCTAGGGTGTACGTATATGTACACCCAATATGGACGTTTCAGAAAATGTGGTTCACAAAAAGCGGAAAGAAAAAAAGAAAAAGGCGGCAGCCACAAAACACAACGACGGCGACGACGACGACGACGACGACGACGACGACGAGGTGAGTGACCTACCGCGGTGGTACCCTCGTCTTTCCTTCGTCTTTTCTCTCTCCGTCACGCAATTCTCTCTCTCTTTTCTTTTTTTCTTTTGGCTTGATTCCAGCTCCGCCACCATCCGGCGTCCACCCAGGACCACGACCATGGCCATGGCCACGTTGTGGATGGAGGTCCCTTGGATCGGTTGTTCGCTCTTTCTTCTTGCTTGGTGGTGTTTGCTTGTGTTGTGTGTGTGTGTGTGCGTTTGTGTCGCGAGGATGAAGGAAAACCGCTTCTGCTTCTTCGCCATGCCGCGTCGTCGTCGTGCAGGAACTCCAACCAGGATGAGACTGACTGATGGGTTCTCTCTCCCTCTCTCTCTAATGAATGAATGAATGAATGAATGAAAGACAAAGACGAGACGAAGAGGAGAGAAGATGAGCCTTGTGTACACGAAGGAGGAGGTGAGCAAGCTGGCCAAGTACAGCTTCGAGCCATACTGGCCGGAGAAGTCTGGCCTCAAGATATGCATCACTGGTGCGGGAGGGTTCATCGCCTCGCACCTCGCCAAGAGGCTGAAGGAGGAGGGGCACTACATCGTGGCCTGCGATTGGAAGAGGAACGAGCACATGGAGGAGGAGATGTTCTGCAACGAGTTCCACCTCGTTGACTTGCGCGTGTTCGACAACTGCATGAAGGTCTGCAAGGACTGCGAGCACGTCTTCAACCTCGCCGCGGACATGGGTGGCATGGGATTCATCCAGAGCAACCACGGTGTGATCATGTATAACAACACCATGATCTCCTTCAACGTCCTGGAGGCCGCCAGGAGGTGCGGGGCCAAGAGGGTCTTCTACGCCTCCTCGGCTTGCATCTACCCTGAGCACAAGCAGACCGACGTCGAGGTTGAGGGAGGTGGACTCAAGGAGAGCGATGCCTGGCCTGCCGCCCCTCAGGACGCCTACGGGCTCGAGAAGCTCGCGTCCGAGGAGATCTACATGCACTACGGAAAGGACTTCGAGATGGAGTGCAGGATCGCCCGCTTCCATAACATCTACGGGCCATACGGAACCTGGAAGGGGGGAAGGGAGAAGGCCCCAGCCGCCTTCTGCAGGAAGATCTTGACCTCTGGGGACGTCGTGGAGATGTGGGGTGACGGAAAGCAGACGAGGTCCTTCACCTTCATCGACGACTGCGTCGAGGGAATCCTCAGGATCACCAAGTCCGACTTCAGAGAGCCTCTCAACTTGGGAACCACCGAGCAGGTCTCCATGAACGAGATGATGACCCTCGTCATGGGCTTCGAGGAGAAGAAGATGACCATGAAGCACATCCCAGGCCCAGAGGGCGTCAGAGGAAGGAACTCTGAGAACTCCCTCATCCAAGAAAAGCTTGGCTGGGAGCCATCCGTGAAGCTTGCCGACGGCCTCAGGATCACCTACTTCTGGATCAAAAGCCAGCTTGAGAAGGAGGGAGGAGACATCTCCAAGTATGCCTCGAGCCACATCGTCCAGACCTCTGCACCAAAGGACCTCGGATCTCTCCGTGCAGACGACGCCTCTGAGTTCGCCAACGAGGTAAAGAAGTAAAGACAAGCCTCCTTCATCAGGAGAACCCAAACCGTAAAAAAAAAAAGAAGATGAATAAATGAGCTTTTTTGTAACAAAAACCCTTCAAAGTGAAAAGAATGAAGATTAGCATCGTCGCTGTTGCCAGTCTTTGTAGGTGCGGCTAAAAGGATCCATCAGTTATCATTAATTGCGGGAAAATATCAATTATATGATATCCTGCAAACGGCCCAAGCAAACGCTAATCAATTACAAGAGGGGCCAAAGACAAAATTCAGCGCGCATGCCGACGCCAACGAGACTAGTTCGTCTACGGCGGTTGTGAACCCAAAGGGTTTGGTTGGTCTCCAGGACAATCTGGCGGTAGAGCCAGTGGAAGTCAGCTACCTAGTCAGCTTGGCAGCAAGGAGTTACGAATGGACAAACAAGAGCTATCTTGACGTTTGTGCCCTTCTGATACCAATATATATCTAGTTGCACAGAAACCGTGATGTGTAGAATACCTAATGCGGATAATAAGCAATCAAGGTGGTCTTCACAAGCTCGCAAGAAAACAATCCTTCAAACTTGATCCGGTGAGATGTCACAAATATATAGCTTCGCCCAGTTCCAACGACCTTGCCACGAAGACGAAACATTTTCTAGAACTGAAGCCAATATTTATTGGCAGCGATGTCAAAACAAATCCGCAATCAGAGAAAGGGCAAAGAGAGCTAAGCAAAATAGATCCCAGTCGATCATAGGTATCCGTTTGTGCCCCAATTTTTGTTCTGTATCCATGACGCAAAATATGTCTGAAATACATCTCCAATTCAGTCCTTTAGTTTTTGTATTTCGAGTTGTAACAGAAAGCTTCAACCCGAAAAAAAAAAAGGGTTTCCTTCATTTGTGTTTGAATAGGCAAGCAACGCCTGTCTTGCCTCGTGAAATCAAAACTGGTTTGATAGTCGGTTTAGAGTAAACGAAACTATCTGCAATAAAAGTATTTATACAAAGCAATGATTTTCTTCGGCCGTCTCAACATCAAGTACGCCCACTAACTATTACATGCTTCGTTCATGTTTCATTCGTTTCAGCTTGATATAATATTATTATCGAAACGGTAAACAAAAACTGTTCTTGTGCTGTGCTCATTCTCTTCTTGCACATCTAGATGTATTATGCATTAAAAATTTTCCATATTTTCCTCCGCACAACAAATCAATTTGTGATGATCATTGCAGTCGTGATGCATAAAGAAAGGGAAATATATCATTTGGTGCAAACATATATCATGCCATGAATTATGAAAGCATTGCATAGATATTTTTCTCAGCTGCAGAGCGCATCAAGTTAAAGTTATCAAGAGGGCAACTGGTAAATATTAATTTTTGTGTGTAAAAAAGAATATCTTTAAAATATAAGCTTTATTTGCTTCTAAACTGATTGGTAAAAGAGACATTGCATAATCATGCTTTATAGGACTAGATATGTTCATATCACTTCCATCTAAACATTCCATCATGAGAAAAGAAAAGGCGGACTGGCTTGTACGTGGAACCATCACTCTCGATCATTTCTTTAAAAACTCAAACTGCTTACGTTTAGAACAAAGTTTTGAATGCAGAAATTTGTGAAACATATCAATGTGTAGATAACTAATATTTTGCTATGATTTTATGTTAATATATTTCTTCCTTGTCCGCAATGTTTTCTTAAAACCAAAAAGTATTGTGTGTTTGTGAAACTTATTCTTGCTTGCAATGCTATTCACTGCCGGATGAGATCTTTTTTGATAAACATGCAAATGCTGGTTGTTTAAGACATTATTAATCCTGTCTGAGTGTTTCACAGCAAATAACTCGGTTGTCGCGTTCACTCAGTCGGACATGGAAGCTCTAAATACCTCCACTGCTGATTTTGCTGCTCGGTTTTAACCTATTCCACATCCTTTATCAATGCATATATGAAGTCAAAAAGCCGCCGGTGGTGACCCTAAGATCGAGATTAGAGCTCAAGCAGACAGCTGTCTCGAAAAAAATGCGACGCCAGACTACTGGCGTGCTGAGGTTCTTTTCCGTCAGGTGGGATAGCACGAACATCGAGTACAAGGAAGAAGAAATGGAAATCCTTTGCGTCAGAACACTTCCTCGTTCAATTGAGCTTTGAAATGAGCTTGGTTTGGGTTTATGCTCAAATCGTCGCAATAAAGGGGGGTGTCGTAGTGAGGGTGCCGCTCTCGCTTTCCATTGCTGTGAATTGGGGCAGTGGTCCCCTTGAGTATGCGTTACACTTCCTTGTTCACTTCCCTGTTCCCTTTTTACTTTTCAGATTTCTTCCCTTGATTTCATTCAAGATTCTTCCGAATCAATCAAAGGGGGGTTGAGGAGGCGGAGGAAGAAAGGCCTAGCAAGGGGAAGGAGAGCAGAGGCCATGGTGCTCAAGAGGACTAAGGAGACGACTTTCAGGATTAAGCCCTGCAAGGCGAATGATTTCACCAGTGTGGTACGTTTTCTTCAGCACTATCGTTTGCCCAGAGCAAAAAACCTACTTCTTGCCTTCTCTTTCTGTTGTTCTAAAACAATACTTGTTTCTCGCTTCCTTTCTAGACCTTCTCGGTGTCGGACGTGAAGTTCCTGAACGAGATGTTCCATGAGATCGACCTCGACGGCAGCGGATATATTGGACGCTCCGAGTTGAGTAAAAACCTCAAGCAGCACATGTCTATGGACGCGCAGAAGTTCTTGAATGACTACATTTCTCTTCTTGACTCTGACAAAGATGGAAAGATATCTTTCAAGGAGCTCGTGAAGACACTGTACCCGTAAGTGCCACGCTCTGACCCCATCCCCGTCCCTGCACTTGGTGGTGCCCACGCTCTTCATCTCGTGCCCATACTTTTGCTTACTGACTTGTGTGATTTTGCCGCCAATAGGGGGGGAAAGGAGGCACAATACGACAAGATTCTGAAGATATCACTGCCCAGCCAGGTTCAGGCTAAGAAGAGGGTCCTGGGCAAGCTCACTGAGCAGGAGAGGGGCGACTTCATCGAGCTCTTTTCTCTCTACGACTTGGACGAGAGCGGGCACGTGGACATCTTTGAGTTCAAGGAAGGAATTCATCGAACGGGTCTGATGGACATCAACCTGTGTGACACGGTCTTTGAGAGCATGGACACGAACGAAGACGGCCAGATATCCATCAAGGAATTCTTGAACTTTTTCGCGAAAACGTGAAGTTTCCTTGTACCAATGTAACAAAAGAATATTACACAAAAGGAGGAGAAGAACATTATAGACTCGTCGGTCGTCGCCTAGTGGTCCAAGAGACCCTCCGTCTGCTCCAAGTTCTGCTGCAGGGAGACAAGCTGATTCTGGAGATGGGCAATGATATTCTCCCTCTTCGTAATGGCTTCCTTCACCCTCGCTTCTACCTCCAGCATATCACTCTTGTTCTTTGCCTTCAGCCTACTGATCTCGTTCGCGGCCTCCTCCAACTTGATTTCAGACTTCTCGGCCCTCTGGCCAAAGCTCGAAACTTTTTCGGTCAAGATGCAGACCTTGTCCTCGTACATTGCCTTGATCTCCTTCTCTTTCTCCAAGGACTCTTTCCTTGTGGCCCCAAGCTGCTTCTCAAGGAAAGAGATTGTCTCGGCTTTCACCTCCAGCTCTCTCGCGGAAGCCTTGTTCAGGGACTGGATGGACGTGATCTCCTTCTTGCTGCTCTGGGAGAGCTGCGCCGCCTCCCTATACTTTTCTGAGAACTTGTGATTGCTCTCTTTGAGCTCCCTCACTTCTTCGGCGTGGTCCCGTTTCATCTCTTTTGTCCTTATCTCAAACTCTTCGTGCAGCTTCTCCCTCGTCATCTGCGTTTCATGTTCCAGCTTGGTCACGATCATTTCAAGCTCGGCATTCCTTTCGTGTTGCACCTTGGACCTCATTTCCTTCTCCTTCTCCCCGTACTCTTCTTTGATCTTCTTCACGATCATTTGCCTCCAGCCCTCCCTTTCGGTCTCGAACTTCTCCCTCATCCTTTCCTTCTCCAAGTCATTGGCCCTGTCGAGCTGCTTCGCTTTCTCCTCAAACTCCTGATTCATCTTGGAGACCTCCGTGGCGTGCTCTTGCCTCAGCCTCATCAAAGTGTTCTCGCTCCTAGAGTTTTCCTCGCGCTTTGAAGTCTCTAGAGACGACAGCTTCGAGTCAAAGTCGGACACCAGCCTCATGCGGAGGGACTCCATCTGCGAGTCGTATCTGTCCCCTTGCTCCCTGAGCCTGCTTGACGCGTTCGTCCGCTCATGCTCGATGAGGTCGTCCTTCTCGCGCCTCCACTGGTCCCGCAGGGAATGGATGTACGAGTCGTAGTAGTCCTTGCACTCGTCAAGCTTCTTCCTCATGTCCAGGGCGTGCTTAGATTCGAGGTCCTCGAGGTCTGCCTTGCTCTTTTGAATCAGGCGCTGAATCTCGGGCTCGAGGCCCTTGATGGTAAGCTCCTTGATCTCCCTCGTCTTCTCAGAGAGCCAAGCCTCCCTCCTCGCCTTTTCCGCGGATTGCCACACCTCCTTCTGCTTCTTCAGCTCAATCGCCCACTGCGTCTGGAGCCTGTCGATCTTCTTATTGTACATCTCCTCCAAGCTCTTCAGCTCGACTGCAAGCTTCTCGCACTTTTTGGACAGCAAGTCCTTGTCCTTCAGGATGCGGTCGATGAAGCTCAAGTGCCGCTTCAGGGATGTCTCGTGCTCCTTGCTCTGCTTGTCCAAGGCTTGGGTTATCCTTTCCAGGAAGTCCGCTTCCAGCTTCTTTTCCCTCTTCTTGCCCTCATCTACTTGATTCTCCAGGTCGGCCATCGCCTCCTTTTGCATCTGTATCCTGCTGTGCAGGCCCTTGACCTTGTTGTGCACGCCACTGCAGACGTTCTGAATCGCTTCAGTCTGCTCCACGGTGCCCAAGTCCTCGCCCCCGTTCCCTGCGGGGAGCCCCTCCAAGACTCGTCCGTTGCCCGCCTTTCCTTCGGAGGGCCTCTGGCTGCTGAGGCCGACAAGAGACTCCCCCACCCTCTCGAGGTTCGCGCTGATTCTGAGTATCGAAGGCGACACCGTGCCCGTCGCCCTTGCGCTTGTGTCAGGAGGACTCGTCGTGTCCGCATTGGGCGAAGCGGTCCTGAAAACAGGCTTTGATTTGGACTGCTCCACATCGATGCTCGTGTCAGCTCTTTTCAGGAACTGCAGGATGTCTTGAAGCTTGTCCGTGGACTTGAGGAGGTCGTGGGTGTTGTCCAGGAGAAAGCCAGGCTTCCCGGCAGTCTCCTCGTTGCGCGCCTGAGACCGGGACAAGACATTCCTGTCCCTCTCCCTAAGCGCCTTCAAGCGATGCGGCAACTCCTTGGGCGTCCTCTTCCTTGGCACACGGTCAGGACTCTTCACCACTGCCTCTGCCTCAGAGCTAGAAGTGAGTCGTCTCCGAGGGGACTCCGCGCTTCTCCCCAGCGAGGTGCTGACCTCGCCACGCATTTCCTCGTCCCTCTCGCTCTCCATGTCACTCTCCGTGTCGAAGCAAACCTCCGTCGTGGAAACCTCCAGAGACTTTGACCGCCTCAGGACAAACGCTTTGCCTTGGCCAGCACCAGACAGGCCCTTGCCTCCTTCCGCTCCCACGCCGCCTAGGTCCGCACTCAAGTCGTCCATCTTGGCCGTCCTCCTTCCCTTCCACTGCAAGTAGTGATGCTGGATGACTCGTGCAGCCACCTGAAGACCACGGCCAGGAGCAAAGCATAAAGGTGAAGAACAAGTTGAAGAGAGAAGTGAGAGAGTGGGTGGTGTCAGAAGGCAATACTTTTGTCCAAGACTTCCTGCCGAGGTGTGAGCCTTACGTCTTGAAGGAAGAGACCGAAATCTTGCTCCCCCTGCATCCCAGTTTCGTGCTGGTACTGCCTACCGCTCTCAGTACTCACGGCTGTCGCCGCTTCCATGGTGTCCAAGCCCGTCCCCTCCCTCGTTCCCAGTCCTGAGGCCTGACGCCCCCCGTTCGTGCGGTGGGGAGATTCAAATTGCCGCGGGAAGACAAAAGAACTCACTCGGATCCAAACACAGTCCAACACACCATCACTACACCAGGACAACACAACACACACATCCCGAAAAAAAAAAAAAAAAAAAAAAAAAAAAAAAAGAAATCGGATCTTTCCCTTGGTTTTTCTCGCATCCCTTGGTTTTACTTAAGGAAATGGGATGCACCTTGGTTTTACTTAAGGAAATGGGATTCACCTTGGTTTTACTTAAGGAAATAGGATGCACCTTGGTTTTACTTAAGGAAATGGGATGCACCTTGGTTTTACTTAAGGAAATGGGATTCACCTTAGTTTTGGTTAAGAAAATGGGATGCACCTTGGTTTTACTTAAGGAAATGGGATGCACCTTGGTTTTGGTTAAGGAAATGGTATTGCACTGGAACTGCGTCAATTGACCGATGGAGAAGAGGAGAGAGGAGAGGAGGATGGAGGAAGGCCGCAGGACGAGACCCTTGGCATGAGGAGGAGCGCGGCACAACGAGACACAACACAAGGAGAAGGACCATTGGGATTCAGGTACCACAGAAACATACATTCACTAGAAGACCAAAGCGAGGGACTGGACGCGTGACACGATATGGACGGACAGAGGTATCCCAGTCAAAGGAGTCTGGGCCAGGCCTCCACAAGTAAGTCCTGCAGAGCATGGGGAAGGTTGTGTGCAAAGACATTCCAACAGAGTTTGGTTTTTACCATGAATTGGATTGAATCCGTCTCTGACTTGTACCTTTCTCCCACGCGCTTTTGCTTCTTTCCTCTGCCTACATTCCTTGCAGGCCAACTGTCCCAGTACTCTTCTACAACGGGACGCTCAAGGAGAGACCTTCTGACTGGGACGGACACGGACGCCACTTCGGCATACAGGAAGCAACATTTGAATGAGGTAAGACGATGGAACCCGTTGCAATACCCGGACCAAGTTTCCTGACCTTCTTCCCTGGCTCTCTCTCTCTTTTGGCAGCTTCTGTTCCCTGTCCCTGCTATGCCTCCCTCGACGCCGTCCTCGTGGACGGTCTCTGACACCTCGAGGAGGTTCCCGGCGCTGGCAAGGCGGAAGGGGCAGCTCCCGGAGAGCCTGCTGAGGCACGAAGTGAGCCCCGGCTCCCGGAGGCTGAGGTCGGAAGCGAGCAGAGGTGGCTCGTTGGAGAGCATGGTGGATGGCTTGAACAGGGCGCAAGTGGCAAAAAATGAAAGCAGCTTGAACGTAGTGGAGAGTGAAGAGGAGGCCATGTCGGTACAAGACTTTCACAAGGAAGACAGCCGCGCGATCTTGCTTCCCGAGTTCTCGGGCTCCGACAACGCCATGATGTACGCCGGAGTTACTGGGCAGGCTGACATATCGTTCAGGCAGGACTTCTCGGCAAACGATGTCGATAAAAGGCAATTGCTCTCCAGCTTCTCCGAGCTCTTTGAGGAGGGCTCGAGCTCCACTAGGAAGGAGAGGCCCTCCTTCGCACCCCCGAGCGCGCAGAGAGTCAAGAAAGGGAGTGAGATGTTCATGAAAGTAAGGGTACCTGGACACCAGCCTTGCATCAATGCAAACGTGATGCCTGGTTACACCTTTGTGAGGGACATCGACTCAAAGCTTGTTGCCGACCATCCAGCGATGGCGTTCTCCTTGAACACGAGCTACATGTCTCTGCCCTCGTCGAGGAAAGAGACCATCCAGCTCGCGAGTTGGACGCAAAAATCATTGGATGCTTTGAGGGAAGGGCATGGAGGAGATGTCCTCACGGGTTCCAGCAGGCTTTCCAAGCTCGAGTCGTTGAACAGCCTGACGTCCAAAACCTCACTGGAGTGGGAGGGGCTGCCCCAAGCCCAAGTTCTGGCTCTGGCGATGACAGACATGATCAGGCAGGTGGGTGCCCACTGCGCAGAGAGGTGCGCGGTCCTGGGCTTCTTGTGGAACGAGATGATCGACCTCTTTGAAAACAGGACGAGCCACTTGGAGGACGTCATCAGCCACTACGATGCAAAGCTCTCGGTGCTTCTGGCCGAAGCCCCCCGGCTCCGGAAACAGTCGAACCTCTACGACTCCATGTCCAAAAAGGCCTCCCTCGAGGAAGAGATGGCGAAAGATGCGAAACGGCGGTATGACATGGCCAACCAAGACATGGCAAAGATGAACGCGAGGATAAACACGGTGTTCGGCCGGATGAAACAAGTGGAGAGCCACTTGGACTCGAGAATGAGGAATATACGGTGGCAGAAGGTGACCAAAGTGAACACGGCCTTCAAGTCAACGAAGATGAGCTCTGCGTTTAGTGCAAAGGTGAAGAAGCGGCTCTCCCTGGACCACAACATCGACAGCTTTGATGATCTTGACCTCACCGGGGAGGAAAAGCTTGAGATTTTGGAAGAGAAGCTCAAGGACCACCAGGAGAGACTAAAGGAGTTTGAGGAGTTTGCCGTGAAGGTGGCGAAGAAGAACACGGCCATTGCCCATCTGAAGATTGCGGCGAACATATCCGAAGACCTTCAAAAAGCCGTGGACCAGATGTCAATCGAGAAGAAGAACAAAAGTGACTTGGAGCGCAAGCTCAACATGTTCACGTCAGGGAACATTGAAGAGCTGGAGGGCCAGGTCCGCCAATCGCTTCTTGAGCTCTCACTTCCTGAGATTGACAAGCTGCTGTCCTCGATATCATCTGACGTGGCCGGCGGAGCCCTGAGCAAGCTTACCGCAGAACAGATTGCCAAGATACTCTCAAGCCTTCCCCACGCTCGTGCAGGAGACTTGATCGGCCACATGGATGCAAACATTGTTGCCAACGCTTCTCTTCACATGGAGGACGCAACGCGCTTGAAGATTTTTGCCAACGTGGTGCCCGAAATTGTGTCCAAGATCCTGACGCACATCACAGGCCTTCATGAGGATCAGAACTTTGCCCTGGAACTTGCCTCTGCTCTTGTGGGTTCTGTCGAGGACCACAAGAAGGTGAAGCTTCTCGAGGGTTACAGCAACAAGCATGCAGTTTTCTCTATGGAGCGACTTCATCCAGTTGCGAGGGTCGAGGTCTTCAACAGGATTAACACGGAGAGTGCCATCAAGCTTTTGATTCAAAGTGGAAAGGGAACGGAGCAACTCGCCAGTATCTTGAGCCGATGCGAGGAGTCGGTGGTGTCAACAATCCTTGAGCTGATGCTGAACGAGAGCAACAAAAACTTTGACGCGAAGCAGAAGTTGTTCGCGTCCCAGTTGCTGCTCGAGTTCGAGCCCGAATTTGCGGCCAATGTGATTCTTTGCACGGCGTCCTTGACCAAGAAGATCTGGCCAGAAGCTTCCACCTGGACGCACATTTGCTCGACGACCTTGGACATCGATGACAGCATAAATGTTGAGGGGCAATGCGCCAAGATATTGCTCAACTTGGCGCAAAAAAACATGCACCGAGCCGCTGAGTTTCTTCTGAAAATTCGTGAGAGGAGTTTTGCTGCCTCCCTGCTTCGTATCCTGCTGGACAACATGTATGGTCAGGGGCAAGATGGAATCGGCCTTGCCTTGCTTGAGCAGGTGATTGGAAAGATGAACATCCCCATCGACACGATATCACTGATGCAGCTTCTGTCGCAGGACATGAAAGTGAACCATACCGTGGCAACCACGGCGATCGATAACAACAAGTTTGGTGTTGAATTCGCCAAAAACATTCTGGAGAAGGTCCCGGCCAGCCTGGCTGTCCACTTTCTTTCCAAGTCGAGAATTGACGCGTACAACATCTCTTGCATCCTGAAGCACATCAACGGGGAAGATAAGCTGAACGAAATCGTGAAAGGTCTCGACGCGACACTGAGGGAGCTCGTTATGCGCTACTTGGCGGAAGCAAGGGAGAAAGCGTTGAAGCCAAAGCAGCCGTTGCATCGAGAGTCGGCGCTCTTGAGGCGGAGTTCCAGGGTGAAGTCCATCGAGGAGCTCAGCAAGAACGTGAAACCTGCGATACATGCCAGAAGGAGCCTTCATGCTCGCAGGAGTTTGCTAGATGCCGACAAAACCTCTCCGACGAGGAGAAGCATGTTGGGGGTGGGCACCTCGCCTGATAGGACGTCCGTCTTCTCGAGCTACTTGGAGCAAAGCAGCCAAAAGAAGGCCGAGGGATCGCCAACGAAGAGAACTGCTATAGCAGGGGCGTTACCGGTGCTCAGGAGGCGAAGCAAGATTGGAGAAGAGCTTGCAAAGCTTGCTGAGACGAAGCAGGAAACCCATCAGCAGATAACTCACGAGGTTATCAAGAGAAGGGAATCGGTCAAGGCCAACCCCACACCACAGAAGACGGTTGCCATGTCGCTGGACGCTCAGATCGCTGCAATGGCGAAAATGGCGGACGAAATGCCTCCCCCACCGAAACCTGCTGCCGTTCCTGCCACGCCAGAGGCGAAGCCCGAGCAGGAACCGGAGGCAAAGCCAGAAGCACCCGCGCCGGCTGAGGATTCGACGCCTTTCAAGACCGCTGCCCAGATGAAAGACTTGCAGGAAAGGTTTTTGGGACACCACAGGCGACAGTGGTTCGCCAACCATGACACTCGCTTGAAGGTTGCCCTGGCGCAAGTGCAAGAGGCCACGGCCTTGGAAGAGAAGGGACCCGCGAGCCCAAACAAGAGCAAAGTGAAAGGTCTCCTCTCCCTTGGTAAGACACGAAGTGGAGAATGGCTCAACCGTATGATCGATGCAGTTCTCGGGCACCTGGTGGAGCACCATCAGCAGCATAGCGCGACTCTCAACCAAAAACTCACATTCATGACCTCGATGGTCTTCCTTGACCACTCGCTGAGCTCGTTCAATTCCGAGTACATGGAGTCGTACTCGACGAACGTTAAACTGAACTGCATGGCGGGGGCACTCCGAGTGGCCGCGTGGAACATGCACGAGGCGTTCCTGGGGTACTTCCACAAGCAGTACGGCACCGGTTCCATTGTCGAGGAGTACATGGCTTCGATGATGGTCACCTTGAAGAGCAAGCTGCAGGACAACGCCTCGAAGAGCTCCACGATTTTGAACATCATTGACAACGAGGAGACGCCGTACATGAAGAACTGGAAGTTCATGCACAGAATCCTTTGGAACATGATCTCAAACTACTGGGGCGGAGACGTGCTTGCGCGCTTCGTGGCTGCCCTCGCGTCCATCGATGCTTTCGTGCAGGCGGAGCACCACAAGAGGTCTGCTTTGAACATCACTTCCATGAATTACGAAGGAAGCTCGGAGTGGCTGTGCAGGCGCAGGGCGGAAATCATTGCCGATACGGTTCTGGGCGTGCGATCGATTGAAGCAAGGGAGATTTTCGAGGAGCGCATCACGGACATCTCCGTGCCGGTGGAGGAGGACGAGAAGGACATGTACTTGGACATCCTTGACAACGACATCGGGGGCATCGTGGACGAAGTTACCCTGGAGCAATACAACCAGAGGCACGGAGACAGCGAGTACTGTTGGAAGGTTCTGAAGGCCGAGTTCCTTTACCAGCTCTGCCTGGAAGCCCGCCACTGCGAGATTCACCTCACCAACGCGATTCTCGACATCTTCAGGCTCTGTGACAAGGACAACAACGGGTACATGGACCAGAAGGAAGCCGAAGAGATGCTCGAGGAGTGCGTCGCGATGCTGGAGATGCACAACAACATCAGGAGGACCTCCAAGGACGAGAGGCTCAAGTACAACCTGCTGAACTTCAACACCATTTTCAAGCAGTTCTGGGTCACCGCCGTGCTCGTGGACGAGTCCTCGGGGTCCACCCCGCCCTCCTCTCTGCACGTAATTGAGAAGCTGGTGAACGAAGCCAAGTCGATGACCACGAACCCTACCTTGGACTGGGCCCACGACATCGAGGAGATCAGTTTCACGGGCTTCAGCGCCGCGGTAAGGATGTCGAACATCCTCAGGGCCTACATCCAAATCTTTTTCACCCCTCCCAGGGAGGAGGAGGTGGACCTGGAGGACATGGAGGTGTTCTTCAGCTCGGACAACATGGAGGACATGTCTCCGCAGGTTCACAGCCGAAACGCCGCGGTGGCCGTCATCACGAAGAGGCACGCCGCCTCGCTGAGCGATCAGATCAGCCCCATCCTCAACACCGCGGGAAGCTCCGAGCCCATTCTCAGGGGTTTGCTCCACAGGGTCCAGGAGGAGTCCCACGGATCGAGCATGATCAAGATGTACCTCAAGCTCATGCAGGACCTCAGCACCATCCACTTGAACAAGTTCCGCAACTTGGCGTACGGCAAGGTCATCGCCCCGACCGAGGAGGAGATCGAAGCGGAGGACAAGCTCTACCCAAGCTTTTGCGGGAACTTCCACAACTCGGTCAGGAACGCCGAGTACTCCATGCTGATGCTGAGCGGGCAGAACCCCTTGCAAGTTCTTTCCAACGAGATCAAGACGCTCGGCAAGGCCTCCAAGGTGAAAGATCTTATTGATATTACAAAGCAGCTCCACGACGTCTCCGACTCCGTGAGGAGCGCGTTAGTAGGCATAGCCGTCAGGAAGAGGCTGGAGAAGAGCAAGGTCTTAAAGTACACTCGGTCTTCGACGTGATTGATTGTGTCGAGTTTGCAAGTGCACTTGTATTTGTATTTCTATCTGTTTGTATTTGGCTGCGGGTTTCTCACGCGCGCACGCACGCGCCCCCACCCGACCGACCCTCGCCCCCTAGATCCTCTCCACCGCCCTGTAGTTGCACCCGTTCCTTTCCAGCATCCACCTCTTGTAGTGCAAGTGGTCCCACCACATCTCCTCCCAGCTCCTGTTGGTCTTCCTCGCCGTCCCGAGGAAGTACCTCGGCGGCTTCCCCCTGAGCATGTCCCTCTTGGCGCCCTGATGCTGCACGATGTTGACCAAGCTCGAGGTCCTTCCTCCCGTCCCTCCGTGCGAGGGCCTCGTGTCCGTCAGCACAGGGAACCTCCCTGGCTGCAAGTTCAAGAAAAGTGCAATCTAAAAACAACAGAGCAACAAGTCAGTCCGCCATGCGCATGAGGAATGCATCACAAGCCAAGCTGAGTGGTCTCATCAAAGAGAACGAGCGAGCAACGAGAGAGAGAGAGAGAGAGAGAGAGAGAGAGAGAGAGAGAGAGAGGAGGAGGAGAAGAGGCATGTCCTTACGTTTGAGCAAGCGAGGAGGTACCCAAATGTCGCCGTATCCGAGTGTGGTATCCCTGGATCCCCTCTGTATCCTGAAGGATTGAACTCCATCCCGTCGGTCGTCAAACAAAGCCAAAGCAGTCCCCAAAGTTATCAATAACTTATCTTCTCTTAATGACCGCCGCACCTTATCGGTTTTCTGGGCGGGGTCTATTTTTAGGGGTACACCCCTCACACTCCAAAACGAACCCTGTAGTTCAAATGTGAACTATACAACATTTCCAAAACTCGTGTCTAGTAGTTTCTTCCCATTACGTTCGAACATTTCCAAAACTCATATTTGTATTGAAATCGATTTTGACCGTTGTCTGTTGTGGAAATGTTGTCCCTAAGGTGGAATCTGTACAGCGGAAAAGTCTCATTGCGTTTTTTCCTCTTTTTCCTTGTTTTTTTTTTTTTTTTTTTTTCTTGGACGACCACAGCACTGTGATTGAGTTGACCCTCGCTTGAGCCAAGAGCAACGAGCGAGACAAGACGGAGACTGACTTCCTTGTCGGTCAAGCCAAGCTCCACTCCACTCCACTCCACGGACAACACAGACACAGACAACGTCTAACAAACGACGTGGCCCATAAGCTCTTCACGCCACAAGCGCAACGGAGGTGTGACCTTGACCTTGACCTTGACCTTGACTCCGCTTCGCTTGGCTTTGGCTTTGAGGAAAGGCGGTTGGGGTGGACAACGTACCGCAGAAACACACACACAACGCACACGCAAACGCTTGGGCTTTCTTGTGGTGTGTGGTGGACCGGTGGCATACTCCAGGACAGGGAAGAGAGGAACGCAAACAAGGGAGGAACAAAGGCGAGGACTTGCGTGCGTGAACGAGTGAGGCCATTGCATTTGGGCTCGGGATACGACCAAAGTCCATTCCATTTTCATTTTCATTGGAGGAAGAAACCCAGAAAGGAAACCTTTTGCTTTCCAAGTTGTGTCCCATCCATTAGAATTAGTAGGTAGGGATGGTTGTTGCGACGGAGACGTATGCTTACGCGGCGGAGCCGCAGCCTGTGCGCACGCGCAGGAGGCCCAAGTACCGCGAGAGTGATGAACCGGGTGGAATTCCTTCGAACATAATGTTTGACCGCCGTGTTGTGAGGGGAAACACGTACGCCGCACAGATCCTCCCCGCGGAGCCCCTGATGGAGACGACTGGCCGTCCCAAGAAAGTCGTCCAGACTTTGAAGCGGGCGAGCACTCCGGAGCCTATTGACGGCAGGAGGCACATGGATATACAGACGGACGCGTACTTGGAGGAGCTCACAGATACTGTGCCTGAGGCAGAGATCTCGACGCAGACGGATGCTTTCTTGGACAGGCCCCCGACTCCTAGGTTCATCCCGATGAAGACGGGTGTGGACATGGAGACCCAGATAGAGAGCGGCGAGATCTTTGACTTTGACTTGGAGGTCGAGCCCATACTGGAGGTACTGGTTGGCAAGACGCTTGAGCAGGGGCTCATGGAGGTGCTGGAAGAGGAGGAACTCGAGGCCATGAGGACGCACCAGGAGAACTTCGAGCAGATCAGAAATGCCGAGCTTATTGCCACCCAAAGGATGGAGGCGGCCGAGAAGCGCAAGGAGGAGGAGAAGCAGAGGCGGATCGAGCAGGAGAAGCAGAGGTTGGAGAGGGAAGGCCAGGTCAGGCAGAAGGTTGCTGCGTCTTCCTTCGCCCGTGGGTTCCTCGACACTGTCGTGGAGGACGTCTTCGCGGACTTGCACCAGGCTGGGCACTTTTACGATCCGGTGGAGAAGGAGGTCCAGGACACCTTCTTGCCTTGGCTTCTTGCTGAGACCCAGAGCCAGCTCGGAAACATGGAGGTATCGTACAACACGGCCAAGAGCATTGTCGCGGCTGCCCTCAAGAAGAAGCTGGACGCTCAGCAGAAGGCAGAGGATGCCAGGAAGGCTGCTATCGCAAAGGCCAAGGCGGAGGAGGAAGCAAAGGCTGCTGCGGAGGAAAAGGCCACCGAGGAGGCTGCCAAGGATGCCAAGGAGGATGCAGAGGATGGAGAACCAAAGCCTGAGGGAGACGAGGAGGAGGCCGCCGCCTAAGGCCCTAGTGTAAAAAAAAAACAAAGCTCATTGAAACGTATATGAATTTAACGTTTTCTTGTCCAACCCATCTCTCTTTCTTTCACCCTTCCCCTTCCCCGGCTGATACACCATCACCATCAAGTAACAAGGAAGGAAGAAGAATCTCTAATAGACTACAAGCAAAGTTCATATCAATAAGAGAAGGAAAAAAATCTTGTTGTTGTACACAAAGGTCCGAGGGGGGGGCGTTACTTGGACAGCTGAATATCCCACGCTGTCCCGTTGTTCACCAGTTTTGCCGAAGCGTCGAACCCGCTCGTGACAATGGGCTCTCTGAAGTCGAGCTCCGAGCCGTCTTTGACATCCGACATCCGTGCCTTTCAGCAGCTCGCCGTATTGGCCGGTGGTTGGAGAATACCCTGTCTGGAAAGTCTTGACGCCAGGATCGGTGGACACCACCCGCTTGTATTGGAAGCTGAGGTCAGGGTCTTCCAGCTCGGGCGCCTCAAACGTAATGACCGTCATGTGAAATACGGTCGAAACCTTGCACATCACCAAGGTATCGCCAAGCAGGATTGAGGATTACACGACAACGCGAGTCATAGGATCATGCAATATCCAGCACCCGCCCGTGCCGAGATCCATCTTCCACACAAGACAGCAGCATCCGTCCTTGTCTTCTGTCTACGGTGTCTACGGTTATGTCAGGCTCTTGCCTTGGTCTTGGGTCAATGACGGTCCACCAAGGTAGAGGATGCGCCGCGCAAGAGCGAGGTCTGAGGTCTGAGGTCGCGTTGCACTTGCCACTTCTTCACATCGTGCGCTTGTTCACCGCTGCTCACCCACCACCGGCAGCGCGACACCGACGAGGCAGTCCCGCGTCGCGAGCGGCCTCAGCTCCTCCTCCGACCATCCCTCCGTCCCCGCAGGGCGCTGGGGGAGCACGAGGAAGCGGACGTCTGCGGTGGAGTCGTGCACGCGGACGGTCGTAACCGACGGCCGTAACGCGCACCCGAATTCCTCCAGCACGGCGCGCGGCTCGCAGACGGCACGCGCACGGTACGCGCGCGAGGTGAAGTACCGTGGCGGCAACCCGAGGAGCGCGCGCGGGTAGCAGGAGCACAAGGTACAGACGACGAGATTATGAACCTCGTCGGTGTTCTCGACCACCACGAGCTCCGTGTCGCCAATCGGCGCAAGCGCCTGCGATGGAGCACCGCGCGAGGCTGTGCCCATGTACTCGAGGTGACCGATGCCTGCACGCGTCGAGCCGATGCCACCGCGCGCGTCGACGATCTGTGTGAGCCCCGCCGCCTCGATGGCCTTGGCGGGAGCCGTGAGCAGGAGGGCCTTGAACGCCTCGTCGCACCACGCGCGCGCGACGAGTTTGGCGCCCTCCATCGTCTGGCCGTACGCCATGGTATCCAACGTCTCGACCATCGCGCGGAGCTCATCGCGTGCGAGGATGCCCTTGGCCACGAGCAGCCGCACCGTCGCAGCGTGCAGGGCGGCGAATGCTCCGTCCTTGTCCACCCTGTTGTTGTGCGCTGCCTCGCGATCGACCGCCGCGCGCTCGACGGCCTCCCTCGAGTGATGATGCACGTGGCCTTGGGCATTGCCAACACGCCGCGCCTTCCGACTATCCGCTGTGCGAATGCGCACGAGGCTCGAGCCGCGGCCGCGCCACAGAGACGGCGCACCGTCGTAGCTGCCGGCATTGGCATCGTCATCGGCCTCGGCGTCGGCAAGCCAGCCTTCGAAGATGTCCACATCGACGGTGTCCGCCTCTCCACCGGTGTAGTGCGGCCACAACTCCGCTTGGAGGAAGCGCACCGTGTAGAGGAGGGCATCGGTCCTCCGTGGCCCTTGACTGTAGAAGGAGACCTCCTCCGGGTTGGCGAAGGGGCCCTGGGCGCGCACAATGACACCACACGCGCCGTGGACGTAGCCAGGCGTCCGTAGATGCGGCCGGCGCCAACGCACAGAGTCGGCCTCGGAGCGCACGCGGACGTGGGCGCCGACGGAGAAGCGCCGTGATTCCGGCTGGACCAGACCGAGCGAGGTCTCATTCATCGCACCCTCGCTGCCACCGAGCTCCACGTCGAGCTCGGCTTGTGTGAAGATCTTAGCGGCCATCGACAACTGCGCCGTGCCACACGCCCACTTGGCCCAGTACGAGATCGTCCCATAGCGATCTGGGGGGAGGAGTTCTAGGTGGCGGCGGCTCTCGTCGACAACCCGCAGGCCCTTTTTTGACATGAGCACCGCGACGGCGCAGACTTCGATCTCCCACTGGAGCAGCGCCTCCTTTGCTTTGTCACGCGCACCTTCGAGGCTCAAACCTGCGCCAAAATCCGTCGCACCGCCCGCGTCGTGGACGCCGAGCGAGCCGGCAGTAGCGTTCATCCGAATGCCACGCGGTTTACGTCCTAGAGCCCAGCGCTGACCTTTGCCTCCCGCCTGGATGTCACTTTGATGGGGCCAGACTCCGCCCAGTGCTTCAGGGTGTCACGGCCGCTTATTTTTTCAAGGGGAACAAAGATATTTTTTCGGATAAAATCGGAGGAAGCGGAAGCAAAGGCAAAGACTGCTGCGGATGCCAAGGAGGATGCAGAGGATGGAGAACCAAAGCCTGAAGGAGAAGAGGAGGAGGCCGCCGCCTAAGGCCCTAGTGTAAAAAAAAAACAAAGCTCATTGAAACGTATATGAATTTAACGTTTTCTTGTCCAACCCATCTCTCTTTCTTTCACCCTTCCCCGGCTGATACACCATCACCATCAAGTAACAAGGAAGAAGAATCTCTAATAGACTACAAGCAAAGTTCATATCAATAAGAGAAGGAAAAAAATCTTGTTGTTGTACACAAAGGTCCGAGGGGGGGGCGTTACTTGGACAGCTGAATATCCCACGCTGTCCCGTTGTTCACCAGTTTTGCCGAAGCGTCGAACCCGCTCGTGACAATGGGCTCTCTGAAGTCGAGCTCCGAGCCGTCTTTCGCGGTAAGGAGGATGTCCACAGGCTCACTCGCGACAAAGGAAGCCTCCAGTGCTTGGCCCGAGGAAGACGTGGATAGAGTTGCTTGGCCTACACCAGGGCAGGCATCCGCGCCGCTTTTGCAGGACAACGAAAACTCGTCCTCACTGCCTCGCTGCCAGGTGCTTGATCCCGCGGCCCTCATCCAGGGCGAGAAATCGATTGTCACCAAGTCTCCAGCGCCTACCTGATCAGCTTCAAACCTCGACATGCTCTGGCCTACCTCCTGGCCGGGGCAAGCGACGCCGATCAGGGGCAAATTCTTCAAGTCCAGGGCTCTTCCCCTCCTTCCAACCTCCATGAGAATTCCGTCAGGAGGCCCGCTGACTTTCTCCCCGGCCCTGAGCTGGCCTTGAAGCGTGATTACAGCCGTGTGGTTTTCCATCACAACGCTGGCCGTGTCACAAAAGTTCACCGATCCGATCCCAAGCCACGCACAGCGCACGGTGTAATCCGCGTTATCGGCTCGCTCCCACACTCCAGTGGCATCCTTCACCCAGGGACTGAGCCCAACTCTGATCTCCAGGCCCTTGAGAGAAAGCGTTTGATTGGTGGGGTTCTCGATGGTCCCCGTGATCCCATACCGCGTGCCCCCGTTCAGCACTTTGCTTCTCAAACTCACTTGGAATTTTTCAGACTCGCAAGGCATGAAATCGGCTATGGCTTCAAACGCGATGGCGTCCACCCCATCCAGCAACGGGATCAGCTCCTCTTGCCTGTCCTTAGGCAACAGCTCGATCAGCCTTTTTGCTCTGTCCGCAGGCAGCAATGCGATGACCCTCGCAATATCTTCAAGGGGCATCTCCGCCAGGATGTCGGCCGCGAGAGCATCATCCACCGAATCGAGAACTCTCGCAGCCTGCAAGGGTGAAACGTCGCTCACAAGCCTCACCGTGTCATCTTTACCACCACCGATTCCAGTAGCTTCGGCTCCATCAATGGCATCCCCGACGTCGTCGAAACTGGCGTCCTTAATGAGCCACAGGGTGGCATCCTCCATAAGCACTGCCTCGTAGTCCTCGCCGCTCGCCGTAGAAATAGTGGGAGTACGAGGGTCAAGCTCTGCATCCAATTTGTGCTTCAGCGTAACCGATTTCACTTTCGTGGGGAGTCTTGCCTCGATGCTATCTTCTCTATCAACCAGCACAGCTTCCCCCTGCACGTAGTCTGGCGACGAAAGTTCAAACTCTGACGCGTCAGCCTTTTCCCACAAATCACTCTTTTTGGCCCATCTTGAGAACTCAATGAGGATGCCCTCTTCCTCTGCGTTTGCTTGTTCGTCCAACGCCCCAGGAGGAAGAGTCACGGGATCGGAGTTGGCCACTGCCACATCTATTTGTTCGGCAACGGAACCAACAGGCCTTCCAGCCCTTGCTAAGAGCTCGGCTAGCAAAGCGTCCTTCTCTTGCTGTGTCAGGCCATTCAGGTCCATCGGCGTGCCTATCTGCTGTGCTTTCTCGATATCAAAAAGGTGTATCGCAGACGCATCCACTATAGGTACCTCACCGTCATTCTGTATTTGCCCAAATCGACCATCCTGCCCTGCAAGATCCCCAGCCGCGCTTGGATTGCCTAAATGCCTCAGTGCATTGGCGCGCACGAGAGGAGACATGTTGTTCAGCAGCTGCTGGGCGGCGTACGGATCCATCGCCCCAAGCAAGTCAGCAGCAGCCCCGCCGGGCATCACATCCATGATCTGGGCAGCATCCTCCGGGGGCATGACCTCGAGTATCGCAGCTGCCTGGGCAGGCGTCAGTCCCCTCAGTGCCGCGGCGGCCTGAGTTGGGTACAATTGCTGGAGCAAGGTAGCGGCTTGTGCTGGGCTCATCCGCGAAAGTCTCAAAGGACTCGCGGAAGCTGGAGGCATCGCATTCTGCAACCTCGTAGCGTCCCTGTTGTCCATGAGGCCCAATATGGTCTGAGCTTGCTGAGGCTGAAGCTGCTGCAAGGCACTCGCTGCCACCACGGGAGACATCTGCTCCAAAAGCGCTGCTGCTTCCGCAGGATCCATGTACCTCAGTATGCCAGCAATTTCTGTTCCGGGCATGGAATCCATGATTGGACCAGCGTCCGTTGGAGATAGTGCTTGCAAAATGGGGGCAGCCCGCCATGGCTCGAGACCGGCAAGGGCCTCAGCAGCTTGCATGGGACTCATTCCCCTCAGCGCCATGGCCGCTTGTGCCGGACTCATCGCAGCAAGCTGTTGCGATGTGACTATGGGCGTTCCTGCTCCTATGGGTTGTCTTGAACTTGGAGTAGACGTCGAAGTCATCAAAGCACTGGCTTTCTCCGGAGGCATCTGCCTCAAAGCATCGGCACTCACAACGGGAGACATATTGCTAAACAGCTGCTGGGCGGCGTACGGATCCATCGCCCCAAGCAAGTCAGCAGCAGCCCCGCCGGGCATCACATCCATGATCTGGGCAGCATCCTCCGGGGGCATGACCTCGAGTATCGCAGCTGCCTGGGCAGGCGTCAGTCCCCTCAGTGCCGCGGCGGCCTGAGTTGGGTACAATTGCTGGAGCAAGGTAGCGGCTTGTGCTGGGCTCATCCGCGAAAGTCTCAAAGGACTCGCGGAAGCTGGAGGCATCGCATTCTGCAACCTCGTAGCGTCCCTGTTGTCCATGAGGCCCAATATGGTCTGAGCTTGCTGAGGCTGAAGCTGCTGCAAGGCACTCGCTGCCACCACGGGAGACATCTGCTCCAAAAGCGCTGCTGCTTCCGCAGGATCCATGTACCTCAGTATGCCAGCAATTTCTGTTCCGGGCATGGAATCCATGATTGGACCAGCGTCCGTTGGAGATAGTGCTTGCAAAATGGGGGCAGCCCGCCATGGCTCGAGACCGGCAAGGGCCTCAGCAGCTTGCATGGGACTCATTCCCCTCAGCGCCATGGCCGCTTGTGCCGGACTCATCGCAGCAAGCTGTTGCGATGTGACTATGGGCGTTCCTGCTCCTATGGGTTGTCTTGAACTTGGAGTAGACGTCGAAGTCATCAAAGCACTGGCTTTCTCCGGAGGCATCTGCCTCAAAGCATCGGCACTCACAACGGGAGACATATTGCTAAACAGCTGCTGGGCGGCGTACGGATCCATCGCCCCAAGCAAGTCAGCAGCAGCCCCGCCGGGCATCACATCCATGATCTGGGCAGCATCCTCCGGGGGCATGACCTCGAGTATCGCAGCTGCCTGGGCAGGCGTCAGTCCCCTCAGTGCCGCGGCGGCCTGAGCTGGGTACAATTGCTGGAGCAAGGCTGCCGCCTGAGCAGGTGGCAGTCTTGACAATCTGCCTGGACTCGCGGAAGCTGGAGGCATCGCGTTCTGTAACCTAGTGGCATGCTGGTTATCCACCAATGAAAGGATGGCCTGAGCTTGCTGAGGCTGAAGCTGCTGCAAGGCACTCGCTGCCACCACGGGAGACATTGCTGCCACAAGCTGAGATGCAGCATTTGGCTGCATGTACCTCAGCAAGTCAGCGACATCTGGGCCTGGCATTGCATCTGCGATTTTCCCAGCGTCAGCGGGAGACATCGCTTGCAAAATGGGAATGGCCTCTTGTGGCTGCAGTCCAGCCAGAGCTTGAGCTGCCGCAGCTGGGTGCATGTCCTTAAGCAGCATGGCAGCTTGCCCGGGAGCAAGCAGCCGCAGCTGATCCGGGGTCACAGTCTGATACGGTTTTTGCCCAACATTGAGCGCAGCGGCATTGCCGATGCCCGGTTCTGAGCCAGCCAAACCTCCTGCGCTTGTGGGAGTACCGAGCAGAAGATCTTGGGCAGTATTGGTGTCGGAGGGCTCCCTCCACACCTGGTCCGAAATTTCCTGGGGCTGGACGTTCATATCCATGGGATTCATCTCAAGGGCCTCCTGAATCTCCAAACTGTCTTCAAAAGTGTCGCAGAAAGGTTTCCCAATGATTGGGCCGTTGGATGCCAAGGCTGGGTTGATATGGATGAAGTCCAAAGGAAAGTTGGCAGCGTGCCTGATCTCCCACATAGGCATCTCTTGTGAACCTCCGATGGAGCATCCAGGGCACAGCTCCACGCCGCGGAGCATGAAAAGGATTCCTTCTTCGTCAACTGTGACCTTCATGTTGTCGCAACTCATGCGCCTTCGTTCGACGGTGCCAAACTGGGTCGTAGTGATCACAGGATCTTTGCATTCCACCACAAATTCATCTGGATTTGCCCTGTACCACTTGTTGTCGTAGCCCTTGGCGCCCCTGCTGAAGAATATAGGGACCGTGAAGTCGCCGAGCGTCACGCTCCTCCTTGCGGTGTTGGTCAGAGATCCCACCAAGAAGATCTTGTTGTAATTGCTGTTGCTTTCCATGACGAGATCGGTCTTGATGTTTTCCAAACCGCAGTTTGGGGGGAGCAAGGGCGCGCGGCCCTGGGCTTGGGATTTGGCAGGCTGCCCCTGCTGTCCTTGTGCGGCGGTACCGCTCTTTCTGGACAATGGAGACCCTGCCAAAGACTTCTGCTGTATTGGTGCAGCGATTGCACTGCTGGCGCAGGGAATGTGGCTACACTGACTCTCAGAAAAAGTCTCGAGAGATTCCTGCATCGCAGCCATCTCAAACCCAAAATCTTTGTTGCACAAGCACATGCTGTCTGTCTCGGCAATCCTCTGGCAGCACTGGGATACACTCATCGAGGACGCCATGTTGCCGTTCGTACAAGCCGCTGCCAAGCCCGAGATCTCAGACGTGCATGACGACGTGATCGAGGTGTACGTTGGTGAAACTGTTGTTGGCGGTGCGCGCATAGGCTCTTGGGTCAACCCCAAGTAGCCCGATGCCCAGGGCGTGTATTTGCCCTTGCTCAAAATTGTTGGCTCGAGCTCCACCTCATACTTGAGCACACACTTGTCCTCCTCTCCATTCGAGCATCCGATCAAACTGTCACACCAGGTCCAAACGTTACAAGTGGGCTCCTTGTGGCAAAGATCGCAGCACTCGGTCGCAGAACTTGCTTTGAGTTCTGGCTTGCTCAGGATGGTTCCGCCGTAATGCACATTGAGCATGGTGTGGCAGTTGCCGGGGTCCATCTTCACGCGATTGACCGAAAGCGTCGACATGTGCGCGGAAGGGTCAGAGACCACGCTGCCAGACGACGCGCAGCTGGAGGCTCCCAGGGTAACTTCAATCTGCACCCGCTGCCAATGCTCATCGTACACAGCAAACAGGGACAAGGCGTCGGAAAACGCGTCGATTCTGCAGTACGGACAGAGCGTGAAGTTCTTGAACTCGACGACGAACTCGTCCTCAGAGACAGTGATGTCGATGTGGTCACAGATGTCGTCGCTCCAAGCGTTCGTCATGCTCGAGCCGAGCAACACCGGGTTGGTGCATGCCGCGACAAGCTTGTGCTCCTCGCCAAGCTCCCTGTAGGGGAAGGGGATCCTCAGGCCGTCAAGACTCGCTGGCGCTTCCCCTTCGTTCGAAATGAGCAGCTTCACGTACTGAAGCTGAGGCAACGACTCGTCAAACCTCGAATCCATCCGGATCACGCTCCCGATGTCCTCGCAAGGCAGGGAAAACTCCTGCAGGTACACCTCCTGCGCGAAGTTCTGCAGCAGACTCCTCCTCGCATAATTCGCGACGGTCTTCCTGGAGGTGCCGCCCCCCCTCTTCATCCCGCACAGCTCCTCGCCGGAGCTCCTGGCGGCATCATACCCCGACGGGTAGTGCCCCCACAGGATTTTCCCGCTGCCGTCGCTCAGCACGACCCTCCTGTTCTCGGCAAAGTGCACCATGCTTTCTTGGTTGGAGTCCAAGGCCGAGAAGACGACAGGACTCGCCAGCTCACGGAGATGCGACCATGGAGACACATCGTCCAGCGGCTCGCGCGGCCACACCCTCTTGGTCACCCTCGTCCTCACGAGGGCCCTAGACGCGGGAGGAAGGTGTTGGCTTTTCCCAAAGGCGATGTCCATGCGCACCCTCGCCCCCGCTTCCGCGGACCAGGACGTCGCGTTCCCATGGCACTCCGTGAACGTTACCTCCACGTCCTCCACAAAGTCGAAGCTCCCTTCGCGAGTCTCCCTCAGGGCACTCCAAACCAAACCGTCGTACTTGTGCGCGTTCGAGGGGTCCTCACCGAGGAAGAAGTGCGCGGTGAGATCACCGAGGTCCACGGAGGAAGAACCCCCGTTACGTATCAGCAGATCGACCGAACCAAAGTACGGCGGAGGAGGAGGATGTCCTCCATCCTCTCCACCGATCCCATCCACTCCTCCTTGTTCCGCGTTGGTGTAGACCTCAACCTCCACCACTCCAGCCGTTTCGACGACGGCGACGCAAAAAAAGAAAAGCAAGAGAAAGAGAAAGAGGAAGAGGAAGAGGAAGAGGGACCTTCCCCTGTCGCTCGTCCCGCGCCTCATCCTCACGTCACGTCGTCTCCCTTCGTTGGCTTGGGGTTTGGCGCCTCACGACGACCGTTTTCTGTTTCTGTCGGTTGAATTCAAAATTTTTCTTTTTCTGCCCCCAGCCGTTTCAACGTCAACGGTTGAGAGATATGAGAGAGAGAATGAGGAAGGCAAAGGTGGTCCTCTCCCTCACATCGGAGACGTCTTCGATGGAGGAAAGGACAAGGGGATGGAGGCAAACGTGGTTCGGCTCGATGGTGGTCACGGCATTGGTCCTTCCTTCCTCACGCGCGTCGAGTGCGAGCACGATGCAGCCTGCATCAGGGCATTTGAAGAGATTCCTGCGTGCGTGCGGGCGGGCGGGCGTGTGTGTGCGTGTGAATAATGAGGCGAGGACAGGGCAACAGCCTCGCCCCGCACAAGGATACGAAAAGACGATGCGCGACAACAAAAAAGAAACAAAAACAACACAAAAACAAAATATATGAATGGTGCTCCGAAAAAATTTAGCTGAAGAGGACCGCGAGAGGATTGGACGACTTGATGTTCTCCTCCACCGAGTCCAGTACCTGCTGGGCATGCTTGCCGTTCTTCACGTTTCCCATGCTCTTGCCCTCCTGCCACACGCTGAGGACCTCGCCCTTGTTCGAGAGCAAAAAGGTGTTCCTCGCGCTAAAGCCAAGCTTGGCGCCAATCAGAGGGATTTTGAGCTCACTATCGAATTGCTCGGACACGGCGCCGTCCGCATCGCTGAGCAGTTCGACCTTCCTTCCCTCGTTCGACTTCTTGAGCGCATCGACGTCCTCCATGGAGATACCAACCACCTGGATTCCCTTCTTCTTGAACTCGCCGTACAGCTCGTCGAAGGTGTCCGCCTCGGCCTTGCAGCCCGGCGTGTCAGACTAGCGATGATGGAGGGTGATGATGCAGGAGGACAAAAAGGTGAAGAGGGAGTCAGAAAATAAAACGATTCCATCCGTGGTCCTATCCCTACCAAGGGCGGGCGGAAAAGAGAAGAGCGAACGCAGCGAACGCCTCCTCCCGTGGTTCGATCCCAGTCGGTCCCAGGACGAGAACCGAACACGATCTTGTCACACACGAATGCGACGGAGCGTCCCTGGACTGTAACGGCAACGCACCTTATTGAAGAAGAACACGACGCTTCCGTTCTTCGCGGGAACCTTGGTGTTCCCACCCTTGGTCGAAGGGAGGGTGAAGGATCTCATCAGAGTTCCTTGCTGCGCGGCCATCATTCTCGTGGTGTGCCTCCTCGATGAGATCCCTTGCTGCGCACGCACGTTCATCACCCTCATGGCCTTCATCTCATTCATCACTCACGCTCTCTGTCTCTGTCTCTGTCTCTGTCTCTGTCTCTGTCTCTGTCTCTGTCTCGCTCGTCGTCCACGTCCTCGTCCTCGTCGCTTGCTGCTGCAGGGCAATCGTGAGCCACAAACGCCGTGAGATCTTGGATTGAGGCCGGGGCGAAGGGGAGGGGAGGGAGCGAGGAACAAGACGCTCAGGAGAGTAACGAGGGGGAAGAGAGGATCTTTGAAAAGACTTGGATGTAAGGATCTCGCACAAGAGTTTCTGAACCTTGTGGAAGAGAATCCTCGCGACTTGCAGGCCAAGCCAAGTGAAGCCTTAGTGCAGATTATTGGTCACAGGTGGTTGGCCATCTATAAATCACTGTTTATTTTCTTTCCTGCGGCGATGTCTTTCGCCATATCACTGGCAGCAACAGCAGGTGTCCGTGATCGCCATCTGGGCGAGCTTGACGATGCCCTCGTAGGTCGAGTGACCACCCGTGAACCCGGCGGCGTGGACAAAGGTGCAACCCGGGACGCCCGTTACGGCGTCGAGGGCGATGTCCCTCAAACCGCACCAGTGCCCTGGAAGGGGCTTCCTCTGGCTGAATGCGCTTCCCCCGAGCTCCGGCACGCTCATGATCCTCCACTTCTTCTCCCTGTCGTCCTCGTACAGGCAGTACAGAACCCGAGGCATGTCCCCCTCCGGGTGGTCCCTCCACTCCTCCATCTCGAGCTCGAACAGGTGGTCCTTCCAGGGGCAGTACCGGTCCAGCTTCATGATCTTCCCAGAGTCGTCAACGTCGTACCTGCTGATCATCGCTTGCTTGACGATCTCCCTCGCTGGGAGCCAAGAGCGGTGCAGGTAAGTGAGCTTGCTGAGGAACTCCTTCCCAGCCATCTCGCTCGCTTCCTTGAACCTCGCGTCCTGCACCTCGGCACTCGCATCCTCGTTCCACGCCGCGTTCAACGCCCCAACCCTGCTAGCAAGCCCAGTCCCCTCCAAGTAAACTTTCTCCAACGTCACCTCGTAGTCCACGTCCTCCTCCTCCTCCTGCTCCCCTTCCCCTTCCCCTTCCCTTTCCCCTTCCCCCCCCGTCCTCTGCCTCTTACTCTGCTTCGCCTCCACCTTGGCACGGTACTGCTCGACCCCATTATCAATCGCATCCACTCCCTCGATGAAGTGCTTGTACATGGCAAGGAACAAAACGTTTGTGTCCGGGTGTTCCTCATCCAGACCCGTCTCCCTCGCGATCACTTCCTTCCCGTAGTGACGGTAAACCAAACCAGCGCTGCTCAGCTTGGTGTTGTGGTACGCGTCATGGCCGAAGAACTCGGAGAAACCCCGCTGATGGTGATCGTAACGATGCTTGCCGTGATCGTAAACACCGCCAACGTCGATCACGCAGTCCAAGTTTTGCAAGACTTGTTCATCCCTCGTACGCGTCACTTTGGCATTCGCAAAGAGCTTCGTCCTTCGCAAAAGGAAGCAACCGAGAGCCTCGTCACAATGGAACGTCCCACTGTGCGTCCCGATCGTCTTCACCGTCTTCGCCATCCTTCTCCCCTCCTCGCGATCGATCGTCTTCGTCTTCGTCTTCGTGCGATCGTTTGCCCCTTCCCTTCTGCTTCTTCGTCTTCGCCGTCACTTCACTTCACTTTTGTTTTGATCGATCGCGATCGCGGGAGAGGGAGAGGGCTAGGAGAGGAGCGGCGATCGTGGGTCGCGTGGGGACGGGAGAGGGGGAGGAGGGTGCGCGATCGGAAGCGGCGCGTCTTTATCTTTCGAAGGAGCCCTCCCTTGAAGCGAACGACCTCGTGGTGAGGATTCATTCCTCAGAGGCGATCACTCACCTCACAACGAGAGGGGCAGAGAGAGAGAGGGGGGCGGAGGAGGAGAGGAGCGCGGGACGAGGAACACCTTGGCGCTCCGCTTGAAGCTTGAGCGGCCACTCGATCGATCACTTGGCGGAGGAGTTCCGCATCCTCACGACAGAAAGACAGACTGACTGACAAAGACAGACAGACAGACAGACAGAGAGAGAGGATGGCGCCGAGTGAATGGATGAGAGGGATCGAGAGGACGTTTGGGTTGGTGCTTGGCCGGCCGCTTGTGTCGGAGGAGGAAAGTGGTGGGTCGACGACGGAGGCGACGACGACGAAGACGACGACGGAGCCGGTGACGCTAGCTGAGAAGGTTCTCATGACGAGACTCGCAGAGGGGACCCAGGGGGAGGAGTCCTCGCTGAGTTATCTCTTGGGCTGCTACGAGAGGTGCCTGGATGAGTTCAGGAGGATTGATGGGAGGAGGTCGAGCGGGAGCTTCGCTGGGGTTGGTGGTGCGTCGAGTCCCTCGCCCGCCAAGCGGGACAAGAGCCCCGCAGATACCGCCGACGCCGAGGAGGAGACCAACGCCCTGGAGGAGAACCTCGTCCAGCTCAACACGTTGATCGTCTCCTACGTGGGCCTTCTGCTGACCATCCCGGGGATGTTCCCTCAGACGGACGAGCAGGAGAACCGCGGCGTGCTTCAGCTTTACGACGCCCTCATGAGCAACCAGATCCCTCAGAGGTTCTTCGTCGACTTTGCGGGGCGGTTCAGCGGGGAAGAGACCCTGGCACAGATCATCGTGCCGGTGATCAAAGAGCTGGGCAAGTCGGTGGTGAACGTGAGCCCGCTGGGCGATTTTCAGAAGCCCCTTAACTTGTGCACTCTTCTGCTGAGCTGCAAGGAGGTGGCGCTCGCTTGCGTCAGGAGCGAGGATTGGCTCCCACTCGATAGGCTCACGACCGGAAGGAGCATCGAGTACGAGTCCCTCCTGGGGCCCTTCTTCAAGGTGAGCACGCTGCCCGACATTTTTGGCAACGGCAAGCCGTCCATAAGGCAGCTGCTTAGGGTCCCGGAGGAGCGGGACGTGAGGGCGCAGCAGGAAGTGGCAGTAGCCGTGAGGACTTTGCGCCAGAGCATGAAGATCGTGCAGCAGAGCCTGCAGGAGCTCGTGCTGAGCCTGCTGCGCATGGGAGGGGAGGTCAGGGAGGGCATCCTCTCCTGGATTGCCAGGGCCATAGAGGACAACGCAAAGGGGAGGGCTAAGATGAGGATAGACCTGCTCAAGTGCGCCACGCATGGGTTCTTCTTCAACTTGAGCTCGGTGATGCTCAACCTGTGCGGTCCATTCATGGACCCGCTCAAGGGATACGGGAAGGCCTATGACAAAGTGAACGTGGATTTCGTTTTCCAGGGAAGCAGGCTGCAGGAGGCGTTCAAGGAGGACACGAGATGTGCCGCGTCGTTGGAAGAGTACAACAAGTGGCTGGGGGGCAGGGAAAAGGTCGAGGGGGATGGCGGGGGCTACCCATACCATTTCATCTGTGACTGCTTTTTTATGACGGCCAAGGTGATGCACTTGGGCTTCATGAAATCGGTGAGGGACTTCTTGGACAACATGAAGGAGCTGAGCAGGCACCAGCACATGCTGAGGAGGCTGCAGTCCACACAGGCGGCCTGGCAAAGTGGGCCCTACCGGAGACAGACTGAGCAGCAGGTCCAGCAACTGGAGGCGTGGATATCTGAGCACAAGGAGATGCATTTGTGCTACGAGTGTGCCATACAAGAGGAAGGAATCTTGCACCAGGCGCTGCTGTACTACAAGCTGGTGGGGTCCTGGTTGTTCAGGTTCGTCCCGGAGGATGGCGGAGGAGGGAATGCTGATCCTGCGGCCAGCGCCATGGAAGTGGACGCAAAGCCGCCTGAAGTCTTCCACATGCTCCCAGAGTTTTTTGTCGACGACGTCGCAGAGCTGCTCCTGTTCACGGCAAGAGTCGCAGAGAGGCAGCCCCGCGTCCTGCAAGATGAGGACCTCGAGGCTTTCATGACCTTCCTAGTCGTTTTCACGGGTAAGCCGGACTTCGTGCACAACCCTTACCTGAGGGCCAAGATGGTGGACGTTTTGCACCACTGGGTGCCCCCTCCGAATGTCACTCACCCCTTGGTAAGCAAGATGGCAAACCTCTTCGAGTTCCACGAGATTGGGAAAAAGTCCCTCGTAGCAAACCTTCTCAAGCTCTACGTCGACATTGAGTTCACTGGCAGCAACACCCAGTTTTACGACAAGTTCAACATCAGGCATCACATTGGGGAGATGCTCGAGTACCTGTGGAGCATTCCGGTGCACAGGGCGAACTGGAAGGCCCTGGCCAACGAGCAGGCCGACGGATTTTACCTCAAGTTTGTGAACATGCTGGTGAACGATGCGATTTACTTGCTGGACGAAGGGATGAAGAAGCTCCCAGAGGTCAGGGAGACGCTTGAGGCCATGGACAACATTGACATGTGGAACAGCCAACCTCCTCAGGAGCAGTCTGAAAGGGAGCAACAGTTGAGGCAGAGCGAGGACATTCTGAGGCAAGACCTCCTGCTCGCAAACGTGCACATCGACCTGATGGAGTACACCACCCGGGAGATCACCAAGGCGTTTCTGCTGCCAGAGATGGTGGAAAGAATTGCGACCATGCTCAACTATTTTCTGCGGTTTCTCGTTGGCCCGGAGAGGAAGCAGCTCAAGGTCAGGAACCCCGAGAAATACGGATGGGACCCAAGAAAAATGCTCAGCCAGATCATGAAGATTTACATGCACCTCGCCGTGGCAGACGAAAAGGTCGAGGGTGGGAATTTTGGCTCCTCTGTAGCACGGGACGGGAGAAGCTACAGCCACGAGCTGTTCCTGGAAGCTCAGACCATCGCAGAAAAGTACGGACTTCTCTCTGTCAACGAGAATGAATACTTTGCTTCCTTCATAGAAAAACTGCAAAGCCAGGTGGCTGCAGATGCGAAGGAGGAAGAGATGCTTGGTGAGATTCCAGACGAGTTCCTGGACCCGATCCAATACACGCTGATGACGGATCCTGTCATTCTGCCGAGCAGCAAGATGGTGATGGATCGATCCACAATCCAAAGGCATTTGCTGTCGGACCAGACAGACCCCTTCAACAGGTCGAAGCTGACCCCGGATATGCTGTTGCCCGAGGTCGAGCTGAAGAAGAAAATAGAGCAGTGGTTGTCAGATCAAAGAACAAAGTAAGAGTTGAAGTTGACTGAGGGAGCAATCGGATCAATGAGGCTGACTCTTGTGAGAGTGTAACACATGATGTAATAGAAAGCTAAAACTAAAACTAAACAAGCAAAAACAAAAAACCTACGACGAAGTCCCATAAAAATTTAAGATGGAGCTCCGAAGTGGGAGCACAGCCTGATAAGATCGCTGAACACCCCGCCGGCAGTGACTTCGGCGCCCGCGCCGGGACCGGTGATCACGAGGGGCTGGGGGTCGTAGCGATCCGTCACGCACAGAATGATGTTGTCGGTGCCGTTCAATTGGGCAAAAGGGTGGGATTCGGGGTACCTCTTCAGCGAAACCGTTCCTTTTCCTGTTGCCACGTCCACGGAGCCAACGTACCGCAAGACTTCGCCGGCCGCGGCAGCCTCTTCCTGCAGCTTTGTCATCTGGTCATCGAATTCTGGAAGCTTTTGCATGAACTCCTCGCTCGAGCTGCAGGACTCCAGCTCCTTTGGAACGAGGCTCTCCACCGGGATGTCCGAGAGCTCCAGCCCAACGCCGGATTCCCTTGCCAAGGTGGTCACCTTCCTGGCCACGTCAGTGCCCGAGAGGTCGTCCCTCGGGTCAGGCTCCGTGAACCCGTTCTCCTTGGCGGTCTTGACGATGTCAGAAAACTTGGTCCCACTCTTGAAGTTGTTGAAGATGTAAGACAGAGTCCCGCTGAAGATTCCTTCGACGCTCTTGATGTGATCCCCAGTATCCATCAAGTGCTTGATTGTAGCGATCACAGGGAGGCCCGCGCCTACCGTGGCCTCGTAAAAGTAGTGGACGTGCTTCTCCTCCTGAAGCTTCTTGACCGCGTTGTACCTCTCCAAGGGCCCAGAGTTGACCTTCTTGTTCGGGGTAATGACGTGCACCCCGCTCTCCATCCACTGCTGGTAGTAGTCCGAAACGTAGTCGCTTGCGGTGCAGTCAACGATCACCGGAATCGGCATGGAGCAAGACAGCAAGTGGTCCTTAAACTCTGTCAAATCGCTTGGCCGGGAGCATTTCTCAAAGTCCTCCTCCCAGGTGTCCAAGTTGATGTAAGAGTCGGACAAGAGCATCTTCTTGGAGCTAGCGATTCCACAGACCCTGATATCCACGCCCCTTTCCTTCTTCAAGACCTGAAGCTGCTGGTTGAACTGCTCCAGGAGGGTCTTTCCCACGAGACCTGGGCCCACCAGCCCAACCGCGACTGTAACGTCCGAGAGATAAAACGCAGAATGGACGCACTCCAAAGCTTTCTTGGCATCTTTCGAGTCGATGACCACGGTGATATTGTGCTCCGAGCACCCCTGCGCAATGGCCCTGATGTTGACCCTCGACTTGGACAAGGCAGCGAACATGTGCGCCGCGGCTCCTACCGCGTCCTGAAGGTTAGAGCCGACCGCAGCCAACATGGTGCAGTTCTCCAAGACGCTCACGTCGTCCAGAAGGCCGCTCTGGATGTATTCATCGAACTTCGTCTTGAGAAGCTGCTGCGCGAGTCTGGCGTCACTGCTTTTGACGGCGAAACACACGGAGTGCTCCGAGCTGCCCTGGGAAATCATGATCACGTTGATCCCCGCGTCCCTGATCGTGCTGAAGATCTTGCTGGCCGTACCCGGCACGCCCACCATTCCCGTCCCCTCGATGTTGATCAGACTGCAATCGTCTATCGTCGCGAAACCTTTCACGATCTTGTTCCACCTGTAACCCCTGTGGAGATCAGTGCTGTCGTACTCGGGCTTCTTTGAGTCGATCAGGGTTCCCCTCGCGTCCACGTTGAAGAAGTTCTTGATCCTGATGGGAATGCCGTTGGACATCGCCGGGATGGTAGACCTGGGGTGCAGGACGTTCGCCCCAAAGTAACTCAGCTCCCACGCCTCGTTATAGGACAGGTGCTTGAGGGGCTCCGCCTCGTTCACCTTCCTTGGGTCGGCGCTGTACACCCCATCGACGTCGGTCCAGATGGTGATGCTGTCCGCGTTCAGCAGGGCGGCCATGATGGTCCCCGAGTAGTCCGAGCCGTTCCTCCTCAAGGTCGTGGCCCTGCCGTCCCTCCTCTTGGCGATGAACCCCGTCACCACGATGGGGCAGTTGCCCTCCTCCTCCGAGATGTTGTCCTTGTACCAGGCGTCCAAGTTCCTGGCGCTGTCCACGTAGTCCACCTCCACAGTGTCTTGCTCCGAGGGCTCGACCACGAGGACGTCCCTGGCGTCCACCATCTTGGCGCTCACCAGCCCGCTCGTCCTCAAGAAGGCCGTGAAGAGCCTGGCGTTCCAGAGCTCGCCGTGGCCCACGACGAAGTCGCTGAACGCGGAGGAGCTCACGCCCACGATGGTCACCGCCTTGAGCATCGACTTGAGGTTCTTGATATCCTCCTTGAGCATCTCCACGTACTCCTCGAACAGACCCCCGGCCTCGTCCCCCAGCAGCTGCATCGCGGCCTTGATGTGCATCTCCTCCAGCCTCTCCAGGTCCGCCTTGTAATCGTCGCTCCTGTCCGCCGCGTTCCCGACCGCCCGAAGCAGCTGGTCGGTCACCTTGACCGGTTCCTCCGGCGTCGACCCCATGGCGCTCAGCACCACTGCCAGCTTGTTCCCCTCACTCATGTCCTTCTTCAAGAGTTCCGCGACCTTGACGAGCCTATCCGGCCCGGCCACGCACGTTCCCCCGAACTTCCACACCGTCCAACCCTTCCCCTTGGCCCTCCACTCCGCGTCCGGCCCTCCACTCGCCTCCTGCGCGCTCCTCGGGTTCCCTGCCACAGACGCTCCAACAACAACACAACCACAACCACCACGCCTATCACTACGACCAGGACCATGACGATGAGGACCGCCACTGGTGTTCCTTCCTGACGCCCTCACCCTCACCCCCTCCTCCCGAGCTGTCCTCCACCCATGATCACGTTGAGGATAAGTATGCCTCCTGGTGTTGCTTCCTGACGGAGCCCCCACCCTCACCCTTACCCTCATCCTCGCCCCAACCATCCTCTACGCCTCGTGCTCGCCCGTTAGTGTTGCTCTTCTCCTCGCTCCGGCGCACCGTGAGTGACGCCCCTGCGCTGTTGTGTTGTGGACTTGGAGCTACGCCTCGTGCTCGCCCGTTAGTGTTGCTCTTCTCCTCGCTCCGGCGCACCGTGAGTGACGCCCCTGCGCTGTTGTGTTGTGGACTTGGAGCTACGCCTCGTGCTCGCCCGTTAGTGTTGCTCTTCTCCTCGCTCCGGCGCACCGTGAGTGACGCCCCTGCGCTGTTGTGTTGTGGACTTGGAGCTACGCCTCGTGCTCGCCCGTTAGTGTTGCTCTTCTCCTGCTCCTGTGTGTTGCTCCGTGAGTGACGCCCCTGCGCTGTTGTGTTTGGGTTCGAAAGTGGATCCGGAGGAAAGGAAAGGGGACGGCACGTGGCCGATGGTGTGCATGTGACAGAGAGGCGCCGCGTTCTCCTTTCTTTTCCCTTATCTAAAAACGAAAAAAAAAAAAAAAAAAAAAAAAAGAACACAAACTGGATAAACCCACGCCGACGACGACGAGGAGGACGACGACGACGAGGACGCAAGGGAGCGCAACGCACGAGAGGGAGGGACGGAGGGACGGAGGGAAGGGCGCTCTGGTGGGACGAAGCGCTGCTTCGCTTCGGTGTGACGTGAGGTTGAGGTCATCGGTTGGGTTGGGGATGAAGAAGGAGGAGGGGAAGGAGGGGAAGGGGAAGGGGAGGAGGAGGCAGGCGGTGGCCTCACCCATTGTCAAATTCAAGAACGCTGTGACCAACACGACGAAGACGAGGAGGTGGAAGAACAAGAAGTGTGAAACCCGGCCACACCAGCAACAAAAGCAACAAAAACAACAAAAGCAACAAAAGCAGCAGCAGCAGCAGCAGCAGCAGCAGCAGCAGCATGAGAAGAGGAGGACGGGGTCCGGGTTGACGCACCACCACGTGGGTGGGGACCCCTGGGACCACTGCACGCTGGGGCAGCACTTCAAGAACACGAGGCTTCCCGCGATGCCCATCGGACTGAAGCTGAAGAAGACGCCGAGTCAGGTGAACATGATGCAGAAGGAGTTGTCGGAATTGTCCCAGCAGACAAGGGCGTCGACGTCGAGGGTCCAGGTGGAGAACATCATCACGTTGGGAGCGAACCCGGGAGGGGAGGGCGTCCTGGGACGTGGGCCTGCGATGCGGCTGCCCGCGTACAGGGGACAGAGGACCGAGGGGCAGGAGGCCGCGACCAGCTCCAGCTCCATGACCTCGTCGCACCTGTCGCTCGGCGGCCAAGGCTCCCCGGGGGCCCCGAGGATGAAGGCGAGCAACTTCCCGGCCTCCACCCTGCAGATCGGCAAGTGGAAGAAGGTGGCGACCCACGAGGGGGAGCTCATCGCCAAGTGCTACTACGCCAAGAAGAAGCTCGTGTGGGAGGTCTTGCAGGAGCACGGGACGAAGAGCAAGATCGAGATTTGCTGGAGCGACATCTCCAAGCTGTCCTACTCGACGCCCCCGCAGAGGAGCGCCTTCCTCGAGATCGAGCTGGCGAACGCCCCGAGCTTCAAGCAGGAGAGCGACCCCCAGCCCAGGAGGCACACCATGTGGGTCAAGAGGGACGACTTCACCGAAGGCCAGGCCTCGCTGTGCCGGCCCCATAGGCTCTTCTTCGCACCGGGGGTGCTGACCAAGCACATCGACCGCCTCCTCAAGTGCGACGAGAGGTTGAGGTCCATTGCGGTCAAGATCCACTGAAACGCGCGACGACAAGCGAACAAACGACGGCGGGGGCGCGCGCCGTGCTCAAAACGTTTTTCTTGTGTAATAGAATGAAAATTGCGCAAAAATAAAAAAATATTGTTTTCCGAACAGCAAGAGGAGGGGGGAGAACCCGACTTGACCACCGCACCGTCCTCTCATTGTCCCCGGCGGGAGCAGGTCTCTTCGACGCCCGGCCAGGCCAGGCCACTGCGACGGCGAAGACCAAGACGAAGCGGTGGTCACACAGGAAACTGCTTCTTGTCCTGAATTCTTCTCCAACCCAATTGATCCGTTCTCGTTGGCCCCAGTCCTCGTCCTTTCTCTCTCTCTCTCTCTCGTCTCTCTCTCGTCTCTCTCTCGTCTCGTCCTCGTTCGCCCGCGTGCTCGGCCGTTATGATGGTTCAGCGGAAGGGAGAAATCCACCGGAAGAGAAAGAAACAGAGAGGAGAAAGGAGGAGGAACCAGGAAGGAAAGCGAAGGTCGATGACAGGTTCGTCGTGAGACATTGTCTTGGTTAAGAATTGGCATCGATCCATTCGATGACGTGCTGGTGGTTAAAGGACGCTGCTTTGATTCCGCATTCCCAAACGTTCCAAGGGCAAGGCGGGTCCTGGCTTCGAAGCCACTGCAGAACGTCGAGGTGACCTCCTTTAGCTGCCTCTAAACAAGTCTCCTGGTCCCAACGGCAAGGCGGGTCCTGACTTCGAAGCCACTGCAGAACGTGAAGGTGGCCTCCTTTAGCTGCCCAAGAACAAGTCTCGTCGTCCCAAGGGCAAGGCGGGTCCTGGCTTCGAAGCCACTGCAGAACACCAAGGTGACCTCCTTGAGCTGCATTAGAACAAGTAGCCTTGTTCCAACCACAAAGCGGGTCCTGGCTTCGAAGCCACTGCAGAACAGCAAGGTGACCTCCCCGAGCTGCATAAGAACAAGTCTCTTCATTAAACCCGCACCTCTCGCTCTTCAACCATTCGAGCAAGTCAATGTGGCCGCCCCCAGCGGCTCCTGTAGCTGCTACCATTCCACGATACTTGCGCTTGATCTTCAAAGGGATCCCTTGGCTCACCAACCACTTGATCACCTTCTTGCTGCCCTGGAAAGCGGCGAGGTACATCAGGTCGGAGTCGTACAAGTGGTAGTAGTACTTTCACAATCTCCAAAAGCCCGCCACTCCCTTCTTCCTTTCGAGCGACCGAAACACCCACTGGAACCAATCCATGCTGAAGCAAGGCATCTCCTTGAACAACTTCTCTTGCGACAGATCCGTCTCCAGAGCAACCTTCTGCTCAGGGTTCGCCTCCGTCGCCGTCGCCGTCGTCGTCACCGCCTCGAGGAACGCTCTGCAGGTCAAGGCGAAGGCGATATGCTCGTAGTCGGGCAGCTGTTTGAAGACAAGGAGCCATGCCCACTCCGGAAGCACGTCCAGTGCATCCCTTCCCTCCGTCCTCTGCCTCTTGCTCTCCCTCGTCTCCTCCATCATGATCACGTCCGTCCGTGTGCCCGTGCTCCTCAGACGATTCTCACCAGAGCACCGTTTCTTTCGAGCGACGGCTCTTTCGAAAGATGAAGAGACGTTTGTTCTTTTTTTTTTTCTTGTCCCCCGCCTCTCTCTCTTCCTCCTCCTCGCGCTCCCGCCCTCTTCTTTTCCTCTCTCGTGCTCGTCCTGGTTCGCCCTCGTGCTCGCCCGTTATGCTGCGGATGGCAAGGGGGTGTTGTTTTAAAGGTGTACGTCCTGGTACACTCCTCATGAGGCGGCGGCGCAAAGCCCAAAGAAAACCGCGGAGGAGAAGAGCAGAGCGACGCCAACCCGAGCCGTCGAGGAGGCACGAGGCACGACAGAGAACGAGGTGGACACAAGCACGAGGAGGATATACACGAGAGGAGAGCATCATGTTGTTGTTATTTGAGTCTCCAGCCGGTTTGGCGCTGTTCAAGGTGCTGGACGAGAAGAAGCTCGAAAAGGGAAAGAGTCTCGAAAAGGCTGTCAAGTTGAAGAAGTTCAGTGCCTTCGAGGACACTACCGCCGCACTCGAGGCGGCGACTGCCATCTCCGATTCCAAACTCACAAAACCGATTAAGAAGGTACGCAGCCCAACGCAACGCAACGCATCACAACAGAACACCACGACACACGTCACGACAAGAGGAGAACGAAGACGAAGACCTGGGCCATTCCTTGGCCCTTCATTCATTCATTCATTCATTCATTCATTCATTCGCTTTCCTTCCCTTCCCTTCCTGATCTTTCCTGGCGATTGCTCTTTACTGACGATCGATTGATTGATGAATCGAACGTGGGCATTGGTTGTTCTTCTCCTCTGCGATGGATGGATGGATTCGCAGTTCTTGCAGAAGAATTGTGACTCGAAGGAGACGCTCTGCGTTGCGGATGCGAAGCTTGGAAACTTGATCAAGGAGAAGCTGGATTTGGATTGCCAGGCGTCCGGAGCGGTGGGCGAGATGATGCGCGCGATCAGGAGCGAGATCGGGACCCTTCTTGGAGGCTCGGACGATAAGGAGGTGGACCTCAAGCCCATGTCTTTGGGTCTCGGCCACTCCCTGTCCCGCTTCAAGCTCAAGTTCTCCCCCGACAAGGTGGACACGATGATCATCCAGGCCATTGGGCTGCTGGACGACTTGGACAAGGAGCTGAACACGTACGCCATGCGTGTGAGGGAGTGGTACGGCTGGCACTTTCCTGAGATGACCAAGATCATCCAGGACAACATTCAGTACGCCAAGGTTGCGCACAGGATGGGAACCAAGAACAACTGCGGGGACTGCGAGTTCTCTGACATCATCTCCGAGGAGGTGGAGGAGCAGCTCAAGGAGCAGGCGCCAATGAGCATGGGAACTGAGATTTCTGACGTCGACCTGATGCACATCAAGCAGCTCTGCGAGCAGGTCGTGGACCTCGCCGATTACAGGGGCCAGCTGTACGACTACCTCAAGAGCAGGATGTCCTCGGTGGCACCCAACTTGACCGTGATGGTCGGCGAGCTTGTGGGCGCGCGGCTCATTGCCCACGCCGGCTCCCTCATGAACTTGGCCAAGCACCCCGCCAGTACCGTCCAGATCCTGGGAGCGGAGAAGGCTCTCTTCAGGGCCTTGAAGACCAAGCACGAGACCCCAAAGTACGGTCTGATCTACCACGCCTCTTTGGTCGGCCAGAGCGCGCCAAAGAACAAGGGAAAGATCTCCAGGGTTCTGGCCGCCAAGGCGGCGCTCGCTGTCAGAGTGGATGCCCTCGGGGATGACCCAGACACCTCCATCGGCCTCGAGTCGAGGGCCAAGGTAGAGATGAGGCTGAGGCAGCTCGAAGGCAAGTCCTTCCAGTTCCCTGCCCAGGACGGACCAACGGGACAGAGCACCAAGCTCGACATGGACGTGGACACGAAGAGCTTCTCGCAGGCGGACGACATGCAGTCGAACGGCAAGGACAAGAAGAAGAGGTCCAGAGACGATGACTCGAGTGACGACGAGGAGAAGAAGGAGAAGAAGAAGAAGAAGAAGGAAAAGAAGGAAAAGAAGGAAAAGAAAGACAAGAAGAAGAAGAAGGACAAGTGAATGCTTCCATCCTGCTACTACTCGTATTCTTGAAACAACATCGGTGTATCAATAGCCAAAACCAGTTTTGTAACATATCTCTACCCAAAATTATTTTACAGATACAAATCAGCTTTCTTTACAGGATGCCGAGCGCCTGACTCCCGCAAGACAGGCTGGTCTGCCTGCACCACTCCCTGAAGCTGGGCTCGTCCGTGCAGTGAAAGGATGAAACCAGGCTTGTGATGTGAGCATTCCTGAGCCCTGGCTCCAAGCTCCCCAGGCCCCTCACTTGGTCCGCCTGCTCCTCCGGGGTGTCTTGCCTCGTGGGAATGAGCCTGGATTGGAGGTACCTCGCGTTCCCAGTGCCTTCCATGCACAGATGCATCTCGGGGGCGGGGAACCGGCCCCTGAGCATGAAATGCCACATGTACTCGTTGTACTTCGCTAGGATGGACCTCTCCCTGTCCCCCACCGCAGTGGATCCCACCGCGCTGTTTGACTTGACCCACACGAAGCAATCCAAGCCGCAGTCCATGAGAAAGTGCTGCTCCATCTGCAACGCGATGTCCGCCGCAGGGAGAGCGACCGGGCCTTGAGGGCCGAGGGTCAGGCACCGTGGCCAAACCATCCGAGCGCAGGATTCGACGCCGCAGCGAAGGAAGTGGGCCACAAAACACGTCTTCTCGTCCCTGTGAGCGTTCTCGGTGAAGGCGACCGTCCTCCCGAGGTGGTACACGAACTCCGCAAGAATCGCCAGCTCCTCTTTCAGCAAGCAAGTGGGCTTGGAGAAGAATCGTGCGACGATTCCGCCTGAATCACCGCGAACCTTGGGGCTGAAGTTCCTCGCAATGTCATAGATGCGATCTGCTAAATCTTTCTTCACGCCATCCACGACCTTGCGCGAGTACTTTGCCTTCCTGATGTCCACCATCGCCTTCTTCGCCAGCGTGACCCCGACGGCGAGGGGATCCACCGAGAGGATGAACTCCCTGCCACTGCTTGTGACCGATATCCTCGAGGTGATCACCCTGTGCCGCCAGCACCCGTCGAGAGAAGCGTACCACACCTCCACCTGGAAGAAGGTGCTGTCGCCCGGTATGTCAGCCCTCATGGAGAGGGAAAGGGTGATCCCGTGATCATATTCTACGCTCGTGAGTTCCACGGCATTGTCGCTCAGCAGAGACCCACCACCCCCGCTGCTTCCACCGTTGCCCTCCGCAATCGCCCTCCTCCTGTTCTTCGCCGAGACTGGCTTGATTGGCCCGACGATCTGATCCACGTTGAAGTGGTCGGCGCTCAAGTGGAAGTCCATCACGGCACTCGTCCCAATAAACCTGTTGTAAGCGGACTCCAAAGCCGCGAACAGGTCTTTTCCAAAGGTCTCGTACATCATCAAGCAGCCCCCCGTGTTCTGCGTCAGTGGGTAGAGGCAAGGAACGTCCAGGGAGACGTGGCCAGCACCGAAGATGTCCACAACGACGCTCCTCTCCGTCAAAAACTCCGCCAGCTCCTCGATGAAGGAGAGGGCCTCCCTCTCCAAATGAATGAACTTGGGGTGATCCTCCGAGGGGATGGACCCCGGCCCCTTGGTGCAGTTCCCGCCGCCGACTACCATGATGCTCGTCAAGTTCTGGTTCGACCCACCCAGCCCGCCCTGCTGGCCGTCGTCCAAGGACCACTCGCACATCTTGATCGCCTTGCTCACCAAGCTCAGACTCCCCACGAGACACCTCGGCCTCTCGTGATTCGGGGTATTCCTCCGCGATGAGAACGGACTTATGGCCCTCAGCGTCCGCTCCACCCTCCTCAGCACCCTCTCCCTCTCCCCGGAGCTCACGCCCCCTCCCTCCGTCCTATTCACCTCGAGGAAGTACCTCTGAAGGTTGGCCTCCAACGTCGCCACCGCCAGACCCCTCTGGCCTTCCTCCCCCCCAATGCAGCCCTGCAGGCTCACAGGAAACGCATCCCCTTCCACCACCGAGGACGTCGTCGCCTCCTCGCCCCCCTCCTCCTCCCCGAGGTGATACAGAGTCGCCACTGATCCGAAGCTCGCCATGGCCAGCCTCGAGGGTCCATCCTTGTTGCCGAGAACTTTGCCCAGGAAGTCCAACAGACCCACACGAAGCATCTCGAAATGGTCCGCGTCCAGCGTCACGTCAATGAGGAGCACGAGTGTCCTCCTCACCTTCACCGAGACCGAAGCGTCACTGACCCACTCCATGACACTGACACTGCCATGGTTTTCCTCGTCGTCGCCGTTGTCATGGTTTGTTTGCATGAGGAGGAGTCTGGAGGCATCCGCTTCCTTGACTTTGTTCTGTTGTCCACACAAGGCGCACCTCCACGTCACCCTGTCCTCCGCGACGTGGCAATACCTCGACGCCATCGCTCGGCACCTCACGCACCTCACACCACTCCCCAACCTCTTTCCCTGCCATGGCATCATGGGCATTGGCGTTTTCTTGTTGGAGAGGAAGGGCGAGACGATGGCGCCCAAGGGAACCTTGCATGTGTTACCGACGGCGGCATCCCTCGGCACTTTGCTCGCGCACGCCCTCACGTGCCGCACCGTCATGGCTCCGTCAACGCGGACCGACGGCTGCAGAGCAGAGAGCCGAAACGAGCAAACATTAACGGGCGAGCACGAAGAGAAAAGTTGCTCAGTGAAACCGATCGACGATCCATCGGCATCGAGAGAGAGAGAGAGAGAGAGACCAGAGCTAGAGCAAGAGCAAGGAAGGAGAGAGGAGGGCAGCTTGAGAACTTTTGAAGGATTGCCGTCGTCTGCATCCCTTTCTTTCTCTCTCTCTCTCTCCTTGTTTGTTTGGTTGATTGGTTGTCTCTTCGTTCTTCGGCTGTTGCTGGAGCCCAAGAACAAGAACCTGTGCAAGAAGAAGAAGGGAAACTTTCCTTCAAGGGGGATGCTAGAAGAAAGGAGAGCAACTACCATCGGAGGCATCGTCGTCATTAGGGACAGAAGCAGTGGCAGCAGCATCTCTCTTTCTCTCCCTCTCCCCCCACTCTCTCTCTTTTTCTTCACAGCAGCAAGCGGCTGCAGAGTCCCGAGTGAAAGGAGCAAGCCTGAAACGGAACGGCTTTTGCTGTCGGTGGGCGACAATGGGGAGCGCCTCGAAGCGATCACGAGGGAGAAAACCGCTTGAGGTGTCCAAAGGACTCGCCTTTATTTGTTCTTGCACGCGGGGCGCAAGGGAAAGCCGCTCCAGCGAACGAGTGGGCTTCCATGAAAGTTTTTTTTTGTTATTTTCCCGACAGGTTTGCAGCTCGATGCGGGACAAGTCGAGCGATTGGCGGCGCCATAGAGGGACCCGCGCGTCGGGAAAAAATAATGCCAACGGAGGAAAGGAGCTCCAAGACCTCGAGGAGGAACTTCGAATCCTTACTGTTATTTTTTTTTCATTATTATTTCATAAAAATAGTCTTGTGTTCTCGTTGCACTGGAGCAAGAGTGTGACACAAGCCAACACATTAGTCTGATGGGCAAAGAGGGGTCAAGTCGTGTCAGCAAAAGATCGATCAAGCGTCGCATCCACGCCGACTGGCGCCCTCTCTTCGATCACACTTCACCAAGTGCTTGGGACGAGGCCCCCCGCCCTCGCCCCCTCGTGCGCCCCGTGCAGCCGCTCCCTCACCTTGTCCCTGCATCCCCCTTGAATTCAGGATTCCTGATGCCCTGGACAGGCATCATCCTGGCAAGTGACAGTCCCCATCGAAAGCTCTGCACCCTCCTGTCCCGTGCCCCTTCCGGTGGCATCCACCCCTCTCCCACACCCGAGGCTGGGAGAGTGTACCCCTCCCCCTCCCCCTCCCCCTCTCCCCTCTCTTTCCATCATTCTCCATCGTGTCAAGTGAGGGCTCTTTGGAAAGAGGAAGAGACAAGGGATCCATCCATGCCGTGTCTTACCTTGCTCCTCCCCTTGCCCTCCCCCTCCACCATCGCCATCCCTCGCCATCCCTCGCCATCCCTCGTCCCCTCCGTCCGATCCGAGCCAGAGCCAGAAAGGAGGAAGGCGACGATGGTGAAGATGGAGGAGAGGGAGGAGTGGAGAGTGTCATTACAGGAGTTGAGGGATGTGGCGAAGGAGATGGTGTCCCTTTGCACCGCCACCGGCACCGACACCGGTACCGCAACAACCTCACCTGGAGGAGAACACGAGGAAAGGTTTGGAGTTCTCGCCCGGCGAGCGGAGATCCAACTGGTGAGCCTCGGGATGAAGTTCAAGAGAGCCGTCGGAGAGGTATCTCGCTCGGCGTGTTCGAGCTCGTTGGCTCGCTCGAAGCTCCACTCGGAGTCCGAGGCTCTCGGGAGCAGCAAGTACATCCTGAACCATTACACGACGAGGGTGAAGCGTACGTTGGCGAACAAGAGCAAGTACACGAGCGCTGACTTGGACGTGGAGGAGAACGACTTGAGTCAAGTGACGCAGCTGGACGAGCGGTGCAAGGAGTACAAGGCCCAGCTGGTGGAGGAGAAGAAGCAGAGGAACGCTCTTGTCGAGACGTTCAGGGAGTTGAGCGCGAAGAAGGAGGAGGAGCAGTTGGAACTGGACGAGAACGAGAAGCTCGAGTCTCTCTTCGTCAAGGAAGTCGCTCTGCAGAAGGAGGGCGTGGCCCGGATACAGAGGCTCTTCGAGAGGTCCAAGCACCGAGCGGGTATCTCCAAGTCCACCTTTGACCAGTATCTTCCCATGCCCCTGCAGATATTGTTGGCGCAGGCGGCCGCGGTCGAGGGCCCGAGGGAGTGGTGCGCTTCCATAGAGGGGACGTCGGCCGACCTCCAGGAGTACCTTTCCGACGATTTGTGCTTCGACCGATCGGAGGGCGGCGGGGACAACCTTGGAAATAAGCAACAGCACCAGGCCTTCCGAAAGGGCCTCACGGTGGTGACGCACCCGCTGTCCGTGAAGGTGTCTCTCCTCCCCGCCGGGGCCAAGGGGGCGGTGGACACGATCAGTTTTCACTACTACCCGGAGCTCAACAGGGTCTTCGTGGATGCGAACAAGTCTGTCGTGGACGTCCTGCGCAGCCTTTACCCCGAGGATCACGGCAAGAAGCTGGAGAAAAGCTTGGGGGTATACGCCGAGGAGAAGATGGGCGAACTTCCAGAGAAGAAGAAGTGGAAGTTTCCCGTCTACCTGCAGGCCAGCAAGACAGAAACGATGAGGGAGTTTGCGTGGGCGCAGCAGATGTGCGGTCTGGAAGGCTGCAAGACTGACGACATGGAGGTTGAAACCCCAGCAGCTCCGTTGAGCAAGAAGAGAAAAAAGGAGACCTCGGAGGAAGCGAAGAAAGTGCGCAAGGCCATCAAAGAGAGTGGCGGGGGGTTGGGAAAGCTGGTGGAGAGGGCAATGACGGAGCTCAAAAAGAGCAAGACTGAGTAGTCGAGCGTCGGTAACCCTTCTGTCTTCATATGTAAACTTCGTAATCATATATATAGTACAATCGCTTCTAGGCCAGAAGGCTTAAATTCGTGCTTTAGACACCCGAGTTGCCGTCCTGGATGCGACACGCCTCGCGGGCTTTTTCATGCTACCTGGCGTTGGTGGGGGCTTGTTTGTGGTCTCCTCCAAAGCCTTAACGTTGCGCCTTGCCCCCCTTCCAAGCTCACAAGCATTCACATGGCTCGCAAACCTCAAGGAGCAGAGAGTCTCCTCGGCATCCTTCACTTCCGGGCTGATGTTGACAAACATCAGAGTCTTTCCATCGCCGGACAGACAAGGTGCAAGCAGATGTGTAAGCTTGCTGTTTCTGAAAGGAATGTGCTTCTGCTTCGCTCCAATAGCGGTGAAGACATCTCCCAAGCTGCTCAGACTCTTGTTAATGGCGCAGGTCTCTCTGAGCCTCGCGCCACTTGCACCAGACCTTGACACCCTCTCGCTACCTGCGAGATCAACGAGGTTCAAGCAGCCCTCAAGCTTCTGCCCGGCATCCTTATGGATACCAGTGATGTAAAGCATGAAGATGGTGTGACTCCTACTGCTGGTGTCATTCATCTGGGTGGCTTCAACCGCCCTTGCGGCTGAGGCCCTCCTAACGAGCGAGTTCGCGGCCTCCACAGAGTCCACGGGCTCCCTCAAGACATTGGCCACGAAGGGGCAACCGCCTGCGGTCTTTGGGTTCTGAATGGAATACTTCTGAGAATGAGCCGTTCCAGGCTGCAGAAGGTCTCTCACAGTCTCATTGTAAATTTCGATGAAGCAGGCCTCCATGGAATACTTCCAGCCCTTCTTCTCCAGGCGTTCGGAAGCCTCAATGATCTTCTCAACGGACCTCGCGATGATTCCCTTGGAGTCTCCTTGGCCTCCAAGCATAGTGTGGGTCTTTCCACTTCCAGTTTGGCCATAGCTAAAGAGGCAGACCTTGTAACCGTCAAGGGCACTCTGCACAAGCTGGGAGACTTCACTGAAAACATCCGACTGGCTGCTCTTATCAGTGAACACCTTGTCGAATCCAAACTGCCAGTCCTTGGTCTCAGGGTTGAGAGAGCCATTGTTGGTACTTGGCGCAGTCAGCTTCATGGAGACATCGTCCACATAAGCAACAGATGCCTCGGTGAACTGCTCCTTCAAGGGTCTGACCCTGCAAAACACTCTGACGTTACCGCGGAGCTCCTGAATTTGGTTATGGAGCTGTCTCCTGACGTACTCGGCCTCCAGAAGCTGTCCCTCCACCTCAGAGATTCTGCCCTCCCTGTTCTTGATCTCAAGCTTCAGAGATTCGATGTCATCCTCAAGGCTGAGGACCTGCTGCCTGCTCTCCTCCATGGCCTTGGACGCATCGCTGATCTGCTCCATCTGCTGCTGCTTGTTCTTGGTTTGGGCTTCCTTCAAAGCGGACATCTGGGCGTTAAGAACTTCAAGCTTGTTCAAGAACTCTTGCCTGTCCTTGCGAACATCGTCCAAACTAGCTGTGAGCTCGTCAACCTTGAGAACATGGTCCTTGGTCATCTCTGCCGCTTGCTGCTGGAGGGAGGAAACCTCCTCCTTCTCAGATTGCAGGGCAGCAAGAGCACCCTGGAGGCGCACATTCATCTTGTCAAGCTCAGCAGCGTGCTGTGTTCTGGATTCCTCAAGCTCCTCAATCTTCTTGTTCAAGACGCTGATGGTGCTGTCGAAGAGTTCCTTTTTCAGCGCCTCAAGGGCAGACTCCTTGTCCTTCTTCGCCTCAGACTCAAGCTTGGCCTGGAGTTCAGCAAGGGCCTTCTCCTTGCTTTCATTGAATTCCAACATCAAAGCATCTTTCTGGCCCTTCAAGGCAGTCTCATGGGCCGTAGACATCTCAGCGGTAAGCTCCTTCACCTTGCTTTCCATGTTAGTGGAGAACATCTCGTTCAATTCGACCTTAAGCTCTTCGAGGGCAGTGTTCTTCTCCGCCTGGAAGTCACTCTCAAGCCTGGCCTTCAGGCTCTCAACCTCAGCGCTGTGATATGCCTCGGCTTCAGCTCTGAGCTCATCCTCTCTGAATTGCAAGGTCTCCTCCAACAGAAGCTTCTGCTTCTGGCCAAGCTCCTTCAACTTGTTCTCATACAAAGCCTCTGACTTGGCCAGGAGGTTCTCCATTTCGCATTGCATCTGGTCCCTCAAGTTGCAAAGCTCCTTCTCCAACTCCGCACTGCTGTTGTTGTCCAGCTCAGATTTCTGGTCCTCAAGAGCCTTTGCCATTTGCGCCTCAGCTTCAGCACTCATGTCAAGCTTCTGCTTCTCCAAGGCATTCTGCAGGCTGGTGTTGTGCTCAAGCTCAAGCTCACTCTCCTTCTTGGACAAGGCCTCAGAAAGCATTCTGGCTCCCTCCTGCTCAAGCATAAGCTTTTGCTGCTCAAGGGCCTTCTCCTTGACGCTCTCGCATGTGGCTTCAACAGCAGCAACCTGCTCAGCAAGGGCGGCTTCCATGGATTCCTTCATGTTGCCAAGGGCATCAGCCCTTTGCTTGGCAGCCAATTCCTCAAACTCAACCTTGGCCTCAGAGAGCTTCGCCTCAGCGCTGGATCTCTCCAACTCAATGACGCGGGCCTTCTCCTCAGCGGCGGCCTGGGTAAGGTCCTCCTTCAAGCATGTGATCTCGTTGGCGTGCTCCTCCTTCAAGCATGTGACCTCGTTGGCGTACTCCTCCTTCATGGATGAGAGGGCAGCCTCGGCCTCAGATGTCTTGGAACCAACAGCCTTCACGAGGGCCTCCCTAGACTGCTGCTCGAGGGTCTCCTGGAGCGCAGAAAGGGCAGCGTTCTTCTCAGACGTAAGCTGCTCAGTCAATTCGGCAAGGGCCTTATCCATCTGCTCAGTAGCAAAGGCCTCGAGGGATTCCTTCTGGTTCTGGAGCATCTCAGACATCTCGTTGGAAGACAACTCTGAAAGGGAAAGCTTCTGATCAGCCAAGGCCTGCTCAAGCTCCTTCGCAAAGTCTGCCTTGAGAGATTCCATCTGCGCATCGAGGGAGGACTCAAGCTCGCTCTGAGCCTGGGCCTTCAACTCGCTCTCCTGAGAGGACAAAGCATCAAGCATCTCCTCCTCGGCCTTCTGGGAAAGACTCTTCTGCAACGCAGCCTTCTCTTCCTCAAATGTATCCTTCATCTCTCTCTCCAAGTTAGAGATCATATCATCGAGATCCTGCTGATGCTGCTGTCCAAGCTGAAACTTTTGCCCCTTCAGTTCCGCCTCCAACTTCATGTTAAAGTCATGCATCAACTTGGCTTGCTGTTCATGCAGGTTGCTTGTAAGCCTTTCCTTGAACTCAGCCTCAAGCGTCTTGCGGAGCTCAGACATGGATCCAGTGTTTTCAACAGAGTTCCTATCTTCAATCTCGATCCTCTGCTTCTCCAAGGCATTCTGCAGGCTGGTGTTGTGCTCAAGCTCAAGCTCACTCTCCTTCTTGGACAAGGCCTCAGAAAGCATTCTGGCTCCCTCCTGCTCAAGCATAAGCTTTTGCTGCTCAAGGGCCTTCTCCTTGGCGCTCTCGCATGTGGCCTCAACAGCAGCAACCTGTTCAGCAAGGGCGGCTTCCATGGATTCCTTCATGTTGCCAAGGGCATCAGCTCTGTCCTTGGCAGCCTGCAACTCTGCGGACACCTTGGCCTCAGAGAGCTTCGCCTCAGCGCTGGATCTCTCCAACTCAATGACGCGGGCCTTCTCCTCAGCGGCGGCCTGGGTAAGGTCCTCCTTCAAGCATGTGATCTCGTTGGCGTGCTCCTCCTTCAAGCATGCGATCTCGTTGGCGTACTCCTCCTTCATGGATGAGAGGGCAGCCTCGGCCTCAGATGTCTTGGAACCAACAGCCTTCTCGAGGGCCTCCCTAGACTGCTGCTCGAGGGTCTCCTGGAGCGCAGAAAGGGCAGCGTTCTTCTCAGACAACAACTCTTTTCTCAAAGAAGAAATGGTATCAGTTTCATGCTCAGCAGCAAAGGTCTCAAGCTCCTTCTTTTGTCTGGAAAGAGCACTGTTCAGCTCATCCTCGAACTCCTGCCTCAATTCGGACTCCTGCTCCTTGAGCGCATCCTTGGTCTTGCTGCCCATGGTCTTTTCAACCACCTGCTTCTGCTCGAACAACAGCTTGATCTTCTCCTGCTGATAGGAATCCTTGGCAAGCTGGATTCTCTCATCAAAAGAAGTCTGCAAGGCCTGCTTCATCTCAGAAACAGCAACATCTCTGTCCTTGATGGCCTGAGTCTCGAAGGCAACCTTGGCCTCAGAGAGCTTCGCCTCAGCGCTGGATCTCTCCAACTCAATGACGCGGGCCTTCTCCTCAGCGGCGGCCTGGGTAAGGTCCTCCTTCAAGCATGCGATCTCGTTGGCGTACTCCTCCTTCATGGATGAGAGGGCAGCCTCGGCCTCAGATGTCTTGGAACCAACAGCCTTCTCGAGGGCCTCCCTAGACTGCTGCTCGAGGGTCTCCTGGAGCGCAGAAAGGGCAGCGTTCTTCTCAGACAACAACTCTTTTCTCAAAGAAGAAATGGTATCAGTTTCATGCTCAGCAGCAAAGGTCTCAAGCTCCTTCTTTTGTCTGGAAAGAGCACTGTTCAGCTCATCCTCGAACTCCTGCCTCAATTCGGACTCCTGCTCCTTGAGCGCATCCTTGGTCTTGCTGCCCATGGTCTTTTCAACCACCTGCTTCTGCTCGAACAACAGCTTGATCTTCTCCTGCTGATAGGAATCCTTGGCAAGCTGGATTCTCTCATCAAAAGAAGTCTGCAAGGCCTGCTTCATCTCAGAAACAGCAACATCTCTGTCCTTGATGGCCTGAGTCTCGAAGGCAACCTTGGCCTCAGAGAGCTTCGCCTCAGCGCTGGATCTCTCCAACTCAATGACGCGGGCCTTCTCCTCAGCGGCGGCCTGGGTAAGGTCCTCCTTCAAGCATGTGATCTCGTTGGCGTGCTCCTCCTTCAAGCATGTGACCTCGTTGGCGTGCTCCTCCTTCAAGCATGTGACCTCGTTGGCGTACTCCTCCTTCATGGATGAGAGGGCAGCCTCGGCCTCAGATGTCTTGGAACCAACAGCCTTCACGAGGGCCTCCCTAGACTGCTGCTCGAGGGTCTCCTGGAGCGCAGAAAGGGCAGCGTTCTTCTCAGACGTAAGCTGCTCAGTCAATTCGGCAAGGGCCTTATCCATCTGCTCAGTAGCAAAGGCCTCGAGGGATTCCTTCTGGTTCTGGAGCATCTCAGACATCTCGTTGGAAGACAACTCTGAAAGGGAAAGCTTCTGATCAGCCAAGGCCTGCTCAAGCTCCTTCGCAAAGTCTGCCTTGAGAGATTCCATCTGCGCATCGAGGGAGGACTCAAGCTCGCTCTGAGCCTGGGCCTTCAACTCGCTCTCCTGAGAGGACAAAGCATCAAGCATCTCCTCCTCGGCCTTCTGGGAAAGACTCTTCTGCAACGCAGCCTTCTCTTCCTCAAATGTATCCTTCATGAGATCCACTTCGGCGTTGAATGTGTACTGCAATTGGGACTTCTGCTCAGCCAACTTGTCATCCATTGTCTGGTTGAATTCAGCCAACATCGTCTCCTTTTGTTGGTCAAGGGCACTGCTGTTCTCCTGGGAGAATCTGTTGGACATCTCAGAGCGCGTGGCCTGAAGGGTGTCCTCCAGCTCAGCTGTGTGTTGCTCAGTCAATGCCTTGAGCTCTGTCGCAAAGTCCTGCTCCATGGTTGACTTCACCTCAGCGGTTGCGTTGTCGACCGTTCTCTGAAGCCTCTCCTCGAATTCCGCCAACTGCTCCGCCTGCTCCTTCTCGTGAGTTTGACGCTCCAAAAGCAAGAGTTTAGAAGATTCCTCGCTCATCTGGGCCTCCACCTCCTTGATCTCCTGTTCCTTCTGAGCGAACAACTGCTCTTCGAGAGATTTCATTTCCACCTCCTTCTTATCAGCGAGTTCCTTCTGCTCTTCAAGGAAGGCAGCCCTCTCGGTCTCGAGGGCTTCCTGGAGGGAGGAGCAAGCCTGCTGCGCATTGAACTCCTCGTCCTTTGACTCGCTGAGCTCTTCCTGGATCTTCATGAGATCGGATTCGAGGCTAGTGCACTTTTTCTGCAAAAAGTTGTTCTGCTCCTCAATCTGTTTCTGCTCTTGCTTGGCCTTCTCAGCCTCCTCCGCGACGAGTTTGTACTCCTTCTCCATGTTCTGCCATTCAAGCCTCCTCTCCTTGAGTTCAGCCTCTCTGATGGAGAGCTGGGACTGCCTCTTCTCGACTTCGGACATCGAGCGGTTAAGCTTGGACTGGGCCTCCGCCACGGCTCTCTTCCTCTCATCCTCCCTCATTCCAGAGCGCTCGCTCTCAAGCTCCTTCTCACACTTCTGAAGGTGCTGCTCGAGCGTCTCGAGCTTTCTCATGCGCTCGTTGAACATCTCGGAGTTGTCGCCTGCGTCCCCGTCCTTGAGATCCTTGAAGAGCTCCTTCGTCTGTTGCAGGGACTGCTGCCTGGAGCTGTCCAGTTCCGTCTGCATCTTGAGCGTCATCTCAGCAATCATTTGAGAGACCTCGTCCTCGAATTGCACGGTTGCCTTGGAAAGCGCGTCCTTCTTGGAAAACATGGTCTTCAGGCACCTCCTCAGGGACTTGATGATCGTGACCGCCTCGTCCCTTTGGGTCTCCGGGTTCTGCCTGCTGGATCTGATCTTACACTGCAGCGCCGCCTTGCACTCCTTCACGAACGTCTCCTCGTCAAAGCAAGCCATGGCCGCGCTCAGGCAGCCGGGGAAGCTCATGGAGAGGTCCCCGAGAGCCCCGACGCCGGCGCTCGCGTTCATGGCAGCGAGGTTTCTGTTTGGGGTCTGCGGAAGAAGCGAGGACAGGCCGGTTGCGGGGTTCATTCCGCTCATGCTCTCCCTCCTGACGTCCCTCATGATGCTCTCGCGGCGGATCACATCGACCCTCGCCTTGAGGTCCACCATGCTCGGCCCGTTGCCCTGGGAGGCCGTCTGCTGCTTCCCCCTCGAGGGGGTGGTGAAAGCAGGAAGGTCGCCGTTCTCGTTGCTTCCCTCCATCCACGCGAGCTTGCTTGACTTGGCCTCCTTCTTCTGCTGGGACGACAGGATCTGCTCAAGGGAGGAGTTGAGGTTCAAGTCCCTCTGTCCGAGGGGCTCCCTCGTCGCCTTTCCGTTCAGGGAAGCGAGGCCGTCAAGGACTTGTCCGTCCCCTGCCGCCCTCCTCGGCGTCTCCAGCTGCGTCCTCTTCCACTGCGCGAGCATATCCTTCTTGCTCAACGGAGTCGCCGCCACCTCGTGACCCACAACCCCGCTGTTCTCGTTATTGCCCTCCACCCCGACGCTCGCCTCCTCGTCCAGCTGCCTCTGCCTCCTCGTCCTCATCCTTCACGCCAAAGAAAAACAAAAAACAAGAAAGGGAATCCGAATCCTATTCCGAATCCAAACCAAACCAAAGGCGCAAGACGACTCGAGCTCGGTGTTGTGCGCTCCGGGTGTCGTGGTCGTGATCGGCTCCCTCGATCGATCGATCACGATCGCCTCGCGTCCTCCTCGCACTGCCGACTGCCGATCGATCGCAACGATCGACTTCGATCGATCTGTTCGTTTTGGAATTTGAATTTTTTTCCTTTTTTTTTTTTTTTTTCGATTTTGTGTAGAAATCCCCGTATTCCGGGTCAACGATCGGGTTTCCCAAAAGCAACGAATACTTTGGAATTTCATTTTCTCAACGAATACGATACGATGGACGAGGGGGGCCAATCATCCCAAGGCCAAGGCCGGGGCCAAGCCAAGGGGCAAGGCGGAGGAGAGGGACAGACAGGGGAACGGGGGAAGGGCAGGTAGGAGGGGTTAGTGTTTTGGTGTGTGGGGGGGTGGGGGGGTAGGGTGACGGAAGGGTAAGGTGTACGCCGGCTGGAGGGGTTCGGGGGGGGGGCTGTGTGCGGGGGACAAGCGAGGAGGGGAAGTCGTCATCCCAAGGACAAGGGAACAGAGGGAGGAGGTTCTTCGGGGGTGGACTACTCGTGCTGGGGTGGAGCGTTTCGGGGTCGAGGACCCCTTGCTCGTCGTCGTTGTGAGGACTCAGAAGTCTGGGCTGGTTGGTTGGTTGGATTGATTGGCAGCAAAGGGGAAGGAGAGGAGAGGACAGAGAGAGAGAGAGAGAGAGAGAGAGAGAGAGAGAGAGGATGACGATACCGAGTTATGGGGAGAAGGCGTACTGGGAGCAGAGGTACAAGGGGGCCGACGCGGACACGTTCGAGTGGTACGGGGATTGGTCCACAGTCAAGCCCTTCTTGAAGAGAATTGGGGGCAAGAAGGACATGAACGTCCTCCACATTGGTTGCGGGAACTCTACCCTGGCGGAGGAGATGCACGAGGACGGGTACAGGAACAACCAGTTCTGCGTGGACTTCGTGGAGAGCGTGATGAAGAAGATGCAGAAGAGGAGCGTGGAGTCGAGGCCCGAAATCAAGTACGACACCATGGACATCACCGACAGCGCGTTCAAGAGTCACATCGACTCGAGCTTCCAGCTTGTCATCGACAAGGTAAGGCCGAGAGGAGACAAACCAAGCGCCCGGCGGGATGGCACTGGGCAGGCAAAGAATACTGACGGGTCAAACCTTGTTGTTCCACTTTCTTGTAGGGCTGTCTGGACACCGTGGTCTGCGGCACGGACGTCAACGAGAACGTCAGCACCATGCTGAGCAACGTTTGGTCTTGCCTCGCGGTGAACGGGACCCTCTTGGTGTTCTCGTACGGCCCGCCGGAGGAGCGCCTCGCCCTGCTTGACGGCCAGGCCACCAACAAGGAGCCTCTGTTCAACGTCAAGGTCATGGTGTTCAAGAAGCCCTCGCTCAAGGTCGCGTTGGAGGGAGGGGATTACGAGCTCAGCATACAGAATTACGAGGAGGGGCAGCACTATGAGAACTCCTACTTCGTGTACATCTGCAGAAAGCTGGGCTAGAACCCGTGGCGGTCTGCAGTGGTCTAGGTCAGAATGTTGAACGAACACGCCGCCATCGTCTTCGCCCGTCGTCGTGGAACGGTGGGTGCTCTAGCCAACCAGGACAACAGAGAAAGAGAAGGCCGCTGTTTCTGAACCATTTTGTTGTAGTTTTTATAGGTCGTACGAATACATGACATGTTTATTGTTATTGACAAGAAGAAGAAGAGCACTCGCGCTAGTCCTAGTCGGTGACGATGTTGTACCCCTTGGCGTGCGGAAAGTACTTGACCAAGTCCTCGCTCATCCCGTGGACGTTCTTGGTGGCCTCCCCCTTGCCGTCCACGAGGTCGCCCCCCTCGTGGCACCAGTCCATCATGCTCCCCACGTGGTTCTTCACCACGAGGTCCTTGGAGTTCTCCACGAGGCTCAGGGCGAACAGGCCCGCCTTGAACCCAATCGTGCTGGTCATCCGTTCAGCACGAGAGCAAAAGCAAAAGCAAAAGCAAACACAGTCCCGAGTGAGTCAGTTGCCCCGCTGGATTGGGATGGGCAGATACAAGGAAACCTTTGGGATCGTCCTCTCACCATGACGTTACGACCGTCTTCCCTTGGAAGAAGCTGGCATCACCCGCCCTCTTGTCCTCGAACTCCTTCTGGCTCATCGACCCCGGGATGCGCGAGACCGCCCTTAGCTTGTCCGGCCTCACGTCTACGACGACGAGGTCTCCGTCTCCCATCCTCTTGGCGACCTCCTCGCTCGTGATGTGGTCCACCTTGTCCCTGAACCCCCCCTTGCTGGCAAAACCCTCGAAGGCCTCCAACATCTCCTTCCTCCTCTCCTCATCCCTTCTCGCCATCTTCACTTCACTTCACTTCAATCAATCACAAGCCAATCCCAAGCCAAGCTAAGGTGTTTGTGTTGAAGTGTGTATCTCAATGGTCTGTCTGGTGATCACCAAGCCGCTTCTCGTTTGCGTTCGTGTGGTGGTCCTCCTCCTCCTCCTCCTCCACCTCCTGCTGCTGCTGGTCTTGTGTTGGCCCCAAAGACAAACCAAACCAAAGCAAAGCGAACCAAAGCGAAGGGAAGGGAAGGGAAGAACGCCAAGCTTCCGAGGACCGAGGCTCCTCTCGTGCTCCTCCTCCTCCTCCTTCCGCCCTTCGTCTTTGGTGTCTTTTAGCCTGTTGGGGCGAACGGACGGACCTAAAACCCTATCCTTATCCAAAACCAAGACGAAAGATCTCTCTCACGTTGTCGCACGCTAACGCACTCCGCTCCGCTCCGCTCCACGACGACGACGTCGACCACGTCGGTGGAAAAGGAGGTCACTTCGCTTGGAATTGGAAAGGGTTCGCGTCCGTGTCTCCTTCCTTGCTCGCGCGCTCTGCATCACGCGCGGCCAAGGAGCAGCTTCATCGTCGGTCGGCGGGGAATGCAGAGGATGGCGACGGACTTTGTTCCCCATGGGGCGAGAGGGAACTCCTCCTGGGTGAGGAAGAGGCCAACCCGCGGGAGGATGGGGATGGGGATGAGGATGAGGATGAGGATGGCGTCCGGTTGTTCCAGGACACACGGAGGAGGAACAGGAGGAAATCCAGGTGGTGCTGGGATGGGGATGACGCTGACAAGGGCACAGCACAGCAATATCTGGACGAGTCCGTACTCTACGGGAAGCAACAAGGGAGGAGGGAGGGACGGAAGCCGGTCGAGGGGCAAGAACAAGTCGAGGGAATCGGTGGAGTCGTCCAGCGGGAGGTCGAATCCGATGGGAGGACCGAACTTCTGGACCTACTCTTGTCCGGCCGACTACACGGTGTCCAAGGATGCCTATCAGTCTCCCATGAACTACACCGCGCCCTTTCAGTACGGTCCGCCCTCGGGAGGAGGCGGTGGGCGCTGGGGAGGCATGTTCGGCGGAGGGGGGCAGGGGGACGGCGGCGGGAATCCGAAGAAGGCGGGCTGGGTGGCGGCCTTCGTGTACGCGGCCCTCGGCCTGGTCGGGTACCTCGTGGCGGGGAGCACCATGAGCCTGATCGGCGGGCTCACGCTCTCCACGCCCTTCGTGGCCTCGTCCGCGCTCATGGGGGTCAATCCCTCCCTCGGCGCGGGGCTCGGCCTGGTGTTCTCCGTCCTGGTCCTCGCGTACTGCGCGAAGAAGTTTCACAAGAGCAAGAAGCTTGTGCCGGGAGGCGTGCTGTTCGGCTTCTCGGCGTGGACGCTCCTCGCCTACCTGAGGTTCTTCCTCAAGTTCTGAGCACAATTTTGAGAGCACACGCACGCAAGCCCGGAGAGGCATAGGGAGGGGGGGAGGCGGGAACGTCGGCTTGGCTTGGCTTGGCTTGGCTTGGTTCTTCTCGTCCGCCTGCACCTCCCGTTCTTCTCCGCGGTGCACAAGAGAATAAACAAAAGTAACCAAACGTTGTAGTGGTACATGAGCTGCATTAAAAACACGAAAAAGACCTTTCTCCGAAAACCTTTCTCCGTCCACGAGCAAGCAAGCTCAAACAAGAAAATGAAATAAGTTACTCTCACTCGAGCCCGAGACCGAACAAAACACCGCGCCCTAGTCCAGTGTGCGCGCAAGTGCAAGCAGTGGTGTCGAACTCCAACCTCGGAGCGAAAGGGACGGACCCTAGCATACCACCAGGCAGGCGAGCCCAAGGTCCGTCGTCGTCGTCGTCGTCCTAGGTTTCGGTCAGGTCCCTTCTTTCCTAGTTGTCCTGGCTTCCGTACCGCCGTTTGGACGCCTCGTCCCTCGCCCAGGTCGTGATGCCGTTGTCCGGCTTGGCGCTCAAGCCAACGTAGAGCAGGACGAAGGATCCCACGAGTGTGGCGTACCAAGGGGCTTCCCACGTCTCCCACTTCCTGGTCTTCCCCGGCGCGGGCGGGGTCTCCCCGAACAGCAAACCGTCGCTCTTCGCCTTGGTCCCCTCGGACCAGAACCCACCCGGCGGTCCTCCTCCCTTCAATGAGCCACTCCCGCTCCCACTCCTCATCCCCACACTCCTCCTCGCTCCATGCACCAACCCACGCACCCACCCACTCATATTACAGATACTCAATGCAATGCAATGCAAAGGAGTGCAAAGCAGTGCAGTGCAGTGCAGGAAAAAAAAAACCACCGAGACCCTCCCTAGGGTAAATTGGTTCACGAAGGTTGTGTCTGGTGTGTCTCGAGTGAAAGCGAGCGACAACAAAAGTGAAGCCCTGGCTTGGCTTCCCCTCCCCTCCGCTTTCTCTTTCTCTTCTCTCCGCCTTCCGAAAAACACACACACAAAAAAAAAACCTCGCTGCGGAGATGGAAGACGGAGACCGCGCACATTCTTACCACACAAGACGTTCCATACCATGTAGTTCTCACCACTCTTGTGTGACGTCGTGTAGTGAAACTCGTGTGTTGGTTTGGGTTGGGTTTGATGTGTTTTGGTGTTCCCAAAACGACGTTACCCGTCGTGTTGTTTTTCTCCTTTCCTTGGGTACGTCTCCTAGTGAAACGGGTTCGCCGCCGCCGCCGCCGAAGAAAAAGACTCGGAGAAGAGACGAGGGGCGCGTCAGACGAGGGGTGAAGGTGACGGTGACGAGTACGACGACGTGACAAGATGGGAGCGGGACAGGGACTTAGGGCGAAGACGAGGGACTTGTTCTCCAGAGGGTTCAGGCAAAAGGGTGTCATCCCACCAAGCATTTACTTGCGTACCTTGAAGATAGGGGACTATGTCGATATCAAAGTGAACTCGAGCATCCACAAGGGTTTCCCTTACAAGTACTACCAGGGAAAGACCGGAAAGGTCTGGAACGTCACGAAGAGGGCTGTCGGTGTCGAGGTTAACAAGATCGTCAGAGGGATCCAGCTCAAGAAGAGGTTCCACGTCAGGGTGGAGCACGTCCAGCCCTCGAGGTGCAGGGAGGCTTTCCTCCTCAGGAGAGCGGACAACGACAAGAAGAGAGCCGAGGCGAAGAAGAAGGGAGAGCCTGTTCCTTTCATGAAGAGGCAGCCTGTTGGACCTAGGGACGCCTTCGAGGTCACTGGGGCTCTCGAGACGGTCACCGCCATTCCTTACGATATCGAGAAGGAGGTCGCCAAGAAGGAGAGGTAAACACCCTCTTCGCTTCGGCCCCGAGCAAGAGCCTTCCTTCCATTCCAAGAACGGACGAACGGACGACGAACCTGGAAAGAAACAAACCCGGAGCTGTGCTTTCTTCCTTCACTTCACTTCAAATGGAGTGGAGTGGAGGAGAGGAGGTGGACGACGAGTATGCGGTATATCGTGCTCTGCGTGGTTTGCTGGTGTTTGCTGGTATGAGACACCGCGGGCGCACGCAGAGCACGGTGAGCATGTTTTGGGGGACGGGTGGACGGGAGGACGGGTGGACGGGAGGACGGACTCTCTCTATATAGCAAGTGTTCGGGGGACGCGAATAATTATGAAACGAAGCACGCGGGATGGGCGGGCGGAGGAGAACGTTGTTGTTGTGGTTTCACCGCCACTCACTTTGGGTTCTCCGTCTGGTTCGCCTAAAACTTTGTGGTTTGAACCCTGTAATACAAATCCAAAACCAACCAACCAACCACCGAGAAAGAAGCAACGAGCGGGGAGACACGACACGGGACGACACGAGACAAGACACGCTCCTCTTCCCTCTTCCCCTCGTTCGTTTCTCTCTCCACTTTTCGTTTAGAGCGGAGTGCTCGAGTGTTTCGTCGCTCGGGAGGGGAAGGAAGGGGGAAGCTGGGTGACACGAGGCTCCGCCGCGCGGCAACCGGCTAAACACTTCCTTTGTCTCGTTCTAAAATTTCGTGCGCGTTACAAGGCACTGTTCTTTTTGGGTTGTTGCTGTTGCTGTTGCTGTTAAAAAAGCAGCGCAAGGGTTCCGAGACCCCCGGCGGCGCGGGACAATAGTCCTCGAGCGCCCAGTTCCCCAGAGCCCGCCCCCGCCTCCTCGTCTCCTTTCCCTCGCTCCTCTCTAGGTAGCGAAAGAGATGAAGTCGTTCAACTTGGCGACGGCATCGGCCTGGTACTTCAAGCCAGAGTCCTTGTCCTTCTTTCTAATCGCGAAGTCCAAGTTGTCCACGGCGGTGAAGAAGTCCTTCTTCATGGAAAGGCCCGTCTTCTTGTCGCTGGTCGAGGCGATAAGAGTGTCCATGTCACCAGACATGTATCCCAACTGCCTTCTAAGCTCCTGCTTGGCATCGTACCTAGAGAGAAGAGGAGGAAGAACAATCAGAGGAACCCCGTGTGTCAGCAAGAAGGCAGGCATGGCGTCCTCTCCCCGCGCCTTAGTCTTGTGTGTCTCATCTTCTGCCACTTGTTCTCCTTACCAGTAGGCCTTGGAGACATAGTCCTTGACGTCCTTCTCGAGTCTGTTCTTTCCCTCGGTCACTCTGGAGACCACGAGAGCCTTGTCGGCCCTGGACTGGGAGCGTCCGGTACGGATGTTGTTGTCCAAGCCCACGTCTCTCGCCTGATCCGCGATGTTGTTCTTGTAGTCCAAGCCCTTGGTTTTGTCATCGAACAAGTTGATCGACTCCGCCTTGGCGCTTCCGGCTCCGGCGAGGAGCGCGGCCACGCCAGCGAGCTGACCCATCATCTGCAAGAGCAGCACCAAGAGCAAGAGCAAGAGCAAGAGCAAGTCAGTCGTTGTCTTCCCGTTTCATGTTTTTTTTTCACGAAAGAGAAGAGAGAAGAGAGAAGATGGTTTAGGTTCTGGATCGTAAGTCTTACCTGTCTCCTGGAACTGCTCTCGGCCTGAGCGGAAACGCGTACGACTCTTGCGTTCTTGGCGTTGTTGTGTCTTGCGCACACCGCGAGGTTCTTCCTCGCCACCACGTTCATCGCGTTCATAAGTCAAGTCAAGTCAAGGAGGTTAACGTGTTGGTTTCGTGTCGGTGATGGTGGTGGTTGGTCGCCCTCTTCTCTCCTCTCCTTGCGCTCGCCTTATCTCCTCCTCCGGAAAATGAGAAATCATCTCCTCCGATTGGTGGAAGGGGAATAACAAGGGAAATCTACAGAGATCTTCCACGGAGGAGATCTCGTCATCCACTGGATCCCCGTGACGGACAACGAGGACGACAAGGAAAGGAAAGGGAAAGGAAAGGGGACCTTTACTTACAACTGAGCATCACCCGCCCACTCCTACTCCTACTCCTACTCCTACTCCTCTTTCTTTCTTTCTTTCTTTCTTCCTTTCTCTCTCTCTTTCTGTCTCTCTCTCTTTTGTCTTGTATTGTCTTGCAGGGAAGGACAGGCAAGGCAAGGGGGGACACCGGGTCATCCGCCGTTTACTTACCACCAAGCATCACCCGCCTACTCCTCCTACTCCTCCTCTTTCTTTATTGTCTTGCAGGGAAGGAAGGCAAGGCAAGGGGGAGAAGGCCTGCCTGTGCCTGTGTTGTTTAGGGTAGACTACAATCCAAAAGGTATCGCGGCGAGGATTATGATCATGATGAAGACAAAAAGGTAGATTTGGAGAGCGAAGGGATACGAATGGAATCGCTTTTGATTGTCGCTGAACAGGCACTCGCGTGCTGCCTCGGCGAGGGCGTTGGTGGCGACCCTGCTCTCCGGGTGGCCCCACAGGAACTCCCGCGAGTACTGGTCCTGTAGTGCCACCATCCGATCCCTCGTCTCGTCGTCGTCGTATCTCCTCAGCACTTCCCCAATGGTTTCCTTGGGATGAGCCAGGAAAGAGGAAGGGTCAACGATCACGGTGAAGTTTCTCCACGGGATGCGGTCCTTGAAACTGAGGTAAGACTCGACTCCGGGGCTGATAATGATGCTCGGAACCCCCACGGAGGCCGCCTTGACACCAAGTGAAAGGAGTCAGTCAGTGCTTGATGACATGAAAACGATGTGAACAAGAGAGAGACTCACCTCCGCGAACCGGGCACTCCCAGGATCGTCTCCGCCGACGAACAAGTTCCACCGGCTGCCTGTGAGCTCCTTCATGAATCTCTTGTGGGTGAGACGCACCGCCAAGTAGCAACCGGTCGACTGACTCGACTCACAGTACGGGATTCCAAACTTCTTCTCAGGGTCGACCTTGCCGCCAGGGTTGGTCCCGACGACAAAGTTGTCGCCCCGGCCCCCGTCAACGTCGCCCAAGGACTTGATCGTCGCCACGCGGAGCCGGTATGCCCGCCTTGCGTCCGCCTGGCCAACGAAGAAGAGGGTGTGCCGGTGCGTGGCATTCCGGTCGCGCCTCGGTCGCGGCGGAGGGCCGTTATGCATCACCGCGACCGCGCACCGCGCCTTGGGGTGATGCCACGTCCACCCGCCCGACATCCTGGAGAGCCAGATCATGTTCCTGAACTTGGGAAGCCTCTCGATCTGGCGCCACGACTCGAAGTATGTGCTGAGGATGACGTGGTCCCTCCCTGCCGACCTGTGGAACCAATCGCTGCCCTCCAGCGTCCGGGACGTCGTCCGCAGGAACTCCTCGGGCGTCTTCCGGCACCAACCCGTGTGAGCCGCGTAGAAGTTCGCCGGGATCACGAAGAGGTCGGCCGTCTCCGGGTCGCGCGTCCGCCAGGGGTGGTCGACGAGCTGCTCGATCCAGAGCGCCTCGGCTCCCTTGGCGGCGTAACGGTCCTTGATCTCGCAGTGCGCGGTAAAGTCCTCGAGCACGTCCTCGTAGAGGAAGAAGCGCACTGCAGGTTGGTCTTCCAACGTCGTCGAGACCCACTCAAGCCTCGCCCCTCCCCTCTTCGCCATGGAGTCCTCGGCGTGAAAGACCACCAGGAGCGCCGCCAAGAGCACGAGAGCCAAAACCGACGCGGCTGCGATCCGCCTCCTCCTCCCCCGGACCCAGCCACCGCTCCCCATCTCCTCTCCTCGAGTTAGCCCAGCGCCCACCGTCCAGCGTTACGTTCTTGTCCTCGTCCTCGTCCTCGTCCTCGTCCTCCTACCCCCCTCGCCCTCCGCCTTCCTCTTCCTCTTCCTCTTCGTCGGCCAGCAGCCAGCCAGAGGGGGCATTGGATCTCACTCTCATTCTCAATTCTCGTCGCTCCACGGGCGCCCCGCTGGTAACGCCCGGCGGCAGCGAGGGAGAGGAGGGGAGAGGGAGAGGGAGAGGGAGAGGGAGAGGGAGCGAAAGGAACGCCCGGGGGAGAACTTGGAGAGACGTGGGTCGTGGCATCGCGCGGGAACGAACGAGACGAGACAAGGGGAGGATGGGGCTTAATTGCATGGGGCTCCTTTGCCTCGACAGGTTGCCTCGTGCGAGGAGCAGAGAGGAGTGGAAGTATGTCGCCCAGGTCTCGTTCTGGCTGTCCACCTGGTACGTGTGCTCCCTGGTAAACCTCCTCATGGTGAAGACGCTGCTTTCCGAGAAGGGGTGCACCCCCGTCGGAATAGGGCTGGTGCAGATGTCGGTGACGGCCTTGTTTGGGGCCATCAAGGTCCTTGGCCCCGAAGCGAGGAGGATCAAGCTGTGGAAGAACGCGAGAATCAAGCGGAAGAGGTCCAGTTACCCCATTGGGGACGAGGAGAGTCCCAGGGGAAGGACGGAAGAGGAGCGCAGCGATTGGCCGGAGGGGGACCAGTCTGACCAGCAGCTCGACTCCTCCGTGGGGAAGTTGATGCGGAAGCCTCAATTTTGGAATTACATGGTTCTTCTTGGGGCTCTCCGAGTCAGCACGGTCGTCCTCGGGCTGGTCAGTCTCTCCTACGTGGCTGCGAGCTTCACGGAGACGATCAAAGCCTCGGCCCCTTTGGCGACCGTGCTGTTCGCTTGGCTGATTCTGGGCGAGCGGACCTCCCTTCCCGTGTTCCTGTCTCTCTTTCCCGTGATGGGCGGGCTCATCTTGTGCGCCTCGAGCGAGATAAGCTTCCACGTGGTGGGCTTCCTTGCGGCGCTCTTGAACACCTTTTTGGATTGCATCCAGAACATCTTCTCGAAGAAGATGATGGAATCGCTCGTGACTCCGGTGCAACTTCAGTTCTTCACCTCCGTTGCGGGGTCGTTCTTCCAGCTGCCAGTGATGCTGTGGCAACTCAAGAGATCCGCGAGCTTGGAAGCGACAGCGGAAGCAAAACCTGCTGGCTGGGAGGTGTCGGCTTACGTGCTCATTTGCGCGGTGTTCTTCCACATGCAGTCCGTGTCGGCGTACTGCACGATGGCCCTCGTGTCCCCCGTCACGCAGAGCGTCGCAAACACATTGAAGCGCACGCTCATGATCTTCATCAGCATCCTGTACTTTGGCAACGCGGTGGTTGCCTCGAGCGTGGGCGGCATCCTCATGGTCATCAGCGGGGTCGCACTGTACAACTATTTCCGCATCCTTGACACACCGCCGAGAACCGCGCCCCGGCAGGAAGCTTGATTGTTTTGTTTTGAAATACGACGTGTACTACAGAATAGAAGCAGGTCTTAACACCTCCGTCCCTCTTTGGACACCCAAACCAAACGATGTCATCTCCTACCTGGGGCGAGCGAAGGTAAAACCAAACGGCTGAAGGCGACGGGAGCGCTTTGGCTTGATTCGATAGTGACGTGACGTTGACGGCATCGCACAAGCAGGGATGTGAGGGGTTAGGAAGGATTTTAGGGTGGTTTCGGAAAGGTTGCTTTGGGTTTTGATTTCATGCATGTGCCTGTTTTTGCTGCACAGCTATTGGGGGTTCGCTTCCTTTAGCGGCAAGGAGGGCCGGCCACGTGCGTTGCAGGCTGGTCCCTCCGAAAGCGCGGTGAAAGGCTACGCGAATAGGGAGGTTGTGGTTCTGGCGTCGCACGGGCGTTCTGGATCGACGGTGGCGGAGTCGTTGTTCTTTCGCTCGGTCGAAGGGTTCGTGTACTTTGATGAGCCACTCTGGCCCTTCAAGAACGCGACGGGAACTCCCGTCGAGAAAACGGATAATATCATGGCTATGTTGTTCGATTGCGAGGCGTACGAGACCATGGCGAAGTCAGACATCCCCCCCAAGGTGGCCTCGGACTGGTTCCTCATCAGAATGTTCGTAGAGGGTCTGCCGAGCTGGCTTCACCTTCCCAACGACCTCAAGTCGGCAAGGCCCGAGGAGATCCTCAAGTCGGCAAGGCCCGCGGAGATCCTTGGGGCGTTTGATAGTGCTTGCCGGCATGCTCCCATTGTTGGCACCAAGGTCATTAGAATGGAGACGGCGATGAAATATGCTCTGGATCGGTACGAGAACCTGCGCATTATCCACCTCATCCGCCACCCGCACGAGGTGTATGAAAGCATCAACAAAATTAAGCACCTTCTCCAATGGAGTTCGTACCCGGGATTGCACGAGCTTTGTGCGGAGACTAAGACGAACCACGATGCGATTATGGGCGATGGAGATGCTAATCAATACGAGGGACGATACCTCGTGGTGCGATACCAGGACCTTGTGACCGACACTCTCAATGTCATCCTTAAGGTTCACAATTTCATGGGGGTCAAGTCGGACAGGAATGCTTTGGAAAAGTTAGTGAACGAGAACTTTGTGACAAACGACGAGGTTGCGGAACGAGAGAATAGGAAAGCATTCGGTACTAAACGCTCGAGAAGAGAGTGCGGCGCCTGCAGCAGCGCCGTCGAGGCTGCCATTGACGCAGAGCCAACTTGCAGACATCTCGTTGACGAGATTGGGCTCCAGTGCTGCAATTAACTTAGCTGCCGCTTAGTGCCACTAAGTTAGGGCCTTACGTTGCTCGATATGTATACTCTCCATATGTTTTCAACTGAGCTTAGCCTCGCACTTCCTGACGCGCCCGCCCCACCCCCCCCCCCTTCTCGTGATCCTACCGTATCGCCCCACCAGAGTGGGATTGGAATGGAACGGCCGAAACCCCCGCCTTTGAAGGAGCGAGGGCGAGCGTTACTCGTCGGCAGCCTGCCGACGAAGGGGGAAGACGTACGTAGGTCTCGATGAGACGTGCCACGATGCGCGGCACGAGGACGCGTAAGGTCTTGCTCGGTGCGTGCTTTCTTTGCGTGCTCTTGTCCTTGCCGCTTGTTCTGTGGGGCGTTCACGGGCCCGGCAACGCGTTAGAGGAGCGGGGGAAGGGCAAGGGGAAGGGGAAGGGGAACAGCAACAACGGCGACGAGGTCTGGCCGTCCCGGAGTCTTTGGACGGGGCCAGGCGTGGCGCTCAGTGCGCAGCCCGCCGTCGACGAGGAAGCCCGTGGTGGCGAAGGCAGTCGGCAACGTATCGCGTCGCGGAGTCCACAGAGGGGTGGTCTGGACATCTACTGGATCAACCTGGACGAGTCTGTGGGGAGAAGAGCAAGCATGGAAACCATGCTCAAGTCCGCTGCGGCGTCTTTTCCGACTGTCAGATCCACTCGGGTTCCAGGCATTGATGCGGAGGCAGTCAGAGACATGCTTCGGCTCGGGCGCGTCGAGCTGAAGGAAGGCCTTGCCGCCGCACCGCCGGGCGCCGAGGAGGAGACCCGGGAGTTGAATCTCAGGAACGAGTACACCGAGGGTCAGTTTGCTTGCGCCTTGTCTCACCTGACAGCAATCAAGAGAGCGTACGACGACAATTCTGAGCTTGCCCTGATCCTCGAAGACGACGTTTCTGTACCGGCAAGCTTCCTGGAGACTTGGGAGTGGTACGCAGCTATGGCTCCTCCGGACTGGACAGTACTGCAGTGGTACACCAACAATCCCGTGGTGGTGAACGCGTCTTTCCATTACCAAGACCCTTGGATCAGCTGGATGCCTGGACACTGGGGAACTCAGGCGTACATGGTCAACCGGGAGGGCATAGAGAGGATCTTGCGCGGGGTGCAGAGCGATGCTTCTGCTGATTGGTACTTTGGTGACGACATGGTGATTGCAGATGAGTTGCTCTACGCTCTTGCTGGAAGGACTTACACTGCTACCAGAACGCTGGGCATTCAACACGACTACGACGTTGACTCGACAGTCGAATCAGCGGACGTGAATAACAAAATCACGGCTTTGCTTCAAGCCTCGAACGTGGACATGGCGCGGATCACACCCAGAAAAGAGTGCATCCTTGTCCTTTCGAACTGTCTGATAAAGACAGAAGAGCAGCTGAACGACGACATTGCGACACTTGAGTCCGACATGCGAGCCCTCTCACAGTGGAACCCATGCAGCAAGTGGAAGGTGAACTTTGTCGTGAGAACAAATCTGAAGACGGCCTTTGCTGAGAAGCTTCGGGGGCTGGTGGAGCGAGGTGATCTGGAGCCCATGGTCCGATACACGAGCAGCTCTGCCAGGTTCAACAAGTACGCATTCATGAAGCCCCTGGTGCGGCAAATGGGAGAGTACGATTACGTTCTGATGAAAGACGCAGATATGAGAATCGCTGGGTTTCCTTGGAACGCCTTTATGGAAAAGAAAGGAGGGTCCGTAATATCCGGACCGCTGAGGGAGGCGGTTGGCGAGTCGCTCATGAATTGGAGGAGACGGAAGGCTCCTGGTCGACAGTGGTACCAACTGCACGAGGCCAGGTACTGGAAATCGGCGGCAAATGCCACAGACTTCGAATCCGTTGAACCGCTTGCCTCCGGGTTCATCGAGCAGTATTTTGCTTTGCTAGAAGGCGACTTTGCAGCATGGTTCTTTGAAGGTGTTTTGACTGATGAATTCCTGGATCAGACGCTCTCTTGGGGACCGGATTTGATGTGGTGTAGCGCCGCTGCTCACATGCTCCCCGAGAAGCCCGCTTGCTCGCTCGTTCCCGTTGTGTCAGAACATTTGGACACAAGGAAAATAGAAAAAGAGGACGAAGGGGGCGAGGACATCAATTGTCCTTGCCCGGCATGTCCTTGCCAGGCAGAAGACCTGCCAGAACAGCGGCCTAGTGGCCTTGAGCTTAACATGGTAGGTCTGCTGCTCAATGTTTACGACAACGACCCATTGTTCGAGCGATGGCTCCTTGCTTCTGAGAAGTACAGAAATGAGGTTGCTCGTTATCGATTTGGCTACAGCAGGAAGACGAAGCTTGAAAAAGCATATGGCGTGGTCGTGAGCCTGGTTGGATACGCTTTGCTCGGCCTGGTTGGTTTCGTTGGGATCCAGATGTTCCGACACCGGAAGAGGATGAAAGTCCTCCTCCCTCAAATGGTATCAGAGAGCCACGTCCAGAAAAAGCTGGCAAGGACCATGTTTGCCAAAGTCATCTTGGATGTACGGGACAAACCCCAAAAGGATGGTGGGTTCGGCAGCAGTGTGTCAAATGTCTGTGTTGAGGACGGACGGAGGTAAAGCAGCATTTTCAGTGGGAGGACATAATTCTTTGGGTGCTTGGGGGGATGATGGGGAAGGGAGGGCGAAGGACGTGTATGTGTTTCTTTTGTGTATTGTAATGCCTTTCTGTGGTTAGTTTTTAGGGATTTCTTTTTGTAATGCGATTGTGCTTTTCGTTTTGCTCGTGTGCATGAAAATGTTTTTGACACTTGGGGCGAAAGAAAGGACACCAGTGAGGTCCTGGCAGGAGGAGGCATTGTGGGCGGCAGAGGAAAACAAGGTGGTGTTGTGCGCGCATGGATTGGGCCTTATTTCATTCTGTCGTCCTTCCGATGATCGGGAGAGGCCAAGCTGTGGTGGGAAGTGGCCGGCGCACCCGTACCGTTGCCGGGGGGCGAGGGAGGAGAGGTGTTCTTGGGCGATTCAGGCGTGTGGGAGAGGAGAGAAGGCAAGTAGATGTGATTGTGGGTAGTTGTTCGTGGATTGGATCCTCTTGGTTTGGTAAATGCTGACTTGATTGTGTAATGTAGGTGTGTATGATATGATTCTGTTGCTACTATTGTCCATTTGGGGGCCTACTTTTTGGTACGAATAGTGGAGTGACGGATCCAGTTCGTGTCCGATGGCTGTGAAACTTTGTCAGAAGCGGCTTGTATTTTCGTTTCGGACATTCGTTGAATATGGTGTATCTTCCCGTCGTCCTTGAGCCTGTAGAGATCCATCTGTCGGACCACTAAAACCCAAACCACAGCCCTCCATGGATGATGATGATGTTGTGTGAATGGAGTCCGTGATGGAGAGACCTGTTCCGGGCGGAGTGCAATCTAGGGCACCTGAGAATAACGAGGTCCAATCGTAAACCTTACCCTGATCCACTCTTCTGCTGGAATCCGTCGTCTTATGCGACCTGGTTTAGGGCTGACTAAAACCCAGATCACACTTAAAACTTATACCAGAAAGAAAAAGTGCGGTGGCTGGAGGCACCACGGAAAGCTTGTATGATGCGGCGGTGTCTTTCTCTTAGGCTTCTTTTGTTCTCCGGCTCCTTTCCTTGGCCAGGTCGTCCTTCCTTCCTTCCTCGGGCAAACCCTACTCAAGGCACTTCGGACCCACGAGAGGGCCTTTTAGGCGTTAGGTTTTAGGACTCCCAAGCCTTTAGGAAACGCGGTGACTCGGAGGCACAACGGAAAGGTTGGATGATGCGACGGTGTGTTTGTCTTAGGCTTCTTTTGTTCTCCGGCTCCTTTCCTTGGCCAGGTCGTCCTTCCTTCCTTCCTCGGGCAAACCCTACTCAAGGCACTTCGGACCCACGAGAGGGCCTTTTAGGCGTTAGGTTTTAGGACTCCCAAGCCTTTAGGAAACGCGGTGGCTCGGAGGCACCACGGAAAGCTTGGATGATGCAACGGTGTCTTTCTCTTAGGCTTCTTTTGTTCCCCGGCTCCTTTCTTTGGCCAGGTCGTCCTTCCTTAGGTTTAGGCTTGTAGGTTTAGGTTTTAGGTTTAGGTTTAGGTTTTAGGTTTTAGGTTTTAGGTTTAGGTTTTAGGTTTTAGGTTTTAGGTTTTAGGTTTTAGGTTTTAGGTTTTAGGTTTTAGGTTTTAGGTTTTAGGTTTTAGGTTTTAGGTTTTAGGTTTTAGGTTTTAGGTTTTAGGTTTTAGGTTTTAGGTTTTAGGTTTTAGGTTTTAGGTTTTAGGTTTTAGGTTTTAGGTTTTAGGTTTTAGGTTTTTAGGTTTTAGGTTTTAGGTTTTAGGTTTTTAGGTTTTAGGTTTTAGGTTTTAGGTTTTAGGTTTTAGGTTTTAGGTTTTTAGGTTTTAGGTTTTTAGGTTTTAGGTTTTAGGTTTTAGGTTTTAGGTTTTAGGTTTTAGGTTTTAGGTTTTTAGGTTTTAGGTTTTTAGGTTTTAGGTTTTAGGTTTTAGGTTTTAGGTTTTAGGTTTTAGGTTTTAGGTTTTAGGTTTTAGGTTTTAGGTTTTAGGTTTTAGGTTTTAGGTTTTTAGGTTTTAGGTTTTTAGGTTTTGGGTTTTAGGTTTTAGGTTTTAGGTTTTAGGTTTTAGGTTTTAGGTT